>CM019826.1:94640847-95240847 GCA_009763385.1 Coix lacryma-jobi var. lacryma-jobi | reverse complement strand
GATTTATGACTCTCTTTTGAGTACTTTAATTCTAGTCATTCTAGAGTTAGAGTAGTTGGATAGTGTAAACGTGGTGCTTAGACTTGATAGCTCATATATGCCTCCTATAACGCCGGTAGTAGTGGTTGTTCGCAAGGGTGACTCTTATAGCCTTGTTGATTCTTCTATAGTCCACTTACCCGTGTGTAGGCTCGGTAGGATTATACATTTTCATAAAAGACTCATACTCTGTTTGTGACCTTTTATGACAACTTCCCCACTAAGAATAATATAAACATATCACTCTTAAATTGGAATTAGACAGCCTTAGTGATCCCCTCTATACTTCTAGATTCTCCGTCCTTGTTAGCTACTCAGGGGTTAGACTTGAGACTTTACACTATCCGTTCCTTTGGGTTCGATATTAAAACTGGGTTACTCTGGTGAAGTGCTACATCGGTAGATGTTATCTGTGCGCTTGCGGATAAAGTAGAGTGTGCGTTAATTTATACCAACAATGTTTATGTGTGGTTATGTGGAAGTGTATAGAGGGATATTTCATAATCCTTCCTAGTTAATTTCTGGGGTCTAGAGCTAATGATAATTCTCTCTCTCTCTCTCTCTTGGATACATAGTGAGTAGACAAAAAGATGTGTCCTCGCCTTTTCTTAGGACATAGTCGTCTCTTGAGCTACTTTGCTCAGTTTTTTTTTCCTATCTCTCTCTCTTTTTTTAGCTCTAGATTTCCCCAGATTATCTATAGGAAAGGATTTTTGAAATGAGTAGGGAAAGGGAGAGAAATGCTTATTCCCAGTGTAGGAATAGCATAAGGCTAGCAATGGGACGTTTGGCAAGGTATTGCATATCTCCAGTGTAGAGAATGAGCAATTTATTTGGTGGTTGCAAACTTCCAAAGTGGAAAGTAGGCAATTTATGGTGGGTGTGTGAATCTTTATTCAAAAGATATGATAAGCTTCTCTACTAAGATCTATGAGGTCTAACAAAGCTCAACACAGACAAAACTCTTTGTGGTTTTGACTAACAAATATTTGGCTGGTGGTGGGATGGGATAAAATCTAGGAGGAACTTTTAGCAAGGTTTTCATAATTTTTAAAAGAAATCCTCCAGATTAGGTCCTAATTTCACCTTAGCAAGTTTAAAGAATTACTCCATTTCTTACTAACTTTATTCACTAGGCATGATTTCAGTTAAAGCATGTGCAACCCACAAAAGCTACAACTTAGATAAGACTAGTCATTCGAACCATAACAATAGCATTTGCATGACATATTTCAAATCTTATTCAGGTTTCAACTTGTTTAAGCAGATTTTATCAATTTTATTCATGGAATGGTTATTTAGGCAAGCATGTGACATTTCAAAAGATATAGAATTTAAGAATTGAATATAAAGTGTAGGCTTGAGACATACCTTATTGGAGCGGGAGTCTCCCCCAAGCTGGCTTCTTGCTTGGTGAAGGATCTTCTTCTTCTCAGTCGGAGCTCTTGTTCTCATTTTATTAAAAGGGAAACTATCTAATGTTGTGAAAAGGGAAACTATCCTATTATGATATTTTATTGTTCTAACT
Organism: Coix lacryma-jobi var. lacryma-jobi; assembly: GCA_009763385.1. Taxonomy (NCBI): domain Eukaryota; kingdom Viridiplantae; phylum Streptophyta; class Magnoliopsida; order Poales; family Poaceae; genus Coix; species Coix lacryma-jobi. The sequence goes on along the minus strand of CM019826.1, from coordinate 95,239,280 downwards.
AAGTTAACATATACCTATGCATATAACTAATGATAACTATTTTTTTTAGTTACATGCATGACATATGTTATTTATTCGAAAAAGGGAAAAATTGAAAGGAAAAATTAAAAGTAAAACCATACCTTAGGTCCATGGAGTTTCATCCTTATCGGGTGGATCTTCTTCCTTGGGTGCTTCTTCCTTAAGTACTTCATCGGGTTCTTCTTCTTTTGGCACCTCTCCTTTGTCTTGTGAATTACACAACTCAGGAGAAGGTGGTTCTTCCTTTATGTTCCACCTTGTTCTTGGGCGCCTCTTCTTGGTACGAACGGGTTTTGCTACCTGCATGTTAGCGGCATATGCGGGACCACGAAAAAAGGAGAATATTTCCTTCCTCCCTCCTAATGTCATTTGCATTTTACCACTCCCCACATATATGCATGCATTCACAATATTCAAGAAAGGTCTACCCAAAATTAAAGGCACATCTTTCCTATTTCCCATATCTAGTATTATGAAATCAGCAGGAACATAGGAGCCTCTAATATGAACAGGTAAATCATTGACTATTCCTTCTATATAGCAAGTGGATTGATGAGCTAGCACAACATAGGCAAATGTGGATGACATGGGTGGAAAGAACGAGTTTTCATAGAAATCCTTAGATATAATGTTCACAGTCGATCCTAAATCACACATGGCATTTTTAAAGACTTCACCAAAGATTGAGCATCTAATTATGGGACTACCAGGATCACCCTTTTTAACAGTCATGGTTTGATCTTCATAATAGTTAAAATATTTTATTTCAACCATATTTGCAGTTTCCATGTTAGGTTTAGCAGGAATTTTGCCAGTTTCAAAAGATGGTATGATAGCAGCAAGTTGAGCTAATTGGGTTTCTAACATCTTATTAAAGCTTAATTGATTTTTCAGAGCAGATGAGAAATCTTCCAATTTAGCATTTATATTCTCAAGGGTTTTATCATTTGACATTAATCTCTTATTCAAGAATTCAGTAGTTCTACCTTGAGAGTAGACTAGATTTTTCAAGAATGAGAAATTATCAGAATTCTGAAAATTAGAGCGGGGGAATAAATTGTTACCTTGAGAATTTGCAGGCTGATTCCATCCTTGATTCTGTTGACGGAAACCGTTGTTGTTGTTGTTGATGATGATGTTCAAAACTTCATGTAGCTCGGGGCAGTAGTTCCCAGAATGTCCGGTTTCTCCATAGACTTCACGTCATGTAGGATTCCAGAGATTGGACACTCTCTTGTTGGTTCATCTTCTCACAGCTGTCCAGCTTCTTTGCCAGCAGGTCCATCTTGGCCACGATCATGTCGGCCTCCTTAAGGGAATGTATACCTCGCTTACGGGGCTGCAGTCTCTCGTCGTTCCATCCTTGGTTTTACACCATCTTCTCTATGAGAGCCTTAGCATCTGCAACATTCATAGAAAAGAATGCACCGCCGGCGGCGGCATCCAAATGGCTTCTAGAGAGTGGGGTTAGGCCATGGTAGAAGTTCTGGATCAATAGCCAGTCCTCCATACCATGGTGCGGACAAGCAGCGACGTACTCTTGCATTCTCTCCCAAGCCTCGGGAATAGATTCCTCAGCTTGTTGCGTAAAGCTAGAGATTTTGTTGCGAAGAGCATTCGTCTTGCCCATCGGAAAGAATTTGGCGAGAAAAGCATTGGAACACTTGTCCCATGTGTCTACAGCGTTGCGATCGGTATAGAACCATTGCTTCGCTTTTCCTAGCAAAGAGAAAGGAAAGAGACGAAGACGGATGGCTTCTTGGGTTATCCCCTTAATGGTGAAGGTGCCACAAATCTCCAAAAATTGTTGGAGGTGAGCATTGGCATCCTTATGAGCCTTGCCACAGAACGGGCTAGCTTGGACCATTGTGATCAGAGCCGGTTTCAACTCAAAATTGAGGTTGGCATCGATCACGTCTGGTCCTATCGCAACATTGGCGGCAGAAGGAGCAGAAAACTCACGAATGGTCTTATTGGCCATCGTGAAGATAGAACGAGATAAGGAATAAAGAAATTGAAGAAGATGAAGGAAAAAGATAAGAAGGACTAAGGAAAGAAAGAATGGGGTAAGATGGGATTCGCTAAGCGGGAGCTTAAGCGAAGATAAATTCGACACGGACTCAACCGATACACCGAATGCCTTCCCCGGCAACGGCGCCAGAAATGTTTGTTGGTAGTTCTTAGCTTCACTAAAGATAGAGCTAGGCAACTATCCCCGGTAACGGCCTAGAAATGCTTGTTGACACTAGCTAACGTCGTTACTAGGAGTAGACTATGGAATCTATTCCCGACAACAGTGTTAGAAGTGCTTGTAGCAAGTCCGGTCACTATACCTAAAGGAATGAAGCTAAAGCATCTATCTACTAATGTCAAATGGGGTTGTCAATCCCAACACTAGTAGGAGCTAGCTAGAGAGAATGCAATCTACCAGGAGGAGATTCTGCAAGCGCACAGAACTATCGTAGTAGCACTTCGCCTGGGAGGACCAGGTGTCGATTTATTTGATCCCAAGGGAAGGCTAGGGTGGTGTATGAGTCGAGTCAAGGAGGGGATGAGAGTCGAAGAAAAGAGAAAAGGAAGAGAAGGGAAGAGAGGGGATGAAAGGCTAGAAAGAATATATGAGTGGATAGGTAAGGATGAAATGGATGCTAAGGTAAGGTGGATAACTAGATAGATAGATAGAATGGGATAACTAAGGATAACTAACTAATAATTAATAACTACTCCTAGATAACCACGAAGCAAGATAACTATGAAGCAAACAGGCAAATGTCAATAAAGCAACCGAGTTAAGTAAAGTTTTATTCCTATCTTATCAAGTATCGAGGCGTACTAGCCTTTACCACTGACTTCGGTTGAACGCTAGCACAACGAGCCTTACTGTTAAACTGAGCCAACTACGTGGTGGAATTCAAGGCGCACAGGGCTGTCACCACCTGCTTGCTACCACAGCTATCCAGGGGTCCAGCCGTATCTGAAGGTAAGTCTATAACTAAGCACCACGCTTAATTATATTCTAACTATCTCTACCCTAGCTTTGAATAGAGACACCCTTGCAGACGTCAGAGCAAATACTTGACTTAATAAGATAAACACTAAACTAACTAAGCAACCTATTGGCAAAGATCAAACACTAAGCTCACTAGACATTAACTACTATGGCTAAGTGAATTGATCTGTAGGATAGCTAGGCACTCAAGCAATCAATCAAGTATACCACTCAATACTGATAAGTAGAATAAAGTAATACTTGAAATGATGAACTAGAATATAGTAAAGTGCTTGAGTAACAAGAGCAAAACCTGAACTGGAGATGAAGGAAGACTCTTCCCGACTCCAGGACCGATCACTCGCACGCTTCTACTCTTGAGCTAAGCCTTGAGCAGCACTTCCGCGAGGGCAAAGATTCCTTGCTCTACTAGCTACCTACTTGCCTAAGCTTGGCTAAACCCTAAGCTATCAGCTCTCTGGCTCTAGCCTTGCTCTCTTTCCATCCTTGCTTCTCTTGCTTGTGTGTTGCTTGTGTAGTGATGCCTCAGAGGGTATTTATAGCCTTGTGGAGTGAGGGGGGTACTTATAGGGCGCAGCCAACCGACCTAGGGCGAACCTGTGGCGGGCGCCAGCCCTAGGTGGCGGCCGCCACCCCCATCACCGTTGGATGCACCGCCTTTGCTTCAACGGCATCCATGAGCTCCAGAGAGGCGGTGGTTAGGTCGGTTGCATGTCTGAGTAACCGCCATTCGGTCTGATCGACGCCACTCCCTCCTGAGCCGTCCGATGCCCACTGACCTAGTGACCAAGGGCCGATTTTGGCCTTGGGGTGGTCACACGGATCAGTGACATGGCAGGGGGGGCATGTGGGCTTCACCCTTTGGCGGGCGCCCACTAGGGGTGGCGGGCGCCACCTAGGGGTGGCGGGCGCCACCCCACTAGGCCCCAATGGGTCCTGGTGAGTGGGCTCGTCTCCTGGTGGTCATTCTTCAAATTTGGTCCAAATCCCTACATTCAAATAAAAATCTATGGACAATGTGGAATTTGGTTAGTTTGAAACCTATTTGACTACATACATTCATGCCTTTTTGGTGGACTTAGGGTCAATTGTTGATGGTAAAACAGGTGTTTAAGGACCATCAACACTCTACACGGTAGATCTATTTACGTTCTGTTTTTATACTGTTGATGTAATGTTTCTTATTGCTTTTTTGGGCCATGTGATGATGTTTGATCCAGCGAGTGCGAGCTACGTGGAACCTTCTGATCTAGCTTGTGCTTTCGTCGATCCGACCCAGCCCGAAGGCATGTGTCCTTGAACATCTTGCTCCTGTATTTATTTTATTTTGAGTTTAGAGTAGTTAGATCCTGTAGTTGAATGCAGTCTTAAATTGAATCACATGATATGGTTTACTAGCACTTGATTATATTTTCCTTGACACCCCTGGTTTGGGGATGGATTGGGTAGAAGTCATGCTTAGCCTTGCTGTCCTTGGGTTGGGATGGTTAATTATAATTAATTCTGATTAATAATCTATGAAACATGTGGGATGGTAATGAGTAGTATGGTGAGTAGGTAAATCCGGCAGGATGGACCGTATTGGTGGTTTTGTGTCGTGGGACTCGGCAGGCTGGTTTTGTTTTCTGGTTTCTGGGCTTGTGCTATACATACCTATCCTGCCTGGATCCCTAGGACCCGGTTCTTGAAGCCTGTAACCCGGCAAAACAGTGCAACCCATGAGGCCTATATGGCTCTGGGACTGGGTTTGTTTTAGTGGCTCACGAGGGGGCCCTGGGGGTCGTAGACCTTTGTACGGGTGAAACCTTAGAGGTACGTGTGGAACGGACTTGGAGGCGGCTTTGTAAAGGCCTTGTAGTGCGACCCCGCTGTTGCACCTTTGGCAGTGTTTAGCGTGATGGGAATGCATGACTCATGGGTAAAGATGTGCAAACTCTGCAGAGTATTAAAACTGATATATCAGCCGTGCTCACGGTCACGAGCGGGCTTGGACTTCTCGAGATTAGCTGGTGGTTTTGTTCTAGTTCGTTAGAGAAGCCTTATGTGGTTATTAGTCTCATATGACATGGGTACAGAGGCTTCTTCTACGCGGGTTACTGCTTGGTACGGGAGTGATTCCCAGGCTCGGGCGCAGACCTGGTGTTATTACGGAAGGTAGCTTTCTATGTCGTGACGTATGGAACTAATACACATAGGACTCCTTGTAACGGCCTGGTTCGGGTCATCTGATGGACTTCAGGTGTGGTTTGCCTGATGGACTTCAGGTGTGGTTTCGCTTGGTGTGACTCCAAGTGTGGTTGCTTGGTGGACTCCAAGTGTTGGTTGCTCGGTGTGACTCCGAGTGTGGTTTGCTCGGTGTGACTCCGAGTGTGGTTACTGTTCTGTTGGAGACAGTGGTTATAACCTAGTAAATAGGTGCATAGGAAATAGGATTTAATAGGATGTGTTGCTTTAGGCGCTTGAGTCAAACAAAGTCAGCCTACCTTTGTTTTTAGCCTCATAAGCATATATTTCCAACACTTGCGGAGTACATTTCGATGTACTCACCCTTCCTCTTTGAACCCCCTGCTACCCCACTCAGACATTGGAGTCTACGACGCGGAGCAGGAGTACACAGAAGACAATGGATATGACCCCGACAACTTGTACCCAGAAGACGGTGGATATGATCCAGACGACGTGTTCTAGGATGGCGCAGCCCCCGGTCGACCTTCCTGTGGAGATGGCGTCCAGTTTCCGCGAGTCTACATTAGAGTTAGACTGAGAGTCTATACTTTTCTTTTAGACCCGAGGGTCATTTTTGTAATAAAGTTCGATATATTAATAAAGCATTGTTTTGATATTTACTTTGATGTTGATATATGTATGAAAATTGATCCTGGCATACATATATTGTGCTCCAATTTTGTTCTTAAAACAAGGGCTAGTTTTGAAGTTGTGTGGCAAATCTGTAAATAGCTGGAACTTGTTTTTCTCGTTTGAAATAAATAAAAACTGAAATTAAAAGGAACTGGAACCGGCCTCATTTCCTCGGAAGAACAAGGGCTAAACCAGAAGTTTCACCAGACTTAGAGAATAGTTCATATGGATGGCGGGTTGATTCAACGAAAAGTACAGGTGTCCTTTTGCAAAAATGCCAGGGCGTTGTACGGCTGCAGGTGTGTCGGTGACGTGGCGCCATGTGGTCGTCCGCGTGGCGACAGCTGGCACCGACGTGGCGCTGACGGGGCGGCGGACGTGTGCAGTCCCGAGAATCGCGCCTCATTTTCTCAGAAGATGAGGGGCTGGTTTGCAAGATTCTCCAGACTCAGGAAATAGGAACGTTGGACTGCGGGTTGTTTTCCTAAGAAGGAAGGGGCTCTTAAGGAAAACTTACCGGCGAAGGGGTATGATCTATTGTCGTCCGTTGATCTCGCGATGGACGATCGTGATCTGGGGAAGGGGAGAGAGTGTGGCCGCCGGCGCTGACTCGACTGTGGTCGACGTGGAGGCCACGTGGCGTGAGCCTGTTGGCGCGGGTGCCACCGTGCCGTGCGGTGGATTGGCTGGCGTGGCCAGGTGATCCCAGTTCACGGTGCAGTGTAGTCGGTGTATACCGGTTCGTCAAGTGGGATCTAATCCTGGCCACCAAAGCATGATCGGACGGGAGACAAAGAGGGGAGGGAATACACTCGCCGCCGACGCCATAGACACGGCGGCGCCATGACTCCAGGCGGCGGCGCCATGGACGGTGGACCTCGGAAACACGCTACAGGCCGTTAGAGACCTCGGGAAAGGGTTGGAAGGAGAGTGGAGATCACCTCGAACACGATGGTGGGGTTCTTGTCACCGATCGGGGGCCGGAGAGGGAGTATTTGTGGTGATGGCGGACGACGGTGCTCGGTTGCTCCGGTGTGACCCGCTGGTGACGTTCCCGGGCGCGGATTTCACCAGGAAAAAGTTCCCCGGACGCGGCGCGTCTCCACGGATGCGATGGTGCGTGAAGGGGGAGGCGATGAGGGCTTCTCGGGAAGAGGTTGAGCTGTTGTCGAGCTTGGCAATGATGGAACTCGGTGGTGGCGGCTCGGAAGGAATGAAAGGGGGAGCTATGGTGCGAGGAGTGCTTCTTGTAGGCAGAGAGAAGGGCGGCGACGAGATCCGATCGAGTGGGAGAGAGAGCCGGAGGGATCAGGGAAAGGAGTTGGGAGCGTTGATGGCTGTTGCCATCTGTTGGGAGGGTGGTGCGGCGGTGCGGGGGGGGGGGGGGGGGGGGGGGGGGGTATAGATCCGACAGGTAGGACCCACTCGTCAGTGAGCGAGGACGCGGGGTCCGCTTAGCAGTGAGAGCGAAAGGAGAGAGTGCGGGGAGAACCAAGCCGCGCGGTGAGGGGAGGTGCGGCGCTAGCTGGGCCGTGGAGGGGGCTTGGGAGCGGGGAGTCTGCGCTGGGCTCCGGCCCAAGGCGGGAGGGAGAGGGTTTCGGCGGGGCGCGCGGGCCGCTGCGAGCTCGGCCAAATTGAGGAGAGAAAGGGGGAGGGACGCGGGCCGGCGCGGAAGAAAGAGAAAGGAGGGGAAAGGGTGGGTCGGTGGTTGGGCTGCGAGAAGAAAAATAATGAGGGAGAGGGAGGCGGGCCGGAAGGAGAATGGGGAGGGGTTGAGGCCCAAGCCAAAGGTCTTTTCCTTTTTATTTATTTTCTTCACACAAAATTTTTTGCAAATCATTTGAAAAATAATTGAAATCAGTTTTGAAATCAAACAACTTTATAAACTTTTAGAATATTTTACCTAGGTTTTGAAATAAAATTTGAGTTTAATTTTATAAAACTTTTCATAAATCTTTTATTTATTTCTTAAATAGAAGAAAAGCGATTCGCCCTACGGGTTAATAAAATTATTTTTCACCCAATAAAATTGTGCAACGGCATGAATGCATCAAACATCTGGTTAGAATTTTCCCCTCATCTAAGATTTTGGCCATTTCTTTATTAAATTTTAATTTATTTTATTTATTTAAAAACTCGGGGTGTTACAATTCCCTTTTTTGTTTTTTTATAGAAAAAATAGTTTTTGTCGTCCCTTCGTTATAGTTTCTTGGACTGTTCGGGCCGACAAGCGTACCGCGACATCCGCGGTCAAACGATACATTTTGCGCCGCACGACGCGGGGAATGAATCGAGACCAAAAGGAAAACAAGGCCACCCTGAGCGGGCCATGGGGAGTATAAGGCGGCACCGTCCAAAAATGACGGGGAAGGCGGAAGGGACACCGGCGCGTCCGAGTCATGGGCGGGCCGGACAGAACGCATGGGCATAAGAGGAAGGAGGTAGCAGAGTATGTCGGATGCGATCATACCAGCACTAAAGCACCGGATCCCATCAGATCTCCGAAGTTAAGGGTGCTTGGGCGAGAGTAGTAATAGGATGGGTGACCTCCTAGGAAGTCCTCGTGTTGCATTCCCTTTTTTTTTTTTTTTAAAGAAAAAATAGTTTTTGTCGTCCCTTCGTTATAGTTTCTTGGACTGTTCGGGCCGGCAAGCGTACCGCGATATCCGCGGTCAAACGATACATTTTGCGCCAGATGACGCCGGGAATGAATCGAGACCAAAAAGAAAACAAGGCCACACTGAGCGGGCCATGGCGAGTATAGGGCGGCACCGTCCAAAAATGACGGGGAAGGCGGAAGGGACACTGGCGCGTCTGAGTCATGGGTAGGCCGGACAGAACGCGCGGGCATAAGAGGAAGGAGGAAGCAGAGTATGTCGGATGCGATCATACCGGCACTAAAGCACTGCATCCCATCAGAACTCCGAAGTTAAGCATGCTTGGGCGAGAGTAGTACTATGATCGGTGGCCTCCTGGGAAGTCCTTGTGTTGCATTCCCTTTTTTGTTTTTTTAATGAAAAAATAGTTTTTGTCGTCCCTTCGTTATAGTTTATTGGACTGTTCGGGCCGGCATGCGTACCGCGTCGGTTCACGTAACGCGACATCCGCGGTCAAACGATACATTTTGTGCCACACGACGCGGGGAATGAATCGAGACCAAAAAGAAAACAAGGCCACACTGAGCGGGCCATGGCGAGTATAAGGCGGCACCGTCCAAAAATGACGGGGAAGGCGGAAGGGACACCGACGCGTCCGAGTCATGGGCGGGTCGGACAGAACGCTCGGGCATAATAGGAAGGAGGGAGCAGAGTATATTGGATGCGATCATACTAGCACTAAAACACCGGATCCCATCAGAACTTCGAAGTTAAGCGTGCTTGGCAAGAGTAGTACTAGGATGGGTGACCTCCTGGGAAGTCCTCGTGTTGCATTCCATATTTTTTTTTTTTTTAAACAAAAAATAGTTTTTGTCGTCCCTTCGTTATAGTTTCTTGGACTGTTCGGGCCGGCAAGCGTACCGCGACATCCGCGGTCAAACGATACATTTTGCGCCGCACGACGCTGGGAATGAATCGAGACCAAAAAGAAAACAAGGCCACACTGAGCGGGCCATGGCGAGTATAGGGCGGCACCGTCCAAAAATGACGCGGAAGGCGGAAGGGACACCGGCGCGTCCGAGTCATGGGCGGGCCAGACAGAACGCACGGGCATAAGAGGAAGGAGGGAGCAGAGTATGTTGGATGTGATCATACCAGCACTAAAGCACCGCATCCCATCAGAACTCCGAAGTTAAGCGTGCTTGGGCGAGAGTAGTACTAGGATGGGTGGCCTCCTGGGAAGTCCTTGTGTTGCATTCCCTTTTTTGTTTTTTTAAAGAAAAAATAGTTTTTGTCGTCCCTTCATTATAGTTTCTTGGACTGTTCGGGCCGACAAGCGTACCGCGTCGGTTCACGTACCGCGACATCCGTGGTCAAACGATACATTTTGCGCCGCACGACGCGGGGAATGAATCGAGACCAAAAAGAAAACAAGGCCACACTGAGCGGGCCATGGCGAGTATAAGGCGGCACCGTCCAAAAATGACGGGGAAGGCGGAAGGGACACCGGCGCGTCCGAGTCATGGGCGGGCCGGACAGAACGCGCGGGCATAAGAGGAAGGAGGGAGCAGAGTATATTGGATGCGATCATACCAGCACTAAAACACCGGATCCCATCAGAACTCCGAAGTTAAGCGTACTTGGGCGAGAGTAGTACTGGGATGGGTGACATCCTAGAAAGTCCTCGTGTTTGTTGACGGTCCTTAAACACCTGTTTTACCATCAACATTTGACCCTAAAGTCCACCAAAAAGGCATGAAATGTAGTCAAATAGGTTTCAAACTAACCAAATTCCACATGTCCATAGAATTTTATTTGAATGCAGGATTTGAACCAAATTTGGACATATGGACCCACCAGAGGCCAAGCCCACTCAGCAGGGCCCAAATGGGCCTAAGGGGGGTGGCGCCGCGCCACCTCTAAGTGGCGCCCGCCACTTGGTTGGCCCAAGTGCCACTCCCTGCCACGTCACCGATCCGTGTGACCTCCCCAAGGCCAAATCCTGGCCCTTGGTCACTAGGTCAGTGGCATCGGACGGCTCAGGATGAAGTGGCGTGGATCAAGGCTGAATGGCGGTTGCTAGGACATGCAACCGACCTCCAAACCACTTCGGACAACCACCTGGAGGCCGTAGGATCAAAGTCGGTGCATCCATCGGCCAGGGCACTGGCGGCCGCCAGTAGGGGGTGGCGCCCGCCACCTGACCTAACCCTAGGTCGGTTGGCTGCCCACTATAAGTACCCCCCTCACTCATTGGGGCTATAAATACCCCCTGGAGGCACCTCTTCATTCACACCAAGTACCATCACACATTACCATCCCAGAGGACACACAAGCAGAGAAGCAAGTGAGAGTTAGGTTAGAAGCTCAGAGAGCTTAGGCAAGTAGGTAGGTAGTAGAGCAAGACATCTTCGCCCTCGCGGTAGCGCTGCTCAAGGGTTAGCTCAAGAGTAGACGCGTGCGAGTGATCGGTTCGGGAGCTGGGAAGAGTCTTCCTTCATCTCCAGTTCAGGTTTTGCTCTTGTTACTCAAGCACTTACTATATTCTAGTTCATCATTTCAAGTATTACTTTATTCTACTTATCAGTATTGAGTGGTATACTTGATTGATTGCTTGAGTGCCTAGCTATCCTACAGTTCAATTCACTTAGCCATAGTAGTTAATCTCTAGTGAGCTTAGTGTTTGATCTTTGCCAATAGGTTGCTTAGTTAGTTTAGTGTTTATCTTATTAAGTCAAGTGTTTGCTCTACGTCCGCAGGCAAGGGTCTCTATTCAAAGCTTGGATAGAGATAGTTAGAATATAGTTAAGCGTGGTGCTTAGTTATAGACTTACCTTTAGATACGGCTGGGCCCCCGGATAGCTGTGGTAGCAAGCATGTGGTGACAGCCCTGTGCGCCTTGAATTCCACCACGTAGTTGGCCCAGTTTAACAGTAAGGCTCGTTGTGCTAGCGTTCAACCTAAGTAAGTGGTAAAGGCTAGTACGCCCTCGATACTTGACAAGATAGGAATAAAACTATACTCAACTTAGTTGCTTTATTGTCTTTTGCCTGCCTTGCTTCGTAACTGTCTCGCTTCGTAGTTATCTTGCTTGGTAGTTATCTAGGATTAGTTATCAGTAGTTATTAGTTAGTAGTTAGTTATCCTTAGTTACCCCCTTAACTACCTATCTATCCACCTTACCTTAGCCATCTAGTTCATCCTTACCTAGCCATCCATATATTCTTTCTAGCCTTCCATCCCTTCTCTTCCCTTCTCCCCTTTTCCTTTTTCTTATTTCTTCGACTCTTATCCCCTCCTTGACTAGACGCATACACCACCCTAGCCTTCCCTTGGGATCAAATAAATTGACACCTGGTACTCCCAGGCGAAGTGCTACTACGATAGTTCTGTGCGCTTGCAGAATCTCCTCCTGGTAGATTGCTTTCTCTCTAGCTAGCTCCTACTAGTGTCGGGATTGACAACCCCGCTTGGCATTAGTAGATAGCTGCTTTAGCTCCACTCCTTAGGTATAGTGACCGGTCTTGCTTCAAGCACTTCTAACGCCGTTGCCGGGGATAGACTCCATAGTCTACTCCTAGTAACATCGTTAGCAAGTGCCAACAAGCATTCCTGGGCCGTTACCGGGGATAGTTGCCCAGCTCTATCTTTAGTGAAGCTAAGAACTACCAACAGTGTTCCATGCCTTTTTGAGAACACAAGGTTGATATGTGCCCTTGTGGTTCCCTTCCTGAGTGATGAGTGATCGATCAACGGGCAACATGTCTCTTGGCTGTGTTGATGTGCAGGTGCGAAGCTCGGGTAGTGGTCGAAGGTGAGGTGAAGGTCAAGTGGGGACGTGCCGTGCCGACGGACCGGGAGCGGTGAAGGGCGGACGTGGAGCTTGGACCGACGGACCAGGAGACCTGAGGATCAGCTGTGGTAGCTGGCACGTGGCGTTGACAAGCAAGAGTACATGGGGATGTGCGGTGCATCGGCCGAGTCAGGAGGATGCCCGGCGTGGAGGCTGGACATGCTCCGGCATCGGTGCTGGAACTCGGGGTGTGCGAACCACATCCCGTCTATGGCACGGGTTCGGTAGCTGAGCCTCGAAAAGCTACCCTCGACGGTTTCCGAGTTTGGGCCTCAAAACTCGGGGTGGACGGTTTCCGAGTTTGGGCCTCAAAACTCGGCGTGGACGGTTTCCAGGTTTGGGCCTCAAAACCTGGGCACACGGGTTTCTGAGTTTGGGCCACAAAACTCAGCCTGAGGACAGGTTTCCCGGTTTCGGCCTCAAAACCGGGGGAAGGCCCAGGTTTCCCGGTTTCGGCTCTCAAAACCGGGGGGAGGTCCGCAAAAAGGACTGTCGACGCGTGGCGGCGTGGAGAGGCTGGCGCGGAGGCGAGGCTATCCACGAGGTAGGCGCGGCGGTCGACTGGGCGGCACGTGGCGGCATCCTGAGGCTTGCGTCGAGGCGAAGCTAAGGATGAGGAAGGCGCGTGGCCGTCAGATCAACTATCAGCAGAGTTGGATCGGGATACCCCTAGGGTTGGCCGTTTCGCTCATGTATCTAGGGGTAGTAAGGGGATTATTGTTTTAGGCTATAAATAAGAGAGGCACCCTCTCTCTCCTATCCTTGCAGTCATTTGTTCCTGAGCTCTCTCTCTCTAGCCCTCGCTTAGGTTCTAATCATACCTCGCTGCAAGCGATCCGCAGAGACGGGAATCATACCTCTGTGTATTTGGATCTTTGAGGAAACGAGACCGTATTCTCGTTGTCTCCTCGTGTGGAGGAATTTCGGCTGAAATCAAATCGTGTCTTTGTGTTCTTCACGTTTTGGTTTTTCATCTCCCGGAGATTTGCCTTCGTTCTTCCCCTCCGTGAGATGATTTTCGATTCCACTTGAATCAATTCGTTCTTGGTCGTGAGCCCCTTCTTTCTACACGAAGGGATTCTCTTCTAACCTCACGAATCCATAGATCGGGTTGATTTCGTGTTTGTTCTTCGTTCTTTCCCCCTTTCTCAGTGATCCACGAATTTCTCTTGATTGACTTGGTTTGGTGCGATGATTTCTTAGGATTAGCACCCCAATACATAGAGGATCATCTGGGAGGAGTTTGATCGAAGTCCTCCTATTTGGTTGAGATCGATTTGGAGTGTTTTTGAGCCCGAGCAGATTTGTTTGCTTTCTGGGTGGTGCGGACAGTCCGCGCCCCTGACGGCGGACAGTCCGCGGATCGGGTTTTCTTCAGGTCAGTCAGGAGCAGATCCCTGACTGTTCACTGTCGAGTGAACGGCGGACAGTCCGCGGTACAAACCCGCGGACAGTCCGGGACCATTCCAGCAGACCTGCAGACAGTCCTGTTTCTTCGTCTTTTGCCGGCGGACAGTCCGGACTTCCAGTGTCGGACAGTCCGGCGTTGGGCGGACAGTCCGGGATCCTGACCCCGGACAGTCCGCGAACCTGCAGTCTTTGCAGTTTTGCTCCGAGGTTTTGGCAGTTGCTTTTGGGGTTTCTCCGGAGGTTCCGCTGTACCATGGGACATCTCTAGGGTATCCAACCTACACGTAGGTCGTGAACTTCTTCGGTCGTTCGAGTCTTTGCCTTGGGTGACTTCTGGGACAGGGCCATACTATTCACAAGTTGAATTTGAGGTTCCCATTCACCCCCCCTCTGGTCGCTTAATCCGGTCCTTCAATTGGTTATCGGAGCCAGGTAAGGATCTCTCCTACCTTAATCAGTTTCGGATCCTAAGGGCGACATGGAACGAGAAGGTAACAGCAAGGCTCCGTGGTTCTCTGGAACGAACATCCCTATTGGAAGATCGAAAGATGCGTGCTTATCTCAAACGCATGCGATCTTCTGTCTGGGAATATGTTGAGGAGAACGCTGAATACTGTAGTCCTGCGGCTTTGTGGGCAGATCCAGAGTGACCAAACGAGGCCAACTCCAAGGCTCGTAATGCCTCCTGGCCAGCCTCTCCCTTCCTGAGTTCGAGCGTATCTCGGAGACTTGAGACGGCGACGAGAGATCTGGGTGAAGCTTCAAAGCTATCACGAGGGGGAGCTCAATCAGACCAGACCAGACTCTCGAGACCCTACAAGCGAGAGTACGAGAACTTTGTTCAGTTGGAGGGAGAGAACGGATTTGACGCATGTTTGCTCGTTTCCAGACGATCGTGAACAAGATGAGTGCCAATCGGGCCAACCTACCTATGACGATCATGAGAGGGCTCTCAAGTTGCTATATGCCTGGATCGGAGGGGTGGGAGGTGAGGTGTCGACCATCATGAGCTCCGCTTACGACACCCCACTGATGAGCTGTTCAGCAATGGTCAAGCCACGAGATCGATCACCTGCTCAGGTCAAGCTAAAGAACCCATCTTCACACACCATGGTTGGTCTCAGGCACAGGTGGATCGACTTCTCTATATGACGCTTCACCTCTTTGTTGCTTGTTTCTTCCTTTGCATACAGTCACGGAGGAGCAGTTGGAGGCGCTCGGAGACGACGAGCTCGCCCTTGCCATCACCCGTTCTCGGGTTTTCAAAAAAACGCCGAATCGCCGGGTGGCGCACGCGAGGCGCTTACACAGTGTGGTGATCTAGACCACTTCATGGCGAACTGCCCCAAGAAACTACAAGAATTTCCCCGACAAGAACCGCAAACTTCAGGCGCTGGGCAAGCCGGAGAACAAGGTGCGAAGAAGAAGAAGGATGGCTTCTACGCCAGGAGGACATGGAGAAGGCTTTCGACGCCGGGAAGCGTGCCTTCTCGCCACTATCGGCGATGGCGAGAAGACCCCGACGGTTGACTCCAGCGACGACGAGTCCGAGCACAAGATGGAGGATCGCTTCAACGGACTTGCTTCCTCGGCAAATCCTCAAGGCTTTTGCACCATGGCCTTGGATGAAGAGGACAGCAAGCACCAGGCAGAGGACGACAATGACGCCCACGACGACGATGACGACAGCGCTTCTGAGGTATCAAACTCTTCTGAAGTCGATCGTCTCATGAGGAGCGGGATAGGTTTGCGGATTTAGTCAAGTCTGAGAGAAAGAGGCTTCAGAAGTTTTCAAGGAGCGCGGTGAGTTTAGGCTAGATGCAAAGTGCGCGGTAAGGAGCTTGGAGTTCGCTAGGTCCGAGGTGGGAAGGTTAGCCGATGTGGAGGAGTGTGAGGAGTTGCACGATTGCATATGACAAACTTTTCCAACCTGCAAACCAAGTTGCCTCTTTGATAGAGGGTATGATGAGCGTGAAGAGTCAGGCTAGACTTGGTGGGTGATTGCAAAGAGTGTCCCTCCCAGAAGGAGGAAGAGCTGAGGAGGGAAGTGGGAAAGTGAGCTAGGTTTCTTGTGGGTGACGTGCCAAGCTGTCGCTTAGTGCGAAATGAGTTGGAGGATAATGCCAAGCTTGCTGAAGGCCTTGGAGCCAGCTCACGTAGAACCGTTTCCGCCCATGTGAGCGATGCGTGGGGAGGAGTTGAGATTGCCAATGTCGGCCATGACAGGATGCACAAACCGAGGAGGAAAACACAACCTTCGGTCCATCCTGAGTTGGGTGTCATGCAGTGAGCCGCAGTTGGCATGATGATCGTCAGTTCAAGAGAGGGGAATGATTGCTCGGGAGTAGGATTACTTCAGTGGTGGGAAGGGCGCTAGTACCTTTGGTAAGATCGGTGAGTTAGCGGTTAGCGGGTAAAACCCGAGTAGAAGAAACCAATCCGCTTATCCCTATAGCTTACCAAGCCCCCAACTGAGCCTCTAAGGCCTATCACCAAGGATGGCATCCTTGATGAACCTCCCAAGGCCTCCACCTTGCAAGTAAGTGTGGGTTCCAAAACCTAACCATCTTAGGAACACACTTGACACCCTTCCTGACGTCTCTAGTGTTCCCCTTCCGAGAGGCAAGCAGCCAGCCAGAGTGAACAACCCTCGCACAATAGGAACCAACAACCCAAGAGAGTGGTGAGGTTCGAGTGCGAGTACTGTCACCACGAGGATCAACCTAGCTGAGTTTTGCTTTCGGAGGAAGAGAGACGCTAGGAAGGAGTTGGAGCTGAACAACCAGGCCAGGCACCACCCTTTCCATGGTGTGCAAGGTCGGGGAGTTCAGAGGCAGGGCGCTAGACCTGGAGGAGCACCCCCTCAGGTTGCTAGGCCCCAGGCAGTGAGACCACAGGGTGGTGGTCGTGCCCGTCGCGGTTCCGGTCGTCCTCTATACGATCGTGAGCTGAGTGTAAGAGGTTTTGCTGCTCAGCCCCATAGCGGACCACCTTTTCAGTATGGTGGTGATTGCTTTGCTCAGATGGGACAGGTAGGTCAGTTTGGAGGTTTTCCGTTCCATAGCGGACCACCCTTTCAGGTTGGTGGTGATCGCTATCCACCCATGGGACGAGGACAGTTTGGTGTTGCTGCTAACACTTTTTCTGGGCCTATGACACAACACTGGTATCCTTCTCAGTATACTAACCCCAGTGTTGTGCCATATGCTCACTTCCTGCCTTTCTATTGATGCAGGAACTTCGGTTGGAGAACATGTGGCTCATGGATTCCGGGTGTTCGCGCCACATGACCGGAAAGAAGGAATGGTTCTCCAGCCTTAGCCCCGTGATGCACAAGGAGTACATCACTTTCGGGGATAATAGTAGAGGTAAGGTTGTTTCTCAGGGAGCTATCCGACTCAATGAGAACTTTGTCCTGAAGAATGTTGCCTTGGTTTCTAATTTGCATTTCAACTTGCTTTCTGTTTCGCAACTTCTTGAGGATGATTGTGAAGTGCGCTTTAAGAAGGGTTTGAGTCGCGTTTTAGACCCTCGGGGAGATCTTGTTTGTCGGATCGTCCCTTTTGGCCGTGTTTTTAGAGCCAACTTTTCTCAGTCTTTCGGCTCTGCTAGGTGTTTGATGGCTGGTCCTTCTTCTTATGATTTGTGGAAGTGGCATAGGAGGCTCGGTCACTTGAGTTTTGACTTGCTGGCAAGGCTTAGCTCACTTGGCCTAATCCAAGGATTGCCCAAGCTTAAGTTTCAGAAGGACCTCGTTTGCCATCCTTGTCGTCACGGGAAGATGGTCGCTGCTTCTCACCCCACCTGTTAATCAGTGATGACAAAGCGACCCGGTGAGCTTTTTCACATGGACACAGCTGGTCCAGCTCGGGTTTGCTCAGCGGGTGGGAAGTGGTACGTTCTAGTGATCCTTGATGATTTTTCGAGGTACTCTTGGGTGTTCTTTATGGAGGGTAAGGATGAAGCTTTTCCGTTTGCTCGTGATCTTATTCTGAAGTTGAAAACTGAGTTTCCACCTGATACCATTAGAGCTATTCGTAGCGATAATGGTACTGAATTTGATAACTCTCAGTTTGCTTCCTTTTGTTCTTCTAATGGAATCGAGCATCAGTTTTCTTCTCCTTATGTCCCTCAGCAGAACGGTGTTGTTGAGCGCAAGAACCGGACCCTTGTTGAGATGGCCAGGACGATGCTCGATGAGCATAGGACTCCTAGGCGTTTTTGGGCCGAGGCGATCAACACTGCTTGCCATGTTTCAAATCGCATCTTTCTTCGTGCTTTCATGAAAAAGACTTCTTATGAGTTGCGTTTTGGACGGGTACCCAAGGTATCTCACTTTCGGGTGTTTGGGTGCAAGTGTTTTATCCTAAAACAAGGCAATTTGGACAAATTTGAATCTCGCTCTGCTGATGGGGTGTTTCTTGGTTATGCTTCTTATTCACGTGCTTATCGAGTTCTTAACCTTGAAACTAACCGGATAGTGGAGACCTGCGAGGTCACATTCGACGAAACTATGCCTTGTGTTTCTTCTGCTTTTGATGTTGCAGGAGAACAGGAGATGGGAGAGACCATCTTTGTGGGGGAGGAGCAGGAGAATGCCGATTGGGGTGATCCCGAGCCAACTCCACTGGCTGCTCCCGTCGACCCTGCGACGTCTACTTCAGCTCGAGGACCCGATCCCACGACATCTTCTTCTTGGGGTCCTCTAGAGCCACCTCTCCAGCGAGCACCCGCTACACCTAAGGGAGCGACAACATCTGGCGAGGGGGAGGCGACTTCAGCGAGGCAAGCGCCCCGAAGTGTTCAGCAAGTTCACCCCTCGCGGCAGATGATCGGCGGCATCGACCAGCGAGTCACGCGGTCGCGAGCGTATGAAATCTCTCACTTGCTCATTCTGCATTCGTTGCTTCTTTTGAGCCCAAAGATGTTGGACACGCACTTTCTGATCCTAACTAGGTCAATGCCATGCATGAGGAGCTAGAAAACTTTGAGCGAAACCAAGTTTGGACCCTAGTTCCACCTCCACCACAATGCCACCCTATAGGTACCAAATGGGTTTTCAAAACAAAGAGGGTGAGGATGGGATGGTAGTGAGGAACAAGGCTAGGCTAGTAGCCCAGGGTTTTTGCCAGAAAGAGGGTATAGACTATGAGGAAACCTTTGCCCCTGTAGCCCGTTTAGAAGCCATTAGAATCCTTCTAGCCTTTGCTGCTTCGAAGGGTTTTAAGCTTTACCAGATGGATGTCAAGAGTGCCTTCTTGAATGGGTATATAGAGGAAGAGGTTTATGTTAGGCAACCCCCTGGCTTTGAGGATCCCAAGTTTCCAAACCATGTTTATAAACTTTCAAAAGCTTTGTATGGTTTGAAACAAGCCCCGAGAGCGTGGTACGATCGTTTGAAAACCTTTTTACTCTCTAAGGGTTTTAAAATGGGACGGGTCGATAGAACTTTCCTCAAGCAAGGCAACGATACCCTGTTAGTCCAGATTTACGTGAATGACATCATCTTTGGTGGCTCTTCTCATGCGCTTGTTGCCAAGTTTGCAGATACTATGAGCAGGGAGTTCGAGATGAGTATGATGGGCGAGTTGACTTTCTTCCTCGGTTTGCAAATTAAGCAAACCCGAGACGGGACATTTGTGCATCAAGGAAAATACACGAAGAATATCCTGAAGAAATTCGACATGGGCGAGGCCAAGCCTCTTACGATGCCCATGCCGATGACTGCGGCGATGGACGCGGACCAGGACGGAGAGCCGGTTGACCAGAAGGAGTACAGAAGCATGATTGGCTCGCTTCTGTACCTGACGGCAACGATGCCAGATATACAGTTTTCTGTGTGTCTATGCGCTCGTTTTCAGGCGTCCCCTCGGACTTCCCACAAGCAAGCGGTCAAGCGCATCATGAGGTACCTCTGATACACTCCTGAGTTCGGACTTTGGTACTCCTCTTCTTCGACTCTTTTGCTCTGTGGTTATTCCGATGCGGATTTTGCCGGCTGTCGGCTTGAGCGCAAGTCTACTTCTGGGACTTGTCAGTTTCTTGGCTCTTCTTTGGTTTCGTGGTCTTCTCGCAAGCAGTCGAACGTAGCCCAGTCTACTACTGAAACCGAGTATGTTGCCGCTGCTTCTTGTGCTTCGCAACTTTTATGGATGGTTGCTACATTGCGTGATTTTGGTCTAGATTTCAGTCGGGTCCCTTTGCTTTGCGATAGCACTTCTGCCATTAGTGTAGCAAAGAACCCTATTCTTCACTCCAAGACCAAGCACATCGATGTTCGCTTTCACTTTCTTCGTGATCACTATGAGAAAGGCGACATTGATCTTAGGCATGTAGACACCCATAACCAGGTTGCGGATATTTTCACCAAGCCTTTGGATCTCTCAACTTTTGTTAGGTTGAGAGGTGAGCTTGGTGTGTGTTTCCCCTTTTAGATGGGGGAAACATTTTGCTTGTTGTAAAATAAACTGACTTTCTGATCCTTTTTTTTGGGTCTTGAGTCTTTCTGTTTTTGCTTTGGCTCCGATTCTGACTTCATCATGCATACATCTTTTTATTTCAAGCTTCATGTCTATATTCCTTAGAATGAATTTATGCTCTGATTAGTGTATGCTTTGATGATATCTGATGATGCTTGTAGCTTAGGCTCTCTTTGATCACTGTTACATTTTGTGAGCTAAGCTATTTCTTTCAGAACGCTGAACATGTCTAATGAACTTAAAACTTGATACATGTTTACCATTGAGATTGGCAACTAGCATGTGTAGGATGTGTTGAGGTCCCTTGAGCTATTGCATATATGCTAGGTTGCTATGTCTCTAGTTCTGAGTCATTCACTTGCTTGGATTGTCCATATTCTGCTTAAAATGAACCAAGTTTTAGTGAATTGACAAGATCGAGATGGGATTGCTTTGTCAGCACATCACGGTATCGAGACTGTTTCTCATAGCACTTTGAGTTAAACTTGAGCCGTGTAGTGTAAGACCGAAACCGATGCTTTAAGCTCCTGATTGCATATGCATAGGCTTAGCACGGTTGGAAAGTTAGGCAATGACAAGCTTTCAACCTCTCGCAATCACATGCTGAATTTGAACTTGTGTAAAAACCGCTGCAAATATCTCCGATAAAATCTAAAAACACGAGTTTATGTTTCACTCTATAGCATGATGGTTGAACCTTGCTAGGGGTAGTTCACCTTACATACATGTTTAGCACTTGTTTGACTTCCTGTCTATACATGCTTAGTGCTAATTTGATGGTGAAACTCCTTTCTAAATGGCTTAAAACTGCTCACTTGGCTTATGCGTTCATATTCCGTATTTGGTGATCAGTTTGAGCCTTTGCTAGCACTTGTGTATGTTGCTATGTAGTCGGATCAGCACTCATTAGAGCATTCTTTCACTCTTTTGAGTGTATACCTGAAGCTGCTAACATGCATTTTTGACTCATGTGCATGTGCTTGACTCCGATAGGCATGACCTAGCTCCGTTTGACTTACTTGAGCTCTTTTCCTTCTCTTTTTGATTGCAAATTGCCCCCAAGGGGGAGAATTGGGGGAGAATGTCCTGTTGTGGTGACAATTTGCAATTTATGCTTCACTTGTTGAGGGGGAGTTCTTTAAGTGAGGGGGAGTATTTCTGCCTGTTCCGAGTTGGTTTTGGTTGATATCGATCCTTTCAGCTAGTTGCGTCGAGCTTCTGTGCCTCTGTCTTGAGGGACTAGCTGTTTTCATCTTGGTTTAGTGATTCTTGATTGTTATCGGGCTTACTGCTGGTTGTGTTGAGCCTCTGTGCCTCTATCTTGAGGGACTAGCAGTAGCTGCTTCTTACGCAGTCTTCATTTGGTGTTTGAGCTTTCAGCTAGTGGTGTTGAGCCCCTTCTGCCTCTTCTTGAGGACTAGCTTGCTTCTGACTTGGTTGCGTCGAGCCGTTGCCCATGTCTTTGGGAACCAAGTTTTGTGCTCTGATTTTGATCGAGTTTTGCTTCTTGATGAGTTGTTGCTCCGATCTTTTGCTTGGTTGTGTTGAACCGTTGCCCATGTCTTTGGGGACCAAGCTTCGCTTATCTCGAATTGTTCTTCTTTGGCCTTTTCTCTGGCTTTTGGACATTTCGAGTGAGTTTCTCTCCTTCTATCTAATTCTGCTTTCTTCTATTCTGGTTACGGATACTATGAGTTGACGATGCACTCATCAAGGGGGAGATTGAGAACACAAGGTTGATATGTGCCCCTGTGGTTCCCTTCCTGAGTGATGAGTGATCGATCAACGAGCAACATGTCTCTTGGCTGTGTTGATGTGCAGGTGCGGAGCTCGGGCAGTGATCGAAGGTGAGGTGAAGGTCAAGTGGGGACGTGCCGTGCCGATGGACCGGGAGCGGTGAAGGGCGGACGTGGAACTTGGACCGACGGACCAGGAGACCTGAGGATCAGCTGTGGTAGCTGGCACGTGGCGTTGACAAGCAAGAGTACATGGGGATGTGTGGTGCATCGGTCGAGTCGGGAGGATGCCCAGCGTGGAGGCAGGACATGCTCCGGCATCGGTGCTGGAACTCGGGGTGTGCGAACCACATCCCGTCTACGGCACGGGTTCGGTAGCTGAGCCTCGAAAAGCTACCCTCGACGGTTTTCGAGTTTGGGCCTCAAAACTCGGGGTGGACGGTTTCCGAGTTTGGGCCTCAAAACTCGGCGTGGACGGTTTCCAAGTTTGGGCCTCAAAACCTGGGCACGCGGGTTTCTGAGTTTGGGCCACAAAACTCAACCTGAGGACAGGTTTCCCGGTTTCGGCCTCAAAACTGGGGGAAGGCCTAGGTTTCCCGGTTTCGGCCTCAAAACCGGGGGGAGGTCCGCAAAAAGGACTGTCGACGCGTGGCGGCGTGCAGAGGCTGGCGCGGAGGCGAGGCTATCCACGAGGTAGGTGCGGTGGTCGACTGGGCGGCACGTGGCGGCATCCTGAGGCTTGCATCGAGGCGAAGCTAAGGATGAGGAAGGCGCGTGGCCGTCAGATCAACTATCAGCAGAGTTGAATCGGGATACCCATAGGGTTGGCCGTTTCGCTCATGTATCTTGGGGTAGTAAGGGGATTATTGTTTTAGGCTATAAATAAGAGAGGCACCCCTCCTCTCTCCCTATCCTTGCAGTCATTTGTTCCTGAGCTCTCTCTCTCTAGCCCTCGCTTAGGTTCTAATCATACCTCGCTGCAAGCGATTCGCAGAGACGGGAATCATACCTCTGTGTATTTGGATCTTTTGAGGAAACGAGACCGTATTCTCGTTGTCTCCTCGTGTGGAGGAATTTCGGCTGAAATCAAATCGTGTCTTGTGTTCTTCACGTTTTGGTTTTTCATCTCCCGGAGATTTGCTTCGTTCTTCCTCTCCGCGAGATGATTTTCGATTCCACTTGAATCAATTCGTTCTTGGTTGTGAGACCCTTCTTTCTACCGAAGGGATTCTCTTCTAACCTCACGAATCCATAGATCAGGTTGATTTCGTGTTTGTTCTTCGTTCTTTCCCCTTTCTCAGTGATCCACGAATTTCTCTTGATTGACTTGGTTTGGTGCTATGATTTCCTAGGATTAGCACCCCAATACATAGAGGATCATCTGGGAGGAGTCTGATCGAAGTTCCTCTCGATTTGGTTGAGATCGATTTGGAGTTGTTCTTGAGCCCGAGCAAGATTGTGTTTTCTGGGTGGTGGCGGACAGTCCGCGCCCCTGACGGCGGACAGTCCGCGGATCGGGTTTCTTCAGGTTCAGTCAGGAGCAGACCCCTGACTGCTCACTATTGAGTGAACGGCGGACAGTCCGCGGTACAAGCCCGCGGACAGTCCAGGACCATTCCAACAGACCTGCAGAACAGTCCTGTTTCTCGTCTTTTGCCGGCGGACAGTCCGGACTTCCAGTGTCGGACAGTCCGGCGTTGGGTGGACAGTCTGGGATCCTGACCCCGGACAGTCCGCGAACCTGCAGTCTTTGCAGTTTTGCTCCGAGGTTGTGGAAGCTGCTTTTGGGGTTTCTCCGGAGGTTCCGCTGTACCACTAGGACATCTCCTAGGGTATCCACCTACTCGTAGGTCGTGAACTCTCCGGTCGTTTCCGAGTCTTTGCCTTTGGGTGACTTTCTGGGACAAGGGCCATACTATTCACGAGTTGAATTTGAGGCTCCCATTCACCCCCCTCGGGTCGCTAATCCGGTCCTTCAGAAGTTATCTGGCCTTCTTGTTGATTCCTGCTAAACTTGAATAGACAACAAAGCTCGTGGAATTGATTAAGCGTTATTGGTAAAACCATTTATATTCTCGAGCCTTATAGATGTTTAAGCAAGCATGATTCAACAAGAGTTTAATATATATTTTTGGATTTTTATTTTTATATGTAGATGAAAAAAAAGTAAGAAACATTTTTTTGTGCCTCCATAGTAAACAGTTAAATATTCACATGGGGCTTACAGAGTTTTTATTTTTAAATGCAATGCGATAATGCAATATGATTATTTTTATTTTCTTTTCTAATGCAATGCAGAAATTAAAATGCTTATGGATAAAGTATGATGATGCAGTAATTAAATATGATGATGCAGTAAATGACTAAGAATTAAATGTGCTAAATATGCAGAAAAGTAAATATGAGGATAACTACCGATTTTACCTTTTGGCGAAGGTTCGGATATTTAGGTCCGACGAACCGGACATTCCCTTGGTTCAGATGTGTTAGACGTTTGAAAAGTTGTTTCTGGTTGTTCCTCTTTAGGAGCTATCTTTTTCTTCCATACTTTCTTGGTCTGAGTCTTTACTTCCTGCTGTTCACTGTCTTGAGGTGTCTCTTCTTCTTTCTCCTCTGGGATATGGGATAGTGTCACTAGATTCTTCTTTGTGATTGACCTCTCCATTCTTGATGGCTTGTCTTCTTTGGCGTTGATAGCAGCGTCTTTCACTTCTACTCTTCTTGGGTTCTTCGTTAGGTATGTAGTTGATGAAGTAGCATCGTACCTTCTCTGCAGGAAAGTGAAAATGGATCTCCCCTTGCTTCATGTAGATGATTGCACTCGTAATGTACAGGAACAGTCTTCCTAGGATGAGGTGGACATCATCGTCTTCTCCCATATCGAGAACCAAGAAGTCTGTGAGGACTTCATGACCTCTAATTCTGACTACGACGTCTTCCACCATATCTTCCGAAAATCGGAATGTTTGGTCTGCTAGCTTTATCTGCAAGTAGGTTGGTTCCAGTGGTGCATCAGGAAATAAATGTTTATAGGTTACCATAGACATGATGTTGACACTTGAGCCGATGTCGCAGAATGTGTTGTAGAAGGTACTCTCCTTCATCATGCAGTCAATGGTAGGTACTCCTGGATCGTACAACTTCTCAAGGCGTAGTGGAGGTTGAGTGCTATCTTTTGGTGGCTCAACAGTGTTGACCATCCATACTGGTTCTTGCTCTTGTGGCTTTGTCTTGTTCCTCCTCCTTCTATTGTTTTTCTTCTTCTTTGGGGTAGCAGGTGCATACTCGTACTCATATGGCGTCTATGGGTGTACACGAGTCTTGAGTGTGCGATTCTTGAAACTGAACCTCTCCTTCCTATTATTGATCGTGAAGCAAATCTTGGCACTTTCGGTATAGATGATGGCTTTGGTTGTACTTAGGAATGGTCTTCCCAAAATGATGGGTGCTCTTTCATCTCCTCCAGTTTCCACTATCACAAAATCTACTAGGACAGGTGATTGTCCAACTTGTACATGAACATCTTCAAGGATTCCCTTGGGGTAGCAAAGTGTTTGATGTGCAAGCTGCAAACACATGGTTGTGTACAATAAAGGTTGACCATGAATTTTCTCATAAATTACCTTAGGCATAATGTTGACACTTGCTCCAAGATCACAGATGGCTTCGTCAAAGGTATGGGGTCCGATGGTGATCGGGATGACAGGTCTCCCTGGATCTCCTTTCTTCTCAGGTAGATTCTCATCTCCCCATCCTCTGTAATTTGGCCTTGGCGGAGCTGTGAAGTAATCTCCTGCATTGAAAATGTCTACAAGATTTGCAGTTTCTAATTCTTACGGACTTCCCAGAATCTTACCTTTTTCGGTCACAGGTACAGAAGCGGCTAGCTGAGAAATTTGTGATTTTATCATCTTATTAAAGCTAAGCTGATTTTTAATAGTAGAAGTAAAGCTTTCCGTTCTATTATTAATGGTTTCAAGTATTTTATCATTGGAAGCTATCTTTCTAGACATATTATCAATAACTTTATTTTGATTAACAATCATTTCTCTTAAAGGCGGTTGGTTGAAGTTGTTACCTTGGTAGTTACCTGAGTGATTACCTTGGTAGTTGGGCCTCTATTGCTGATTCCATCCTTGATTCTGTTGAGGACGATAGTTGTTGTTGTTGTTGATGATGATGATGTAGTTCACATCCTCTTGGACTTCAGGACAGTTACTTCCCATGTGGCTAGTGCCTCCACACTCTTCACAAGTCATGCGAGAATCGTGGATGTGCATGACTTCCTTCTTCTCTTGGTGTCATTCGTCGAGCTTCTTTATCAGTAGGTCTATTTGAGCAGATAGCATGTCTACCTCCTTGAGTTGATGCATTCATCCTCTCTTCTTTGGTTGAGTGCATTCTTCGTTCCATCCTTGGTTGGAAGCTATCTTCTCAACGAGAGCAATTGCCTCTTTGATAGTGAGTGACAAGAACGATCCTCCAGCAGCTGCATCAATATTGTCACGGGCACTCGAAGTGAGCTCATGGTAGAATGTCTGCAGAAGTAACCAATTCTCCATCCCGTGGTGTGGGCATTCTGATATGTTGTATTGAAAGCGTTCCCATGCCTCAGGGACAGATTCATCATACCGTTGCTAAAAAGTTGAGATCTTCGCTCGTAGGGCATTCGTCTTGCCTACGGGGAAGAACTTTGCTAGGAAAGTAGTGGAGCAGATCTCCCATGAAGTGTTTTTGTCTTTGTTGGAGTAGAACCATTGCTTCGCTCTTCCCAAAAGTGAGAATGGGAATAAGCGGAGGTAGATGGCGTCCTTAGTGACTCCTTTGATAGTGAAGGTGCTGCATATCTCCAGGAAGTGTTGGAGATGGGCACTTGCATCTTCATGTGCTTTCCCACAAAACTGGCTGGCTTGCACCATGTTGATCAGAGATGGCTTGAGTTTGAATCCCTCGGTCCCTATATTGACTGTTGGTCCAGTCCTGATGTTGGCAGTGGTTGGCGCAGAGAAATCACGGAGAGTCTTATCAGCCATGTCTTCTAACACTGGTGTTGAGCTTCTTGACTGAGTGTCTTCGGTCAACATGGTTGGTGGTTTCCTGAGCTTGGCATTGGATTTGGCTTTTCGGATAAAAACTTCAGGATTGTCAACGTAGTTTTTTGGTCGATCAAATCCAGTCATACATCACCCTGCAATAAGATATTAAAGAAATAGATAACGGACAGGGTGAGCCTGTTTGAGAAAACATCAATAGTGTGTCTCGATTATCATAAACATGTGTGTAAAGTTTTTCCTATGTATTCAACTTATATCCTATTATATCCTGGTCTTAACTTAGAAACTCGAATAACTTAACGATATGGCTCCGGTAATGGGATTTCCCAAACAACGGGGAATGTGCTTTGGAATCACACATTTGGTTCCCCGGCAACGGCGCCAGAAATGCTTGTTGACGTCTCTTAGCATCACTTCAGATAACGGTGCCAGAAATGCAGGTAGACAAATCTAACAATATTACCCTTAACGCTAGGCTGTTACCACTAGCAGCGACACTAGAGACGTGGATGGTATTTATGATCTTGCCCTTATAAAATATGAAATGATATTATCTGCAAGCGCACAGATAAAATACATCCGCTGTAGCATTTCACCAAGGAGAGTTTCCTAGGTATCGTTATTTATAATGGAGCAATGCATATCGTTAGTTACCCGGTAGGAGATAAACATCTACAACTATGACACACACATGTATGATTATGATAAGAGTTCCACTAGATCTATACTCAACACAGGAATCAATCATAAATGATAAATAAGATAAATGTAATAGAACAGAGTAAACCATATAAAAGAGTTCCAACAAAGCATTCTCACCCAAGGTCGGATCGTGGCCAAATCTAGAAAGAGACATATTAACTTCCTAATATGGTTCTAACTATAGGTCATAGACTACATCAATTAGCGCAATTATGTTTAGCAATCATGGTTAGAATAACTTATATTTATACGCAGGAGACATCACGCATGGAGGATCAGATCCAAAGTCTATGTCCTCCGGGTGACTAGGTCTTACTTGCCCTATATTCGGGGAGTGGACTACAAAGGACTCAACAAGGCTATAATAGTCACCCTCGCGATCTACCACTTGCTGGCCCAGAATATAGGGTGCATTCGCAGGTAAACAATGTATAAGCACCATGCTTACACGATGATGACCACTCACCCCGCGATCGACAGAATGAGCGCTATACGAACAAGAGCATAAACATAAAGATACCCTACTATGCTAGACATATAATCAAAGTAGATGATGAACATTATAATTATGAACACGAAATAGTAACAAGTCATGACATGTATCAACTAGAACACAAACTAGAAGATGAATAAGAACTAGATGAACAATTAGAACTAGATTAGAACATAGAGATGAACTAGAGAGATAATTATAACTAGATTAGAACACAGAGATGAACTAGAGAGATTAGAAGATGAACTAGAACACAAGACAATGAACTAGAAGACAATTAGACAATTAGAAGAACAATTAGAACAATGTTGATACAAGAGAGAAAACAAGGCTAATTACCGACTAGATCTGGAATCTGAGCTTCCCTCGTCTCTTCTAATTCTATTCTAGCTATACCCTTGGATGGTGGAGGTCCTGGTTGGCTAGGCTACCTCTAATCTAATTGATTGATCTATGCTATGAGATATGAATTCGATGTCTCCAGGAGGGGGTCTGGGGTTTCTTATATAGCCCGGTGGGATGAACCGCAGCCCTCGAATCAAACCAACATTGAACAACGGCGAAGATACAAAGTAGAGGTTGGTTAGGTCACACCGCGCGAAGGAGGGGTGGCTTCCATGTACTTTCCTTATTCTCCTAGAGCCCTTGTTCGGTTGGTTTGCACAATGAGTCGTGGCGTGGATGGATTCCTTGTCGTCTTCTTCCTGTCTGGTCCCTGGATATTTCTGGTATTCTATAGCTGTTGGAATCTTGTCTGTTACACCCCTGATCTTTGTATGGATAAGGCTTCTAGAGGGTTCCAGAGTCTTCCTGGTCGTATTCATCGGGGACTCTTGCTCCGAGACTCCAAATATGGCAAGTGGCATGTTCGTTGCGATCATTTCAATGAGCTCGTCTCACTGGTGTTGCTACGATTCTTCACTTGAGATACTTTCTTATGATGAAATATTGAATATCCTGCAAAACAAGTGGAATTGACACAACTCGTGGAACTCGTTAGAATCAAACCCTATAGCTACACTCTTTAGATCATTGCGGGTCATTTATGAGGTTAGTTGATGGTTTAAAATAGGAGTTATCTACCGTCAACATCTACACAATTAGCAAAGTAACTACCAACAAAGAAGTAATGTTAATAAAGAGATAGAGTGATGTATACCGAGCCGGGCAAGTGATCAACACAATAGATATCCAATGAAATGCTCGGAGACAATACAACACAAAGATTTTTTACCCGAGGTTCACTTGCTTGCCGGCAAGCTACGTCCTTGAACGCATCTTGGCCCCTAGTGGGTTTTGGTGATTGGATGAAACACAAGATTACTGTGACTAATGTGTGTTTTGCAGAAACAAGAATGAGTTAGGTCACGGTAATGGCGACGATACGGGCATATGGAGTTCATGTTCCCTAGCGATGGAAATCGTTTCGGTTTTCAAAGGACAGACGACGAAGACGGTGGTAGACTAGGCTAAGTGTCATATGGTGTTCGAGGACACTTAGGTAGTCTTAGGTCTTTGTTTTTTCCTTGGCGTACTATAATGGGGAGCGTGAATCAGTAGCTTGACCTAGATGAATCTATTGAAGTAGGTGTGGTGCACACTTGTTATTTCATAGCCCTAGGTAGCTCAGAGAGAGCCCTTATGTCATGAGGATGAAAAGTCGTTAAGGCAGCGTCGTGATCCGAAGTTGTTTCAGCCCGAAAATGGGTATCAGACGCATGCCTTAGTGGCATCGGACGCGCGTCTGATGTTCACCAGACTTGAGTGTGCTGGCGACTTGGCATCGGACGCTCCAATGTTGTCACATCGGACGCGCCTGTGCCACTATTCTGAGAGAGTGCCCTGAGGGGCACATTGGACGCTGGCATCGGACGCTGAAGGACAGCGTCCGATGTCCATGCAGAGAGTTTCCAGAGAGGGTAAATTCACATTAGACGCGTCATGTGTCAAGGCATCGGACGTTGCCCAGCATCCGATGCTCCTTTAAACTGTCTGACAGAATGTACAGTTGATCGTTGGATCGAGGGCATCAGAGCGTCCGATGCCAGGCATCGGCGCGCCCGATGCCCCCGAAAATTGTACTATTCAATGCTCTTTTGGATGGCCGGTTGGTGGAGTATTTATTGTAACAACCCAAAAATTCAGACTTTTTAAAATTTTTCTGTGATTAAGTGGAGCATGTAGTTGCTAGCTGAACCGGGAACAATTTATAAATAAATTGTTGCATTCATATAATATTGTTTGTAGGAGTTTGCCGGAGATTCTCTTTACAACTTAAGTCTTATGTTGGAGAGCACATGATCATAGCAACCTCCTTGTATTTCTCCCGGTTATCTCGAGTCTCTCTCAATGATCCCCGACCTTCTATTTGAATCTTTTTCAATTTATCTTTTGAATTTAATACCAACTTGTTCTCGTGTCCATTTGAATCCTTCTCTTTCTCTAGCAAAATAGGCAAACCTCAGTTTCCTTCCATTGGGCCGAAAGCTCCCCAGCCGGCCCGCTCTTCCTTCCCTCCTCTTCCCACACCGGCCTAGCCCAGCCAGCCGTTGGCCCGTGCCCCACGCCGCTGGCCTCCACAAGTCCCTTGCCGGCCCAGCTCGGCCACTCACCTCGCCCTGGCCCTGCTGCACGACCCAGTTGGCCCAAGTGGCCGCTGCCTGGCATCCAAACCCTAGCGCCCTGCTCCCCAGGCGCGCCGCCGCAGCTCTGGCGCCCACCCTCCGCGCGCGCTCCCCACCCCGCGCGATGGACACCGCGTGTCCCGAGGTGGGCACGGACGTCGATGATGGTCACACCCTCGAAGAACCCTAGCCGCGCCATCGTATAAAGACCTCGGCCACCGCTCCTCTTCCACTTCTTCTCCAACCGGCCGCTGCCATCGCCGCTCTCCTCTTCCTCCCTCAGCGCGCTCGCCCAAGCCTGCAGCCATCGCTTGCCTCCTCCTCCCAAGCCGCCGCTTCCTCCGCCGTAGCTGCGAGGCCGCCGTGGCCACGACCTACGCCTCTGGCCACGCTGGCCGCCCCACGCCCTGCCAGACGAGGTGGTGGTCACGCCAAGCCGCCACGCCGAGCGCGGACTGCCTAGCACCACCGACAACGTCATGGCCGCGACGCCACGCCCCCGGAACCACGTCCTCGACGCCGAACACCAAGTGTCGTCGAGCTGCCTCGCCGCACCGCCTGACCGCGCTGCCGTCCTCCAGCCACGCCGCACCGACGTTGCCCACCGTCCGTGCCGCAACCATTTGCAGTGGTCGCGCAAGTGGTGGCCAACACTACAAGAAACTTGTTGATCCGTGACGAATTTTTGGTGACAGATTTATAGATCGTC
Source organism: Coix lacryma-jobi var. lacryma-jobi (assembly GCA_009763385.1). NCBI lineage: Eukaryota > Viridiplantae > Streptophyta > Magnoliopsida > Poales > Poaceae > Coix > Coix lacryma-jobi. The sequence continues at coordinate 95,207,733 of CM019826.1, read as the reverse complement.
ACCAACATACTTAATCTGTGACGATAATATTTTTTTCGTCATGGATGTGCCCAGTGGATATTCCTGGCCCGCTAAGTCGTGACGGATTTATCAAGATCATCATAGTGTATAATTTTAATTTTGTCATACTCTAGTTATACCAAAACAATAGACCCACAATCCTATCTCTAGCAAAGAAAAAATGTGATAGAAACAATTTATAAAATTATTTGAACTAAACAATTTTGTTACTTTGTTGAAATATTTTGCATATATAGGATAGGAACATAAAATTTTATAGCATGTTGGATGGCATGGCCCAGTATTTTATAAATGATAAAATAATAGAAAAAGTGCGCTAAGTTAAAATCGATCCACTGCTGTACATGATCGTGTATAAGAGTTGTTTTTATTTGTTTGCTGATATGTAGTTGTGGCCCAACACCAGATGCACAGTAGATTCGTAGCGCCGTGGTCCAGCGTTTAAATCGTAAGTTTATATACAACAAAAAAGGGTCCTGCCTTTAAATCGTACTAAACTAGGGATCGAACCGAGCCTTGCCAAGTGAAATGGATTCTGTTTCAGATGTGTTTAAGTAGGATTCTGTTTCCACTTTTCTCTCTATTTACGAGTAAAATTATCCTGGGCTACTAATAAAATAAAAGAAAAAAAACATTCAGCTATATTGGGCTGAAAACGAAGGCTAGATTCAGCCCAACTCAAGTCTGTCTAGTTCTTGGCCGTCGGATCAAAATATAGACGACCCAGATGCAGCCAATCTCTGATAAAATCCCCCAAACCCTACTGCAGCCCTCCGCCAGCCGTCGCCCCGACACCACACCTTCTCACCACCGATGGCCGCACTGTGTGGATCTCATCCCTGCATGTTAGAGCCATGCGCCTCTAGATCCAGCGCTGTCATCACCATCGCCGTGGAGCAGGCTGGAGGGGCAGGTGGTTCTAGTGATTGGCTCCTTAGTCATCGGCTGTGATTTCTGCCTCGACCTGGCACACGCCAGCTGCTGCGTCCTCGTTGCTTCCCGCCGCGCCGCCCAACCCCACTCGCGTTGTGACGAGATCAACGCCGTAGACTGCCCCTGATTTGTGGGCGCGAAGCTCGACATTTCCGCTGGTGGCTCGGTCTTGAGGTAGCGATACAGAGGGCTTGGAACGCCTTTGGCGGCTTTGAGGTAGAAGAATCCATGAAATTAGCAAACCTTTTTTTCTTATCAAGTGTTTTATTCAGCGTACTTGCTAATTTATAGCCATCGCATGTGTCACACAATTCATTATTCCTATGGCAAGATTTGTGTATCACATAACATTTATTTTTAATCTATCACAGCAGAGATGCAAAGTTTAGGTTAAAATGCCAATAGAAATGTTGAATGTCTATTATCCCAAAATAAATACAGTTTACTTTGGGAATGTTAGTCCAAAAGCAAAATAGGCTAAGTAAGGTTGATGCCCAGTGCTATCACAGATACAGTCTGCATATAGTATTACATTGCAATTTTCTGTCGGTGGTGAATTCTGATGTCTTGTCTTTTAGTGTCCCGTTATCAAAATGATGAGCATTCTCCACCTCTGAACTCCTTGCTGAGATATTTTTTCGTTTTCTATCTTTGATCTGTCATTGTTAGCAAACGGAATGCTTATTATAAATCTGAACCTCATACTTGTTTTTTCATTCAGGTATGTGAGAAATAGATTTATTGGAAACTCTGATTTATTCCTCTGATTATTGGAACCTCATACCTCTGATTATTGTGACCTCATACCTCTGATTATTGGAAACTGTGATTTATTCAGGTAATAATATCTGGTTATTATGCATAGGAAACTCTGATTATGTGTTCTGAATTCTGTTCACCATGAATAGTCCTGCGTATCTCTTGATTATGTGCTCTAAATTCTGATGAGAGCATCTGTGAGCTATCTGCTGCTGGTGCAACTACTGTTCTGAATTCTGTGCATCTTGAATAGTCCTGCGTACCTCCTAATTATGTGCTCTAATTAAATCTGATGAGCGCTGTTGTGAGGTAGCTGATGCTGGTGCAGCTGCTGTGCAGCCACAGGTACAATGCAACCATAGATTGTGCATGTGCATATGTTATGGATTTATTGACCGACATACTAAAAAATTTCCCTTGGTGCAGCTATAATTCTGGAAGAACTCCATCATGGATCCAATCAACCAAACATCCATGAGAGCCTCAAATCAGGAAATAATTTTATAAGTAGAGACTTCAAGCTAAATATTTTGATTTTGAGATGCTAGAATTGTCCAACATGGATGGGTTACTGCAAATAGCATCTAGACATGTAGGAATCACTTTCGGATGTGCTTTTGGAGCTCGTTACTACAATAATGTTGTTTTAGTTATTGGGTTTGCTTCTTTTTTTACTAGCAACATGTGACTAGTTACCCTCTTTCGATGATGATGACTGTAATGAAATAGGGTAAATGTAATGAATATGTTGTCCAATTTATTTGTATTAATAATTTTATTGTCTATGTAGGTTGTATGCTATATGGGCTACAATAATGTACTGTATGTATGTTGTATGTGCTATAATAGTCTACAGCAATAAATTAAAAATGGGATGGCACTAGAATGTAAATGGACTGAAAACATATTGCAAATGGGCTAAAAACTAATTCAAATGGGCTGAAAACAAGTCAATAAATGGTCCAATCGTTTATGTTGGGTTGTTAATAAATGGGCTAGGATGTCCATATCATCAGCCACGTAAGCATTTATAATGATGTAGCAATTCATCCGTGATGATTATTTTTCGTCACAGAAAATGTACCTGGGTTGGGCTACCTAGGCCTTGGACTCTACCGTGACGATTTAAGATTGTCACCAATTTTGTTAATCCGTGATGATTTTTGATAAATCGTCACGGAGGTTAATCCATGACGCTCAATCCATGATGATATCTAAAATCATCACAGATGCTACATAGTGACGATTTTTTGGCGATCCGTGATGAAAATTTTTCATCATGGATTAACAGGATTCTTGTAGTGCAAGGCCACGCCACGCCGCGACGTCGCCCAATGTCTGCAGCCCCATCTCTACTCCAACCGGCTTGCTACGACACGGCCACGCCCGAGCTCGGCAGACCGATGGTCGGCGCTCGCTGCCGCACTGAGACGAGATCGGCCGCACCGTTCACGCTGCAACCACGACCACCACACCGCCACCGGGATCCTCCCTCCGCGCCGAGACAGCTGCGGCCGCGTCACCAGCTGCCACCGCGATGAACCGCGTTGCACTGAGCCGTGCTGCACCAAGCCTCGGCCCGAATGCCTCGCCATGCCCGTCGGAGATGCGGCCGGCCAGCTGATCATGCGGATAAACTAGCAGCCGCGCCTTGCATCTCCACCGTCGCCGTAGGCCGGTGTCGACGTCGCCACCACCACTGCGACTTCCGCTACTCCAAGACATTGGTGAGCCCACGGTACCACAAACCCATCTCCAATCCTTCTAATGCCGCTGTCATCTGAGTTCCGGCCTTCGTGCCGTGATGAACACTGCTGCAGGAAAGCCGTTGGGATCGCGACTCCTTCACCAGAGCTCGGTTGCCCTCTGAGCACCTCCCGGGCACTCACTGCCACGTTCGGCCAAGCCGCAACTCCATCCGGCCAGCTGCAGCCAGCCAGCAGCAAGCCACAGCCGACCAGGGGTTGGCTACAGGTGGCTGGTACTCTCCACGACCGACCAAGCCTTCCTCGGCTGACCACGACATTCCCCGGCGCCTTCGGCAACTCTTCACTGAAGCCTCGTCTTCCCCGCCATCGTCAAGGTCGAACCCGTGAACTTTTGTAAACGTTACCCTCGACGTTAGCACAACGCTTGTTCAATTGTACATCCTATTCATTCGTGTGATCTGTATCTAACTGAGACGAGCCTTCGCACCGGACTAGTTCGTTATCGCTTTGCACACGTATTGCTCCCTATTGTGGTCGTGCGTTTGTCATCGACGTGATTGTGTCATTAGCAGTAGACTGGCCCTAGCCAGATCGAACCCCTGGTGTTCCAAGAACACCAGCGTGTTACTGACCGCCCCGGACGTATGCCCATGATGAAGCCACGGCCACGACGTGATTAGGCAAAATGAAACGAACCCTAGTCGACATGCTGGACGACAAGGTAATTTTCTTCTCATCTTGACCGTAGGATGCCCCTGATGGAAACCATAGCATATGACGATTGAAGAGACCGCATGACCCTCGATCGCGCCGCGTAGAACACTGGCCACGACACCCCTTGACGCTCCCTCGACGCGCCTTACCTCGAGCCTCCCTTGACGTCGTGACTGTTGCCACCATGACCCATTAGAACTCGTGTCATCTTATCATCGACTTACCGAGCCCCTGTAAAATTCTCTTATTTATCTATCTGTACTCGCGCTATACCCCGTTCTTACGACCACCTGTATATGCACTTGTGATACAGGATCCATCCAATCTCATGCTATGGGAATGTGCTACTCCAATTATTTGGTTCGTTGTGTTTTTGTGTCGCTTTATGGTTCTTATTGTTGTATTGATGGGTGTCTGCATGTTGCCTATGTGTGCCGAGCCTTTAAGCCGGCTGAGGGATCGTACCTCGTTCGGACGTTACGATCGCGAGACCCGTCTCGCCATGGCCGTGATGCCGAATGTAACATGACCCCTGTTAGTGTATCTTGTGGCCACGAGTACACCTCGCCATGACCATGGAGCTACGCTCTTTTTCACCTATATAAACATGCTTTATAAATGCTTCTTCGTGCATAAACTCTTGTATGCTTGTACCCATTGATCACTGCATATCTTGATTCTCGAGGTGACAACCGCACTGCTACGAATCTGGAAATGACTTAGTGCCAGAGCACCCCGGTCGGGTACCATACAAGTAGTTTGCGCACTTGCATCTTATATTGTGTCACTTCTTCCAACACCTTGTCTTCTACCATGACGTGTGCGTTGGAATGAACCTTTGACTTATATATTTGTGTTATATATTTGTACCCTTGCTATTCCTTTTGTTAGCAAAGCTATGGTCTATGTTGTATCTCATAACCCCGCGCGTCGACTCGATCGACCACCTAAACACATTTCTCTAGAGATGTGCCTGAGGACATGGCATATATGTGCTGAGCTAACCCCGCTCTCATGTGTGAACCTGAGTCTTGGTTCCCGACGTACTGTGTCGTGTGGATCGAGAGGATTGTAGATCTCCAACCCTTTTGCGCTACCGCTTTTGCCATAGCGGGCAAGCCAAGGTACCTTGGAGTCGAATCACAATGGTGTTAACCGCTTTTGCGCTACCACTCAGGTAGCATACGATTGGGCCAAGAGAACATGGACGACAACAAGGACTGCGACATGGAGACAACTCAGGAGGAGACGACCTCACTGATGGAACACCAACGAGGAATAATTAACCACGACTACGACTACTTCGCAGGTGTCATGGCAACACCCTCTTTTTAGAGAATCCTATTAGACATTGCAAATAAGTAGACATGCTAGTGCTTTATATTTATTCCTTTGCTAGTATATTGATGCATGATACTACCTAAGCCATTATTACCTGATTGCAACCCACTCTACCACAACATCCTGCTTTGCGCATTCGCCTAGTTATTCCTGCTGACTCGCCTACTTGCTTGCATGTTCACTATTATATTATTTAACTCCACTTCGTATTATATCTGAGATGTGATGCGGATGGTGAACCCCTGGGAATGGTTTGGCGGGTGATGCCGGACTTGGTGATGGGTGAGCGGGCTGCGTGTGTGACTTGGGTGTGTGGAGGGTGAGGGTTGTGTCGACCGAGCCAGAATATAGGACGAGCCTGGTACGAGTCTTGCTGTGGGGCAGATCTGGATGCCCCCTGTGGTGGTGAAACTTGTGGCGGGTTAGGTGGTGACTTGAGGTGGATCCGGGTGTGAGCCGCTGGTGGAGCCCGGATCTGGAGCGTGATGTGGTGGCATGGATAATGAAAACCTTTGAGAAGACATTCCGGCTTAGTCATCCTAGGTGGAGTGGGATCTGGACCACAGGGAAATACCTTTACAAGCCACTCGCTCCTTATGGACGGGGACGGTCGTACTACCTGGTAGAGCAATGCCACTACTACTAGGCGAGATAGTGTGAGGGAGGTACAGGTATGGAGTCCCACACCCTTCCGAGATGATCGCGGCTCCCACTTCAGGAGAGGGAACGTGACTTCACAGAATTAGCCATCCCAGACAGACTTGGGATGATTCCAGGGCTGAGTGGTAGGGTGGCATTACTCTAGGCTGGCAAGCGACCGGTATCCGCCTAGCCACATCCGGGGTGTTGATAATGGTGATCTTGTGGATATTGTAGAACCTCTGCAAAGTGTATGGTTGATCGATCGATACGTTGGCCAATTCGTTGGCTGCAGACCTTTTTCCCTGACCTTTTTCTGACTAGTGAGGGTTCTCTTTTCTCCCCCTGGTATGTGAGTGTCGGCCGTGAGCCTGGTGTGAGGCTGCGGGCCGTTAAGACAAGGCTGGGAGGGAGCTGGTCTCTGTCGACGGAGCGGTTGAGTGTGTGAGATGAGGTGATGGTGTGGTGATGATTGGGAAGGATATGGATATGGATATGGTGGATGGTTGTGGATGTGTGTGAATGTGTTAAAACTTGATAACATTATTATATTTATTATTGCTCATGCGCTAGGATGCAAATCCACAGCCAAATCTTAGGATCGCCAGATCCCTTGTTTTATCTTTTCCACTAAAGCTCATCGGTGCTGACCATGGCCTGCACACATCTGGCGGTGTGCAGATTTTCCTGCTTCAGAGGTACTGACTCTAGGAGGATTAGAAGGTTTCGTGCCTACGCTCCAGTTTGGTTCGGATGATCCGGTCGATGCTGCGCTACGACAACTCTGATGATGCCCATGAAGGAGGAGCCTTCACTCGATAGACTTCCGCTAGAATAAACTCTGTAATAGGTGATACCCCAGTGATGTAATGCTTATAATCATGTAATATTACGATGTATGACTATGGTATCGACTGATATATGATAATATGATAAGATCAGTTCCTGGTTTTGTCGTATTATAACTCATTCTGTGGATTTTCCCTTTGCGGAAAATTTAGAATGTTTCAGTTGGTATTAGAGTCATACTTGACCTTAGGACAAAACCTCAGGACCAAATACTAGTTTAGAAGCCAAACATCTTATCTAATAACTGCCGGCACTTGTCTCTTTTTCCCCGCCTTGACTTCTGCTACTTACTAGCACTCTTACCCTGGAAAAGTTGTCTAGAAAAGAACATACCCCATGTCTGCCCATGCTAGACGATAGATGTGTGAGACTTGAAGGTTTAAAGAGTCACCTTAAGTCAACACTATGCATATAGGTGTTGTAATGCTGTCTGATTGCCTGGGTCTTGTGTTTCTGCGCTTTCATTCGTTTTTACTACCTGAGTGTAATTCATAGAGTTGTTTTATATATAATGACTCTGGACCCTGGTTATCTCTGGATGGGTCCAAACCAAGACCCTCCAGGTAGTACATAAGTGACCCAACTACCCGAAGTTACGAACCGATGCATCATGTCTTTCAAGACTATTTCAAAATGTCTTTGGCTTTCTAACTAAACAAGTTTTCCAAAACTTCTCTTCCTTTCGATTGAAAAATTTCTATTCTTCCACAAAAGGTTTTCTGATTCAAAGGAAAATGGTCTTAAAAAAAGGAGTTTTCGAAATGTTCTTCCCTTTTCAAAGAAAACAGATTTAGATTCCCTTTCAAACTATTTCCCTTCAAAAGCTATTAAAAAGGCAGTGTGAAAACTATTTTCTTTTTTTCAAAAAGTGTTTCAAAACCCGACTTCAGGAAACCAAGTTTTGCTTTCATTAAGTAAAATGTGTTCAAACCAAAGGACCCTGGCTCGATTTTGTTTTAAATTATTTTGATTTCAAACTAAGAGACAAGTCTCTTTTCCAAAAATCAATCCTACTTTCAAAGAATGCTTCGCAACTATTTTAATAAACAAAGTTTTGCTTTCACTAAGTGGAATAATTTCAAATCAATGGCCCTTGGCTCGATTTGGTTTTGAACAGATTTTATTTTCAAACCGAGAGCTATGTTCCACTTTCCAAAATCGGCTCTTCTTTCAAAAAAATATGCTTTGCAACTGTTTTATCAAACAAAACCCTTGCAAAAAGAATGTCTTGCAACCGTGTTAAAAAGTATTTGTCAAACCAAGAAGAGCTCTTCCAAAGTTATTTCAAAAGTTGTGTTGAAAAGGTTTCTGAAAATAAATTTGATTGCGAAATCCTTGCTTTTCAAAAAGAAGGCATGTTTTAAAACCGGTTTCAAAAGTAGTTTTGAAAGTCTCTAAACAAAACGGAGCAACGTCCTGTTTCACTAATAATTTTCAAACCGCTTGTTTCAAAATCCTTTAAAAATAAAGGAGTGTGTTTTATTTTTGGGAACAAAAAGACCTTCAAAAGACTTTTACTGCAAATCCGTGTCGATTCCAAACATCATCAAAACCCGACCCAGATTTAAAATGATTTGCAAAATGATTTCTCTTTAAAACCCGTACAAGATTTAAAAAGCGTTGCAAAACGTCTCTTTCAAAAGGGTTATTCAAGCCATGTATCCTCTCTATTTCCAAAATACCATTTTGCCAAAAGTCTTATAAAATGTTTTGATTTCGAAGTACTTCCCTTTTAAAAGGCCCCTGTATTTGACAATCTTTCCCAAAAGAAGCCTTGATTTTTTTAAAAAAAAAATGTCAAAAGCCTATTTTGAATCCTTTTCAAAACCTCTTGCGAGAAGTTTATTCTAAGAACACAAGAGATTTGAATAGCAAAACCATTTTCAAAAATGATAGTCCGCACTTCTAACTTAAACAAAACACTTTCAAACCCCTGGCTCGACTTTATTTCAAAACCTTTTGATTTAGACCAAGGAGCCATGACCCTCTTTGAATTTCAAATGGATTTATAAAACAAAAACTATTGCATATATATATATATACATTGTCTCCATTTTAAGAAGCCTTTTTGCAATCAATTTTCAATTTCAAAATAAATAATTATTTGCATTTTCAGAAGCTATTAATTTAGTTTGAATCGACCTTGAAAGCTACGTTGCTTTTATTTTCAAAAGCGCATGGAGTAATGCCTCTTTTAAAACCATCTTTCGAAATAATTTGATTTCAAAACATATTGGAAAAGCAAAAATGTGTATCTTTATTTAGAAACCCCCCAATGTATTTACTTCAAATACCACCTCTGGATTTCGAAAAGTTTTGCAAACTTATTTTCAAAGGATTTTAAAAAAAATTGAATTCTATCCCAAAACCCTTCCCCTCTTTCGTTTAAAACAAGGATTCAAAAAGTTTGTGAAAATCTATTTCTATAGTAAAAATCCTACCCTATAACGTTTTTCCCTATGTAAAAAGGTCTTTAAGAGTATGTTTTCCAAAACCCGTTTTGTACCTACTTCAAAATTTCCAAAATCTATGTTTATCAAAACCACTACTTTCCTTTTCAAATCTCCTTTTATATAAAACTCTTCTAAAAAGTTTTACGAGAACCCCGCTTTTCCCTCTTTTCAAATGACTTCCCGAATTGAAAAGTTTTTGAAAACCCCGCTATGCTCTATCATGTTTAAAGAAGTTTTCAACCAAACCGGCTTTGATTGCGAAAAATCATTCCTCGATCTAGATGTTTTCAAAAACTCTCTCATTTAAAAAGAGAGGACGCTTTGCAAAAACAAGGTTTTTCCCAAAACTATTTCTTGGGTTCTTCCCGAAAATATTTTGGACAAAGGTTTGATTTCGAAAATCGAACTGATTTTCTAAAAAGGATTTGAACTACCGGTTAAGTGTGTTTTTCTAAAAATGATGTTTACAAAAGCGTTTTCAACTAGAATTTGAAAAATGGATTTCCTAAAAAGAATTTCCCTTACTTAGCAAAACAAAGTTGTTTCTCCATTTTAAAAGAACAAATGTTTCCAAAACTCCTCTTCAACATGCTAGAGATCAAAATCAAAAGCATTAATGCATGTGACTTGACAGCGAAAACCTGACTCATTAGCACTAACTACAAAATCTCAAGGACGAGATCCTTGTAAGGTGGGTGGACTGTAACAACCCGAAAATTCGGACTTTTTAAAATTTTCTGTGATTAAGTGGAGCATGTAGTTGCTAGCTGAACCGAGAACAATTTATAAATAAATTGTTGCATTCATATAATATTGCTTGTAGGAGTTAGCTAGAGATTCTCTTTACAACTTAAGTCTTATGTTGGAGAGCACATGATCATAGCAACCTCCTTGTATTTCTCTTGGTTATCTCGAGTCTCTCTCAATGATCCCCGACCTTCTATTTGAATCTTTTTCAATTTATCTTTTGAATTTAATACCAACTTGTTCTCGTGTCCATTTGAATCCTTTTCTTTCTCTAGCAAAATAGACAAACCTCAATTTCCTTCCATTGGGCCGAAAGCTCCCCAGCCAGCCTGCTCTTCCTTCCCTCCTCTTCCCACACCGGCCTAGCCCAGCCAGCCATTGGCCCGTGACCCACGCCGCTGGCCTCCCCAAGTCCCTTGCCAGCCCAGCTCGGCCACTCGCCTCGCCCTGGCCCCGCTGCACGACCCAGTTGGCCCAAGTGGCCGCCGCCTGGCATCCAAAAGCGCCCTGCTCCCCAGGCGCGCCGCCGCCGCTCTGGCGCCCACCCTCCGCGCGCACTCCCCACCCCGCGCGATGGACGCCGCATGTCCCGAGGTGGGCACGGACGTCGAGGATGGTCACACCCTCGAAGAACCCTAGCCGCGCCATCGTATAAAGACCTCGGCCGCCGCTCCTCTTCCACTTCTTCTTCAACCGGCCGCCGCCATCGCCGCTCTCCTCTTCCTCCCTCAGCGCGGTCGCCCAAGCCTGCAGCCATCGCTTGCCTCCTCCTCCCAAGCCACCGCTCCCTCCGCCGTAGCCGCGAGGCCGCCATGGCCACGACCTGCGCCTCTGGCCACGCTGGCCGCCCCACGCCCTGCCAGACGAGGTGGTGGTCACGCCAAGCCGCCACGCCGAGCGCTGTCCGCCCAGCACCACCGACGACGTCGTGGCCGCGACGCCACGCCCCCGGAACCATGTCCTCGACGCTGAACACCATGTCGTCGAGCTGCCTCGCCGCACCGCCTGATCGCGCTGGCTAGCCGCAGCAGCGCCAGCGCCGTCCTCCAGCCACGCCGCGCCGACGTCGCCCACCGTCCGTGCCGTGACCATCTGCAGCGGTCGCGCAAGCCGTGGCCAAGGCCACGCCACGCCGCGATGTCGCCCAACGTCTGCAGCCCCATCTCTACTCCGCCCAGCTTGCTACGACACGGCCACGCCCGAGCTCAGCAGACCGATGGTCGGCGCTAGCTGCCGCACTGAGACGAGACCGGCCGCGCCGTTCACGCTGCAACCACGACCACCACACCGCCACCAGGATCCTCCCTCCGCGCCGAGACAGCTGCGGCCGCATCACCAGCTGCCACCGCGATGAACCGCATTGCACTGAGCCGTGCCGCATCAAGCCTCGGCCAGAACGCCTCGCCACGCCCGCCGGAGATGCGGCCGGCCAGCTGATCGTGCGGATAAACTAGCAGCCGCGCCTTGCATCTCCACCGTCGCCGTAGGCCGGTGTCGACCTCGCCACCACCACCGCGACTTCCGCTACTCCAAGACGTTGGTGAGCCCACGGTACCACAAACCCATCTCCCATCCATGATGAACACTGCTGCAGGAAAGCCGTCGGGATCGCGACTCCTTCACCAGAGCTCGGTTGCCCTCCGAGCACCTCTCGGACACTCGCTGCCACGTTCGGCCAAGCACTCCATCCGGCTAGCTGCAGCCAGCCAGCAGCAAGCCACAGCCGACCAGGGGTTGGCTACAGGTGGCCGGTACTCTCCACGACCGACCAAGCCTTCCTCGGCTGACCACGACATTCCCCGGCGCCTTCGGCAACTCTCCGCTGAAGCCTCGTCTTCCCCACCATCGTCAAGGTCGAACCCGTGAACTTTTGTAAACGTTATCCTCGACGTTAGCACGACGCTCGTTCAATTGTACATCCTACTAGTAATAGCGGCGCGCCCCGGCGCGCCCATTGAAAACTTACGCGAAGTATGACTTAGCGAGAAACGGTACATATTTATATATACATAACTCTGAGTCTGAAAATGAAGGTCGTTGACAACATAGCGTAGAATAGGATATTAGTTCAGAATACAGTAGTAGTAGCTTTCATGATAATAAGATGTTAATTTGTCCAGGAGAGGTGACACTTAATGATAGAGCGAAGCAGTTGCTGGTTTCTATCATTGCAGTTGTAAAAGGAGGAATGCTTAGTACATTTTCCAATAGGAGCGGTCCGATTCCCAGCCTGCTTCATCTTTGTCGGAGTTCTGCTGCGGCGTAACTGTAAACACATTTTTACAAAGATAGTTATGTCTGGTAAGTATGCTTGGAAGTTTTTTTTAATATGGTACGGAGTTCATTTCAAAGACGCAAATTGCACCGTCTCACTTGGAACAATCATCGCGCTGAGAACGAAATAGAAGAATTAAAAATACAAGATGTTGCATCTTAACTGAATGAAGCAATTATATATAAATATGGATGCGGATTCATTCATATCCAAACAAAGCAACACAAAACATATGCAGCCTAAAGAACGAACCAATCCAATTGAAACTAATTTCTTATTGTAAACATCCAGCTCATTCCAATTGAACGTCGTGTTAACTCAAATCCAATCCATTCATCAAACATTGTGGTAAGAGTGACCGGGTGGAATGGTCACCGATCGGGTACCATTTCACGTACACGCACAGCCTGACGCCTAACATCTTGTTCGCTGCTCTGTGCTGCCGAATTTGTAGCTGGCAACGCCATGCTGCACAGGCAAACCTGGTAGTGGTCTTAAATCTAGACCCAAACCACACCTAACCACTGTATTTAGCAGCTTCGGTCTAATCGAAATTACCCTTATCACACCAGGTCTGTAAACTAACCATATGCATGCAGATGAGAACCTGGAGTTCAACAAATTACATAAAAGTCTGGGAAATTGATAATCAAGGAGAGGGGATTGGATTATTGCCTAAGTGGCAATACTGTGACCCTGGACCCATTGTTTTATAAAGGGAGCAAGTTTCCCTTTAACAGTACTACATATAAAAGGACTGCATTTAAAGTAAAAAATTTACCTTCTAATGAGCGGCAACAGGTAGTAACTTGGCATGCTAAGTGAACTGACAATAGACAACACGTTGCTTTTTTGGTTGTTACCAACTTCAGTCAAAGAAAGACCTAAAAAATGAAATTAACCTTTAGTTATTACTATGCGTGCAATTACGTTCTCAATGAAGTGGACTCATCTGAGTCATTGATAATGAATAGGTTGGTAAATTGCAAGCTACTAAACCCTTGACACAGAAAATTTTTGACAGTACCATGCGCGTACACCTTCTAGCAGTTTGCTTTCAGACCACATGGATTCCAAGGCTCTAATCCTTAGCATCTTGAGACTCTGTTGCATCCATGCCACAAACCATTGAACTCTTCTGTAAGATATGTGGCAGTCCTATTAGGCAAGAAATAAAATAGGCAAACTCAGTGAGCATCATACAGAAGGACGTACCCAAAAAACTTTGTGGTAAATAAGTTTATTATAAAAGTATATTCAACAATCTACCTAATGATACTAATCATGTATTCTAAATATTAATGTTCTTTAATATATAATTAATATATCATTGGTCAAAGTTATAAAATATTTGACTTATTGGGAAACGAAAATAACATCTATTTTGGGACGGAGGGAGTACATCAGTAGGAACCACATGTAATAGGACTGCATCATATACCAGTAGGAATCACCTGAACTGAATATCAACTTTTATGAACATTAGACTTAGGTATATTACCCGAGAAAGGAAGTCCTGACAATCCTGTAGTCATAGAAGAGCCAATGAACAAACCTGACATATGAAGCATCATGCAGAAGCAAAAATCTGCAGTCGGAGATTATGGCAGCAAATGAAATGTGAAAATTGGGAGCTCACCAATGAGCACAGGGATTTTAGAGGCCTCAAAAAATGTGTAAACGTGATAAATTAGACACAAAACAGCAGACAACAGGTACGTCTAAACCACCAATGCCATCTAGTTGTGTGCCTATAACACGAAACACACACAGAGACGGCGTGCCCAAAGGACAGCGAGAAGCACAACTATTGGGCGTCGTGTGAAGTACGTTCTTTTTAAAGCGAATACAACACCAACTCTACCAATGGGAAAGGAGAAACCAGAATAAGAGATGATGAGAGATCAGTTGAGGAGGGTGGAACACGGTGAAAAAAACATCTGTCCGGTCAATCTCTGTCTCGGCGCTGTTTCTTGGCTGCACTGACCTCCCTAATTATTTAGTTTTGAAAAATAACAAATCGAAAAGGTAAATACAATGAGCTGGTTAGCGCTCCAAATCATATAGCATGGTTTAACCATAACTGAAGATTAACCGCAGCATGTGTGGGAATAAAGTGTAGTTTGGTGTAAAGGTAATCAGGGAGTATATGCGCGAACTTTCCGGGAATCAGTAGAGATGATTAACTCTTCTTCAAGCAGCACAAGATAGGCCCACAGATGGCGTTGAGAGAAGAAAGTGGATGTACGCAGAAGCGGTAGGTTCAAATTAAGGTACGTAGCAGATTATCACTCTGCAAACAAACGAAAGAAATAGGTGAGGCTAAGTGAAGTGGCCATGCACCGAAGCAACAATCAGGAAGCCAAGTGAAGTGGGCATGCACCGAAGCAACAATCAGGAAACTACAGGTCGTCCGAAGCAGCAATCACCAAGTTACAACACGCGCAGGCCTGGAAACCAGATCAAAGTCCGAAGCAACAATCAGCAAGTTACAGGACGCCCGAGGCAGCAACCGATTCATGTTTTTTACATGTACTATTTTACCCACATATATAGATATAAAGTATCTTTAGATGTATAGTACAAAATATCTAAAAAACAAAATTTCGTTAACCCTGAATGGGGAGAGTATATTTACATGTAACATCCAATCGGTATATATCTGTAGAAAATGGTATAAAATAAGTAGATAAATAAATAATGAGTTTGTGATTACAAACATCATACCATGCGTATTTGTGTGGTTGAAAAGTTTTTTTTCTGAAAATCGCAAGGAAATTTTTGCCATTCATTTGACCGATGCAACTGGGTTTAAAAGTGAAACCGCACTTACCGCACGCAGAAGGTCAATAGAACACAAGAAATTCATAAGCCGTGCAAAGCAGTAAACACAGCAGATAAGCCATTAGAAGCCCAACCAAAAGATAAGCAGTGCCGATGAAGAACGACATACCAAGAAGCAGGGGAGACGACGGGAGGCCTTACGTATAGCCGACTAACCAGCTCAGGATATCCTGTCCCTGCAAACAGGTAAGAATCAATTAGCGCAAACTGAACACATTATGGTAATAAGCAATAATTTCATTTCAGGAATCCCCACGAATGCTGCGCAGGCCTCCCTAGGTGAACCTGTCTGAATATCCGTACTGTAACCAGGTGAAGAAGAAACAAGACATGTATGGACATGACGAACAGCCTTAACAGGGACAGGAAGGCAAGAACAGCATAGAGAGGAAATAGTAGGCACAATAGATTGTAATTAGATTATATCTGAATGCAAATAGATTAAACCCTTGTTTAGTTACTCGTTTTTGTACAGAAGGCAAGGAAGAGAAGGCGTCGGCATACCTGATGGGTGTTCGAATAACCAAAGCTAAGAAGGGGTACCTGTGGAATTCTTAGGTCTTGGAAGAAATAATCAAACAAACAATCAACCATCCACATCAGCGGAAGAAAAATAGATTGCCAAGCATATTAGATCAGTTTGAGAGGAAATGCACTGACCTTATATTCTCAGTGGACTTGCACAGTAAAAAGAAACAACGAATTTATTTTTAACTATTTGGCATTGCCATGGACACGAAAACAGAACCATCAAGTAAAGCAATCTGGAATATAAGATCCACAGAGTTGTAGTGCATCACATATATATATCCATTCTAAATTTTGCGAGCAAATATACAGATAGTGGTTTAAAAAATGGTAGCCACGCGTGAGTACAGTCAATATCTGTTTTTAGATTTGTAAGTTATCACTTAGAACACGCAACTACTGTTTTGGACCATCATCACCATACAACCAGAACCTAGAATTGCTTGGGTGATAATACTTACTATGGAGCTCCTGCAGACACCGGAATTCTTGCATGGGTATGATATGTACCTAAGAAGGGCGACACTGTGATAGCATGATGAAGTATGCAATGGAAAGGGTCCAAATGACTATAGTGATGCTGAAGGAATACATACTAATAATTGAAAATTGAGAACTCATGCAGTTGTAGTATTGTGTGATCCAAAAGGGATTCTTAAAAAATACACGAACACTGTCTGAGCCCGTGTAATCAAAATAAACTTCAGACCTTGTTTAAGAGCACGCAAATCATAATTACGAGAGGCAATGTGGAAGAAAATAGAAAATTACACGGTAAGGAAGACAACAAATCTAACAGCAATAAAGAAAACCTAACCTACGAAACACCCCACAAACATGTTTTTTTGGAAGGAAAACACCAGCTTAAATGATAGAACCGCCTAATCATCACGAGCAACAGTGAGGCAATGGAAAATAAACAAATATAAGTATCAAAGAAAGATGGAACCTGACATATTGATGATAAAATCACGAAGCCTAAATGTGCATGTATGAAAATATGTCTGTGATAAGCTGGAAAGGTAATCGCAGCTATAGGAAAACCACTATAACTGTGCTAAGCTGAACAGGCGTAAGACTCTTTCACATCCCCGGTAAATCAGAAGAAAACAAAAACAAAGGTTGATGGAGCACAAAACCATAGTACAACACAGTTGCAACCTAAGCATGAAGCTTGGACAGTTCCCTATTTTTTCAGATAGGAGTGGGCTGCAGAAAACAAGGGTGGATTGTTGGTAGGAAAAATAGCTCATCATTGCATATGCCCAAGCGCCTCAGTCCATTAAGCCAACCCAAGACGACAATATATGTAATGTTGTCTGCCACTCCATATACGAAATACCTCAGCTGAATAAAGCTGGAATAGAAATATCATAAAGCACAATTGAAATATCATAAAAGATTGGTTCCTCATTATAGTACATGGCTGTGCTTAGCCTCAAATGACAATCAAAATCAAAAGATCATAAAAGGTAGTAAAGATGACTGCACATTCTCAGATGGCATTAATGAGGAGGGGGGGATATTTTCAACATCATTGCCTTTCAAATACGATGAACATAGAAGGCAACAGTAGTGGCATAGAAATGCGTTCGGATTTACTGGATGCAATTCCTAGGCACTCTGATTTGTTGAAATTCGAATAACTGCATCATCGGCACTGGCATATGCTCAGGCTATAGATATAATATAACTACACAGAACCATAAACCTTGGACACCAACAGTTCTTGCACACAAGCAAATCAAAGGCAGACATGTGTTAACCTTGCAAGAAAACGAATAGATGTTTTAATCTGTTCATCTTTCATAATAAATAGAGAGATGGAGATGGAGAGCAGGGGAAGAGCACAGCAGGCCGGGTCCAATCGGCGGTGAGTGAGGTAAGGACAGCCGCGACGACGGGCACTGGCGGGCTCGACCCTCGCCGTGCTGTGCGAAGACCGAGCAGGGAGGGAGGGAGGGAGAGAGGGAGAGAGAGAGAACCTTACCATATGCTTGCAGTAAGCGCCGCGTGGTCAGGCCGGCCGAACAGGGCAGCGGCGGTTGCCGCGCTGCGCAGCCAGGCTGGCCGGACAGGGCAGCGGCGGTGGCCGGGGGCCATGGGGCCTGCTGAACTACCTGTAGGAGGCCGTGTGAGTGAGGGAGAGAGCGGGGACGAAGCCACCGCCGTCGTTGACCTCCGATGGCCTCGGTATTTACAGATCTGAGGGGAGGAGGGACAGATCCATCCATGGAGGCACCGGATCCGTCGGCGTGAGCCTCCGCCGTGAAGGAAGACCAAGCAAGAAGAGAGAGGGAGAGAGAGAGCACCTTACCATATGCCGACAGTAAGCGTCGCGCGGCCAGCACGGCCGGACAGGGCAGCGGCAGTGGCCAGGGGCCATGGGGCCTGCTCAACCACCCGCAGGAGGTCGTGCGAGCGAGGAGGGAGGGAGGGATAGAGGTGCACAGGGGGATACCTGCCGCTGTGTTGTGGTGCGCCGCCACGCCAGAGGGCGCGGACCGGGAGCCGTACCAGTGCGCCACCGGAGGGGAGAACAGTAGATGCAGACTGGAACCCTAGGGCGGCGGCTGTGACCGGTACGCCGAGGCCCATCCGCCCAGGACGACGCCTTGGCTTGGGGTCTAAGAGGCGACTGCGACGGTGGACGACGGCCACGTCGCCGGGAGGGAGGGGGGCGACGAGGGCGCATCCGAGCAGGGGCGGTGCTTCGCCGAGGGCAGGGCCCGCCGGGAGGGGTTGGCACCCAGGCGGCGCCGTGCCTAGGAACGGGCACCGTCGGGGCGCACGGCCGCCCGGCACACCGGGAGAGAGGGAGGAGGAGGAGGGAGAGGGAGGAGGCGGCGGGGCAGCCGAGGGACCGCGTAGCGCGAGTAGCGGGATCCCGCGAACAGCAGAGGCGGAGTCGTGCGAGGAGACGGGTGCGACTACGCGTTTTCTCCCCTTTCTTTGCGTCGCCGAGATGGAGAGGAGGAGCGACGTGGGCCAACGAGGGCCAAGCAAATTTCTAAGCAGCAACGCTAGGCTCTCTCCGAGGTGGACCAATGAAAAAATTACGGACGACGTGTCCCTTCTCTCCGCGCGGGGCTTCCTACGTGAATGTAAGAGTAAATTCATTCATGCGATCCGTATCTATCTGAGACGAGCCTTCGCGCCGGACTAGTTCGTTATCGCTTTGGACACATATTGCTCCCCGTTGTGGTCGTGTGTTAGTCGTTGACGTGACTGTGTCATTGGCAGTAGACCGGCCCTAGCCAGATCAAACCCCTAGTGTTCCAAGAACACCGACGTGTTACTGACCACCCCGGACGTATGCCCATGACAGAGCCATGGCCACGACGTGATTAGGCCAAATGGAACGAACCCTAGTCGACATGCTGGACGACAAGGTAATTCTCTTCTCATCTTGACCGTAGGATGCCCCTGATGGAAACCGTAGCATATGACGATTGAAGAGACCTCGTGTCCCTCGATCGCGCCGCGTAGAACACTGGACACGACACCCCTTGACGCTCCCTCGACGCGACTTACCTCGAGCCTCCCTCGACGTCGTGACTGTTGCCACCATGACCCGTTAGAACCCGTGTCATCTTATCGTCGACTTACTGAGCCCCTAGAAAATTCTCTTATTTATCTATCTGTACTCGCGCTATACCTCTTTCTTACGACCACCTGTATATGCATTTGTGATACAGGATCCATCCAATCTCATGCTATGGGAATGTGCTACTCCACTTATTTGGTTCAATGTGTTTTTGTATCGCTTTATGGTTCTTATCATTGTATTGATGGGTGTTCGTATGTTGCCTGTGTGTGCCGAGCCTTTAAGCCGGCTGAGGGATCATACCTCATTCGAACGTTACGATCGCGAGACCCGTCTCGCCATGGCCGTGATGCCGAATGTAACATGACCCCTGTTAGTGTATCTTGTGGTCACGAGTACACCTCGCCATGACCATGGAGCTACACTCTTTTTCACCTATATAAACATGCTTTATAAATGCTTCTTCGTGCACAAACTCTTGTATGCTTGTACCCGTTGACCACTGCATATCTTGATTCCCGCGGTGACAACCGCACCGCTACGAATCTGGAAATGACTTAGTGCCAGAGCACCCCGGTCAGGTACCCTACAAGTAGTTTGCGCACTTGCATCTTATATTGTGTCACTTCTTCCAACACCATGTCTTCTACCATGACGTGTGCGTTGGAATGAACCTTTAACTTATATATTTGTATTATATATTTGTACCCTCGCTATTCCTTTTGTTAGCAAAGCTATGGTCTATGTTGTATCTCAGAACCCCGCGCGTTGACTCGATCGACCACCTAAACACATTTCTCTAGAGATGTGCCTGAGGACATGGCATAAATGTGCTGAGCTAACCCCGCTCTCATGAGTGACCCTAAGTCTTGGTTCCCGACGTACTATGTCGTGTGGATCGAGAGGATTGTAGATCTCCAACCCTTGCGCTACCGTTTTTGCCATAGCGGGCAAGCCAAGGTACCTTGGAGTTGAATCACAATGGTGTTAACCGTTCTTGTGATCAATTGCCCTTTGGGATAAGGCTACAAGAACCGAACCCCATCGTTCTTTATTTGTTAGGCTATCCACCGATTTCCGCCTTGTTTAAATGACAACCAAATCGAAGGATGAGAGCCGTGGTGTTTGCTAAAAGATAGGCCTTGGTTTGCACCCTATGTCATAAAGCCGTATTGGCTTGGCCAAGACTTAAACTAGCAAACCACCACCATGTTCCTAGCCCGAGGAAATCAGACAACCGCCGAGAGGGCTAAACCTTGTGTATTTTAATGTCTCGTTGGTGTTAATAGATCTTCCGACGTCATATTGTCTTTCCAAATATGGTGTGAGTGTTCTCTTGTCTAGTGTGCCGTTTCGTGGAGTAGCATACGATTGGGCCAAGAGAACATGGACGACAACAAGGACTGCGACATGGAGACAACTCAGGAGGAGACGACCTCGCTGATGGAACAACAATGTGGAATAATTAACCACGACTACGACTACTTCGCAGGTGTCATGGCAGCACCCTCTTTTTAGAGAATCCTATTAGACATTGCAAATAAGTAGACATGCTAGTGCTTTATATTTATTCCTTTGCTAGTATATTGATGCATGATACTACCTAAGCCATTATTACCTGATTGCAACCCACTCTACCACAACACCCTGCTTTGCGCATTCGCCCAGTTATTCCTGCTTACTTGCCTACTTGCTTGCATGTTCACCATTATATTATTTAACTCCACTTCGTATTATATCTGGATGTGATGCGGATGGTGAACCCCTAGGAATGGTTTGGCGGGTGATGTCGGACTTGGTGATGGGTGAGCGTGCTACGTGTGTGACTTGGGTGTGTGGAGGGTGAGGGTTGTGTCGACCGAGCCGGAATATACGACGAGCCTGGTGCAAGTCTTGTTGTGGGGCAGATCTGGATGCCCCTGTGGTGGTGAAACTTGTGGCGGGTTAGGTGGTGACTTGAGGTGGATCCGGGTGTGAGCCGCTGGTGGAGCCCGGATCTAGAGCGTGCTGTGGTGGCATGGATAATGAAAACCTTTGAGAAGACATTCTGGCTTAGTCATCCTAGGTGGAGCGGGATCTGGACGACGGGGAAATACCTTTACAAGCCACTCGCTCCTTATGGACGGGGACGGTCGGACTACCTGGTACAGCAATGCCACTACTGCTAGGCGAGAGAGTGCGAGGGAGGTACGAGTATGGAGTCCCACACCCTTCCGAGACGATCGCGGCTCCCACTTCGGGAGAGGGAACGTGACTTCACAGACTTAGCCATCCCAGACAGACTTGGGATGATTCCAAGGCTGAGTGGTAGGGTGGCATTACTCTAGGCTGGCAAGCAACCGGTATCCGTCTAGGCACATCCGGGGTGCTGATAATGGTGATCTTGTGGATTTTGTAGAACCTCTACAGAGTGGGATGGTTGATCGATCGATACGTTGGCCAATTCGTTGGCTGCGGACCTTTTTCCCTGACCTTTTTCTGACTAGTGAGGGTTCTCTTTTCTCCCCCTGATATGTGAGTGCCGGTCGTGAGCCTGGTGTGAGGCTACGAGCCGTTGAGACAAGGCTGGGAGGGAGCTGGTCTCTGTCGACGAAGCGGTTGAGTGTGTGAGATGAGATGATGATGTGGTGATGATTGAGAATGATATGGATATGGATATGGTGGATGGATGTGGATGTGTGTGAATGTGTTAAAACTTGATAACATTATTATATTTATTACTGCTCATGCGCTAGGATGCAAATCCACAGCCAAATCTTAGGATCGCCAGATCCCTTGTTTTATCTTTTCCACTAAAGCTCATCGGTGCTGACCATGGCCTGCATGTCCCCGGGTACTCCGCAAGGAAGGGCGAAGAGTAGTCCAACTAGGACTCCCCGTATGTAATCCTAGTAGTATTGCTACCTTGTAATCCTATTAGGACTCTTAAGATTGTAACCGACTAGGACTCTACCTCCTGGACTATATAAAGAGAGGCAGAGCTCCATAGATCGGCAAGCCAGAGACACATAGGGGTCATGGTACACAACCAGACACCCATAAGCGCAGGGTGCAATACTATTCTGCCAAACTGGACGTAGGGATGCTATTCAGCAGACCGAACCAGTATAAATCATTGTCTCTGCGTTTACCATCAAGTTCTGCATACATCGATCCCCACCGAACAATCGTCCGGGTACCCCCAAGACGAGTTGCCGGTTAACAAACACCGACAGCTGGCGCGCCTAGGACGCCATCCATCCGCTGCCTACGGTGCATGAAGCAACTAAGCAGCGGCACATGACAAGTTGAAATTCCGCGTCTGACTTGATCAAGCCAGAGCGCCACCTAGTTGTTCCAACCCGCTCAGATCTAGGCGCTTGATCCCGGACGACCACGTTGGGGCCTTGCTGGGTTTCAACTTCAACAGATGGCACCGGCAAGCTCTCGTGATCAAGCATATACGCATGAGGCAAACATGCTCAAGTCGTCTTCTCGCCTCGAATAGTCGACACGCATGGCAGACTCCTGGTTCCGGCACAACTCCTTGTCGCCAAGTTGACTCTGCTGCAAGGTCGGGACTCGGGAGGACAAATCTACTATGCATGAATCCTGCATCGGTTACGAAAGCTTGGATCAAGTATATGGACCATGCATGCGTACAGATTTAGTTCAGCAATCATCCAGAGGCATATGGTCGGCCATGCAAGCAATGACTTAAAATAGCCCGAAGAGAATGCATAGTGCAAACTAGCCATGGGGTATATTCAAGATACTACGTGCAAGATATTGATGCTTGACGTGCTGGTGCACACAAATTTATCTGTCAAGCAATCAAGGAGCCTGTCTGATTCTCACACATGTAGGTCGTTAGCTGCATGGCAGCGGAACATGCCCAGACAAATTCCGTGCTGATTCGATCTGATCAGGCTGAAGCTATATCGAGCTATGCCAAGCGATCAAGCATGAAGCGGTCGGTACGCGTAGCAGCTGACCGACTCACAGTCCCTGCTGATTCCGTCGCAACTGATCCAGTTCGACTCGGTCTCCTAGTCCGTGACAACCGAGTTCTTCAACGGCAAGGAGCTGTGCATGAACATCAACCCCAACTCAGCTGATGACAACCCGAGTCCGACTCTTGCCCGTGCCGACTCCTTCACGCCGAGTCCGAGTACGCCAGTGTCGACTTCGACTCCAACACAGGATCGAGCCGGTGACCTGTTGATAAGCCACGAGCGAGCTGTCAGAGCTAAAAGCCAGCTGCAAGACTATCAGCAAGCCCTGTGAACAAGCCATCAACATGTTGCAGCCGCGGCTTGTATGATCAAACTCGTCATCCATCACCGACTACTATTCAAGAATTGTTCGGATGAACGACTTCTCGGCACGCAACCTAGAGTTGCTCAGCCTTTGGACAGACCGTCCTTCACGACCAAGAGTCGGTTGAGACGTATGGTCAATTACGTCCACCCGGACAGACCTGTCCTTCACGACTATTAAGTCGGTTGAGACACACGGTCAACTACGTCCACCCGGACTGACTCGTCCTTAGTGGCAGACGTGCCCTTTGAGACGTCTGGTCACTACATCCATTCTAGAGAGCATACAATAGGCTTCGGCCATTGATTCCTGCTACTCAGCAATTATTTGTCTCTCGCCGACTACTATTCAGGTAGTACTCGGATGAGCGACTACTCGGCACATGCTGCCTACTCTACCGGATCTGTAGCCATGTCGCTGCTACGCTTCCGACTATTCGGCACGAAACTCAGAGTTGCTCACGCCTTTGGACAGAGTCGTCCTTCACGGCTATTAAGTCGGTTGAGACACACAGTCAATTAGGTCCACCTGGACTGACTCATCCTTTGAGGCTATACGCCCATTGAGACGCCTGGTCATTATGTCCATCTTAGAGAGCATACAATAGGCTCTAGCCATTGATTCCTGCTACTCGACAATTATTCGTCTCTCGCCGACTACTATTCAAGTAGTACTCGGATGAGCAACTACTTGACATGCAACCCAGAGTTGGTCACGCCTTTGGACAGACCCGTCCTTCAGGGCTATTAAGTCGGTTGAGACGCACGGTCAACTACGTCCACCCAGACAGACCCATCCTTCACGGCTATTAAGTCGGTTGAGACTCACGGTCAATTATGTCCACCCGGACTGACTCGTCCTTTGAGGCTACCACGCCCTTTGAGACGCCTGGTCATTGCGTCCATCCTAGAGAGCATACAATAGGCTCTGGCCATTGATTCCTGCTACTCGACAATTATTTGTCCCTTGCCGACTACTATTTAAGTAGTACTCGGATGAGCGACTACTCGACACATGCTGCCTCTACCGGATCTGTAGCCATGTCGCTACTACGCTTCCGACTACTCGGCACGCAACTCAGAGTTGCTCACGCCTTTGGACAGACTCGTCCTTCACGGCTATTAAGTCGGTTGAGACGCACAGTCAATTATGTCCACCCAGACTAACTCATCCTTTGAGGCTATTACGCCCATTGAGACGTCTGCTCATTACGTCCATCTTAGAGAGCATACAATAGGCTCCGACCATTGATTCCTGCTACTCAATAATTATTCATCCCTCGCCGACTACTATTCAGGTAGTACTCGGATGAGCGACTACTTGACACGCAACCCAGAATTGCTCACGCCTTTGGATAGACCCGTCCTTCACGGCTATTAAGTCGGTAGAGACGCACGGTCAACTACGTCCACCTGGACTGACTCATCCTTTGCGGCCATTACGCCCATTGAGATGTCTGGTCATTATGTCCATCCCAGAGAGGATACAATAGGCTCTGGCCATTGATTTCTGCTACTGGACATTACCCGGCGCACAACCAAGAGTTGTTCACGCCTTTGCACATGCTGCAAAACGCCAAAGGACTAATTTGACCTTAATGACTGCACACACTGTAAAAATAAAGGAGACTGACTCATCCTTTGCGGCAACCGAGCCCTTTGAGATGCTTGGTCAATAAAGTCCCTTATCAAAAGTGCTAAGAGTAGCACTCGGACTGACCTGTCCTCTGTGGCCAGTACGCTACTTTGAGACGTCAGGTCAATTACGTCTACCTAAAGTGCTCAGGTGTAGCACTCGGACTGACTCGTCCTTAGCGGCAGACGTGCCCTTTGAGACGCCTAGTCAATTACGTCCACTCCTCAGGTGCTAAGGGTAGTACCCGGACTGACTCGTCCTTCACGACTATTAAGTCTATCGAGACGTCTGGTCAACTAAGTCCACCCCTTAAGTGTTGAATGATGCACTCAAACAGACTCGTCCTTCACGACTATGAAGTCGGTCGAGACGCCTGATCTACAACGTCCACCCAATTGGACATAGCCTATATGTAGCTATATTTAATTCAAGATATTTTAAAGCTTTACATATTGGCCGATCATGAGATCTGTCCGCACACACGCATCGTCAAGGCTAGATTCAACAAGCTCTGGAGGGCTGGAGCTATCCGCGACACACAAACTATTTCGATGTGCCAACAAGCTAAATATAATGAGCATGTTGGTGATTCATGTGCAAGGCCGACTCTCAGACGCCGGCGGCGGAGCCTCAACATGTTGTGCATGCATGTGTTTTTTTGTCAGCTACAAACTAAATAAAGCATTTATGTGGCTATGGACATGTCGATCTACATGTCACTAGCATGAGGTGGCGCTGTTGACTTCAACACAGCCACATGCAAAGCAGAGGACAGGTGCAGACATATGATCTTCAGCTGCATGCAATCCAAGCTAGTTATTGAAGACTATCCAAGCAATCAAAATTCATATGCTGCAATTCATACTGACTTCTCGGTGATGTCCACTACTGCCAATGACTTTGTTGCAACTTTCATTGGCTACTTCGACTCCTCGGAGCCGGCAGGAACAAGTTCCGAGTATTCGATTATCAGACAACCGACTGATCTGCTTCATTGGCAACCATTCACTTGAACACGACGACTAAAGCTCGGGAGCTCGATATTGCCTCAGCTTAGTCGGCTTCACTCCGACTATGTTCGGGGGCTTGGATTCAAGGATGAAACATCAAAATTACAAGCATTCAAGGACTCGACGACAAGCATATGGCGATCCTTGTCTTCGGGAGATTACTTGGCTGCACCCTTGAGGATGTCTACAAGATCCTACAATCGACTCCGAGTAGTCGATTTTAGGCTCGGGGGCTGCGGGATATATATCCTCAGATGATGCATCTAAATTTCTTTGAATGGAATTGGAGCAATTTCAGACAAGACCCTCCAGCTCTTTATGCTAAACAGCAAGAGGCTCGGGGGCTACACCCAATGGGTGTGTTTTTTAGAAAGCGCACACCATTAGAAGACTTCAAGAGCACTTTATGGTTTCTCTCAGAAGGTACTCGGATGACACTTGATCAAGGCCAAGGTCTCAGGATGACATCACCGATAAACCATGAAGAGCTCGGGGGCTTGTGGGACAGAGTCCCCGGGTACTCCGCAAGGAAGGGCGAAAACTAGTCCAACTAGGACTCCCCGTATGTAATCCTAGTAGTATTGCTACCTTGTAATACTGTTAGGACTCTTAAGATTGTAACCGACTAGGACTCTGCCTCCTGGACTATATAAAGAGAGGCAGAGCTCCATAGATCGGCAAGCCAGAGACACATAGGGGTCATGGTACACATCCAGACACCCATAAGCGCAGGGCGCAATACTATTCTGCCAAACTGGACGTAGGCATGCTATTCAGCAGACCGAACCAGTATAAATCATTGTCTTTGCGTTTACCATCAAGTTCTGCATACATCGATCCCCACCGAACAATCGTCCGGGTACTCCCGAGACGAGTTGTCGGTTAACAGACACCGACAGTTGGCGCGCCAGGTAGGGGCTTTCGGCGCAATTGCGATCAAGAGCTCGACGGACCTTGACGTCAACAACAACGTCGATGACATGCTGAAACGGCGTATGTCATCATCACGCCAGGACGCCATCCATCCGCTGCCTGCAGTGCATGAAGCAACTAAGCAGCGGCACATGACAAGTTGAAATTCCGCTTCTGACTTGATCAAGCCAGAGCGACACCTAGTTGTTCCAACCCGCTTAGATCTAGGCGCTTGATCCTGGACGACCATGTTGGGGCCTTGCTGGGTTTCAACTTCAACAGATGGCACCGACAAGCTCTCGTGATCAAGCATATACGCATGAGGCAAACATGCTCAAGTCGTCTTCTCGCCTCGAATAGTCGACACGCATGGCAGACTCCTGGTTCCGGCACAACTCCTTGTCGCCAAGTTGACTCTGCTGCAAGGTCGGGACTCGGGAGGACAAATCTACTATGCATGAATCCTACATCGGTTACGAAAGCTTGGATCAAGCATATGGACCATGCATGCGTACATCTGTTGGTATTTCTTAGCGTCTCTACGAAGAATAGAATTTTAATCTATCCCCGACAAAGGCGCCAGAAATACTTGTTGACACTTCTTAATGTCACCACTAAGAATAGGGGGTAGGTCTATCCTCAGCGACGGCACCAGAAGTGTCTTGTGGGTAAGTTCTTATGTCTATTGGAAAATTTCGCAAGCGCACAGAATCTACCGCTGTAGCATTTTACACGAGAGTATTCCAAGGTATCGTTATTTATTTCATCCGAAGGGAAAGCGGTGCTAGGAAAGATGATGATAAGAGGAGTCTATGTGATTATCACAACTTGGTACTAACTAGTGTAGAGGGGTAAGGTAATTTGGTAGGAAGGTAATGACACAAGTTCACCAGGATAACTGTAGGACAACTAATAGTATAGCTAGGTGGGAGGACAACGTGAGAGTATAGGACTCCTATGATGCTAACTCTACTTCTATGACTTAACTCAAATGCAAAGACGAAACACAGTAGAACGACGCCTCACGACAAGCAAACTAGGCGACAAGCGGACAGAGAGCACAGAGACTCTTACTGTCGGAACGCCATGCTCAGCCTTATCCTTTAAATCCTGCCTATAAACACATGGTGGACTCCAGAGACCAGATTCAGGGCTGTCACCACCTGCTGGCTACCACTATCTATCCGTGCGACAGGCAACAACCAAGGGTAAGATCTTGTATAAGCACCACAATTACATCGTCTCTCACTACTCGAGCTACTTACGGTTAACTAGAATATCATGTTACCGGCAATGATAATTTGCAGGCGTGTTGCCAGGCCAATCACTCTACTATATAACGACTAAACACTAAGGTAAATCACAACAATACTATAGCAGGTATAATATAGCAGGTAGTTGATGTTCCTTGGGCTTAATTCACCGTGAAGGCACCTTAGCTTCCACGAGAAGGCACCTACGGGGGCAGCCCTAGGTCGGGCAACCCCCCTATGATAGCTTGGCCCCACCTTGGTATGTGTAGATGATGTCCCCACTTGTCATTTGGTGTTTGACACGTTGAAATGTGTCAAGACCACTTTGGATGCTTTGTTGTGGGCCCCTTGATCCATGTGACTTCATCTTCCACCGTTGAGAGAAAGCACAATTGTGATCCAAGGGTGGAGAAGCACTTTGGGAGGCTTGACATGGATCATGACACGTGGCAGAACCCTGGTGGGCCAATAGGGGGGTCGGACGACCCCCTTATGTGGGTCCCACCAGATTTCCTTGGCACATTTCTTCACATTGGAGCTTAGCATTGTTGACCCCACTTGGTAGAGCCCTAGTGGGGCCATAAGGGGGTCACGCGACCCCCTTATGTAGGGCCCACCATCTCACTTTGCCTCATTTCTTCATTATCTGCATAAACATACTTCCATATACAAGTGGAGCTGGTTATTGGTAAAAGTATGTTCATATCATGTTATTCTTCCTTAATACCGAGCTTGTTGACGGGGTTTTAGGTGTATGAGTTTGGTAATATTCCACCGTCAACAAGAATCCCCCAAGCTTAACCATTGCTCGTCCCGAGCAAATAGTAAACTTAGCCTCGGTGGATCAGGAGTTGCTACTATGTTTAACATTTCAAGAGTATCATGTATACAACAAAGTACTTCTCTTTTGAATGGAAAAGTTAGCAATATTGAAAACTCACACATATTACCTTAGTCCTCCATGGGGCTTATAGCCTTTTCCTTTGTCTTGAGCGGTTGAGAGATAGAACAACTTTTGATTTGAGTACCATTTTTCTTGCTTCACACAAGTTTGCATACCAGAGGTTTTGCATTTTTCAAAGAAACTTAATGTTCCTCATATGGTACTCTCATGTCACTCATATGCTGTATGGTTCCTCACCAAGGCATATGTGTAAAGTTGCCTTCTTTTTCATCCTACTTCTAATAAGGTCTATGTAGAGCTTGGTAAGGGTAAAAGTTGTAGCATACTTACCTTGCATATGTTGTCAAGTCAAAGCTTGGATCCAAGGAGAGAAGTTTCATACTCTTAGATCAAGATGTGCATGTGTGTGGAACAAGATATTTATACTCCTTTAGTTGATATGATCTCTTCCTTACACTTATTCTTTTGAGACATGGCTATCATATCTCTTTTTATTCATGAGCTCTTCATGCTCATCTCTTTTTTTTCTTTTTCTCTCTTTTTTTTCAATACCTTGGACCTTCATGTGTCCATATATATATATATATATATATATATATATATATATTCTCATACTTTTGCATAGCCTTTGTCTCTTCTAATAGACTAAACTAGAGAGATCATTCTTTTAGAACATGGAGTATTTATTTGGTGGACATGAAAGGCATGTTTTTGCGCACTTCCAGTGTAGAAGCGGCATGTATATGTGGAGTGTACGTTATCTTGATCTTGGGAGCATGATAAGTCTCTCAACAAGGGTCAACAAGACTTGACAAGACTCAACACAAAGCAAGTTGCTTTTATAGAAAGGCTTATGTCATGAAAGGGTATATACATGGCTGTGGTAGGAATTTCATCACCATTGAGGAACAGAAAGTTTTTCACCATTTTAAAATAAAACTTCGATAATTCAACAGGTGGAAACAATATTATAGCAACTCTTATCTTAGCTATATCTTATCTCACAACAAGTTAGACTTAGTTATAGCTTTTTGCTACCCACAAAGTTTTAGGCTCATGATGGTTTCATGTGAGCTAAGTGATCCATGCTCAGAGAAATATTAAGTTGTAGAGTAGATACTAGATTAAGAGAGCAACTATTCATCATATCGAGAAAGAGTAAACATGTATGAAACATACATGAAGAGAAATATTTTTGTTGTTGTTAATTATGTGTGGGAGTTTATTTATTTATTACTAAACAAAATGAAGATGCATGGAATGCATAAATAAACAAAGATGCAAATGCATAAATAAAAACTTACCTTAGTGGGGAAGGGAACCTCCAACGGTGGATAAACCTTAAAGTTGGGTTATGGCTTTCATCAGACATGGGATTGGAACAATCTCGCAAAGTAGTTATTGAAGCCCAAAATTCAGATTTATCAAATCTACGTGTAGCATGGTTCAAATCTAGGAAACATGCTTCATCAAAACCAAGGGCTATATTGAGTTCACTTCATGTTAAGTTAAAATCTTGGTTGAACATGCGGAAATAAACTCCATTGTTAACTACTTGCAATGAACATAGGAATTCAAGAGTAAGCATTTTTATTCCTAGTTCGTCAACTACCCAAAAGCCTTGCCATCCGGTTAAAGAGAATGCAATGTTAAGTTCGGTGGTCATACCTGATGTGTCGAGGAGAGCTGGGTCCAGCACTTTGGTGTGCATGAACATGCGCCCGCGGAGTGAGAGAAACTTCTGGTATTCTTATGGCGTAAATGAGAGGCCGCTCTCATCGTCTCTCACTCTTGTCGGGGGTACGGTAATGGCACCATGGTAGGAGCTCTCCATCGGTTCACTTCTATGCTCTTCCTCAGTGGAAAGAGGGTGTCGTGATGAGCTTCCGCTCAAAACGCGCTTCGCCTTCTTCGTCAGGGACTTGAATGGGTTCATATCTGCAGCAGGGAATCACAAGAACAACACTAGGACAACAAAAGATTAGCGTTAGTGGTTAGTCGTCCAGTGTTAGTAGTCCTTGCGGGGCATGGTTGCCTCCACAAACCGTTCTTATGGGTTGTTACACTCCACAATCCGTTCTTGCATAGAGTAACTCAAGATAGCAACAAGCTTAATGATGCAAAATGAAGGGAAAGAAACTCTTTTTGTGTTTTTGGTTTTAGAATGACTAACTAGAGAATGGGCTTGAGAAAGACTATCACCACTACTTGAGAGATTTAGAGGATAACTAGAGGGTGGAAATTTTGGGAGCTTGAGCTGGAAATTGTTGTGATGGTTGAGCTCTCATTGCCTTGGTATTTATAGCAGAGGAACGTCAAGTGTTGGAGGGTGCATAGGGGGTCGGGCGACCTGCCCATGCCCCTATGAGCACTCCACCACTAGTGATAATTGCACTAGGCATGATGTAAAGCACAATGGTGGAGACAGAAGTGACCAAAGGCTACATTAGGGGTACCCTTCACTATGTGTATTCTTTTTTTGCAAGATGCTCCTTTGTAGTGAGAGAGAAAGGACGAGGCGAAATGAAGTGACCAAAGGCCACTCCACTCCTTTCCTTTTTCCTCCACTAAGGTCATTTCTATGTCTCCCACTCATGGCATATGACACTTCCACTTGCACATTATTTTAAAGCACTTTAAGAAAGGGTGGATGGTTTTCACTGAAGTGATCAAAGGGTGCATTAGGGGGTCGGGCGACCTGCCCTATGCCACTCTTCACCTTTCTTTTAACACTACTAGAGTCACTTCATTGTCTCCCACTCATGGCATATGACAGAGGGGGCACAAGGGGGTCGGGCGACCCCTTTATGACTCTAAATTGTCTCAAATTTTAATGGTGGAATCTTCTCAAGGTTTTATTTAATGATATGCAACTAGTTTGGCACAAATTCAAAAAATGGAAAATGCAACATGAAAATGCGTAATAAAAGTAAAACTAAAAAATTGAAAAGATGGATAACTACCGAGTTACCTTTCGGCGAGGGCTCCAAGTTTTTAAGTCCTAGAGCCGGACTTCTCCGTCGTGGTCATTTCTCGGGTGCTTTGGTCGGTCCTCGAGACGGGGACGTTGATGGTGGCACCTCCTTTTCCATCCAGACCTGCTTTACTTGTGGTCGTGGTTCGGTGGGTTTGTCATTTTCTGCGTAGTAGTCGTACCCAGCGTTCTTGTCTTTCAGAGGTCGGTTCCTTCGACGTGGTTTTCCTCGGGGCCGGTTCGTCTTAACCTGTTTGTTAGTTTTATAACCATTGAATTGACATTTTACCTTCCACCCTGGAAACTGGAAATGGATTTGGCCTGATCCTACGTAGATGACGACATTGGTGGTGTAGAGGAACAGCCTTCCCAAGATGAGGGGAACATCATCACTGGCTCCCATGTCCAGGATGATAAAGTCGGTCGGGACATAATCATCTTGGACTTTCACCAAGATGTCCCATGCGAGTCCCTTAGGGAATCGTACTGATTGATCCTCCATCTGCAAACGAACAAATGAAGGGACCAAGGGTCCTCCTAGCAAATTATCATAAGTTACCTTGGACATGATATTTACGCCTGATCCAAGGTCGCAGAAGGCGTTGCGGAAGGTCTGTGGCCCGATGCAGCACTCGATCGTCGGTTCGCCTGGATCTCCTTTCTTGGTGATAAATGGTGGATCAAGGAGATAGCCCCAATTGCATTGGAGCTAAGGCTTACCGAACCTCGTTGTGACAAGCTTAACAGTTTCTATAGGATCCTCAGGTTTCCATGGGATTCTACCTTGTTCAAAAGATGGGACAGCGACCGCTAACTGAGCTAATTGTGTTTCTAGCATTTTGTTAAAACTCAGTTGGTTTTTAACGGCAGAAGAAAAGCTGTTCATTTTCTCACAATGATTTTCAAGAATCTTATCATTGGCAAGAAGTTTCTTATTGATGCTATTATTGATTTTATGTTGGCCATTGACAGGATCTTTTAGAGAAGGTTGGTTATTATTGCCATTATTGAAAGTATTGCTATAACCGTTACCTTGGTTGAAGGGGCGCGAATTCCATCCTCCTTGTTGTTGGGATCGGTACCCATTGTTGTTGTTGTTGATGAAGTTCACGTCTTCCCTTGTCTCGGGGCAGCTATTCCCCGAATGGTCATCTTTGCCGCACACCTCGCACCATGGATCAACTTTGATTGCTTGTGCGGTGTTGACCTCGTGATCTCTCTTGATGGTTGATTTCTCATGTATCTTTCTCATTAGGAGATCCATCTTAGCAGAGAGCACGTCCACCTCATGAATGGTGTGCATACCTCTCTTCTTTGGCTGAGTGCGTTCTTCATTCCATCCTTGGTTGATCGCCATCTTTTCGATGAGATCCTTGGCATCTCTTACATTGTGTTGAAGGAACGCTCCTCCAGCTGCAGCATCAAGGTGACTACGGGCTAGCTGAGTTAGCCCATGGTAAAAACCTTGGATTAGGAGCCAATCTTCTATCCCATGATGAGGACATGGACGAATGTACTCCTGTAGACGTTCCCATGCTTCGGGAATCGTCTCATCCGTCTGTTGTTGGAAGCTAGAAATCTTTCCGCGCAGGGCATTGGTTTTGCCCATTGGGAAGAACTTCTTTAAGAATGCGTTGGCGCATCTCTCCCAGGTGGTGGCTTCATCTTTGTTGGCGTAGAACCATTGCTTTGCCTTTGCCAGCAATGAGAATGGGAAGAGGCGGAGGCGGATGGCGTCTAACGAGACTCCTTTGATGGTGAAGGTACCAATCACCTCCATGAAGTGTTGGAGATGGGCGTTGGCATCCTCATGGGGCTTTCCACAAAACGGGTTGGCTTGCACCATGTAGATAAGGGCAGGCTTGAGCTCAAAAGTGGCATCTCCGAAGTTGAACTGCGGTCCCGTGGCTACGTTAGAATCCGATGGAGCTGAGTACTCCGAGATCGTCTTTTGGGCCATGGCTGCCTCAGGTAGTGGTGCGGAACCTCCTTCCTTGAGCGGGTCTGATTCCGAGATAACCTTTTGATGGTGAACTAGACGACATCTAGAACTCTTCAGAAGCTTTTCAGGATTTTCAACAAAGTTGCTCGGCAATTGGAAACCGCTCATACACTGCCTTGCTTCACAGTAACGTGAAACAAGAGCAGGGGTAAGCCCCTACGACTAGTTCATACTATGTTGGTAGTAATCCTAAGACTCTGGCTTAACAAATTTCCTAGGCCTTTGCTTTCCCCGGCAACGGCGCCAGAAATGCTTGTTGGTATTTCTTAGCGTCACTACGAAGAATAGAGTTTAATCTATCCCCGGCAACGGCTCCAGAAATACTTGTTGACACTTCTTAACGTCACCACTAAGAATAGGGGGTAGGTCTATCCTCAGTGACGGCGCCAAAAGTGTCTTGTGGGTAAGTTCTTATGTCTATTGGATAATTCTGCAAGCGCACAGAATCTACCGCTGTAGCATTTCACCCGGGAGTATTCCAAGGTATTGTTATTTATTTTATCCCAAGGGAAAGCAGTGGTTAGGAAAGATGATGATAAGAGGAGTCTACGTGATTATCACAACTTGGTACTAACTAGTGTAGAGGGGTAAGGTAATTTGGTAGGAAGGTAATGACACAAGTTCACCAGGATAACTGTAGGACAACTAATAGTGTAGCTAGGTGGGAGGACAACGAGAGAGTATAGGACTCCTATGATGCTAACTCTACTTCTATGACTTAACTCAAATGCAAAGACGAAACACAGTAGAATGACGCCTCACGACAAGCAAACTAGGCGACGAGCGGACAGGGAGCACAGAGACTCTTACTGTCGGAACATCATGCTCAGCCTTATCCTTTAAATCCTGCCTATAAACACGTTGTGGACTCCAGAGACCAGATTCAGGGCTGTCACCACCTGGTGGCTACCACTATCTATCCGTGCGACAGGCAATAACAAAGGGTAAGATCTTGTATAAGCACCACACTTACACCGTCTCTCACTACTCTAGCTACTTACGGTTAACTAGAATACCGTATTACCGGCAATGATAATTTGCAGGCGTGTTCCCAGGCCAATCACTCTACTATATAACGTCTAAACACTAAGGTAAATCACAACAATACTATAGCAGGTATAATATTGCACAAAGTAATGACTAAGTAAAGTAGAGAAAGACTAGTATTATAAGTAAAGTCTTACAAAAGTAGAAAGATAAAGATAAAAGCTATACCAGACTCTTCTGAAGATAGCTTCGGAAGACCCAAGCAGAGCTTGCTACTCAACTCTAACTCCCACACTAACTACAACTATAGTGTCTACTCTAATTCTTTCACATCACTTGGCCTCTTGGTGACTTGGTGTCCCAAATGAGAGGGGGAGGGCCTCTATTTATAGGTGGAGGTGGAGTAGAGGCTACTCCACCGCCACATCATCGATCCGGGTGACGTGTCCTCTCCTCCGTTGGATTGTAACCACCTCAAGATGAAGGGCTGATGTTCCTTGGGCTTAATTCACCGTGAACGCACCTTAGCTTCCACAAGAAGGCACCTAGGGGGGCACCCCTAGGTCGGCCGACCCATGGGGGGGTTGGGCGACCCCTCTATGACAGCTTGGCCCCACCTTGGTATGTGTAGATGATGTCCCCACTTGTCATTTGGTGTTTGACACGTTGAAATGTGTCATGACCACTTTGGATGCTTTGTTGTGGGCCCGTTGATCCATGTGACTTCATCTTCCACCGTTGAGAGAAAGCACAATTGTGATCCAAGAGTGGAGAAGCACTTTGGCAGGCTTGACATGAATCATGACACGTGGCAGAACCCTGGTGGGCCCATAGGGGGGTCAGACGACCCCCTTATGTGGGTCCCACCAGATTTCCTTGGCACATTTCTTCACATTGGAGCTTAGCATGGTTGACCTCACTTGGTAGAGCCCTAGTGGGGCCATAAGGGGGTCGGGCGACCCCCTTATGTAGGGCCCACCAGCTCACTTTGCCTCATTTCTTCATTATCTGCATAAACATACTTCCATATACAAGTGGAGCTGGTTATTGGTAAAAGTATGTTCATATCATGTTATTCTTCCTTAATACCGAGCTTGTTGACGGGGTTTTAGGTGGATGAGTTTGGTAATATTCCACCGTCAACAAGAATCCCCCAAGCTTAACCTTTGCTCGTCCCGAGCAAATAGTAAACTTAGCCTCGGTGGATCAGGAGTTGCTACTATGTTTAACATTTCAAGAGTATCATGTATACAACAAAGTACTTCTCTTTTGAATGGAAAAGTTAACAATATTGAAAACTCACACATATTACCTTAGTCCTCCATGGGGCTTATAGCCTTTTCCTTTGTCTTGAGCGGTTGAGAGATAGAACAACTTTTGATTTGAGTACCATTTTTCTTGCTTCACACAAGTTTGCATACCGGAGGTTTTGCATTTTTCAAAGAAACTTAATGTTCCTCATATGGTACTCTCATGTCACTCATATGGTGTATGGTTCCTCACCAAGGCATATGTGTAAAGTTGCCTTCTTTTTCATCCTAGTTCTAATAAGGTCTATGTAGAGCTTGGTAAGGGTAAAAGTTGTAGCATACTTACCTTGCATATGTTGTCAAGTCAAAGCTTGGATCCAAGGAGAGAAGTTTCATACTCTTAGATAAAGATGTGCGTGTGTGTGGTACATGATATTTATACTCCTTTAGTTGATATGATCTCTTCCTTACACTTATTCTTTTGAGACATGGCTATCATAACTCTTTTTATTCATGAGCTCTTCATGCTCATCTCTTTTTTTTTCTTTTTCTCTCTTTTTTTTCAATACCTTGGACCTTCATGTGTCCATATATATATATATATATATATATATTCTCGTACTTTTGCATAGCCTTTGTCTCTTCTAATAGACTAAACTAGAGAGATCATTCTTTTAGAACATGGAGTATTTATTTGGTGGACATGAAAGGCATGTTTTTGCGCACTTCCAGTGTAGAAGCGGCATGTATATGTGGAGTGTACGTGATCTTGATCTTGGGAGCATGATAAGTCTCTCAACAAGGGTCAACAAGACTTGACAAGACTCAACACAAAGCAAGTTGCTTTTATAGAAAGGCTTATGTCATGAAAGGGTATATATATGGCTGTTGTAGGAATTTCATCACCATTGAGGAATAGAAAAGTTTTTCGCCATTTTAAAATAAAACTTCGATAATTCAACAGGTGGAAACAATATTATACCAACTCTTATCTTAGCTATATCTTATCTCACAACAACTTAGACTTAGTTATAGCTTTTTGCTACCCACAAAGTTTTAGGCTCATGATGGTTTCATGTGAGCTAAGTGATCCATGCTCAGAGAAATATTAAGTTGTAGAGTAGATACTAGATTAAGAGAGCAACTATTCATCATATCCAGAAAGAGTAAACATGTATGAAACATACATGAAGAGAAATATTTTTGTTGTTGTTAATAACAAAATAAAGATGCATGGAATGCATAAATAAACAAAGATGCAAATGCATAAATAAAAACTTACCTTAGTGGGGAAGGGAACCTCCCCCAAGCTTGCTTTTTGCTAATAGCTTGGTGGTGGATGATGTGGTGGATATTGCGCCCACCAAGCTGCCCACTGTCTGGTTTCCTCATCCTGCATTGCTTGTATAAACTCTCTATTTTGAGCTGCGTTAGTTCTAGTGATACCTTGTTCAATGCGCAGCTCTCCAATCCCGCTGGTGAGTTCATCTAGTTGCTGACGCATCCCGCGAAAATCTCCTGAGAAGGAGGATCACACACTTTGAGTGCGGGATGGTCGTGGTGGCCGTCCGTCTGAACTTGAAATCTGCATTGCGCTTGATGTGGCCTCATCACCTTCTTCTACATCTCCCCTAGCACCATATGATGTGCCGCCTTGTTCAAACTGTGCAGCTTGTGTCCTGGTACGAGTTCTGTCCATCCCTGCAAAACTTCGACGTGCTGCCTCTCGGTCCAAGTTAATGGTTAGATGGTGGACCATATGCAACCGAAGTCTGCTATTGGGTAGCGGGACTACGGTTGTATGGCAGCGGTAAACCATTTTGAGACCACCTCGTGGTACTCTCTTAAGCATATGAGCGTGCACAAAAAATGCTTCCCCGAGAACACCCCTTGGTGTGTCCAGGTGCTCTACATGGTGAGAATGTAGCAGGTTTAAAGACTCGGCAATGCGAGTGATGAGAGAGGTGAACTCAATAGAGTCGTCTCTACCAAACACTCCTTGCCAAAACTCAACTAGGAGCTTTACAGGTGAAACATGGATTTTCTTCACTAAGGCAAACATTAATCTTAGTTCTTCAGTGCTTATGTGTTGTGCATCTAGACGGGGAAAAAGAGTGATGGTCATCCAACGATGGATAAACCTTAAAGTTGGGTTATGGATTTCATCAGATATGGGATTGGAACAATCTTGCAAAGTAGTTATTGAAGCCCAAAATTCAGATTTATCAAATCTACGTGTAGCATGGTTCAAATCTAGGAAACATGCTTCATCAAAACTATATTGAGTTCACTTCATGTTAAGTTAAAATCTTGGTTGAACATGCGGAAATAAACTCCATTGTTAACTACTTGCAATGAACATAGGAATTCAAGAGTAAGCATTTTTATTCCTAGTTCATCAACTACCCAAAAGCCTTGCCATCCGGTTAAAGAGAATGCAATGTTAAGTTCGGTGGTCATACCTGATGTGTCGAGGAGAGCTGGGTCCGACACTTTGGTGTGCATGAACATGCGCCCGCGGAGTGAGAGAAACTTCTGGTATTCTTGTGGCCTAAATGAGAGGCCGCTCTCATCATCTCTCACTCTTGTCGGGGGTGCGGTAATGGCACCATGGTAGGAGCTCTCCATCGGTTCACTTCTATGCTCTTCCTCAGTGGAAAGAGGGTGTCGTGATGAGCTTCCGCTCAAAACGCGCTTCGCCTTATTCGTTAGGGACTTGAATGGGTTCATATCTGCAACAGGGAATCACAAGAACAACACTAGGACAACAAAAGATTAGTGTTAGCGGTTAGTCATCCAGTGTTAGTAGTCCTTGCGGGGCATGGTTGCCTCCACAAACCATTCTTATGGGTTGTTACACTCCACAATCCGTTCTTGCAGAGAGTAACTCAAGATAGCAACAAGCTTAATGATGCAAAATGAAGGGAAAGAAACTCTTTTTGTGTTTTTGGTTTTAGAATGACTAACTAGAGAATGAGCTTGAGAAAGACTATCACCACTACTTGAGAGATTTAGAGGATAACTAGAGGGTGGAAATTTTGGGAGCTTGAGCTGGAAATTGTTGTGATGGTTGAGCTCTCATTGCCTTGGTATTTATAGCAGAAGGCCAAGTGCTGGAGGGTGCATAGGGGGTCGGGCGACCTGCCCATGCCCCTATGAGCACTCCACCACTAGTGATAATTGCCCCTATGACTACGGGCTAGTTGAGTTAGCCCATGGTAAAAACCTTGGATTAGGAGCCAATCTTCTATCCCATGATGAGGACAGGCACGAATGTACTCCTGTAGACGTTCCCATGCTTCGGGAATCGTCTCATCCATCTGTTGTTGGAAGCTAGAAATCTTTCTGCGCAGGGCGTTGGTTTTGCCCATCGGGAAGAACTTCTTTAAGAATGCGTTGGCGCATCTCTCCCAGGTGGTGGCTTCATCTTTGTTGGTGTAGAACCATTGCTTCGCCTTTGCCAGCAATGAGAATGGGAAGAGGCGGAGACGGATGGCGTCTGACGACACTCCTTTGATGGTGAAGGTACCAATCACCTCCATGAAGTGTTGGAGATGGGCGTTGGCATCCTCATGGGGCTTTCCACAAAACGGGTTGGCTTTCACCATGTAGATAAGGGCAGGCTTGAGCTCAAAAGTGGCGTCTCCTAAGTTGAACTGCGGTCCCGTGGCTACGTTAGAAGCCGATGGAGCTGAGTACTCTGAGATCGTCTTTTGGGCCATGGCTGCCTCAGGTAGTGGTGCGGAACCTCCTTCCTTGATCGGGTCTGATTCCGAGATAACCTTTTGAGGGGGAACTAGACGACGTCTAGAACTCCTCAGGATTTTCAAAAAAGTTGCTCTGCAATTGGAAACCGCTCATACACTGCCTTGCTTCACAGTAACGAGAAACAAGAGCAGGGGTAAGCCCCTACGACTAGTTCATACTATGTTGGTAGTAATCCTAAGACTCTTGCTTAACAAATTTCCTAGGCCTTTGCTTTCCCCGGCAACGGCGCCAGAAATGCTTGTTGGTATTTCTTAGCGTCACTACGAAGAATAGAGTTTAATCTATCCCCGACAACGGCTCCAGAAATACTTGTTGACACTTCTTAACGTCACCACTAAGAATAGGGGGTAGGTCTATCCTCAGCGACGGCGCCATAAGTGTCTTGTGGGTAAGTTCTTACTCCCTCCGTATCGCATTTAGATGACGTTTAGGACAGTGACACGGTCTCCAAAGTGCAACTTTGACCACTTGTATTTTTAAAAATATTTGTTGTAAAATGATATATGTATACTTTTATGAAAGTACTTTTCATGACAAATTTATTTATATGATTTTTATATCTCTAAACTCAATAATTTAAAAGTTATTCATGATTTATATTCTCAATGTTTGACTCAAACCTTGTCCAAAACGTCATCTAAAAGCGATACGGAGGGAGTATGTCTATTGGATAATTCCGCAAGCGCACAGAGTCTACCGCTGTAGCATTTCACCCGGGAGTATTCCAAGGTATCGTTATTTATTTTATCCCAAGGGAAAGCGGTGGCTAGGAAAAAAGATGATAAGAGGAGTCTACGTGATTATCACAACTTGGTACTAACTAGTGTAGAGGGGTAAGGTAATTTGGTAGGAAGGTAATGACACAAGTTCACCAGGATAACTGTAGGACAACTAATAGTGTAGCTAGGTGGGAGGACAACGAGAGAGTATAGGACTCCTATGATGCTAACTCTACTTCTATGACTTAACTCAAATGCAAAGACGAAACACAGTAGAACGATGCCTCACGACAAGCAAACTAGGCGACGAGCGGACAGGGAACACAGAGACTCTTACTGTCGGAACGTCATGCTCAGCCTTATCCTTTAAATCCTGCCTATAAACACATGGTGGACTCCAGAGACCAGATTCAGGGCTGTCACCACCTGCTGGCTACCTCTATCTATCCGTGCGACAGGCAATAACCAAGGGTGAGATCGTGTATAAGCACCACGCTTACACCGTCTCTCACTACTCTAGCTACTTACGGTTAACTAGAATACCGTATTACCAGCAATGATAATTTGCAGGCGTGTTGCCAGGCCAATCACTCTACTATATAACGGCTAAACACTAAGGTAAATCACAACAATACTATAGCAGGTATAATATTGCACAAAGTAATGACTAAGTAAAGTAGAGAAAGACTAGTATTATAAGTAAAGTCTTACAAAAGTAGAAAGATAAAGATAAAAGCTATACCAGACTCTTCTGAAGACAGCGTCAGAAGACCCAAGCAGAGCTTGCTACTCAACTCTAACTCTCACACTAACTACAACTATAGTGTCTACTCTAATTCTTTCACATCACTTGGCCTCTTGGTGACTTGGTGTCCCAAATGAGAGGGGGAGGGCCTCTATTTATAGGTGGAGGTGGAGTAGGGGCTACTCCACTGCCACGTCATCGATCCGCGTGACGTGCCCTCTCCTCCGTTGGATTGTAACCACCTCAAGATGAAGGGCTGATGTTCCTTGGGCTAAGTTCACCGTGAAGGCACCTTAGCTTCCACGAGAAGGAACCTAGGGGGAACCCCTAGGTCGGCCGACCCCCCTATGATAGCTTGGCCCCACCTTGGTATGTATAGATGATGTCCCCACTTGTCATTTGGTGTTTGACACGTTGAAATGTGTCATGACCACTCTGGATGCTTTGTTGTGGGCCCGTTGATCCATGTGACTTCATCTTCCACCGTTGAGAGAAAGCACAATTGTGATCCAAGGGTGGAGAAGCACTTTGGGAGGCTTGACATGGATCATGACACGTGGCAGAACCCTGGTGGGCCCATAGGGGGTTCGAGCGACCCCATTATGTGGGTCCCACCAGATTTCCTTGGCACATTTCTTCACAATGGAGCTTAGCATGGTTGACCCCACTTGGTAGAGCCCTAGTGGGGCCATAATGGGGTCGGGCGACCCCCTTATGTAGGGCCCACCAGCTCACTTTGCCTCATTTCTTCATTATCTGCATAAACATACTTCCATATACAAGTGGAGCTGGTTATTGGTAAAAGTATGTTCATATCAAGTTATTCTTCCTTAATACCGAGCTTGTTGACGGGGTTTTAGGTGTATGAGTTTGGTAATATTCCACCGTCAACAACGTCCAATAAGAGATTTAGTTCAACAATCATCTAGAGGCATATGGTCGGCCATGCAAGACCATATGTTATGATGTATGACTGTGGTATCGACTGATATATGATAATATGATACCCCAGTGATGTAATGCTTATAATCATGTAACGTTATGATGTATGACTGTGGTATCGACTGATATATGATAATATGATAAGATCAGTTCCTGGTTTTGTCATATTATAACTCATTCTGTGGATTTTTCCTTCACGGAAAATTGAGGATGTTTCATTTATACTCCTCCCCCTCCTCCATTAGAGTGTTCCTGCCACTTCCATCTGCTGAGAGACACATTGTGAGTGTGAGAAAGTGCAAGAGACCTAGTGAGGTTGAGAGAATCCCTAATTGTGAGAATTAGTGACCTCATTAGTGAAAGAGAGTAGCAAGTGTGCATCCATCCATCTCTTTGGCCTTGGCTTGGTCAAGTGAGAGTTCTAGCTTGTTACTCTTGGTGATCGGCATCACCTAGACGGCTTGGTGGTGATCGAAGAGCTTGGTGATCATCCGGTGGATTTGTGGATGACCCAAGTTGGCTTGTGACCGGTATGGAGCGATTCACCAGGCCGGAGTGGCGAAGAATCAGCTCATAGTGAGCACTTGATCCTTGCGCGGATCAAGGGGGAGCGATACCCTTGTGCGGGTGCTCCAACGAGGACTAGGGGGGTGTGCCGACACCTCGATACCTCGACAAAAAGATCGTCTTGTCATCTCTACTCTCTTTACATACGCATTTACTTTTGAGCAATTCAATTTCACAATTTACTTGTTGTTCATCCATATTTGAATTGCCATGCTAGAGTAGAAGTGGTATAGTGATCGACTTTTGTGCGGTAGAGTTTAGAGAAACACACTTCTAGGTAGAAGGTGTTAATTGGGCTTGATAGGTTTTAATTCTTGCTAAAGTTTTAGAAAAGCCCAATTCACCCCCCTCTTGGGCATCTTGATCCTTTCAATTGGTATCGGAGCCTCATGCTCTCGATTTATGCGGATACATGGGTGTATGCGGGATCTTGAGATGATGAGTGATTGTCAACTGGTATGATGCACATGTTCTTTGGCTTGTGTTGTGCAGGTGTCGAGCTCGGAGACGGTGATCGAAGGCATGGTGAAGGTCAAGTAGATACGTGCCGTGCCGATGGACCCGGAGCGGTGAAGGGTGGATGTGAGGCTTGGACTGATGGACCGGTGGTCTGAGGATCAGCCGTGG
This sequence comes from Coix lacryma-jobi var. lacryma-jobi, assembly GCA_009763385.1. Classification (NCBI taxonomy): domain Eukaryota; kingdom Viridiplantae; phylum Streptophyta; class Magnoliopsida; order Poales; family Poaceae; genus Coix; species Coix lacryma-jobi. Next base: position 95,163,780 of record CM019826.1, on the reverse strand, counting down.
TGGCTGACAGCCTGAGATAGCAACAAGTGAAGACTTGCGGGTGGACGGGGTGCACAGGCGGTGCATCCCTCTACGGCTTCGGTTTGGAGGTTGAGCCACAGAGAAACCACCGAGTGGACGGTTTCCAGGTTTGGGCCTCAAAACCTAGGTGCGCCCGGTTTTCGAGTTTAGGCCACAAAACTCGGGCTGAGGACGGTTTCCATGTTTGGGCCACAAAACCTGGGCGATGGCGGGTTTTTGAGTTTGGGCCACAAAACTCAGCCGATGGACGACTGGTTTTCCAGTTTCGGCCTCAAAACCGGGGGGAGGTCCGTGAAAAGGACGAATGGCGAGTGACGGCACGTGGCGACATCCGGTGAGGTCACGTCGAGGCGAAGCTACCTGATGTGTTGGCGTGGCCGTCAGGAATACCCTTAGGGTTAGCCTGTTTGCTCATTAGTTGTAAGGGTAGAAGGGGAATAATTGTATTAGGCCATATAAGGAGAGGCCACCCCTCCCTCCAGGTATCTCAGCCATTTGCTACTTTCACTTAGGTTTCCTGTTCTCCCACATCCCTGCTATAGCTACTGAGATTCGCAGAGACGGTGAATCATACCTCTGTGTATTTGGATTTTGTGGAAACGGGACCGGATTCCCGTTGTCTCCTCCTGGGGACGATTTTCGACTGGCAATTGAGATTGTGATTCGTGTTCTTGAGTTGTTCTTCGTGTTTTGCTTCTTGTCTCAATTTTCCCATCGCTCGATCTCCCTCTACACTGCGTCATTTTTGAATCCACTTGAATCAACTTGTTCTTTGAAGTGAGGAGATCATCTCCACCAAAGGAATTCAACTCAAACCTCATGAACAAGTAGATCGGTAGGTTTTTGTTTTGGATCGACTTTTTCCTTCTCTTCTCACGAACTTCTTCGATTCATCGATTTGGAGATAGGGCTCGAGCCATGATCTCCTAGGAGTAGCTCACTATCATGCTTGTGACTCCTCTCACCAAGTTTGAGCCCTAGAGGTTTTGTTTTGGGTGAGATCGAGTTGAATCGGTGGACGAGCAGCACGGTTTCGGGGTGACCGGACTCTGGCCTCAGGATGACCGGACTCTGACCAGTGAGTCTGGTCGTTGAAGGCTGACCAAGATCCTTCTGCACGTAACTGACCGGACCCTCAGAAACCCAGTGACCGGATGCAACCCTAGCACAGTTCATTGCTTCGTGTTGCTGACCGGACGCTACTGTGGTGTGACCGGACGCTCTGTCACCATGAGTCCGGTTCAACACAGTGAGCTCCCAAACTGGTTTCGTATTGACTGGACGCAGCAGTGAGTCCGATGAGTGTTGATCAGAGCATTTTTGTCCGTAGTTCGTTCGTCCGTTGTCAGTTTTGGTTTTCGGTTTTTGCATTGGGTTTCTAGAGTTGTGTAGTGTCCCGCTGTGCTTCTTGGAAGCATCCACCCTATATATAGGGTCGTGGACACTATTAAGCTCTAGGTTTGCTTTTGGGATTGATTCTCGAGACAGAGGCTAAAAGTTTCTGAAAAGAAATTTGAAGCTCCCATTCACCCCCCCCCTCTGGTCGCCTTTGTGTAGCACCTTCGGTCCTTCAATTTAGGCTTAACCGCCTAGAGTTAAGATGTCTGGAGGTGATGGACCACCTCTCATGTTCGAGGGAGACGACTTTCCATATTGGAAAATCCGTATGGAGTCGTACCTAGAGGCAGTCGATCCAAAATGCCGCCAAGCCACGATAACCGAGTTTGCCAAACCCAAGGAGGGCACTAGTCTCACTCCTAATCCAGAGGAAAATGAGAAGTGGAATGCAAAAGCCAAAAACATCATATTTAGAGGCATTTGCAAGGATGTGTTTAATCGCGTCCGGAACCACAAAGATGCCCATGAGCTATGGGATAACATTTGTGCGCTCCATGAGGGAACCAAGAGTGAGCGTGAGGAACGATATCATTTGGTCATGCAAAAGCTTAATTCTTTTGATATGCATGCAAATGAAAATGCAAATGAAATGTACTCAAACTTGAATGTTCTTGTAGAAAAGCTAAATGGACTTGGCCTCACACAAATGCAACTATCCGATGTTGTGAGTAAGATCCTTTGTGTCCTTCCAATTGACAAATATGGACACATTGTGACGGTGCTACATCAAAGTGATCTTTCCACCGCTACACCAACTCAAATCTTGGGAAAGGTCAACGCTCATGACATGTACATGCACATCACACCAAGTGGTGGCTCATCCTCCGACAATAAGAAGGACTTGGCCTTCAAAGCAAGCCATGACAAGAAGGGCAAGTCCAAGGCAATTGAGGTGCATCATGAGAGCACAAGTGATGATGAAGATGATTCCAACATTGCTCTCATGGTGAGGAAGACCACAAAGATGTTGAAGAAGCTTCATAAGAATGGAGTCAACTTTGACTCAAAGAAGAAGAAGTTCTTCACTAGTAGCAAGAGAAGGCCACTCTCCAAAATGGAGTGCTACAATTGTGGTGATCTTGGCCATCTTGCTCACCAATGCACCAAGCCCAAGAAGGACAACTACAAGAACAAGAACAAGGGCAAGAAGTATGACTCATCAAGTGAAGATGAGAAGAAGAGTGACAAGCCTTACAAGAAGAAGGAAGGCAAAAGAAAGCAATACCACAAGAAAGGTGGCAAAGCTTACATTGTTGGTGATTGGCTCACCGACATTGACTCCTCCGGTGGCTCATCAAATGAAGATAGCGAGGTGATGAGAAGGAGAAGGTGGCCGCTCTAGTGATTGGGACCTCTACACCACCACCATCACCGTCTCCATCATCCTCTACACACCTATGCCTCATGGCAAAGGGTGACCGGAAGGTACAAAATGATGATGACTCTAGTGATGATGAGAGTGATAGAGAGTTCCAAGCTCCTTCTTATGATGAACTTGCTTATTTGCTAAACAACTATTCTAAAATCATAAGAAAGACTAGAGCTAAAAATGAAAGGCTTGTTCGTGACAATGAATCTCTTGTAGACAAGTATAACAATGCTACACATGCTAGTGATGAGTTAGAAAATGAACTTGCTACTATGTCATCTTCTATCAAGGAGCTCAAATCTTCTAACAAGGAGCTCAAAGCTAAAAATGAAAAACTTGATAAGATGCATAGTGACCTCAACACTAGTTATGCTTTGCTCAAGGAACAATATACTCAAGTTAAAGTAGATCATGATACACTTGTTGTTGCTTATGATATACTTTCCCATGAGACACTTGATGCTCCTAACCATGTTGTTAAGTGTGATATAGCAACATCTTGTGAGGATTTGGTTAGTGAGCATGATGAGCAAAGAGCTAGTGGCAAGGGCAATAAAGTGGTTGTGACCGATAACTATGATGATTAAATGAAGATCAAGAATGAGAATGCAAAGCTCAAGATTGATCAGTGGGGCCCCTCCAAGTGGAGTAGTATAGCACGTTGGAGGTTCACACTTGAGCAATGCACTCATGCAATCACTTTCTTGCCCCTTGCCGCTGTTCAATCTTGAGCTTGCCTCCAAGTGGGGTGAATCGCTACAACGAGGACTGAAAGGTGGAGTAGAATGATCACCAAGTGCCTCTAGATGAACGCACTCATGCAATGCACTTGGCTCTCCCAATCTCTCTCAATATGATGAACAATTAATCAAATGGAGTGGGAGATGAATAACTAGGCTCACAATAGTGTTTATGCAATCCAAATGTCCAAGAGGGTGAGCCCAAGCCGGCCAAACATCTTATATAGAGCCCCCTCAAAGAGAGAGCCGATGCCCCCCAACCCACATTTTCTGCGGGGACATCGGACGCGTCGTTGAGGCACATCGGACGCTAGGCCAGTGTCTGATGCCTCGATCGCGGCCACGCGTCTCCTTAGATTCAACCGCAGTCGCCAGATCCCAACGGCTAGAATACACTACACCACGTTAATGTTCCATCGAACGCTACATCGGACGCGTCAGTCCAGCGTCTGATGGCCTGTCAGATTTCTCAACGGCTAGTCGCGCAAACATCGGACGTTCACATAGTGACACATCGGACGCTACAGGACTAGCGCCCGATGTCTATGAAGAGAGCATTCAGAGAGCTCCTGTGGACATCAGATGCGTCCGATGTAGCCACATCGGATGCTCTGCTCCCGTGAGAACAACCCGAGGACATGTCATTGGCATCGGACTCAGAGAGCAGAGCGTCCGATGCTGATGTAGCCGAAGCTCTGCTCCCCGATGTAGCCGAAATAGTGTTTTTCCGGTGTTCGTTGCAGCATTCGATGTCACTTTGTCAGCACAGCTTCGGCTAGGGTTTGCCATCGGACTCTACCCCAAGCGTCCGATGCGCATCAGACCAGCGTCTTATGCCACTCAGAGAGCACAGAATCAATCTCCACTTCATCCCTCGTGCAAAAGTGTTAACTCCACCAAGTTTCCACTACTTGTGTACGTGAGTTAGCATTTATCAAGCACTTTTCCAAGGGATGTTAGCGCACACTAGATTCTAAATGCATATGTAAAGTGTAGATAATTTAGTGGCACTTCGATAACCGTATTTCACAAACGAGTTCTGCTCCTCTTAATAGCAGTGACAAGTTGTTTTTTGTAGTAGTGTTATTGAATGTGGCGCTAGAGAAGAAATATGAGGATGCATTGTTTGCACGAAAGGAGAAGGTGCAAGAGGTTCTTTTTACAGTGGAAAGAGAAACTGAATAGACAAACCCAATGCATGCATGTCTAGGCTTGTGGCAGCTATTATTGTTGAGCACTCATGACTCCATGCAGTAGAGAAAGAAACGAGATAAATATTGACCAAATTATTATGGAGTAGATATAGTGGTTTCTGTTTTGCTATTTACACTACTACGGAACTTCATTTCCGCAGCGGGCGTTTCTGATTTACCGCAGCGAGCAACTGTGTCCGCTGCGGGTGCCACGCCACGGTAAATGGCGACAGCACCGCAGCGGGCGCAGGACCCGCTGCCGTAAATCATTTGTACCGCAGCGGGCGCGTTAGGATGCCCGCTGCGGTAAATAATTTCAGAAAAACAAAAAAAAGCCCGTATGGGCTTGGATCTGGGCCTGGACATCGCCGCCGCCACCAAAACCCTAGCACCGCTAGGGGCACCCGTTGGTCAAATCCATTCGCTGCCACCGCTCGCCGGATCCGCACCGCTGTCGCATCCATTCGCTAGAGGCGGCCGCCCGCTCGCCGGATCCGCCCGCTGCTGGCCCAATCCGGCCGCCACGAGCACAGATCCGGATCTGATGGAGGGAGGGAGGGAGCACCCACGCTGGTGAAGCCATTCGCCGCTGTTGAAGCCGCCCGACGAGGGAGGGAGCCACCGCCAGCCTCACCACCGCCGGATCTGATGGAGGAAGGGAGGGAGCCACCGCCGCCCGCCGAATCTGATGGAGGGAGGGAGGGAGCCACCACCGCTCGCCGGATTTGATGGAAGGAGGGAGCCACCGCGGGCCTCCTTCGCCCCACCGCGACTGGAAGAGTGGAGGCCGGTCCCGACGCCGTCTTGTGGCCGCCTCGGGGTCACCCGTGCGCCCCACCGCCGCGACTGGAGGAGTGGAGGCCTGGGTCACCCGCGGGTGCTGGAGCTACTCGAGGAGGCAAGGGAGGACGCGCACCAGGGCGCCACCGTCGTCCTTTGCGCCGTCGAGGAGCCCCGCGGCCGAATCCGCTGTCGAGGGAGGGAGGGACCACCGCCGTCGAGGGAGGGAGGGAGCCACCGTGGCTCGAGCCCTTGGATAGAGGGGAGGAAGAAGGGAGGTGGAGTGTCGGTTGTGCGGTGGAGTGAAGGGCTGTGCAGTGGAGTGGGCGCCCTGTGGTTGTGCGGCTGTGCGGTGGAGTCTGAGCAGCAAACCCTAGTTTCTATATATATATATAGGTCCTTTCGGAATTGGGCTTGGTGGGCTTTAGCTGGGCTCAATATTTTCCGTGACGGGCAACAAAGGACGCCCGCTGCGGTAAATCGATTTACCGCAGCAGACGCCTTAAGTTGCCCGCTGCGGTAAATCAATTTACCGCAGCGGGCAAAAAAAGCCTGCCACGGTAAATAAAAGATGCCTGCTACGGTAAATCAGACGATTTACCGCAGCGGGCATCTTAAGTGCCCGCCTGAAAGGTCCTAGTTTGGTTTTGGTAATTGAGTGACAACTTAGGTGGACTAATATGTGTTTGAAGTGAATTACACAGGTGATTAGTCCATTGGTGATCATGTGTGAGCAACATATGCCATAGAGGTGAAATGGCTTGGAAGATGTTGCAAGGCTCACACATGTGAAGAAGGAGCTTAATGCACATGAAACATAGGTGTGTAGAGAAGATTATGGCCGGGTTTAGGATAGATGGCCGTACTATTAAGAGGAGCAAACTTGTTTGCATATCGGTCATCTAGTGCCACTTGAGCGATCTAACTTTGCGATGTTGTTAGGATCGAGTGGCGTTATGAGTGAAAGAGAAAATCCTTTGAAAATGATTGTGAAAATGCTAACACACATGCACATGTTGTTGTACACTTGGTGGTGTTGGCACATTTGCAAAGGAGAAGTTGTTGGAGTTGATTTGGATCAACACAGAGAAGAAAATGAAGTTTTCTAAGTGTGGTCGGTAGTACCGCCCAGGGGGGTCGGTAGTACCGCCCATGGGTGCTGCGTGCAACCTTCTCTGTGTTGGGGCTGATTTGGCCTGGCGGTAGTATCGCCATAACCTCGGTACTACCGCCCGCGGTGGTACCGACCAGAGGGTCAGTGGTACCGTGGCCCTGAAGGGTTTTGCAGGCTCTCTGTGTTGAGCTGAGTTTGGCCTGCCGGTAGTACCGCCATAGGGTCGGTACTACCGACCGTTGGAGGTTTCGAGATGTGAGGAGTTTGGAAGCTCTCTGGAAGTGGCCAGTTTTGGCCTACCGGTAGTACCGCCATAGGGCCGGTAGTACCGGGCTCGGTAGTACCGACCAGGGGGTCGGTAGTACCATGGTATGGAGGAGTTTTGGATGCTCTCAGTGTAGATCCAATGTTGGCCTATCGGTAGTACCGCCATAGGGCCGGTACTACCGACCTTTGGAAGATCCGAAGGCGAAGGAGTTCGGGGCTCTCTGTATAGTCCCCAGTTTGGCCTGTCGGTAGTACTGCCATAGGGCCGGTACTACCGACCGTCGGAGGTACCGACCAGGAGTCGGTTGTTCATTTTGGTCAACGCGCCGTGTGTAACGGCTAGTTCTGACACTGTCGGTACTACCGCCCAGGGGGTCGGTACTACCGACCGTAGCGCAGAATGCCCAGTGAAGGGGCATAACGGCTAGTTGGCCCTTGGGGCTATATATAGTCGTGGTAACCGGCCTTGGGCTGGTTGGTCAAGTGGTTGAGCACTCCAAAGCCTTGGTGGCTTGTGCTAGCGACCCCTCTAACACACATATGCTTTAGTGCTTATCCGATTGTGTGAGAGAGCGATCCTAGTGCGTTGCTTTGAGAGATAGCATCGAGTGGCACTAGGTGTTCGAGTTGCAAGCCGGTGGTGCTTATTACTCTTGGAGGTTGCCACCTCCTAGACGGCTTGGTGCGTGTCTCCGTCGTGAAGCCCGCGTGAAGATTGTGCATGGCTCCGGAGAAGCTTTGTGAGGGGCATTGTGCTCGCCCCGCGGGAGATCGCGAAGAGCAACTCTAGTGGAGAAGAGGCGTGAAGAGCGCCAAGTGGTCCGACCGGATCAAAAGCTAGAGCTCTTGGTGAGCACTCCATCGTGGAGAGGTTGGCTTAGTGTCACCACTAGCGAGAGGATCGGTGGCAACCTTGGGCTTGCTTCAACGGGGACTAGCTTGGCGGCAACCAAGTGAACCTCGGGATAAAATCTTGTGTCCCCGTCTCTTGTTGCTCTTATTGTTCTTTGTTCCTTGCATATTACGCTTGTTTGTGTTCTTCGTGTTCTTCCTCCCTCCTTCACTCTATCTTAGGTTAGGAAGACTCGATCTACCTTTTTGGCAAGGAACCAAGACGTGGGAGAGCTACATTCGTCATCTACATCATCTAGGGAAGTGGGGTAATTGCTAGATCTGAGATTGCATCTCATCCCCTTCGATTTCGTAGCTCCCTGCAGGTGCTCGGTAGTACCGGCTTAGAAGCCCGGTAGTACCGGCGTCGGTAGTACCGGCCTATAGCTCGGTAGTACCGACTGCCTGCTGTTTGCACTAGCTTGTATTGCAATATTTATTCTTGTGCTAGTGTTTAGTTGCTTAGTTTGTGTAGCTAAGTTGAGCTCTCTAATTTGGCTTGGGTAGCCTTGTTATTGAGCATTGCTAGTGAGCTTAGGCTTTGTGCTTTGCTTGCTAGATTGCTTAGGAGCTCCCCCGTGCTTGAAGTACTAGTTGCATAGGCTTGTGTGACCTTGCTTCTAGAATTGGTTAGGTGAGCTCTAGCTAGCCCGACACCTTATTTGCATTGATTAGGATCTTTTGTAAGGTGTCATAGAGTATAGGTAGAGGGGTGTAGTCTTGGCTAGACCGATAGTTTTAATTCCGCATTTGTTTCGGTTAGCCGCTCCAATTAAGTTTAATTTTAAAAGGGACTATTCACCCCCTTTAGTCCGCCATCTCGACCCTTCACCGCCACGGAGGCGCAAAGTGAGACGCTGTGGTTAATCATTTGTGGTGTAGTGTTAGTAGGCATGCATGGGACGGTTTCAAATCACACCAAAATTGAAGGAGCACCGGTGAGCAGCGGCGCATGGACAACAAAACGGCAACTAGGAGGAGAATTTATTTCGGCTAGATTATATTGTAGCACAAGAATAGTTTGATAAGCCGATGGATGTGTGCCCTTTTTTCTCTCTGTGTGTGCATGCTATGGAAGTATAGATCACGTGTGAAAAGAAAAATAAAGGAAATGAAGGTCAGACACTTAAGTTGGATGAAAAGGAAAGAATTTAGATTAAGGAAAAGAAGAATTGCTGGATTTCGACAAACAAGGGTTGGGATTTTACGAATTTCACATCCATAGGAAATTTAGAAGATTTGGGATTTTTTTAACTTATCTTTGAAACTTCATTTCGAAACAAAGTTTAGAAATACTTTAAACTATATTTTAAATTATTTTAAAATTAGTTTTGAAAACATACTTTGAAGTTTATCTAGTGGGACTAAAATGAATTTTATAAATTCATTTTTCACTCCATAGAATTAATGGAAAGGCATGAATGCAACAAAGAACATTTCATTAATTTATAAATTATATTTTTCTCCACTAATATTTGGCCAAAATCTGATTAAATTCTAATAAATTTTAATTAATAAAAAACGAGGGTTTTACACTTTCATGGAACTGCCTCTAAAAATGGATAGATTTTTAGAGGCAATTCTTTTAATAGAACGGCCCTTGAAAATGGATTTTCTATGATGATCATAGAGCTACAGTCCCCTCCGATAACATCAAAGGTGGTGTGCTAGTTTAACCACCTCTGATAAAAAAAAGAAGGCATCCCTAAAAAGCTTTTTTTACTAGTGTGATGCATATGCACATACGAATTCATCTAGTCGAACTTTATAACTGTAATTACCCAGATTGTCATCTTTTAATAGTATGGCTTAAACTCACTAAAATCCTCTATGATGTCTTGAGTGCCAAAACAAGAAAAAGTCATATTCATATACCTATGCCTTCAACTTAATTTTGTTTTTCTCTTTCTTCTTTTCGTAATGTGGAGCATCATTTGGTTATCACCACCATCTTCATGGCATATCTATCTCCAATACTTGGTATATATAGTTAATGACAAAGGTTGATATACTATTTCATCAATTAGCCAAACCAACAAGGACATTCAATCTCCCCTTTTTGGTAAACCTTAGTACACTAGGTTAGTATACAAGCCAAAATCAAACAATTACAAAGATTAGTATACTAGGTTAGTACACCTGGTTTTATCAATTAGTCAAAACCAAACATTAGGCCCTACCATGGCCTAAGCTTGCATGTTGTCAAATTCGCTAGATCCTCGGTTGCTGGGTTCAACTGGACGAGAAAGTTATGGAGAAAACCTCGCATAATCATTAATAGTTGCAAATTACATCCCACTAGACCATATTTAACTATTTCATCATTGGTGTTCTTCCGAGTTCAAGATTATTTTAAATAACAATGGAGAGAATTACTTGAACAATTCACTAGTAGAATGATGATTTTTCCTAGCGCCTCAATTTTTTTTAGTGGCGGTTTGAGTTACCACGCGCCTGTAGAAATAAACCGGTAGACCTCAAGTCTAGAACCGCCTGTAGAAATAATGGATGTAGAAATAATGGATTTCTACAGGCGGTTTGTTAAGACAACCGCCAGTAGAAATAGATGTGTTTTTTAAAATTTGTTTTTTTCAAACTATCTCGGATGAAAAAACACCCAAAATAAAAGTTGTTCCTCTCAAAAAGTTATGAAACTTTGTAAATTACAATTTTTTAATTTGAAGTCATCTTGTCATCGAAAAATATGTTTGAATGGTCTCAAATTTGAAATTCAAATTTTGTAAACAATCTCGGATGGAGAAATGACCAATACAAAAGTTGTTCGTCTCGAAAAGTTAAGAAACTTTGTAGTTGACAATTTTTTGATTTGAAATTGTTTAGGACGTCAAACAAACAAATTACACTCGGATTTGTATAATATGTGAGGAACCGAAGGGGTATTTGAACACATGTGAGTGTGTGGTGCAGTGTTAGAGGAGCCTCTGCGCGAGGGCGAGGTCATGAGTTCGAATCCCACCGGCCGCGGATTTTGCGCGAAAAATATTGTGACTTTCGACTTCGACTGGGACGGGCGGGCGTTGGGCCGAGGGCTCTTCTCCCTAGTTAAATTCACAGGCGGTTCACTATGTCAACCGCCCGGTTCATAAGCAACCGTCTGTGCTGTGGTCCTATTTCTACTGACCCCCCAGCGTAGGCGGTTGATAAAAATGCCTGTACAAATCGATCTACAACCACCTGTGTAGTATCGTTCTGTACTAGTGATTATTTGATCTTTGTTTGACTTTTCTTTTTTTCTGTGTGTTCTTTTTTGGTTCCCTTTTGAAATTTTTGAATTTGACTTCTACAGAAATAAGCTTGATATATTTTTTTTGTTTCCTTACTTTTTTGCATTATTTATATAATTTTTTTGGTTGATTTGTTCTGAATCTCAAAGCCATTGCGGTCGAGTGTTGCAAGGATAATAAAAACACTCAAATTTTGTTTCTGTTCTCAATCAGGTGTTTAGGGTCACCCAACACTCGGTTGTCAGATGCCCCTAAAACACCCGAACAGTGGGTAGACCGGCTCATTTCATAAAACCGTGGTTTCAGAGACTCTCATATTTGTTGTATATCCAATCATTAAGTAGCTTTTGAAAACCAAAGTATTTTGTAAAGAGAGTGTCTATTTATTTGTTGATAGATTTTATAAGGTCAAATCCATCATATTTTTTATCAATGTGACCTAGTAGATAGTTTTAGCACAAAATCCTGAAGCACAATAAAATATATAAAAATCTGATAGATTTAGTACCAACAAAATCTGTCAACAGCGAAATGGCAAATTTTTTTTTGTAAAACTATAGTATTTCTCTAATACTTTAAAAATACTATGCATCCAAACAGGCCTCTAATGTTTATACAAACCCTTTCATCCCTAGTACTATCAGTATCTCGTTTGCATCAATCAATGCCTAAAAATACTAAGCTAGTTTGCAACAAATAGGTACGTGCATGGCGAGCGCCACCAGTCTACCACCCCTCTTTGGCCTCCTATCCATCGCTCCTTCCCCCTTGGTCGTAGGCTGCACGACAGGTGGGGAGGGAGAGAGGAACGGAGAGAGGGATCGTGGGCGACGCGCACGGGACGACGATGGACAACGCGGCGGCGGAGGCGTTGAAACCAATGAAGGCAACGTCGGACGGCGTGTTCCAGGGAGAGAACCCGCTACACTCGGCACTTCCGCTCGCCATCCTGCAAATTTGCATTGTCGTCGTGCTCACCCGCGTGCTCGCCTTCATCCTCCGCCCGCTGCGGCAGCCGCGCGTCATCGCGGAGATCATCGTGAGTGCTTGTTGCCGCCTACATACTGTTTAATTGACGCGTCCAATAATGTTACTATTGCTGGCCTTGCATTGTTTGATTTCAATCCGGATATATAAATCAGGGCGGTATTCTTCTTGGTCCGTCGGCGGTGGGCCGCAGCACCGCATTCCTCAACACCGTGTTCCCGAGGCAGAGCCTAACGGTTCTTGATACCCTCGCCAACGTCGGCCTCCTCTACTTCCTCTTCCTGGTCGGCCTTGAACTGGACCTCCGCGCCATACGCCGCACTGGGACCACGGCACTCGTCATCGCTGTCGCTGGGATTTCCCTTCCTTTCATCATGGGCATCGGCACCTCCTTTGTCCTCCAGCACACCGTCTCCCGCGGTGTCCCCACGGGGCCGTTCCTCGTCTTCATGGGTGTTGCGCTCTCCATCACGGCGTTCCCGGTGCTGGCACGCATTCTCGCCGAGCTCAAGCTGCTCACCACCGACCTCGGGCGCATGGCCATGTCCGCTGCCGCCGTCAACGACGTCGTTGCCTGGATACTTCTAGCCCTCGCCATTGCTTTGTCAGGCAGCGGCTCTCCTCTTGTCTCGTTATGGGTTCTGCTAGCAGGAGCTGGCTTTGTCCTCGCGGCGTTCTTGTTGCTCCGCCCTGTCCTCACTTGGATGGCACGGCGATCCCCCGAAGGCGAGCCAGTCAAGGAGCTTTACATATGCGCGACTCTGGCGATCGTGCTTGCCGCCGGGTTCGCCACCGACACCATCGGCATCCACGCGCTCTTTGGCGCGTTCATTGTTGGCATCGTCGTTCCTAAGGACGGGCCCTTCGCCGGGGTTCTCCTGGAGAAGGTGGAGGACCTCATATCTGGCCTGTTCCTGCCGCTCTACTTCGTGTCCAGCGGCCTCAAGACGAACGTAATGACCATCAAGGGCGGTGACTCGTGGGCGCTCCTCGTCCTCGTCGTTGCGACCGCGTGCATAGGCAAGATCGGCGGCACGGTTATCGCGTCGCTCATCGTGCGGGTGCCGTTCCGTGAGGCGCTCACGCTCGGGTTCCTGATGAATACCAAGGGGCTCGTGGAGCTCATCGTCCTCAACATTGGCAAGGACCGGCATGTCCTTAACGACGAGACTTTCGCCATCCTCGTGCTCATGGCGCTCATTACAACCTTCATCACGACACCGGTGGTCATGGCAATCTACAAGCCAGCACGGCGGGGGGCGCCGTACAAGAACCGCGCTGTCCAGCGCGCGAACCCACACGACGAGTTCCGCATGATGGCTTGCTTCCATAGCACGCGCAATATCCCCACCATCATCAACCTGATGGAGTCCTCGCGCGGCACACGGAAGCGTGGCATCACCGTCTACGCCATGCACCTCGTCGAGCTCTCCGAGAGATCGTCCGCCATCTCCATGGTCCACAAAGCACGGCGCAACGGCATGCCATTCTGGAACAGGCGACGCAACGGCGACGGCGATGGAGACCAGCTCGTTGTCGCCTTCGAGACGTACCAGCAGCTGAGCCGCGTGTCTATCCGGGCCATGACGGCCATCTCCGATCTGCAGACGATCCACGAGGACGTGGTCACCAGCGCACACCAGAAGCGAGCCGCGCTAATCGTGCTCCCCTTCCACAAGCTCCACCACATAGACGGCCACATGGAGTCACTTGGCGAACAGTACCAGCATATCAACCAGCGCGTGCTCCACCACGCGCCCTGCTCTATAGGCATCCTCGTCGATCGCGGCCTCGGAGGTGCCGCTCAGGTGGCTGCCAGCGATGTGTCCTACACCATCGTTGTCATCTTCTTCGGAGGCCGCGACGACCGCGAGGCCCTGGCCTATGGCATGCGCATGGTCGAGCACCCAGGCATCGAGCTCCACGTGCTACGCTTCTTGATACAGCAGTCCGGCGGCGCCACCAGCGACTGCTCCGCTGACGACGCGTTCCTTGAAGAGTTCCGCACCAAGGTGGCCAACGGGAACGATTCTGTCCGTTACGAAGATAGGCTAGTGGGAGGGAAAGAGGAGGTCGTTGAGGCGATCAAGGCAACAGGCCGGTGCAACCTGTTCCTTGTCGGACAGGCCACGCGCTGCATGCCGCTGGTTGACGGGAGCACCGACTGCCCGGAGCTCGGGCCGGTTGGTACATACCTGGCGTTACCAGATGTCTCGACGGTAGCATCTGTGCTGGTCATGAAACAGTACGATCCGACGGCGAAGCACTACGACCTCGTTGAGGAGGTGGCTGACATAGCGGTGGACGTCGACACGCCGGGCCCAAGCAACAGGGGCACCAACACTAGCTTCCGTGGCGGATGATACGTGCTCGTGTTAGAGGTAATACTATTAACGTGTCCAGATAACAAAGTATGCAGAATGAATAACATTGTCGAATGTAATCTGAAGTGTGGTGTGTATAAATGGATGGAGCGAGGTATAGGACCCCCTTGATCTGGAGTGTCGGCCAATCGGCATTTCCAAGCAATACTTTTTTCAAATTAACATGTTCTCCAGGGATATATATAAAGTTCAGCTTTTAATTAATGTCCAGCAAAACATATATATTTGTGTACATATTGCATGCATAGAAAAAAAAACAAAGGTATGAACTGTTTGCTTCAGCTTACTGCACAATCAAGGCAGCAACTACAGCGGCTTAACTTTTGTTGGTGCTACAGTGGCTCCAGCAATCATGAGCGAACGATTTTGTCAATAGGAATGTTACATATGTATTTATATTTTACCCATTCAATGAATTTTAGCAGTTCTAATTCATTTTATGAGGACCATTGTATTGATATTTAATGTTACATCATACCTAAGGCTAACATTGTACATAAGGTGAAACATGTTAGCAACTATTAGACCCTTCATGTAGAGAAAAATGCACCTATATATACTATAACAATATTCCTTGGTTTCATCGTGAATGTAGCTAAAACTTATTTTAATACAAAATAGTGAACCAAGCCTGATAATACACCTAATGACCAAATATTATGTATCTCTCTTTATAAAGAAAACTGATGTATATATAACTAAATATATTACAAAAAAAGACAGACAAATACATAATAGGCTCTGTTCGGCAGGACTTACAAGTCGGCGGATAAGCTGAATTCACTGATTTGTTGTGAGAGAAAAATATTATTTCCAACTGATTTGTTCGGATTAAAGTCAGTTTGTAGCTTAAAAGAACAAAGCCCGCTAGCAAATAATATCTCTGTTCGGAACGGCGCAGCTACCTATCGTTTCATCGATGTCCCCATCCTTCTTTCAGACTAGCATAAATCATGCGCCATCGCGCACAGGGATAAATCATGCGGCATCGCGCGCGGGGATAAGCGATCCACTACCGGACATGGTCGCTTTGCCGAGTGCCACAGGCACTCGGCAAAGCTCCTTTTGCTCTCGGCAAAGCCTTTGCCGAGTGCAGCCCTCGGCAAAGGCCACACGGCAAAAAATGGATCGGCAAAGGGCTCTTTGCCGAGAGCCTTTTATCGGGCGCTCGGCAAAGCCTTTGCCGAGTGCTGAGATGGCTCTCGGCAAAGAAAAAAATAAAAAAACCCCGAAAAAATAAAGAAAATTTTTTATTTAATTGAAGGAGGGGCCCCACTGGGCAGCGCCCACTTGTTGCCCTTGAAATCGCAAGTTCTACTATTTTTCACGCAATTTTCTCTCACGCAGTCAGCAGGATTCGAACTCACGACCTCTCGTTCGCGCGGAGCCTCCTCTACCACTGCACTACACACTCATATACGTTCCATCTCCGTTTCGATTACCCATATATTATACTAAACCATGTGTAATTTGCTTATTTGAGGCCCTAAACGAATTCAAATCAAAAAATTGTAAACTACAAAGTTTTCTAACTTTTCAAGATCTACAACTTTTATTTTGGTAGTTTTTCCATCCGAGGTCGTTTATAAAAATTTGAATTTTAAATTTTACAATTTCAAACGTAGTTTTCGTTGACAAGATGATTTCAAATCAAAAAGTTGTCAACACCAAAGTTTCATAACTTTTCGAGATCTACAACTTTTATTTTGGCCATTTCTCCATCTAAGGCATTTTAAAAAATTCGAATTTTAAAATTTTCAAATTCGAACGTAGTTTTGCATAACTAGATGACTTCAAATTAAAAAGTTATCAACTACAAACTTTCATAACTTGTCAAGATCTACAAAGTTTATTTTGGTTGTTTACCCATTTATACATCCAAAATTATGGTTATCATATTATTCACAAATATTATATATCACTCTTGTAGTTTCGTAAACTAACGGAGAGAGATGTAAGATTTATGAACAAATTTATTTTAAATTTGTCAAATGAAGAAATGACTAAAATAAAAATTATTCATCTTGATAAGTGAAACAACTTTTTAGTTGAAAGTTTTTTTATTTGGATTAATTTACTGTTTCAAAATATGATTTGAAAATTAACTTTGCCGAGTGTAAAAAAAAAACACTCGGCAAAGAAATTCTTTGCCGAGAGCCAATAAAAAAACTCTCGGCAAAGAATTTCTTTGCCGAGAGCAAGAAAAACACTCGGCAAAGAAATTCTTTGCCGAGTGTTTTTTTTGGCTCTCGGCAAAGAATTTCTTTGCCGAGTGTTTTTCTTTTGCCGAGAGTTTTTTATTCGGCCCTCGGCAAAGAGCTCTTTGCCGAGCGCCCGAAAAAAAACTCTCGGCAAAGAGTGCGGCCCTCGGCAAAGTGAGTTTTTCCGGTAGTGATCAATACATAGGTGTTTAGATATATGCCACGATGTGTGTTTATGTGATCCTTAATGCGATATCATCACTTGATAATATTTAGTTTGTGCATTCTATGTTATTAAATTAATTAACCTGATGTATTATATAAATATATTAAATAATGATGGTTGACATGCTTAACTAATATAGGAGTTGTATGTTCTATTTGTGTGATGTAGTCTTCATTGATTGTTATAGTTAGCCTCTCTGAGTGTCTAATGAATCATGTGTCACACCTAACATTAATTATAACCTACTAAAGTGATTGTGCGATGTTGGGTGTTAGAGCTATATCTTCTTTTAGTAGTTATCCTGATTTCTTATGTGAAGTAATTAGTAATGTTTGTGTTGTGCGCCTTATGTTCGCTTCGTAAGCGTTTTCCTTGCATTCATACGCTTGCATTGCGCATCTCATTTAGGTAACGGTAGATACATCGTGAAGGACGTGATGATGAGACTAAACCCGAAGATGGTGTTGGTGGATTATCCCGAAGATGCGGAGTTAAGCAAGTGCTGCAGCGGAGATGCTCGCCAAGCGAGTATCACCTAACAAACACTAACGTAGTGTTGGTTCCCAGGCAAGGCTCGGAGCATTCTAAGTCTTCCAGTATTTACAATTAAATTGCTTGAGTACTTTTATATTGTGATGCATTAGGTATAGGAGTTGATTGAATCCTACTTGCTGCATTATCATTCCTTGATTATTGATTATACCTGCCTTGTTATCCTGTTATCAATTAATAGTAGAATTGCTTAGCTTGCTTAATTATTAGTAAATGAAGGATGTTCCTGTAATGCCCCTGGTGGGTATTTACCGGATCACGGTTGGCTATATTTGCTATCGTGGAAAAGAACCTGAGTAGTAATAAAATACGGTCAACTGGAAGGCAAGGCACCAAGTTTGGAAACTTGGGGGCAGCTCGTCCGTTGGATCATGTAGGTTTGTATCGATGTTGGCCCTCGTTCATTTTTGAAAGCGCCCTTTTACTTAGGGTGCCGGTGCTGTAGTCACCGACCCCGAAGCCGGTTAAACGCTGTTCGGGCCAGATTCAACCCGAGTCGTGCCCTCTAGTATGGAAATGCGATCTGCCTCGCGTGGCCATCATCAAGTTCCAATTGGGCGGTCCGTGCTTGAACCGCGACGATTACCCCCACGAACAATATCGAGCGGTGACCCAATGCATGAACTCGAACGGGAAAGTGTGAGTTTGTATTAAAGGTTTCTCGCCAGCTGGTTTGTAATTCGATTCGAGGCACCGTCTCCCCCGGTCAGTGGGGAACTATGTCGGGCTTCACCATGATACAACTCCATGTAACATTGATGGTTCAACTAAAATATTGACAAAGCAAACCTGATATGGTATTATATTATTGTTTGCTAGATTCAAGTGAGTGCTCTAGTACAGGTGCAAAACCTAGAGTTTAAGGAATAGGATAAAAGATGACTGCTCATATAATTAAATAATGAACCCCTGTAACTTAAGCTACTTTGCAAATAAAATTAGCCAGCTCCACTGTTTATATCAGCCTTGCATACTCCTTGGTGTCACTTTTTTTTACGATGGGTAAGTCTAGCTGAGTACATTCGAGTACTCAGGGTTTATCCCACCTTGTTACAGGTGAAGGTTAGGTCTGCAGAAAGGTGATGGCCAGTGTCGGTGGGCTCGGTAGTTCCATACTCCTTCTCTTTATGCTGTTGTTGGAGGATGTCACACAAGCTAGCAAAGTATATCAACTTATATTATGGTTTTCATTTCAAAGCTATGTTGTTTCCTCTAAAATTAAGTGGAACTCCACTTGTATTATTATTTGTGAACTCTATTCTAATTTTATTTCCGCTGCAAAGCTCCGTGAACATGATTTGTATTTGCTTGACCATGCGATCTTGGCTGAGATGTTGAAAAAGTTTGAAATCCCTCAGGATTTCACGGACTAGCGGGTTTATATGGGCTCAAGTGTGCTAATTCCACTACTCCGGCAGAGGTTTTCGCACTTGTGCTCTTATAAATTGGTCGGTTCTGTCACACCCGCGTTCGACAGATTGAGCGATATACGAACAAGAGCATAAACATAGAGATACCCTAGCTATGCTAGACATATAATCAAAGTAGACGATGAACATTATAATTATAAACATGAAATAGTAACAAGTCATGACAAGTATCGACTAGAACACAAACTAGAAGATGAATAAGAACTAGAAGAACAATTAGAAGTAGATTAGAAGCACTAGGATGAATTAGAAAGATAATTAGAACTAGATTAGAACACAGAGATGAACTAGAGAGATTAGAAGATGATCTAGAGCACAATTAGAACACAAAGATGATAAACTAGAAGACAATTAGACAATTAGAAGAACAATGTTGATACAAGAGAGAAGACAAGGCTAATTACCTAGCTCCTCTTGACTAGATCCAGAATCTGAGCTTCCCTCGACTCTTCTAATTCTATTGTAGCTACGCCCATGGATGGTGGAGCTCTTGGTTGTCTAGGCTATCTCTAAACTAAATGATTGATCTATGAAGCGATAAACTGGTTGTTGATCTGATGATGTCTCTAGGAGGGGGGTCTAGGGTTTCTTATATAGCCCGGTGGGATGAACCGCAGCCCTTGGATCAAACCGACCTTGAACAGCGGCCAAGATACAAAGTAGAGGTCGGTTAGGTTACGTCGCACGAAGGAGGGGTGGCTGCCATGTGGGCCCAGGCCGGTCGGCCTAGGGTTGAGGCCGGCCGACCTCCTTTTGCCGCTGCCTGGCTCATCCTTCGATCGGTAGTCTTCTGGTACCTTCCTTATTTGCCTAGAGTCCTTGTTCGGTTGGTTTGCGCAACCAGTCGTGGCGTGGTTGGATTCCTTGTTGTCTTCTTCCTGTTTGGTCCCTGGATAATTTTGGTATTCTGTAGCTATTGGAATCTTGTCTGTTACACCCCTGATCTTTGTATGGATAATGCTTCTAGAGGGTTCCAGAGTCTTCCTAGTCGTATTCATCGAGGACTCTCGCTTTGGGGCTCCTAATATGGCAAGTGATATGTCCGTTTCGATCGTCTCGTCGAGCTCGTCACAATGGTGTGCTCTGATTCTTCACTTGAGATACTTTCTTATGATGAAATATTGAATATTCTGCAAAACAAGTGAGAACAACACAACTCTTGGAACTCATTAGAATCAAACCCTATAACTACACTCTTTGGATCATTGTGGGTCATTTATGAGGCTAGTTGACGGTCTTAAATAGGAGTTATCTACCGTCAACACCTGCCGCCTACCTCCTCAACCGTGGAGACCCAGACAACCAACCTGTAACCACTTAGCCTGAACACAGTGTTTACGCTAAGGGCCACTACTGTAGCGGCGATCAGCACTTGTGCCCTCTTACTAGAGCACCCACCCAAGGGTGAACGATTGGTCCCGCAGACTAAGTTATCCAAAGCTTAAACACGATAAGAACTTAGAACCAAGATGAACATGAACTCTTGCACTTAAGTAGTATGCAAGATCATAGAGGTACAAACAAGATTATACCAGTGATTCCGGTGTTCCTCCCGCTAAGTGTACAAGCGTGTCGAGTACACTCGTGGAGGTAGCCGACAACTCTGGTACTTCTCCCGCTCAAATCTCACTCGCTCCCTATTCTAGTTAGCTACTAGAGCTAAGATATATGAGGCACTACTCCTTGTTCCATGGATCCCTCTTGAGATATGATCAATGAGTTCTTGGATGCCTTGTGAGGATGGTGGAGGCCTCCTTTTATAGGTGGAGGTGCCTTGGAGGGGTGGAGAGCCTCTTCTCTCCACATGGAAAGTGCAAACTGACCTTTCGAGGTTCATTGCACTTGGACACCTCGATAACCGACGTTAGATAGGCAGTGGTAGGCTCTTGTTCAAATTTGAACAAGATTGGTGCCACTAGTGGTGCGGCCACACCAGGGGTGCGGGCGCACCCCTGCTGGCCCGCCTCGCCACAGTCTTTCTCTGGTGGTCTTGGGAGTTGATGTGGGCCATGTGTATTGAGGTTTCCAGGTCCAATTTGTTGTTGTGATGGGCTTTGAGCTCTCTTTCTCCCATTTGGATGGGCCAGAAGTGCTGGGTATTGGGCCTATTCCCTTTGGGCTCATATCTGGTGCATTTGCATGCCATATATTGTATGTGTTGGAGCCTGTTTGTAGTCGTCTACGTGAAGGCCCTCCTGCAATTGACCAAACACCAAAACTTGTGGAAATAGTTAGATGTAATCCCTATTCTATGTTAGATGTTGGTTTATGCGAGTCTTGGTGGTTATAAAGTATGAGTTAAGGACTGCCAACAAACTCCCCACACTTACCCCTTTCCTCATCCTTGAGTCAAGCTTTAGAGATAAAAGTAAACACGAGCATAACATTCCTGAGATATACAAATATTATAAAGATTATTCCGTAGCATTCCTTACACAGGTGGGATATGTGGCGTTGTCTAACATGTTTTCCTTAGGATGTTGAAAAGTGGAATAGCTCTCGAAGCAAAGTCATCTTCCCTGATTCACATCTTAGCAACTTGGAGTTTTTTCAAGGTTTTATCAAGAAAAGCATAGTTCACTTTTATACTCCTCAAATGATGTTCTCGAATCTCTCATTGGTGTGTGGTTCCTCACCAAGGCATAGCAAAGCTTTTGCCTTCTTTTGTTGTCCCTACTTCTAAAAGGCTTTATGTGGAGCTCAAGTAGGGATAAACATGATTGCATACTTGTATTGCATATATTGTGAAGTCAAACCAAGGATCCAAGGAGAGAAGTGTCATATTCCTAGATCAAGATGTGCATGTGTATGGACTATGATATGAAAAATACTCCTTGTGTGGATATGATATCTATCTCTCTATAACTTATTACCTTGAGATATGGCTATCTTTCTTTTTTTCTACGCATGAGCCTTCATGTGCTCATCATTTTTTTGTATGGGTATTGAATATACCCCCCTAATTCTACTGCGGGCACTTGCCCATTTTCTTCTCTCTTTTTTTTCTTTGGGACCTTCATGTGTCTCGCTTCTTCTTTTTTATATATACTTTTGCATAGCCCATGTCTCTTCTAAAACATATATGTAGAGAGAAATCACTTCTAAATCATGGAGTATAAAAAGACATTTTTTTGTCTACCCCTAGTGTAGGGGTAGAGCTTTATAGTGGAACTAAATGGAGGCATGTTTTTGCGCACTCCCAGTGTAGGAGCGGCAAGTATATGTGGAGTGTACGTGATCTTGATCTTGGGAGCATGACAAATCTCTCAACAAGGATCAACAAGACTTGACCAAACTCAACACAATAACAAGCAGTGCATGTAGAAAGCGTAAAACTTTTTGCGAGATAACAAATTTGGCTTTGGTAGGAATTTCTCACCAAATGAGGAGTATGCGATACTATGGTTTTATATCATTTTCAAAATAAATTCTCCAAGTACTTCAAATAGAAACGGTAGGATTCATAAGCCAGAACTATATCACACTTCACAACATCTTAGTCATCATGATTGTCATATCAAGATATTTTCCCATAAGTATAAGTATATGTATATGGAACAAACTTTATGCAAGATTCTATCTCAAAAGATGCTATGATCATGTCACTTTTCAAATTTTAACATGAAGTGTGGTTCCTTTGTTTATTGCTAGGAAGCAGGAAGTAGTGTTGGTTCATTGAGTTCAATTTTAGTGGTCAAGTTTTATGTATATTTAAACTCAAGAACTAGAAAGCTGGTGAGAGTGTTGCACAAACCATCGTTCGAAGATGAAGGATTGATGAAGATTCAAAGGTGGTTTGGCTGAATTGTAAGTTCAGCCGAACCTCTCTTGAGCTATTGGTCCTGTCCGGCCTTCTGCATGTCAACGCGATCGATGTTTGTGCAACATGTGGGGGAAAATCTTGAAAGTGTGGTTTTTGAACTTGAGAGATCTCCCCCACACTTTATTCTTGTACCTATTTTTATTTAGCACAAAAATAAAAAGAGAAAATACAACAACGGCTCTGCCAGCCGGAACACTAGGGAGCCTGGATTTATTTATTTTTACTATTTATTATTATTATTATTATTATTTTTATAGTTATTATTATTTTTATGGCAACATTGAGAAAGAATATATCCATGCTTAAGGAAAACTGAAAATATAAGGCTCAAGAAAATATGGATCAAAAAGGTTGCCATTATTACAACAAGGGCTCTACCAGCTGGAACACTGGGGAGCCTAGATTTATTTTTTTATTATCTTCTTATTTTCTTGATGGCAACATCAAGAAAAGAATATAACCATGGTTAACGAAAATTGAAAACATAAAGCTTAAGAGAACACGGATCAAGAAAGGTTGCCATTATTTTTAAAAGAGAGAGAGAGAGTTTCATATTTTTTTCTGTGTACCAAACTTCTTATCTTTAAAAACAACTCAAACAAGGTAAAACATGCAGCACAAATCTAGCCTTGGTTTTATCTTCATCAAAAAGAATTACTTCTATTGCTTATGAAAGTAGCTCAAAGTTCATTAACCAAAATTAAACACCATGTTTAAACTTTTATTAAAGAAGGTCATTTTAACCTAAGCACCATGCTTAATTTAAAAGATCTATGAGTGTACTAATTAAATACACCCAAACCAGAGCATATGACATAAATAAGGGAAGCATGAATTTAAACGGAATATGAAGACAAACATGAGTAAATGGGTTGGTGAACATTTATTACCTTTGCATACCTGAGTGTGTTTACCGGCGGCATCTGTACATTTGAGTTTTTGAAGTTGCCGTAGTGGCTTGAAGGTTTGACTCGGGCCAAGGCTAAGTCACACACATGGATTGTGTGTAAGAACCGTGGGCCTTGACGGTGCTAGCAAAGGCCATTTAGAAGAGGAGCACTTGTCTTGCTCGTAGGAGTGGAATGCGGCGATGCAAGGCTTGTATGAGATGATAGGTGTACCAAGACTTGCATGCATGGGGCGGAATCAGGTGGATGTTTGTGATGAAGAAATGAAACCTCTCTGCTTCTCCTTTCTCTTCCACTCTCTTCTTTTTTTCTCACTCTTCATTTCTCTCCCCTTTTGTTTTTTTAGATATCCTTTTTTCACTCTCTTCTTTATATATATATTTTTTCTTTCATCTTTTTTTGGAAGGTGCATGGCCATTTGTGAAGGCCATGTGGCGCCACCCAACTCCTTCTCTTCTTTCCACCATTTCCCCTCTTTTTTAGCAAGGTCGAGCTTTTCCCTTTTTGGATGGATGAAACCTGAGCTTCTCAACATCCTCCCCCACACTTGGACTTTTGTATAAAAGTCAAGTGTGGCATGTTGAGGGACTTAGTGTTCCGTCACTGTCAGTGTAGCTCTTATGCTCCTTGTCATTGTATCTTGCTCCGATCTTCTTTGTCTTAACAACGAACAGGAATACCCGAAGGTGCATACAAACGACACAACATGTTCTTGCTTTTATTGAAAAAGACGATGGTGTTTTGTTTTTTTATTTGATAATCCAGGGTATCTCCCGGTAGTGCTTTGATTATGTTCATAAGGTTGACCTTGCGAAACCTTTGGAAATTCTTTTTATGTTGATGAGGTGGTTTCCCCTCCAACACCAACCTAATCTGCAAAGCTCAGGACCAGATACCACAAAATTTGCAAGATTTATGATAAACAAAACGATCTACAATGACCCTTTTAAGGATTCTAGGAATGGAGAATAAAAGGGGTTTGGAGATTTTGCAAATGAAGTTGGAGTTGCAGATCAAAGAGAGAAATTCCTTAAACGAGCATGGACTTGGCATGGTAGGAAGTAGATAGCTTCCATGCTCATGGAAATTTAAGGTAAAGGATGATGTTGAATTGGGAAGCTCGAAAGTATTCCCAAAGTCAGCATCACAAGAAAGGTTCCCCTCAAATTCAAAGAAACATGTCGGTGCTTCCTCTTTAGGAAGATCAGGAGTTTCTCCTAAATCGACCTCTACTGGGATGAGATGTTCAACATTTTCTGCCAAGGAAAACCCAGGGGTCTCGAAAGGTTGCACCAACATAACCGTTTCAGGCTCTTTTGCAAAGGAGAGGGGTTCAGCCATAGAATTTTTGGCTTGAACGTTTGGTATGGAAAAGTTTTTCCTCTCTATATTGACAGCAAATTCCCCAGTTTTTGAAGTTTCTTCAAAACGTTTTTGTAGGGGAAGCCCGATCAAGACATCAATGTCTTGAATGTCAAAGACATGAAAGTCTAGTATCAACTTCATATTGTCATACTTGAGTTGTATGCTGTGAAGGATGCCTAAACTGTTCACGCTTGACTTTGAATCTAGCCTTAGGAGCTTGTTTATTGAGGCGAAAGGCTCGTGAACGAATGTGTTCGCAAAAGATGCGGACATGATGTTCACCCCAACAATAGGATTGTAAAGCTCCTTCATCCAGTCTCTGCCTATTCTAGCGTGGATGAATGAACAAGATGGACTAATCTGAATTTCTTCACAAGAGAGTTCCGCTTGTTCCACCCAATCACTACTTATAATGAAAGGCAACTCCTCTGTACGAAGGATTTCTTCAGGAGGTTCAAAAGGAGTGGCAAGAACTGGAGGCTTCTTTTGGCATGACTGCTTCGAGGTATCTACGTAATTGTCAAGGCGTTCTTCCTCGAAGAAAGGAAAATCTGAAGGCAAGAAAACTTCCTTCAGAGGTTCCGTTAGCGCTGAGGGTCTCTGAGCTTGAATCTCAGGTTCGGTTTTAACCGAAAAGACCTCATGCTTGGGTTTGTCTTTCACTTGGAGGGAATCAGGAGGTGGAGTGTTCTCTAGAATAAGGTCTAGCAGAGCTTCTCCTTCTCCTGGGGTTTTGCACATGAACAATCCTCCAGCGGAAATGTCCAGCTGTAGGGCAGACTCCTTGTTCAGCCCTAACCAAAAGTCTTGTAACAACACATGGTTGGGTAGAGACAAGTCTGGACCTAATCGTGAAAGAAATAGAAATCTTTCCCAGGCTGCACCTAGCATTTTCTTGTCTCTTTGTTGGAAGTTGAGTATCTCTTGTCGTAGGTTTGCAGTACGAGATATGGGAAAGAATGCTAGACAGAATTTGTTCCTTAGTTGTTTCCAATCTCCATTAACTTTTCCTACATTATTTTTGTACCATTGTTTTGCCCTCACAGAAGGAGAGAACGGAAACAACTTCCAATGCAATGTTTCTTGTGACATGCCTGCAATTGTGAGGTATGCACAGAGTAACTCAAACTCCCATAAATGAGGGTAGGGGTTTTCATGATCGCACCCCGAGAAGGGTTGTTCACGAACCATGGCTATAAAGCCAGGGCAGAGTTCATATCCAGAAGCTGTGATTGGCTTTGACGATTGTGGTGGCTCAAAGAACTCGCCCCTCGGAGCGAAAAGGTTTTGGATTGTAGATGGCTCCACAGGTAAGGTAGAAAAGGAAAGAAACGTAAAAACAAAGATACATGAGTGAACTAGGTTCAGAGACTAAGGACGACAACCGTTCCCCGGCAACGGTGCCAGAATTGCTTGTTGGTATTTCTTAGCGTAAGCAGAAAAGGTCCGCAAGCGCACGGAAGTAACGCTGTAGCACTTCACTCAGAAGTATTCAGGTATCGTATTTTCCACAGGGAACGATGTGCTATAGTCTCTTGGTCTAGTCCTCCCAGATAAGACAAGGAGAAGGGTAAAAAGGGTAGCAAGGTTTCTCTAGGTACGAGTCCTTAGGTGCTCAAACTCAACTAACGTAGCTTGCTTCATTCAACGGGTGGACACTGGTTTCCCAGTCTATGCTGATATAGCTCTACCTGGAATCCCGAACGTGAGTGGATTATGAAGGACGGACAAGGCTGTCACTACCTGCCGCCTACATCCTCAACCGTGGCGACCCAGGCTACCAACTTGTAACCACTTAGCCTGAACACTGTGTTTACGCTAAGGGCCACTACTCTAGCAGCGATCAGGACTTGCGCCCTCTTACTAGAGCACCCACCCAAGGGTGAACGATTGGTCCCGCAGACTAAGTTAGCGAAAGCTTAAACACGATAAGAACTTAGAACCAAGATGAACATGAACTCTTATACTTATGTGGTATGAAAGATCATAGAGGTACAAACAAGATTATACCAGTGATTCCAGTGTTCCTCCCGCTAAGTGTACAAGTGCGCCGAGTACACTCGTGGAGGTAGCCGACAACTCCGGTACTTCTCCCGCTCAGATCTCACTCGCTCCCTATTCTAGTTAGCTACTACAGCTAAGATATATGAGGCACTACTCCTTCTTCCTTGGATCCCTCTTGAGATATGATCAATGAGTACTTGGATTCCTTGTGAGGAGGGTGGAGGCCTCCTTTTATAGGTGGAGGTGTCTTGGAGGGGTGGAGAGCCTCTTCTCTCCACATGTAAAGTGCAAACCAGCCTCCAAACTGACATTTCGAGGTTCATTGCACTTGGACACCTCGATAACCGATGTTAGATAGGCGGCGGTAGGCTCCTGTTCAAATTTGAACATGATTGGCGCCACTGGTGGTGCGGCCGCACCAGGGGTGCGGGCGCACCCCTACTGGCCCGCCTCGCCACCGCCTTTCTCTGGTGGTCTTGGGAGTCGATGTGGGCCATGTCTATTGAGGTTTCCAGGTCCAGTTTGTTGTTGTGATGGGCTTTGAGCTCTATTTCTCTCATTTGGATAGGCCAGAAGTGCTGGGTATTGGGCCTATTCCCTTTGGGCTCATATCGGGTGCATTTGCATGCCATATGTTGTATGTGTTGGAACCCGTTTGTAGTCGTTTACTGAATGCCCTCCTGCAATTGACCAAACACCAAAACTTGTGGAAATAGTTAGTTGTAATCCCTATTCTATGTTTGATTTTGATTTTATGCGAGTCTTGGCGGTTATAAAGTATGAGTTAAGGACCGCCAACAACCTTCTTGCTACAAAACTGCCCCAACCCCTTTGTCAGAAGCATCAGTTTCCACCACAAACGCTTGGAGAAATTCGGAAGAGCCAGGACAGGGGCAGAGACTAATGCTTGTTTGAGGGTATCAAAAGAAAGTTGTGTTTTAGAGGTCCAGATGAACTGCACTCCTATTTTGAGTAGGTTGGTTAGTGGCTTGCTATGAAGACCAAAATGTTGGACAAACTTCCTATAATAACCTGCCATACCCCAGAAGCTTCTCAAGTCTCTAATAGTGGTTGGAATAGGCCAATTTTTAATAATGGCAACCATCTCAGGGTCTATAGCTACTCTAGAGGCACTGACTACATGACCAAGGTATCTCAGTTCTTGCAAAGCAAAATGGCATTTCTTGAGTTTTACTTGGAATTTATGTTGCCTAAGAGCTTCAAATACACATTTGATGTGACCAAGATGATTAGGCCAACTGGAATTGTAGATGAGTATGTCATCTATAAACACAACTACAAATTTCCTGAGAAATGGTTCCAGAATATAATTCA
Source organism: Coix lacryma-jobi var. lacryma-jobi (assembly GCA_009763385.1). Lineage (NCBI taxonomy): Eukaryota > Viridiplantae > Streptophyta > Magnoliopsida > Poales > Poaceae > Coix > Coix lacryma-jobi. Next base: position 95,135,547 of record CM019826.1, on the reverse strand, counting down.
TCACTGATTGGAAGGTAGCAGATCACACCATAAGGCATAACTTTGTACTCATAATGACCATTTTGTGTTTGAAATGCAGTTTTATATTCCTCTCTAGGTGCTAGTCTAATTTGGTGAAAACCAGAGCTAAGGTCCAAGGATGTGAACCAACTAGCATTGCCCAACTCATTAAGGATATCATCAATAACTGGTAGGGGAAATTTGTTTTTGACTTTGAAGGCATTGAGTCTTCTAAAATCAACATAGAGTCTCCAGTCTTCAGTCTTCTTCTTGACTAGGAGTGCAGGAGAAGAAAGAAGGGCTTGTGCTGAATTGAATGAGATCTTTCTGCAACAATTCTTTGATCTGTTGTAATTTCAGTTTTTTGAGTTGGATTATACTTGTAGGGCCTTAATTTGAATGGTTGGGCTCTAGAAATCAGGGATTTGACATGATATCCAGGTCTGCTAGGAGGTAATCCAGTAATAGGCTCAAAGAGATTAACAAACTCATTGACAAGTGCGTGAATGGGAACAGGTAGCTGTTGTGTAGGCAGAGAATGTTCAGACACTGGATTAACTTGTACTTGATAGATGACTGAGTCTTGTTTACAAAGAGCTTGCAGCGGAGCTGAAGAAATTGGTGACCCCAAAGTAGCTGTTGAACTAATACCCTTTAGAGTGATCAAAGTATTATTCAGAGAAGATTGAAGCCACTTATCTTGCTAATGATCTTGCATAGGATTGTGTTGTTGTAGCCAATCCACGAGTACTATCATAACTGCTCAGATGAATTACCTTGAAGGTGGATACAAAGGTGTGGCCATTGATACCCCATACTTGGTCCCTTAACTGATTAGTACAGTGTATAATATTGCCATTGACCACTCTAACCTGAATTGGATGCATTAAGGCAATTTTGTCAATTATAGAATCTGCCAATTGTTCACTGATGAAAGAATTGGTACTGCCTGAATCCACTAACATATAAGCCTTGCGTGACTGAATGTAGCCCAAAAGCCTAATTGTTTTACCTGATTCTGTCCCCTTTACTGCTTGGACTGAGATAGTCTTAAGATCATCTCCTGAGTCAGATTCAACATTAGAGCTGTCAACCAAATTGCCTAAAGAATCTTCGAATAATTTCCATATTTCTTCCACTGCATTAAGAGAGATAGATTTTGGGCACTTATGGCTAAGGCTCCATTTTCCCCACATTTGAAACAGAGACCCTATGATCCACGGAATACCTTGAGCTTAGCAACTGCATCAACTTAGTGTCTTTGGAGTGAAAGCCTCTGGTGGGCGTGTATTAGCTCTACTCGATGAAGAGGTCTTGACATAAGCAAGAGTAGTCGTCAAAGGAGTATGAACTGAATCTCCAAAGCTTCTTTTCTGATAAGAACTAGACTCCACACGATGAAATTCTCTCTTGGATGGACCAGCCAAAACCTCTTCCTACAAAATGGCAATAGAACTAGCAGTATCAAGGTTGGGTGGACATTGAACAAGAACAACAACTCTAATATCATCGCATAACCCATCAATGAAATGGTTGGTGATGATAGATGAATCAAGGTGTGGGTCATGTATGAGAAGTTGGTGAATGATGTCACTGAAATTCTCGATGTAATCAACGATAGTGGTTGTTTTTTTAAGATGAAAGAACCTACAAAGGAGGTGATTGTGCTCGTCTTGATTAAACTTGCTACAGATAGCATTCCCTAATTCCTTCCATGTCAAATTGCAAGCAAAATCAGGCATAGTTTGAACCCATAAGGCGGCAGATCCTAAAAAGTTCATGATGGCTATTTTGACCCACAAATTGTCAGGGACAACATAAACAACAAAAGAGACATCAAAAAAGGTTTCACAACTACGGATCCACAATTTAGGATTACTACCATTAAATTGGGGAAAATTGAAGGGAGGCATGGTTGCGTTTAGATTCAGATCTTGGCCACCAGGTACAGAACCACATAATTCAGAATGCAGAGCGGTGAAATTGTTGAGAATTTTCGCACCTGTGACCGGGGCATGGTCCGGGGCAATGGTATAGACTACCCCGAATCCGGCACTGGTGTTGTTTTTCCTTATCGCGGTCAATTGACCCAGATGCCTCCCCTTTTGGGGCCCGATGGGCGGGATGGGCGGAGCCCGATGCGGATACATGGGTGTATGCCGGATCTTGAGATGAAGAGTGATTGTCAACTGGGATGATGAGCATGTTCTTTGGCTAGTATTGTGCAGGTGTCGAGCTCGGATACGGTGATCAAAGGTAAGGTGAAGGTCAAGTAGAGACGTGCTGTGCCGATGGACCCAGAGCGGTGAAGGGCCGACGTGAGGCTTGGACTGACGGACCGGTGGCATGTGGATCGGCCGTGGTGGTTGACAGCCTGGGACAGCGACAAGTGAAGACTTACGTGTGGACGGGGTGCACGGGTGGTGCATCCCCTCTACGGCGTCGGTTTGAAGGTTGAGCCACAGAAAAACCATCGAGTGGACGGTTTCCAGGTTTGGGCCTCAAAACCTGGGTGCGGCCGGTTTCTGAGTTTGGGCCACAAAACTCAGGCTGAGGACGGTTTCCTGGTTTGGGCCTCAAAACCTGGGCGCTGGCGGGTTCTGAGTTTGGGCCACAAAACTCAGGCGATGGACGACAGGTTTCCCGGTTTCGGCCTCAAAATCAGGGGATGGCCCAGGTTTCCCGGTTTCGGCCTCAAAACCGGGGGGAGGTCCGTGTAAAGGACGAGCAGCGCTTGGTGGCATGTGGCGGCATCCGATGAGGTCGCGTTGAGGCGAGGCTACCCGATGTGCGGGCGTGGCCGTCAGATCAACATCAACTCGAGTTAGTCAGGAATACCCTTAGGGTTAGCCTGCTCGCTCATTAGCTGTATGGGTAGAATGGGAATAATTGTATTAGGCTATATTAGGAGAGGCAGCCCCTCCCTTCAAACTATCTCAGTCATTGCTATTTTCATTCTAGGGTTTCCTGCTTCCCATTCCCTGCTGTAGCTACTGAGATCCGCAGAGACGGTGAACAATACCTCTGTGTATTTGGATTTTGCGGAAACAGGACCGGATTCCCGTTGTCTCCTCATGGGGATGAATTTCGGCTGGCAATCGTGATTGTGATTCGCGTTTTGAACTTGTTCTTCGCGTTCTTCTTTTCTTCACAATTTTCCCGTCACTCGATCTCCCTCCTCGCTGTGTCTTTTTTGAATCCACATGAATTAACTTGTTCTTTGATGTGAGGAGAACATTTCCACCGAAGGAATTTAACTCTACCCTCACGAACAAGTAGATCGGGTCGATTCAAGTTTCGTGGCAACTTTTTTGTTCCTACACCTTCTGTTTCGATTTCCCGTTGATTGAGTCGATTTGAGCGGATGATTTCTTGGGGATAGTCTCCTAACTATCTTGTGATCATTTGCTCCAAGTTTGGGATCAAGGGATTTTGTTTTGGTTCAGATTGGAGGAGATTTGGGAGAAGGGCGACCGAAAACGCCCTCTCTGCACAGCCACGGACAATCCGCCGATTGGGGCGTGGACAGTCCGGGCATCGGGGCTCAGCCGAGCAGTGGCTATTCGTCACGGTGCACAGTGCTTAGTTTTGACCGGCGGACAGTCTGCCGTTGGGATTCGCGGACAGTCCGGGAACGTTCAGGGGATTTTCAGCAGCTGTGTTGTTTCTTGTTTTTGGCCGGCGGACAGTCCGCCAGGGGACCGCGGACAGTCCGCCCCTGGTGCAGACAGTCCGAGACTGAGAGTCCGGACAGTCTAGGACTTGACTGAAGCTTGCGTTTTAGTGCGTTTGCTCTCCCGGTTTTCCCGCTTGGTTTTCGGACTTCTCGTTTGGCCCTAGAGTTCACCATGGAACCTCTCTAGGTATCTTTGCTACTCGTTAGCATCGGTATTTGGAGATTTCCCGACGTAGCCGTTCATCTATGTTCGGGAGTTGGTTTTTGGAGTTGAACTTGAGCTGGAGCTTTTGGGTTTTGACTCGCTCTCGTTTGGTGGTGCCTCGCTGTGATCCTAGGGATCATCCACCCTCTTCCAAGGGTCGTGGGCATCACGTTTTGCACTCGAAGCTTTTAGGGTTGTTTTGTGGGATAAAGGCCAAAGTTTCGAACAAAATTTTTAGGCTCCAACTCACCCCCTCTGGTCGCTTTTTGTAGCGTTCTCGGTCCTTCACCCGACACCTTGGTGCTGGCGACAACGAAGATGTCCTCCCGCACGGCTTGGGCGATAATGACGATGCCCTCCGGTACAACTTCGGTCGATTCCGATGGCTCCACTCTAGGAACGAGTGTACTGATCGCCTGCTTGAAGCGTTCGCCAAGGTCCACCACTGCGTGCTCCAATTTGTCGACTCGACTATCGATGAGGGGCTTCCTGGTGTTGATGTCGATGCGCAAAGCCTGCATTTCTTTCATCGAGCTCCGCAAATCCATGATCCCCCAAGTGTTCTCGCCCAGCAAGGCCAGAATCTGGCCAAACTGCTCCTCCAATGATGCCATGGCCATCTGTCTTTGTGTAAGATACTAGTGTGGTGCCAGAATCGCTCACTCCGAAGCTAAATGTCACCGATAAGTATCTACGATAGCTAGATAGTATGGGTTGAACTCGCGTTCATTGGAGTCGCTAAAGCAGTCTCCGGTGCCGCCGCTGTTGGCTCTGTCGATTGGTGCCTTAGCCGAATACAAGTAAGGTTTTTCTTCCCCTCACGATCTCTCTCTTAAAGAGTTACATGGGCTACTGGGCCCATCACACAGCTATGCAGGGCTGGCTATTCTTGGGTTAGGCCTGCTAGCGCTTTTGGATGGAGGCCTCTTCCCTTAGTCAGTATTTCTGATAGGCATTACAGTCTTCTCAGCTGATGGTAGGTTCATTCTTGTAATAGTATTACAGACCCAAATGCTGGTAGAACCGAACTGATGTATACGGGAGCAAATTGGTTTTGTACAAGAGTTAAATGCACCGACAACCCTTGAAACTAAGGGTGTGTCATATAGGTCCAAGAACTTTGAAAATATATTTTTAGGTTCCTAAAACTATTAAGTGATGCATTGCTGGTACATTCCTCGCTAACATGGCATGCCAACATGGCAAGTATATATTACCTTTATTAATCCCTCACATTTATTTTTTCATATAAAAATAGATTCTCCCTTGTACTTCCTCTCTTTCATGTGCTCCTTCCTCCCTTCTCTCCTGCTACAGAAGGTCAAGTAGCTCCTCGAGTTGCATTGCTACTGCCCATGGTGCATGCCTCCTCACCCGATGGGCTGGGCAATAATGGCTCAAGTTTTGCCCACATCATCACCGATGTAGGTGCCATGTGCATGCGGAACTGATGAGTATAGGAGGGGAGAGAGACAGAGAGACGAGAAGGGAGGGTCTACTTTTCATGGGAAAAATAAATTTGGAGGGTTAAATATAAAAAAGTACTTGGGTATCAGGATATTGTACCAAAACAGGAGTCCCTAACAACATCAAAATTAAATGCTTCAAAATCATAAATACTCACGCATAGCAGAGCCACGACAATGTTAGATTGATTGTTGCCTCAAAACAAAGAATCTCATAAAAATGAGGAAGCAAATTTCTATCTCTTCTCTACCACATATAATACACCAAAAAATCTCTATCTCTACCACATATAATACACCAAAAAATTCCCTAAAGCCCACAACAAACTGTACACCAGAGTCATTACCTCTCCTAAGTGCACCCAAACAAATATACGCAAAGCTAACTAACTATTCAAATAAAAGGTCCAGAGATTCAATATATCCACCACTTTCTCTTACTCACACATATCCAACAGACCAAATCATTTTAATTGGACCTAATTCTTCCCTACACGATCTCCCCATGCTTCATCGACCCACCCACGCGCAAAATTCACAAGAAAACCAAAACCCGCGTGTAACTCTTTCTCTTCCCCATGTGCGACTTTTCCTCTTCCCTCGTGACTGTGACTCCTCTCCCCTCCCTGTCCCATCCCGCCACCACCCAACTCCTGCCCTGCGCGGCTCCCAGGCCCTCCATCATCGTCGCAACGCCGCCCGCCCCTGTAGCAAGGCCGCGGGCACTGCCACGCCACACGGGGCTGCCAGTCACCGACTATCAGCGCTGCAGGGTTGAGCGGGCAACCGAGCATGGATCTACCGCCGCATGGGCGAGTGCGTGGCAAACACATGAACATGGTGCACTCTGTCGTTTTGCGCTTCTCTACAAAGGTGGGGTCCAGATGAAAGAGTCAACTGACACAGGGGCTAGGGTGACGGCTAGCCGGCCAACCATGACGGCCAGGAGGTTAGGGAGATGCCTCCTCTCCCCCAATCGACTCTCCTGCGGCGCTCTTCACCGTGTCACGCAAGCATCTCTCTCTTCCTCTCAAAGAAACAACCGGCGGCGGATGCAGCGTAGATCGTAGTGCCACAGCACGACGAGTGATTGGTGAGGGCGCTGGCTTCGTCCTCATGCTTCGATGGCGGTGCGATGAGGATGACCTCTGCGAGGACGGCCCGAGCGTCTTGCGACTACGCGCATAGGCGGCGCCCAACTTGGTGTCCTGGAGCAGCGTATGAAGTTGACTGCGATGCAAAATCCGCCACTGATACTGAGGCCCGTGCCCTAGAATTCCACCAGGTACGTCTTGCCACTTGCGTAGCAGATACTCTCTGTTTTGATGTCAATGCAAAAGGATTTACCAGATCTACCAATAACTCTCTTCTGCCTCGATGATTGATCGCTTTGTGTGTGCGGCATTTAACCCTATATTTGCGAGGGGACTCCTGCACAGCCAGCCTGGCCACGTCACCTGAATAATTTTCGGCCGTTGGATTTTACATTGTGCGGCTACGATCGTCTGGAGTGGATTCGGCCGGAAGCGGATTCTTCTCCTCTGTGTTCTCTTCCGCCGGCTTCTCCTTGCTTCTCACAGAGTTGTGCGGCTTCTGCTCCAAAACCAGTCCCATGTATATATATGCGGCATCAGGTTCTCGTTCCAGCTTCTTCCGTAGACAAAAAAAAGGCACGGGCCTCTTCCACGTCCTCCCGAATCCCGACGCTCCTCCCGCGGCGCGGCGCTGCAGCTCACGCCCCTACCCCTGGCCGCGTCTCCCCTTCCCCACTGCTCTACTCTCCTTCCTCTCTCTATCTCGACCCTCTCTCCCCCAACCAGCACACGACGACCACACCCATGGCGCCCTTTCCACTGCCTCATCGTGCGAGCCTCTGGCGGCGCCCGACAGCAAGCCTGGCCTGTGGCACGGCGCCGCTTGTGGGCTCCGGCGGTGCTTGTCAGCGGCCATGGTGCCACGCAGGTGTGCCCTCTTTCTACTCCATGTGTGCTCATGTGCTACAGGAAACCCTAGCTGCATGTGCGCCGGTTTGCTACGACTCTACTCCAGTACCTTCCGCATTATCGCGTCGTCTCTACTGGATGCCTCTTCCTCGGTGACGTCCTAATCGAAGACTATATGGCCATGTAGGCACATCGATTTTTGATTTATTCGTTGTCCATTCTAAATTAGCCTAAATATTTTATTTCTGATATTAATTTTGGGATAAATTAAAATATTTTATTTCTGATATTAGTTTTGGGATAAAATTAAGGGAAAATTGTCTACAGGACATGTAAAGTGGAGACCATTTGCTGGTGGACACTCCGTACAGTTTTTCGTAGTGTAAAAAAATTGTACGGAGTGTCCACCAGCAAATGTTTTCACTTTACATGTCCTGTAGCAAATTGCCCCTAAAATTAATGTTGTCAGTTTTTTTGCTCTGTCAAAATTTGACTTCATGTATTTTATGGCCGTTGCCTTAAGGTGTGTACGGCTCTTTGAGGAGGTCCAGAACATAGACAACAGGAACTAGGCAAGTTTGTCAGGTCTTACTGACCAACCATATTGGATTACTATTTGATTATATTCTTTACACATGCATATTCGCCGTATTGGCTTCTTGTTTGTTTAATCTAAGATCAGTGTGTTTTCAGTTGACACATGCATATATATTTACTTTGCACAAAGAAACATTGATATTGTCGCGTCAACTAAAAAAACTCTTACCAATTTCCCTTTTTTACGTAACGGACTGATAACAAAGTACTCAAGAATAAGATACTAAGCCATCATCGATATTACTATTTTGCATCACTTCTTATTTCAAAGAATTGTTGTCACCCAACCTTTTCTCTTTTTGCTATGCATAGGTCTACTTTGGCAAGATCATCCTCCTAAAGCAAATTTCTCCATATGTTGAATGAGTAAGTTCTTATTTTAGTATGTTTTATAGTTCCAATTTTTTTATACCTATATTCTCTTATTAGATGTACCTAATATTGGAGATATTTTCAATAATTGTGCTGGCTTAGTCAACATGTTCGCTAAGAAAATTGATTTTGTCCGAGATTATGTTTGGAGTATTGATTTCCTAATTTAGTCCAAAACCTGAAAAAAGGAGCCATCAAAGGGAGGTGCCCTGATCTGTTATGGGAGTTGGGAATTCTGTTATGTTAATTGCTTCATCCATTGATCTTGTTTGCACCACTCCATTGTCTATTATGGTACCTACATTCTTACTTCTGCCTATTACTGGAGATTTTTTTTGTTGCTCTCCAGTTAACTGTTGACCTAACAAACATGGTGTCAGACCATGTTTACCACAATCCACTGTCTATTTTGATTGCTACATTCGCTAATTAGTTTTGCCTATCATTTGGCATTTCCTGTTTAGTTAAACTTCATGCTCATCAGGTTAGTTGTTCAGCTGAAAACTCATGGTGTCAGGTAACATTGGTTGGATTAAACTACTTTGTTTTCATCCATCAGTATAACCGATTTTATCTACACATCTTCCTTTCAGGTTGCAAATTCTATTGGGATAAAAAGAACAGAGGGTAATTGACTTTGTGAGACTTGAGTGATTTGGTTAAAGCAGGTTACCCCTCTTCCATCTACTTTCTTCTACCTCTCCATAAATTTAGAGAAATGTTACAGTAAACCTCTTCGACATGAGTCGAAATGTTCACATTCTATTTTCACTTTCAAGGTTCTCAAATTTCTAACCTTTGTTGGCTTAATATAGCGTAATGGCCATGGCTAACCGTACAACATACGATTGCTATTTTGACTGACTGATTTTAAAAAGTATGTCTGCTTAACAAGTAATACTTTTGAATGGTGTATGAACAAAACTTTACTGGTTTCAGTAACCACATACAGGTTGCGAGAAGAAACTAATATTTTTAGGGGTGATTTTTAGGAACGGAAGGAATCAAAATTTCAATCTGTGTACTCTGTTATTCTTATGCGCCGCTCATTACCTTTGGCACAGCTAAAGTGATTTTCCTATCTCCACCTACACAATTAAATTGGCTACATTTGTATTAGTTACAGGTACACACATATATATATACTTATGAATATTTATGTCCATCTTTATTCTTGCTTATTTTGACTTCACTTGCCTTTTACATTTGCTCTAACATCTAAGACAAATGTAGCAACTATATGTTAAAAAATATGTATTCAGCGTGCTCGCACAACTGTAATTTTCCTAATGTTCAAAAGTATCCTCATGTTGAATTGACGTTCATCTGCTTCAGGAATTTTCCAGACTTTGGTTAAAAACAACTAAGCCGTATTTAATTCAGTTCCTACCAATTTAATGGCCATTTTCACCAGGATTGTTTAATGAAGTTGTAGGTACCTCCAACCTTAGTTGTATGCATGCTTTATCTCAAATACAAACACGTTAATTTCTGCTGCCATAAATTACACACTCCAAAAGCTAGGCCAGTGACACTATCCACCTTAGCTGTCACCTGGATTGCATTCTGAGTTGGATTACTTTGACGATTCTTTTACAGATAAACTTACTATCACAATTTAGGATTTCTCCTGCTTTGTGTATAAAAAAACTATATACTAAATATGGGCCATATTGAAGATGTCTATACCTTTCATAGTGACACTCAAATAAGTGTTAGATGGTCCACCTACCCCTGTGTGCATCCATAATATCTGAATTTACAGAGGTCAACTATTAAAGATGCTTAAAACACATAGCTATCCTGCTTCACCTCCCCATGATGTTCTACTATATAAAATTTATTTCCAGCTTCTCTGTTGCCCCCCTCCTATTATCATATATAATAGTTTTACGTTTTTCAGGCATCTCTAAACTAAAAGTCTATTGCACCACAAGAAACCATGTTGCTTGCCATAAAGACTTCGAGTTCAAAATATCCCTTTGCCAGGCTACCACAAACTCAGAGAGCAAGGTTGGTACCCACTACTCACACAATGCCATTTGACTGATAAGAATAATGTCAGATGTATTTTTATTGTTTCACCTTCTATTTTTTTTGCAGGATGTCACATCCACAATTTCGTAATTCCTGTTGATTTTATTTTAAACAATTTGACTTCGTTAATAAACTGTCTACTATAGAAAAGACTTCGAGTTCAAAATATCCCTTTGCCAGGCTACCACAAACTCAGAGAGCAAGGTTGGTACCCACTACTCACACAATGCCATTTGACTGATAAGAATAATGTCAGATGTATTTTTTATTGTTTCATCTTCTATTTTTTTTGCAGGATGTCACATCCATAATTTCGTAAGTCCTGTTGATTTTATTTTAAACAATTTGACTTCATCAATAAACTGTCTACTATAGAATATGAGTGACTAACATGTTGATGATTTATTTCCACAATGCTGATTAAATAGCCACATGTGTACAAAAAAAAAAAGCTTTTATGTTATACTCATTCTTTATGATCAGCGAATCACTCTTTACTGTTTTACTAATATTTGTGTCATTGTTTCTTGTGCTACCTATTGTGAGCAGGTTGCTTCTCCTTGCCTGAATGGTAGATAAATTATCACTTTTGCTAGCAGTTGCCCTTCTGCAGTGGCCCTGTTGTCGTCCTCCTGTTCTGCTTGTGTCTTTGTTCTTGTACATATCTACTCCCCTGCTGCCTTACAGTAATGTTAAAAAGAACTAGGTTGCTAATCATTTTTCTTCTCTGCTCTGTTGTGCTCGTCTGAGGTTTTCAGGTTAGGAGGACATCCTTCTATATGTTGATGCTTGGACATTCAGTTGTACACCTATGTGTGTCTAGAAAAAAAGGTAAAAACAATGAAATCATCTTTATTGGTGATTGATTTGTTGAGATCATTACCATAGTTTCTATATGGTTTTATATTATTTAGTAAAACAATGACGTCAAGAACTAGCAAAATTGTGTGTAGTTAGTGCAAAGCATATGCCCCAATATAGTGAATAATTTTGCATTTTCAAAGAATACAAGGACAATTTTTTAGTATTGCAAGGACTATTTGTGTTATTGCTATATCAAGGTTCAGATGTTGTGTGTAGTTTGAGATGAATGTTGTTGTGCTCTGGGCAGTACCATGAGATGGTTTCTCTTTGGCCTTCGACGCTCTTTTTACCTTCTCATTAATTCATCTATGCTATTCTGCTTTGCACTCGATTATGTATGCGTACAACTGCTTTTTTTAGGCTTCCATGCAGATTACTTCCTATACCTACTTCTAGATATGTTTACTTTGTATTGCACTAAACCTCTTGTTGGGTTTACTTTTTCAGCTTGGATACATACAACACCGATGTAGGCATGCAGCCGACTTACTTGGTGAGTTCTTGTCCTATTCCTTCTGTTTACTCCACAGTCCAAATTATACATGTCCAGTTAGTAGAGACTGATTTCTTTGGCCTTGCCATGTAGCGATGAAGCAGTATTTTCTACCAATTCAGTTATCACCTTACTATTCCAAAATGATATGTTCTTTTGGTAACAACCTTTTTTGGCATTTTACTTTACATTTCAGTTCATGCATTTTTTTTACATTTATTTCTGCTCATGTTAACCTTGTTTTCATCATTGGAAACAATATGATGTTTGCCTACCATCGTAGATGTCAAATCACAACCATTTTGATATTAACATGACCCAGTACAGGCATTGGAAGCCGCAAACACTAATTTGTCTTCCATCTCTTAGAGCAATGGCCATGTGATGGTGTTTCGTAGTGCTTCATCCAACAAAGAGCCTTTCTAGACTCCTTTCTCTTTAGGTGGCTATGTTGCTTCTGCCCTTTTCCTTTACTTTCCTATTCATATCTTCAACATTTTCGGTGCTAAACATTATATACAATAATGCAATATATATATTTACCTATTGTTCTTTATTATTTTCTAATCCATAGATTCAGTCATTTAATGTATGTTTCTTTGCAATATTATATTTATCGACTCATACAGTCTGCGCGCATCACTAATAATTCTCTCTTATGCAGTAACCTTGGAGTTCCATTCATGAATTTAATATTTTATTCATCAACTCAGATTTATGTACTCCAGAATACCATCTAAGTCCTACCACGCGTGCAAAGGCGTGCACATTGCACTAGTATGTTCTATTCGCCGTAGCATGCAGCGACCTTGTTCTTGCCATTCACTTGTTGTGGCTACACAAATGAGCTATGATGTTTGTATTAATGATCATGTTGATGTTTCAATATAACAAGGGACGCATGCACCTTTATCCTGATTCCCTGCTAAACTGTGGCAGTGACGAATCTTCTGATGATAATTGATATGCATAGACTGTACCATTTATCATATCCTATCTAGGACACACACAGTTTCCTTGCTCAGCTGGTGACCGTCCAGGAATTTCTGTTAAGTAACTTGGAGTGGTCTTCTCAACCATCGCCCATCGCCTGACTTGAGGCAGCACTTTAGAGCATCAGCATCCGAGGCAGTTCATATCGTCCAATCAGATTTGAGAAAAAATTTTGCCGGCAAAGAAAAACTTGGTGTTCTCTTGCTGAATCGTGGGGGCCCAGAGACTCTTGACATGTGCAGCCATTCTTGTTTAATCTTGTTGACACTCAAAAGTGTCACAGGTAAAATGAATTTAGAAGAAATATTCGGCTTATAATATTAGAGTCGAATTTGTCTTTTTGAGAGATCGGGTGTTCTAAGCTAAGTGTGCCTGATTATTTTGGGGCTCCGATCACTCATGTTACGTCCGACGAGGTGGACCTAGTCGGAAGCCTTATGGTTGTGATGAATGTTGAGTCCGGATGATAATACGTGGGTTCTTCTTTTATGAAGACGATTCGTTAATCAGTATGGGTTGATAAAGCTCATTAAACCGATCTAATCGATCTAAGGATCGGTGAGATCACGGTTACCTTGTCACGTCCGGATTGGATTCTATATATTGATAGAGTCCGGATAGGAAACTTGGAGATCGTATCTGAAGATGTTTCCTATTGGGATAAGACCAACCCCCTCTATATATATGAGAGGATCATGGCCGATTGAGGCATCCAACCCTAATCGATCAAAATCAATCTACTATCCCTTTTTACTCCTTTTCCCCTCTACCTTGCTGTTCGGCGCGTCTCCCGGTGAGACTCGACGGCGTTCTAGGCGGCCTTGCTGGTCCTAGAGCAACCTCTACGTGCTTCTCCCTGACGGGTCTTCCCGGGAGGAGTTCTAGAGTTATCAACACAGGACATCAAAAACCGGTCTCTAGATAGGTTTTCGTCGATTTAGCCAGGGTGCCTGCTGTCTCAGGTTGATCTGCAACCTCTCCGGGTGTTCTAGCTCTGCTGGTGTGTGATTCGGATCACTTCCGATGTCAACACACTTTTTGGCGACTCCGCTGGGGACGATTGAAATCTCATCTACTACCAACATGGGCGGCAAAGACGGTGCTACCGATAAGGACAACATCGTCCGTCCCGCGGGCATTGACGAGCTCCCAGACGAGTTGAAGCAACAAGTGCAGGCCAAGCTCGACGCCGTATTGAAGGCTTTCCTGGAAAGCTGCTCGAAGGATCGGCGCGGCAGGATCACTCAGGACAAGGAGCCGGACTTCAGCGAGATCGTCCCTACTACGACAAATACGAACGGTGAAGACGCTACTGACAAGGTAAAAACTAAGGTACCTGAAGATCTTTACCCTACCCATGCTGATTATTCCGCAATGCTGGTTGATTCTTCGAAAACTCTTACCAATACTATTCAGCATTCATTTAAATTGCTTAGCGACCGCATGGATAAGTTAGAAGGTAAAACTGTCGAACCCGAAGTCCCAACTGGGCAACCACAGTTCAGTATGCCTTTTAATTCTTTTAGGGGACATACTTCACACGTTAATTTCGGACAACTAGGGTCTGCTGTGACCAGGGGCGGTGAAGCCGGTACCTCGACAACTACCAATCATGTTCATCATGGCACTAGTCGGACCATGCAGACCGACCAGGGTACATCGAAAAACAGGACTTCGGGAGGACAGGGAACAGTGTTACCCAATCCGCCGAAGTCACCAAGCCACAATCCCATACATGGTGGTACCAACGACCTCGCCAACACCGATTTTGGACGAGCCATAAATCGGTTTAAGGAAGAAATAACTAGGTCGCTTGAGACTAGTTTAGGGGTCCAATTCAAGCCTACCAGGACCACTTATTCTAAACCATACCCTTCATATTTCGATTTTATGAAAGCACCTGACGGATGGAGGGTACCGGATTTTTATAAGTTTAGTGGTGACGGTAGTAAAACAACTATGGAGCATGTCAGTATGTTTCTCGCACAAATGGGCGAAGCCAGTACTTTAGACTTTATGAATATACGACATTTTCCTTTATCTCTTACTGGTACAGCTTTCGCCTGGTTTTTGTCACTACCAGAGTGCACCGTAGGGTCTTGGGCCGAATTAGAAGAAAAATTTCATAATCACTTTTATGACGGAGTCCAAGAAACTAGGTTGTCACATCTTACATCGGTTCGACAAGGACGTAGCGAGTCTGTGGCCGATTTCTTTAAACGTTTCAAAGAAATTAAAAACCGATGTTTCCATTTGAGGATCTCCGACAGAGATCTAACAGATCTATGTCTCGCTGGTTTACGTCGAGGAATCAAGGATAAACTTGAGCATCATTATTTCTTTAATGTGAATCAACTATTGCAAAAGGCCGTTTCGATAGAATCGCGCTTTAAAGAACCCTATGATCCTCATAAGACTCATCGATCAGGCGTACATATTGCCGAGATAAATTCTGATAGTTCCGACGATGAGTCTAAAGATTGCTACACTGCCGAAGTTTTATGGCCAGCGCAGAATAAACTAGTCACTTGTCCTTCCCTTAAACCGATTCAGAAGAATCGGGGTGAGGAGGTAAAATTTACTTTTGATTTTTCTAAATGTGACCGAATATTTAATGAATTACTTAAATTCGGTTATCTTAAAATTAATTATACTCTGCCATCACCCGACGAATTAAAAAGGAGAGCTTATTGCAAATACCATAATTCTTTTTCACATGCTACTAACGACTGCAATGTTTTTCGTCGACAGGTCCAATCGGCCCTTAATGAAGGACGATTGAGTCTAACTGAGATGCAGATCAGTACTACTCTTTTCCCAGTTCACATGGTGGAAGCAGGGAATCCTGTTGTCCAAATTCGTCTAGAGTAAGCCGATACAACCAAATGCAAGAATGTTGTTATCGACGAACCACGGGTCGTACCGAATGATGAGAAAGATTCGGGGCGTAAAGTGGTACTCGAGAAAAGCGATGATGGCAAGGGTAAGCTCACAATCACTGCAGGGTCAGCACGACACTTGCAAAGACAAAGATATTTTGAGACCAGGGCAGCACAACAAAGGCTGACCAGGTCGGGTTCTCAAGCCAACCAGTCTGGTTCATCTTCAAAGCAGCCGGAAAAGAAGGCCGACCAGATAAGGTCGGTCTCTGCAAATTCAAGTGAGTTCAATAAATCGACTGATGCAGTCGGTGTTGCCGTTTCTAAAGACTCTGCCCCTTCCGGAGTACGTGTCATTCGCACTTTTGTCCCGCAAAAAACTGAAGTTGGCACTTGGAAGACTAATGCGGACAGGAGTAAGGGGAAAGTCGCTAGAGAACCATGTACTTTTGACAAGCTCATGGCCAAATACAAGCAGCAAAAGGCCGATTCCCAAAATCGGCCCTTAAAAAAAAGAGAGTCTACTTCTCCGAAGCGTGAGGACGAGAAATCCAAACAAATGGTGATGCCTTAAGCGACGTATCCGGCACCCAGAGCTGGCTCGTATTACCATCAATGGGCCCCTCCTATTTCGCCACCACCGCAATGGGGTCCTCAAGGGGTGTGGGTGCCCTACCCTATGCCGGCACATATGTATTATCAGCCAGGATAGGGAATGCCCACTAATCAGCCTGCAAGAGTCTCAGTGTTTGATCGCTTGAGTGATCGACCGAGTTCCGATCAGAATCGGCTGGTCGCACCAAAGACTTTGATCTCTCAGGAAACCGGGAAGACGCAGGCGCGACAGGTCTATGTACCTAAGAAAGTGCAAAGTGTTCCTATTGCCTCTCCGACTAGACCCGACCTGGTCCCTACTATTACAATCGGGTCTATGGAAGTCCCTCTTGCCAATGAACCTGAGCCGATGGTGGTTGAAGAGTCAAAAACAGAAGAGGTCCCAGAGGCTCAAGATACTCCGGCTGAGGCAGAGGTAGAAAAGCCTGTCGAGCGTGACCCCAAATACATGCAGCCCAGATGGTGCCCGCCTGGTTTGACTAAAACTCAGCGAAGGAAATTACAGAGGGCCCGCTGCAACAAACAAAAGAAAGAACGGCTTGACAAAATGAGGGAAGATATATTTAATTCAACGCATCCTATTTTCCCTCCGGGCAAGCGAGGAGGTGAAGAGCCGGCTTGCAATCAAAAGCTGACCTTGACGATAGTAGAGTTAAATAGGTCAGATCCTGAGTCGATCAATCTGAGTGACAAATCTACTAAAGTGGTTTCGAAACCAACCGAGTCAAACACCAATTCGACCACTCCAGGTCAGGTGCCGACCAGTTTAGCAGTCGAGCAGGTTGAGCTGATTACTACTGGATCAGGAATTGAGCCGACCCGACCAGGATCCGGGACCGAATCAGTTCCTAATATGCTGATAGGATGAGGCTCGCTTCTTAGTAACTCTTATTCCTCCACTGGTGTTGCTATGACCAGTGAAGAATTGCCTGAAGAACAAGATGAGGAAATGGTGGACTATGAGCCTTCCCTAGATAGGGCAGAGGTCAATGTAGTTTACTTATCGGTCGACTACTATGTGGTCGGAGATGATTCGACGACAACAAAGTTCAATTTCGCTACGCAGACTGCTGTGTTTCATAAGCCGGAGGAATCTGTCAATCATCTTAAGCCATTGCATATAAAAGGTCACATCAATGGTACACCAGTCCACAAGATGCTGGTAGACAGCAGGGCAATCGTGAACTTGATGCCATACTCACTTTACTAGAAGCTCGGCGGTACCGATGAAGAGCTGATCAAGACCAACATGACTATTACTGGAGTCGGAGGAGGAGATCCTATTCCAGCCAAAGGAGTTGCATCCATGGAGTTGACCGTTGGGAGCAAGACTTTGGCTACTGCATTCTTCGTCGCCGACATACAAGGTAGCTATAACCTTATACTTGGGCGTGACTGGATTCATGCTAATCGGTGCATACCTTCTAGTTTACATCAGTTTCTCATTCAGTGGGTGGGAGACGATGTTGAGGTAGTGCACTCAGATTCGTCGGCCTATGTAGCCACGACCGATGCTCCTTTGCTCGGGGGGCATGATACTATTGCTTGTCTGTCTGGTTGGGACCTCTCTGATTTTCAGGTTGTTAGTGTTACTAGGGAAGGTTTCGTACCAGTATCTTTAAAGCCGACCGACGATCGGTTCAACATTATCATGTAATTTAATGGATGCTAATGTTGATTGGTTAAAACATCATATTGAGCAATATCGGACCTGTAAAACCGATACTTGTGAGGCTATTGATGATTTTGATGAGCTCAATAAGTTGGGCCAAGGTTTCACGTCAGCCGATCCTTTAGAACAAATAGATATTGGGGATGGTTCTATATCTAGGCCGACCTTTGTAAATCTAAATCTTGAAGCCGATTGTAAATTAAAATTAATCGCGCTCTTGAAAGAGTATGTTGATTGCTTTGCATGGAGTTATACGGAGATGCCCGGGTTAAGCCGAGAACTTGTTGAGCATCGACTTCCTATTAAGCCGGGGTTCCGACCATTCAAGCAACATCCTCACCGTTTTAATTCTACAATATATGACCGGATTAAAGAGGAAGTTAATCAGTTGTTACAAGCAGGGTTTATCCAGCCATGTAGGTATGCGGAGTGGGTCTCTAAAATCGTGCCTGTAGAGAAGAAGGACACCGGGAAAATCAGGGTTTGCATTGATTTTAGAGATTTAAATAGAGCCACACCCAAAGATGAATATCCTATGCCTATAGCCAATATGTTAATCAATGATGCTTCAGGACATCAGGTTGTCAGTTTTCTTGATGGCAACACTGGTTATAATCAGATATTCATGGCCGAAGAGGACATGTCCAAGACAACCTTTATTTGTCCTAGGTTCGTTGGTCTTTTTGAGTGGGTCGTGATGACATTTGGTTTGAAGAATGCAGGTGCTACTTATCAACGCGCTATGAATCTGATCTTTCATGATTTGATTGGGATAATCATGGAAGTATATATTGATGATATTGTGATTAAGTCAGCCGCCCATATGTCTCATCTGGCCGATTTACGTCTAGCATTTAAGAGGATGCGTCGCTATGGTTTGAAGATGAATCCACTAAAATGTGCTTTCAGTGTGTCGGCTGGGAAGTTTTTAGGGTTCATCATTCACGATAAAGGCATAGAGATTGATCCTAAAAGGATAGAAAAGATCAAGAAAGTTCAAGCGCCTACATGCAAAAAGGACTTGCAGAAGTTCTTGGGGAAAGTGAACTACTTGAGGAGATTTATTGCAAACTTGTCCGGGAAAATTATTCCTTTCACCCCTATATTAATATTAAAAGATGAAGCTGAGTTCACTTGGGGGGCAGAGCAACAAGAAGCATTTGAAAAGATAAATGAATATTTGTCATCTCCACCAGTTCTTTGGGCGCCCAAAAGAGGAATTCCCTTTAGATTATATGTCGCTGCCGAGGAGAAAGTTATTGGAGCTGTCTTAACACAAGAAGTTGGAGGTAAAGAGTATTTAATTGCTTATATTGGTCGCCGTCTTCTTGATCCCGAGACAAGGTACGCCCATGTTGAGAAATTATGTTTATCTTTATACTATGCTTGTGCTAAAATGAGACACTATTTGCTATCTAGTACATGTGTTGTTGCATGTCAGGCCGATGTGATTAAACACATGCCATATCGGCCAATCCTTAGGGGAAGAATTGGTAAATGGGCGTATGCATTGATTGAGTTTGACTTGACCTATGAACCATTCAAAACTTTAAAGGGTCAAGTTCTTGCCGATTTTATCGTTGAGCATGGTATTAGTTTAGAGGATGAAATCGGTTATTTTACTTTTTCTCCATGGAAGCTTTATTTTGATGGATCGGCTTGTAAGGAGGGCCAAGGTGTCGGTGTGGTCATCATTTCTCCTAATGGTGCTGAGTTTGAAATGCTAAGCCGATTGGATTACCTGTTGAAGGGTCGAGATGCCGGACTAGAGGGGGGGTGAATAGTCCTTTTAAAAATAAACTTAATCGGAGCGACTAACCAAAACAAATGCGGAATTAAAACTATCGGTCTAGCCAAGACTACACCCCTCTACCTACACTCTATGACACCTTACAAAAGATTCTAAACAAAGCAAATAAGGTGTCGGGCTAGCTAGAGCTCACCTAATCAATTCTAGAAGCAAGGTCACACAAGCCTATGCAACTAGTACTTCAAGCACGGGGGAGCTCCTACGCAATCTAGTAAGCAAAGCACAAAGCTCCTAAGCTCACTAGCAATGCTCAATAACAAGGCTACACAAGCCAAATTAGAGAGCTCAACTTATCTACACAAACTAAGCCACTAAACACTAGCACAAGTATATGTATTGAAATACAAGCTAGTGCAAAACAGCAGGTAGTCAGTACTACCAGGCTACAAGGCCGGTACTACCGATGCCGGTACTACCGGGCTTCAATGCCGGTACTACCGAGCACCTGCAGGAAGCTACGAGATCGAAGGGGATGGGATGCAATCTCAGATCTAGCAATTACCCCACTTCCCTAGATGATGTAGATGACGAATGTAGCTTCCCCAAGTCTTGGTTCCTTGCCAAATGGTAGATCGAGTCTTCCCAACCAAAGATAGAGTGATGGAGGGAGGAAGAACACGAAGAACACAAGAACAAGCGTAATATGCAAGGAACAAAGAACAATAAGAGCAACAAGAGACGGGGACACAAGATTTTATCCCGAGGTTCACTTGGTTGCCACCAAGCTAGTCCCCGTTGAAGCAAGCCCAAGGTTGCCGCCGATCCTCTCGCTAGTGGTGACACTAAGCCAACCTCTCCATGATGGAGTGCTCGCCAAGAGCTCTAGCTTTCGATCCAGCCGGACCACTTGGCGCTCTTCACGCCTCTTCTCCACTAGAGTTGCTCTTCGCGATCTCCCGCGGGGCGAGCACAATGCCCCTCACAAAGCTTCTCCGGAGCCACGCACAATCTTCTTGCGGGCTTCACAACGGAGACACGCACCAAGCCGTCTAGGAGGTGGCAACCTCCAAGAGTAATAAGCACCACCGGCTTGCAACTCGAACACCTAGTGCCACTCGATGCTATCTCTCAAAGCAACGCACTAGGATCTCTCTCTCACACAATCGGATAAGCACTAAAGCATATGTGTGTTAGAGGTCTCACAAGCATATCCACACAAGCCACCAAGGCTTTGGAGTGCTCCAGCAACCGGCTCACAGCCGGCCTCCATCCCTATTTATAGAGGGGAGCGACCAACTAGCCGTTTCCCCTTTTCTGCGCTTCGGTCGGTAGTACCGACCCCCTGGGCGGTAGTACCGACTGCCTCACTTATAGCCGTTACACACGGCGCGTTGACAAAAATGAACAACCGACCCCTGGTCGGTACCTCCGACGGTCGGTAGTACCGGCCCTATGGCGGTACTACTGCCAGGCCAAAACTGGCCACTTCCAGAGAGCATCCAAAACTCCTCCATACCATGGTACTACCGACCCCCTAGTCGGTACTACCGAGCCCGGTACTACCGGCCCTATGGCGGTACTACCGGCAGGCCAAACTCAGCTCAACACAGAGAGCTTGCAAAACCCTTCAGGACCACGGTACCACCGACCCTCTAGTCAGTACTACCGAGGGTCGGTACTACCGACCCTATAGCGGTACAACCGCCAGGTCACTTCAGACCCAACACAGAGAAGGTTGCACGCAGCACCCTTGGGCGGTACTACCGACCCCCCTGGGCGGTACTACCGACCACACTCAGAAAACTCCCTTTTCTTCTCTGTGTTGATCCAAATCAACTCCAACAACTTCTCCTTTGCAAATGTGCCAACACCACCAAGTGTATACAACCTTGTGCATGTGTGTTAGCATTTTCATAAACATTTTTCAAAGGATTTTCACTTGCTCTCACCACGCCACTCGATCCTAGCAACATCGCAAAGTTAGATCGCTCAAGTGGCACTAGATGACCGATATGCAAACAAGTTTGCTCCTCTTAATAGTACGGCCATCTATCCTAAATCCGGTCATAATCTTCTCTACACACCTATGACCGGTGAAATGAAATGCCCTACAAATATACCTTTGCCTTGCGCATTCCATTCCATCTCCTTCGGTGTTGATGCAACACATGCACCAACCTATCTTCAAATGATATGATCCACTTCATATCATCACATGGCCTCCATGGTCCATCGATCTTGACATCACTTGCTCTTCACCATCGCTTCGGTCCTTCGGTGCCAAGTCTTGCTTAAGCCTCCCGACACTCGGTACCAACGGCTTCAAAGCCTCCAACTTGCCCCTCACCTTCGCAACCGGTCCATCAAGCCAAGTCTTGCCTTGATCTTTACCATCTTGGCCACATGACCACATGTCATGTTTCATGTGCATTAAGCTCCTTCATCACATGTGTGAGCCTTGCAACATCTTCCAAGCCATTTCACCTCTATGGCATATGTTGCTCACACATGATCACCTATGGACTAATCACCTGTGTAATTCACTTCAAACATATATTAGTCCACCTAAGTTGTCACTCAATTACCAAAACCAAACTAGGACCTTTCAATCTCCCCCTTTTTGGTAATTGATGACAACTCTACAAAGATATGGAAATTATGCTTATTCCAGGCTAGCATTTCACAAGAATGTAAATTGCTAACTTGGTTTGGATTCATGTTGCTTGCCCAAGCTATTTTACCATGTGTAAAGGATTTTGGACAAGTAGAACAAATCCGAATTGGTAGTATTAGCTCCCCCTACATATGTGCTACAGTGTTTGAAAATGAAACTTGCACATATGCATAGATATCGAAGTGTGGGAGAGTAATTACTACCAAAAAGTGCTAAGGTGTATAGAATAACCTTTTAAGCGTGTTATCGATGAAGTTCATAGTTGTACACCTTCTTTAGCACCAAGAGTAGCTAGACATCATAAAAACTAGAAAACCCCGTGAGATCAACTTTAGAAGCAAGGGTCTAGTTTGCATGAAAAGCACAAGTCTAGCTATCAACCTATGCATGCTAGTTATCAAATCATCAATTAAGCCCTATAACTAGCATACACCACACAAGCATGCATATAAGATTTGAAAGCTTATGCAATGCAAGCAAGCACATGATTATGTACATATCAAATGCAACAACCAAGTTCATGAGCTTGCTCCCCCTACTTGTGTGATCTTTGTTACACTCTCTCGCTTTCATTTTTTCACTCTCCCCCTTTCATTTTATCTTTCATTCCTTTTATCTTTGTTATACTTTCTCCCCCTTTGTCATCTATTTCCATAAAAGGTTTGCATAAAGGAGGTTCAACTTATTAAGAGAGAGATGTTGGTTTCATTTCATTTGTGGTTCAACATAGATCATTTGCATGAAACATTCAACACGGTTTGCTCTAGAGTAAGCTTCTTCACACATTTTGCAATGGTTATCTTACTCACGTTGGTTAAAAGTTCCATTGCTCATTCTCTAGGTTAAACACTAGGATTGCAAGCCCATAAACATGTCATATGTTACCACTAGATCATGTAAACCATAGAAGCAATAGTGGCATCATATAAGCATCAAAACTTTTGATTTTCATGGATGCTCCTAGATAGTATCACAAGGATGTCTATATGCTCTAATCAAGTCCTAAGCATAGTATGAATGCATATGACAAACAATGATACCTTGCTATCTTGGAGTAGAGGTTAGTCATTTGATTTCAACTCCGAAAATAGCAATGTGAAGTCCATGGTGAAGACCAATAGATACCAATTGAAAGAATCAAATCTTCACCCATATGATCAAGTGCACTATCTTGTTGTGGTTGGCTTGTTTCTTCATTTGACCTTTGCTTGCATATAAATACCACTTGAGTTGGCATGATTTACTTGTCTATCTTGGATGTTGCTTGCTTCTTTAGATCAACCCTTTTGATATCTTCAACTAAGCATCTCAAATGACACTTTAGATCACCACTTCCATGTTAGCCTTCCAAGCCTTGCTTGGTTAACCTACCAAAGGCGGCAAGCCCCTACAAAAGGGAGAAGTGTCCTTTCTCCAAAGAATCATCCTTGATACTCACTTGAATTGACCTTGTTTGATTGATCCTTTTGGACTCTTCTTGAAATGTGACTTTGAATCCATATTTGAGTCCTTTTCTTTCTTCCAAATGATATTTAATTTGATACTTGAACTTGATCTTTATCTTCATCTTGATGTTGGTCTTGATCTTCAATTTGAGTACCAATTGTGTGCCAAATACACTTCCACAATCAAGTGACCTTGTACTCATCTTTGTCATACTTCTAGCTCATTTCAAAACCAAACATAGGTCCCTCAATCACTTATAAACATGATTCCAATTTGAGGGCCTTTCAATCAAAGTGACTCTAGATTAATCCAATAATTGTCACTTTTCTGGCAGATTCTGTCCTTCTCAAAGAAACATGCATATCTCCCAAGATATAAGTCCAATGACCATGAAATTTGGTGGAGATGTGCTTCTCTAAGTGTTCTAGCAGCCATAAAAATTTGAGCTTCATTGGCTTTCTAGATTGCTACCAAATTTCAATTCTTTCCATAGTACTACATGCTGAAAACTGCTGCACTATAGTTGACAAGATCTACTCCAAAACCAAAGTACATCTTATCCAATAATCATGAATTTTGCACAGCAACTAATATCATAAGTGTAGAGCATGTGTACCAAATTTCAAGCCAATCCAAAAAGATTTGATCATCCAAACATGGCTATCTTCTCAGCTCACTCAGATTTTGCAAAATTGAACAATTTTGAGCAATTGAGCTATACTCTACCAATTTGAATCAAACTTGAGATAAACTAGCTTGAACATCAACACAAGTCATATATCCATACAAATCCACTTACTAAAGGTCATCTTGTGAACATATCCAATCAAACTAACTCAAACTTGATCACTAAGCAATTTGTCCTTTCAATCATCTTATAGCAAGCAACATATGCATATATATATCCAATTCAATCAACTCATATGCATCTAAAAGAACATGATCAACTAGAGATATACCTTAGTAGCTCATGATCATCCAAAAGCAAGCTTCAACTAAATTTGATTGCAAGCCTTCAAATATTCCATTCTACCACCACAACTTGATCTTTTGCACTTGTATGTTGTATCACTTGGACTTCACTCTTTTGTCTTGGCATTGGGATGGATTTGCACTAAGCTTCATTACTTGATTCAATCACATGATGATCAACATAGAACAAATTGAATCAAGTCTCCAATGCCATGGTACCTACACACATTCATCCACTAGTTGATGGTACCCAAACTTGTTTGGGTCCTCTCAAGTTAGGTGCAACATACTTTGGCATAGCCTTAGTATGAATAGCGGGATGAGTTTTAATAATAGTCTTAGAGGTACCATTTTCATCCTTCCTAAGCATAGAATCATTAGCAATTGAAATAGGCTTAGGAATGTTACCTAGGGGACATGAATGAGCCATGTGTCCCCTTTCCCAGCATGAGTAGCAATTTCTTCTTGATTGAGCCTTCTCTTCCTTGCTCATGTGTTGCTTCTCATTGCCTTGCCTCACTTGGGTTGCTTGAGCCTTCTTCTCAAGCTTGTTGGGACACTTTGAGGCAAAGTGACCCATCTTCTCACATTCATAGAACTTGACTTGGGTGAGGTCTTGTGTTGATCTTGATCTTCTACCTCCCCTTCTTGTCTTCTTCCCCATATCACCATCTTCATGGTTGATCTTTCTTTGCACTTGGGGCTTCTTCTTATTGGGGCAAGCTTTTGCAAGATGTCCCATCTCATGGCATTGATAGCACATGAAATGAGATAGCTTTTCTTGTTCTTGCTTCTTCATCTCTCTTTCATGTCTTCTCTTGCCCCATCTCTTGCCTTTGACATTGCTTTTGTTAAAGCCAATGCCACTATTGTCACCATAGCTTCTTTGATTTTTCATCATGTGCTCATGGGTGACCTTTGATTTACACCACCTCTCTAACTTGTTGCTCAAGTTCTTCACTTCACTTTTGAGCTCATTGTTCTCCTTCAAAATGTTAGTCTCAAAAGACAAGGAAGTAGAACAAGCATCTCTATGTGAAGAACATGGCATAGATAATAAATCTTCACAAGAGGTGGATACATGCTTCTTTTCTACATCACATGGGTTAGCACAAATATGTGATTGATCATTTGACCCAAGTGATGAGCTCTCACTAGTTTTAATTTCTTCATTAGAAAGATTCTTAGTGAGAAAAGCATGGCATTTTACCAAGTTATCATGAGCAACACTAAGTTCCTCATGAGTCAATTTAAGCTCATCATGTGAACAAATAGTAACATAAAGTAGATGCTTTTGTTGTTCACATGCATTCTTTAGAAGTGAGTTTTCTTTTTCCAATTTTGCATTTTTAGACATCTCATTTTCTAAAGCTTTGGTGAGTCTACATACAAGCTCTACATTTGGATCATCACAATCAACAACCACATTTGCAATTGATACCTTAGTGTCACCGTGTGACATGAAGCAATGTGGTGTAGAGGGAGAGCTTGTTGAGACATCACTCTCATAGCCATCATCCTTGTCAAGTGATCTTGTGGATTGATCATCATCTTCATCACTTGACCATGAGGTGGAGCAATCTTCCACAAACACAAAGTTGTGGTCATGCTCATCATCCTCATGTGCCTCTTCCTTGGGCTCACTAACATCATCATCATTTGGAGCACTTCCATACTTGTCATTGAGATATTTCCACATGTGATGGGAGGACTCCATATCCATGATCTCACTAAAGATATCATCATGCAAAGATCTAAAAATGATGTTAGTAGCTTGGCACTCGAGATCTAGGCATTTCTCTTGTGCTTGAGTTAGATCCTTTTCATCCAACACATGAGAAAAGCCTACATCTACGATCCACCACATTTGAGAGCAAATAAACTTGAAATTGCATATCATCCAAGTTTTCCAACGTGTAAAGTGAGTGCCATCAAAAATGTGTGGACAATCAATGCCTAGCCCATAAGTCGCCATCCTCTCGGGTCGGTGAAGACCACAAATGAGAGACCTAGCTCTGATACCACTTGAAGGGTCGAGATGGCGGACTAGAGGGGGGGTGAATAGTCCTTTTAAAAATAAACTTAATCGGAGCGACTAACCGAAACAAATGCGAAATTAAAACTATCGGTCTAGCCAAGACTACACCCCTCTACCTACACTCTATGACACCTTACAAAAGATTCTAAACAAAGCAAATAAGGTGTCGGGCTAGCTAGAGCTCACCTAATCAATTCTAGAAGCAAGGTCACACAAGCCTATGCAACTAGTACTTCAAGCACGGGGGAGCTCCTACGCAATCTAGTAAGCAAAGCACAAAGCTCCTAAGCTCACTAGCAATGCTCAATAACAAGGCTACACAAGCCAAATTAGAGAGCTCAACTTAGCTACACAAACTAAGCCACTAAACACTAGCACAAGTATATGTATTGAAATACAAGCTAGTGCAAAACAGCAGGTAGTCAGTACTACCAGGCTACAAGGCCGGTACTACCGATGCCGGTACTACCGGGCTTCAATGCCGGTACTACCGAGCACCTGCAGGAAGCTACGAGATCGAAGGGGATGGGATGCAATCTCAGATCTAGCAATTACCCCACTTCCCTAGATGATGTAGATGACGAATGTAGCTTCCCCAAGTCTTGGTTCCTTGCCAAATGGTAGATCAAGTCTTCCCAACCAAAGATAGAGTGATGGAGGGAGGAAGAACACGAAGAACACAAGAACAAACGTAATATGCAAGGAACAAAGAACAATAAGAGCAACAAGAGACGGGGACACAAGATTTTATCCCGAGGTTCACTTGGTTGCCACCAAGCTAGTCCCCGTTGAAGCAAGCCCAAGGTTGCCGCCGATCCTCTCGCTAGTGGTGACACTAAGCCAACCTCTCCATGATGGAGTGCTCGCCAAGAGCTCTAGCTTTCGATCCAGCCGGACCACTTGGCGCTCTTCACGCCTCTTCTCCACTAGAGTTGCTCTTCGCGATCTCCCGCGGGGCGAGCACAATGCCCCTCACAAAGCTTCTCCGGAGCCACGCACAATCTTCTTGCGGGCTTCACAACGGAGACACGCACCAAGCCGTCTAGGAGGTGGCAACCTCCAAGAGTAATAAGCACCACCGGCTTGCAACTCGAACACCTAGTGCCACTCGATGCTATCTCTCAAAGCAACGCACTAGGATCTCTCTCTCACACAATCGGATAAGCACTAAAGCATATGTGTGTTAGAGGTCTCACAAGCATATCCACACAAGCCACCAAGGCTTTGGAGTGCTCCAGCAACCGGCTCACAGCCGGCCTCCATCCCTATTTATAGAGGGGAGCGACCAACTAGCCGTTTCCCCTTTTCTGCGCTTCGGTCGGTAGTACCGACCCCCTGGGCGGTAGTACCGACTGCCTCACTTATAGCCGTTACACACAGCGCGTTGACCAAAATGAACAACCGACCCCTGGTCGGTACCTCCGACGGTCGGTAGTACCGGCCCTATGGCGGTACTACTGCCAGGCCAAAACTGGCCACTTCCAGAGAGCATCCAAAACTCCTCCATACCATGGTACTACCGACCCCCTGGTCGGTACTACCGAGCCCAGTACTACCGGCCCTATGGCGGTACTACCGGCAGGCCAAACTCAGCTCAACACAGAGAGCTTGCAAAACCCTTTAGGACCACGGTACCACCGACCCTCTAGTCGGTACTACCGAGGGTCGGTACTACCGACCCTATAGCGGTACAACCGCCAGGTCACTTCAGACCCAACACAGAGATGGTTGCACGCAACACCCTTGGGCGGTACTACCGACCCCCCTGGGCGGTACTACCGACCACACTCAGAAAACTCCCTTTTCTTCTCTGTGTTGATCCAAATCAACTCCAACAACTTCTCCTTTGCAAATGTGCCAACACCACCAAGTGTATACAACCTTGTGCATGTGTGTTAGCATTTTCATAAACATTTTTCAAAGGATTTTCACTTGCTCTCACCACGCCACTCGATCCTAGCAACATCGCAAAGTTAGATCGCTCAAGTGGCACTAGATGACCGATATGCAAACAAGTTTGCTCCTCTTAATAGTACGGCCATCTATCCTAAATCCGGTCATAATCTTCTCTACACACCAATGACCGGTGAAATGAAATGCCCTACAAATATACCTTTGCCTTGCGCATTCCATTCCATCTCCTTCGGTGTTGATGCAACACATGCACCAACCTATCTTCAAATGATATGATCCACTTCATATCATCACATGGCCTCCATGGTCCATCGATCTTGACATCACTTGCTCTTCACCATCGCTTCGGTCCTTCGGTGCCAAGTCTTGCTTAAGCCTCCCGACACTCGGTACCAACGGCTTCAAAGCCTCCAACTTGCCCCTCACCTTCGCAACCGGTCCATCAAGCCAAGTCTTGCCTTGATCTTTACCATCTTGGCCACATGACCACATGTCATGTTTCATGTGCATTAAGCTCCTTCATCACATGTGTGAGCCTTGCAACATCTTCCAAGCCATTTCACCTCTATGGCATATGTTGCTCACACATGATCACCTATGGACTAATCACCTGTGTAATTCACTTCAAACACATATTAGTCCACCTAAGTTGTCACTCAATTACCAAAACCAAACTAGGACCTTTCACCTGTGCACTAATAATCAAGCCGAATATGAAGCTCTTTTATTCGGTTTAGAGATGTTATGTTCCATGGAGGTTAAGCTTGTTGAAGCTTATGGCGATTCCTTATTAGTAGTACAACAAATTGCTGGTAAATTTCAATGTTTAGAGGGATCGTTAAATGTTTATCTTGACATGTGCCTTGACATCATTACTCATTTTACCGAATTCCAGATTCGGCATATACCAAGGCATGAAAATCATAAAGCCAACATGTTAGCTCAACAAGCGTCTGGCTATAATGTTAGTAAACACAATTTTCACGTAAAGTCGGTGCAACAGTGTGCAGAAGTATTATCGGTTCCTATGGCCGACCTGAATGTTTTAAAACTAGTTCGACCACCCTACCCCGGCCGACCAGGTTGTTTATGAATCAGATCAGTTAATCCGTCCGATTGACCTGGTCAATCTTGGAACGATTAATTTGTCCGAAGGGACTCTAAATCGGTCCAAAGCAAGTGGAACTGATTTAGAAGATT
This sequence comes from Coix lacryma-jobi var. lacryma-jobi, assembly GCA_009763385.1. Classification (NCBI taxonomy): domain Eukaryota; kingdom Viridiplantae; phylum Streptophyta; class Magnoliopsida; order Poales; family Poaceae; genus Coix; species Coix lacryma-jobi. The sequence continues at coordinate 95,105,741 of CM019826.1, read as the reverse complement.
GGAGAACTCCCTTACTTATATATCTTAATGATCCAAGTACTAAGGTTGATCAGAGTGTTCGGCGGAGTGCATTTAAATATATACTGCATAATGATGAGCTTTACCGAAGAACTGCCGAAGATTTGTTACTTAAGTGTTTAGGGTCCGATCAAGCAAAGGTGGCTATGGGAGAAGTTCATGAAGGTATTTGTCGTACACATCAATCAGCGCTTAAGATGAAATGGCTATTACGAAGAGCTGGGTTTTATTGGCCCACGATGATGACTGATTGTTTTCGTTACTACAAAGGATGCGAAGAATGTCAACGGTTTGGAAATATACAGCTTGCACCTGCTGCTATGCTTCATTCTATTATCAAACCGTGGCCTTTTCGTGGTTGGGGGCTAGACTTCATTGGCCAAATTCATCCCCCATCTTCAAAGGGACATCGTTTTGTTCTGGTCGCTACAGATTACTTTACTAAATAGACTGAAGCGGTGCCTTTGAAGAATATGACACATAAGGAGGTAATTGAGTTTATCACTGAACATATTATACATAGATTCGGCATACCTCAAACATTAACCACAGATCAAGGGACGTCTTTTATTTCTAAAGAGGTGTGAGATTTTGCTGAATTATACAAAATAAAGATGCTCAATTCGTCTCCATATTATGCTCAAGCTAATGGCCAAGCTGAGTCCAGTAACAAGACTTTGATCAAGCTTATCAAAAAGAAGATTGAGGATAACCCAAGGAGGTGGCATGAGGTTTTGTCTGAAGCTTTATGGGCTCATCGTGTGTCAAAGCATGGTGCTACGAAAGTTACTCCTTTCGAGTTGGTATATGGGCAAGAAGCAGTGTTGCCCGTCGAGGTAAATCTGGATGCATATAGACTAGCTACACAGAATGATTTATCTGCTGTTATGTATCATGATGCCATGATGGACAACGTTGATGAAGTGACCGATAAGAAGTTAAAAGCTCTTAAGGAGATGGAGAAAGACAAAGCCCGGGTTGCCAGAGCATACAATAAAAAGGTGAAGAGCAAAATGTCTCCCAAGTGGGAGAATTAATATGGAAGACTATACTACCACTCGTGGCGAGGAGCAACACGTTTGGCAAATGGTCGCCGAGTTGGGAAGGTTCTTATAAGTGATTAAAGTAATATTTGGGAATGCATATTGCTAGAGACGTTACAAGGTGAGAGTCTCCCAAGAGCAATAAATGGAAGGTATCTAAAAAAATACTTTCCAAGTGTTTGGCAAGAAGTCTAAGTGCTTTCCAAGCAAAGGCCGATACATATCGCCCTTAGAACAAAAATTAGTTAGAATATTTATCCTTAATTATCGAATAGCCGATGAGTTGGACATTGTTGTTATTCAGTTTGTTTTAGGTTTTTCTAAACATCACCTAAAAACAGGGGGGCATATGTTGACACTCAAAGTGTCACAGGTAAAATGAATTTAGAAGAAATATCGAGTTATAATATTAGAGTCGAATTTGTCTTTTTGAGAGATCGGATGTTCTAAGCTAAGTGGGCCTGATTATTTTGGGGTTCCGATCACTCATGTTACGTCCGACCAGGTGGACCTGGTCAGAAGCCTTATGGTTGTGATGAATGTTGAGTCCGGATGATAATACATGAGTTCTTCTTTTATGAAGACGATTCGTTAATCAGTATGGGTTGATAAAGCCCATTAAACCGATCTAATCGATCTAAGGATCGGTGAGATCACGGTAACCTTGTCACGTCCGGATTGGATTCTATATATTGATAGAGTCCGGATAGGAAACTTGGAGATCGTATCTGAAGATGTTTTCTATTGGGATAAGACCAGCCCCCTCTATATATATGAGAGGATCATGGCTGATTGAGGCATCAACCCTAATCGATCAAAATCAATCTACTATCCCTTTTTACTCCTTTTTCCCTCTACCTTGCTGTTCGGCGCGTCTCCCGGTGAGACTCGATGGCGTTCTAGGCGGCCTTGCTGGTCCTAGAGCAACCTCTACGTGCTTCTCCCTGACGGGTCTTCCCGGGAGGAGTTCTAGAGTTATCAACACAGGAGATCAAAACCCTAGATCGATCCAAACCGGTCTCTAGATCGGTTTTCATCGGTTTAGCTAGGGTCCCTGCTGTCTCAGGTTGATCTGCAACCTCTCCGGGCGTTCTAGCCCTGCTGGTGTGTGATTCGGATCACTTCCGACGTCAACCAATCTTTTTGTAAATCCGGTAATTAACACTAGTACAGAACGAAACTACATAGGCAGTTCTAAACCGATTTGTAGACGCGTTTTTCTGAACCGCCTACGCTGGGGCCAGTAGAAATAGGACCACAACACAGACGGTTGCTTGTGAACCGCCTGTGGAAATGGATTTCCACAAACGGTTGACTTTGCGAACCGCCTGTGCAAATGAGCATTTCCACAGGCGGTTGACATGGTGAACCGCCCGTGTAAAAAATTCCCGAAAAAACCAGTAAATAAATAGGAAAAAAATATTTTAATTAGGGGGAAGAGCAACAATTTTGGTATAATTTTATAACACACTGCAAAGCAACACTAGCTTCTAAGTTTTTGACTTGTTATAATTTTCATACTATTGTTACCTTGCAGGTTCAACAATTTGGTGCAAAAATAATTACCTGATTTACTTAGATCTTTACTGATATGTAGAGAGTCCAGCTATATAATACTCCCTCCCTTTTTTGTTTTCATTCTTGGTTTCTTCTAATTTCTTTTTATGCGTTCTCACCTTCCGTTGCTACATCTGAATTTTGCAGTTATCATGCCATCGCATGCCCTTGATGGGCTTAGTCACCTCAACATCGAGTACCCGATGTGGTTCCAAATCAAGCACCCCAGCACTGAGCATGTCACGCATAGTGAGAACACATGGTTGAGAAGTCTCCATGTAACATGGTTGAGAAGTGCTCATGTGTGTGTGGTGAATGATGATACAAGCAAAGAAGTTTCGAGGCTTTTCCCGTTGAGTCTTATTTCATATTTGCTTGATAATGTTAATGACTAACCGATGACGTTGAGTTATGTCGTGGTGTTTCGTGTTGGTGTGCGTGTGCAATGTCTCTTGGCTGTGTTGGTGTGCAGGTTTAGAGATCATAGGCAATGGTTGATGACGAGGTGAAGGTCAAGTAGAGACGTGTCGTGCTGATGGACTGAGAGTGGCGAAGGGCGGATGTGAGGCTTGGACTAAGCGACGGAAGGGCCAGAGGACCAGTTACGGTAGCTGGCACTTGGCAGCAACAAGCAAGAGTACATGGGGATGTCGGCGGCATCAGTCGAGTCAAGATAGAAGGCGATAGCGTCGTGGCACTTGACAAAGGTCGAGCACGGGCTTGCATGGGAGATGCAAGTGCCATCGGCCGAGTCAGGGATGAAGGCGGAGGCATCGTGCTTGACGGAGGCTAGACACGCGTCAACATCGGTGTCAGCAACAGGTGGCGGGTTTGCCGATTTGGGCCTCAAAACCGAGCGGTGGTTCCGGAGCAGAACAAGATGACACATGGCGGCACCGTGAGACTTGCGTCGAGGCAAATCTAGTGGTGAGTAGGCGCGATAGTCATCAGGACGACACATGGCAGCACTAGGAGCTTCCATTGTGACGAAGCGACCGATGAGGAAGGTGTGTGACCATCGATGAAGAAACTCGCAGAGTTGGACGGTTTTACCCTAGAGGGTATTGGGGTTGTGTGCTTCATGAAAGGACATTTTTGTCTTTCAATGTGTGCCTATATATATATATATATATATATATATGAGAAGGGGCTGTTGGGGCAGCCATCGTTGGAGCTGTGCCACTCTCATTTTGTTGTTGTGAGGGGAGGCTGGGGTTAAAGAGGGGAGAGCTCTTGTTCTTTAGCTTTTTGCCATCCATAGTTTTGTGTTAGTAGGAGTGGCTTATAACCAAACCATGAGTTAATACAATCATACATCATGTTGAAATCCAAGGATAATTCGTGCTCCTCTTTGTCTTGCGATTTTGTTCTTCACGTTCTTCGTTTCCCCTCTTTATGATTTCGCGAGTTCTTTCGATTTGAGAGATGTATTGTGATTCTGTTTGAACTATCTTGTGCTACGACGTGAGAGGCATCTCTCCACCAAAGAATTTTCTCAGATTCCTCACGAGCGCATAGATCGGACGGAAATCATTTTTGAAGTCAAACTTTTGCCCTTTTCACGTGATCTAAAATATCTAAGGATCTAGTTGGGTTCAAGCCATGATTCTTAGGAATACCTCACCAACAGGCTCAAGATCACTTGGGTGAAGTTTGGTTGCAAGCCCTTTTGATTTGGTCGAGATCCGATCAAATTTGGGTTTGATACGAGTTGTTTTTGTGCAGTCTGAGCATTCTTGGACTGTCCGACATTCATTCCTGGATTGTCCAGAGTTCCGGGTGAGAACACATGGGAGATTGAGCCACTTGGTTGAGAAGTGCCCACATGACATGGTTGAGAAACTCCTATGTGTGTATGATGAATGATTGACACTTGTGAGGAAGGTTTGAGGCTTTTCCCGGTTGAGTCCTTATTTCATATGCGCTTAATATTTATGACTAACCGGTGGCGTTGAGTTGTGGTGTGTTACATGAGTTGGTGTGCGTGTGCAACATGTGTCTCTTGGTTGTGTTGATGTGCAGGTGTGGAGCTCGGAGACAGTGGTCGATGGTGAGATGAAGGTCAAGTAGAGATATGTCGTGCCGACGGACCAGGAGCGGTGAAGGATGGGCATGTCGTGCAGCGGACATGCCATGCCGATGGACCCGGAGCGGTGAAGGGCGGGCGTAAGGCTTGGACCGATCGATCGGATGGCTAGAGGACCAGTTGTGGTAGCCGGCACTTGGCTTCAATAAGCGAGAGCACATGGGGATGGGCGATGCATCGACCGAGTCGGGAGGAAGACGATGGCGTCGTGGCACTTGGCGGGAGGTCGAACACGGGCTTGCGTGCAGCGCAAGTGCCGTTGGCCAAGTCAAGAAGGAAGGCGAACGCATTGTGCCCGTCCTGGAGGCTGGACATACATCGGCATCGGTGCCTATTGACGGTCCTTATTGCCTATTTATAACTGCCAACTCCTACATGAAATGATCACCAAACTAGAATTATGACTTTTATATCTAACAGATTGAAGGACCGAAGATGCTACCAGAAAGCGACAAGAGGGGGGGTGAATGGGAGCTTCAAAATTTCCTTCTGGAAACTTGTTGCCACTGTCCCGAGAATCAACCCCAAGAGCAAACCCCAGAGCTCGCAAGTGTCCACGACCCTAGATGTAGGGTGGATACTTCCAAGAAGCACAACGAGACACTACACGACTCTAGAAACCCAACGCAAAAGCCGGAAATCAAAACTGACAACAGACGAATGAACCACAGAAGAAATAGTGCAGAATCACCTGCATCGGAAGCTGACCAGCATCCGATGCCCTAACACCGGAAGTCCGATGTGAACAGGACGTCTCTGGAACCCTACTGGACTGGCATCGGACGCAGCTAGAGCGAAACCCTAGCGTCCGATGCTTGACCCCCGGTGCGTCCGATGACAACAGAAGCTCCGATGGTTAGCGTCCGATGCTCCTTTAAAACCACTGTCAGATGACACGTGGCATCGGACGCTCCGCTGGTATGAAATCAGCGTTCGATGCTCACGATCACAGCGTCTGATGGTCCCGAAACAGCACATTTCTTCTGTGAAATTCACCCGATCTCCTACGAATCAAAAGCTCAAAGGCTTAGACTTGGTATGCAGAGTTTCTAGGAAGTTAGTGAGCTATCCAAAGAAATCATGGCTCGAACCTAACTTCAAATCGGTGAATTGGAAGAATTCGGGACAAAAGGAGCAAAACGGATCCAAAATGAAAATCGACCGATCTACTAGCTCATGAGGTTAGAGGTGAATTCCTTCGGTGGAAAGAAGTGCCTCACGATCTAGAACAACTTGGTTCAAACGGATTTGCAAAAGACGCACCAAGTAGAGAGATCGATCAACGGGAAAACGTGGAGAAAAGCAACCCGCGAAGAACACAAACAAAACGCGAATCACAACCACAAATTGGAACCGTGTGGCTACCACACGCTACAATAGTGAGATTACAGTCTCACTTCCTCAAAATCTCACGGGCATAGATGTATGATTGTCTTCTCTGTGGATCTCAGTTCGCTACAGCAGGGAATAGGGAGAGCAGGAAACCCTAGAAGCAAAAGAGCAAATGACTGAGATAGGATGGAAGGTGGGTGTCTCCCTCTACTTATCCTAATTCTATTTCCCACTCTACCCCTAACTAATTACAGAGCGAACCAGCTAAACCCTAGGGTTATTCTGGACCAACTCAAGGTAGGTGGTGATCCGACGGCCACGCCCGCACAACTGGTAGCGTTGCCTCGACGCAACCTCACCGATTGCCGCCACGTGCCGCCACCGCTCTGCTCGTCCTTTTCCTGGACTTTGCCCCTGGTTTTGTGGCCCAAACCGGGAAACCAGCCTCTACGACCAACCCCGGTTTTGAGGCCCAAACCGGGAAACCCGCAGTCATCGCCTGAGTTTTGTGGCCCAAACTCAGAAACCCGCAGCACCTAGGTTTTGAGGCCCAAACCTGGAAACCGTCCACCCGGTGGTTTTTCTATGGCTCAACCACCAAACCGACACCGTAGAGGGGATGCATCGCCCGTGCACCCCGTCCACCGACATGTGTCCCTAGGTCCTCGACCCGAGCAACACCATGTCCTGCAAGTCTCCGCTCGTCGCTGTCCCAGGCTGTCAGCCACCACAGCTGTCATCGCATTCCTTCATGAGTAAGGCATTTGCACAAAAGCATAACCAAGAAATGTCTGAAATGGACTATGGGTTTCGCGTGAGCTCCGTTGGGAGTAGCGTGTTGTCTAGACAGATGGTTTGCAATGCGACCATCGATATTGGAGGGCATAAATTTGGAGCTAATTTAGTAGTTTTGCCTGGACTAAGTATGGATGTAGTCCTAGGTATGAGTTGGATGACCATGTGGAATGCGGTGTTAGACACTGCGAACAGAACTCTTACCTTATCTGATAATCGGACAGGTAACAAACTTCGCGTATGTCTTCCCCGAGGTGCCGATTTGGTTGACCTATCTTGCACTCTTGCTATAGAGGACCTCTCTAAAATTCCAGTTGTCAGGGATTTCCTCGATGTTTTCCCGGATGAGTTACCAGGGTTACCACCAAAAGGGCAGTAGAATTTGCAATAGAGTTATTACCAGGAACTGCACCAATCTCTAGAAGGCCGTACCATATGCCACCCAATGAACTAGCAGAACTCAAGACCCAAATCAAGGTACTCTAGAAAAGGGGTTCATTCAACCTAGTATATCGGAATGGGGTTGCCCGGCTTTGTTCGTCAAAAAGAAAGATAAGTCACTACGCATGTGTGTGGATTATCGACCGCTCAATGCCGTGACGGTAAAGAACAAGTATTCGTTACCACGGATAGATATTCTCTTTGACCAGTTATCTCAAGCCAAGGTGTTTTCCAAGATTGACTTGAGGTCAGGTTACCATCAAATCAGAATCAGGCCACAGGATATTCCAAAGACCGCTTTTTTGACCAGATATGGATTGTACGAGTATCTTGTCATGTCCTTTGGGTTGACAAATGCTCCAGCATACTTTATGAGTTTGATGAACTCCGTGTTCATGCCAGAACTGGATAAGTTTGTAGTAGTATTCATTGATGATATATTAATCTATTCAGAGACTGTGGAAGAGCATGCAGAACATTGTGGATCATTTTGACCAGACTTAGAGAGCATCAGCTATATGCTAAGTTTAGTAAGTGTCAGTTTGGATGAGGAAGGTACATTTCCTTGCTCATATTTTATCTGAAGAGGGAATCACAGTTGATCCCAGTAAAGTACAAGAAGTAATGGATTGGAAGGCTCCTACATCGGTGGGTGAGATCAGGAGTTTGTTAGGTTTAGCAGGATACTATCACCGATTTATCCCGGATTTCTCCAAGATCGCCAAACCTATGACCAGTTTGTTACAAAAGAACCAAAAGTTTGAATGGACAGAGGAGTGCGAAACTGCTTTTCGTGCCTTACGGAAGCTGTTGACCACTGCTCCTGTCTTAGCTCAACCAGACATTGAGAAGCCCATTGATGTCTTTTGTGATGCATCAAAAGTTGGCTTAGGTTGTGTTCTTATGCAAGAAGGTAGAGTAATTGCTTATGCGTCTCGGCAATTAAGAAAGCATCAAGTGAACTATCCAACACATGATCTGGAATTAGCAGCAGTTGTACACGCTCTAAAAATCTGGAGGCATTATTTACTTGGTAATGTCTGTAATATGTACACGGATCACAAAAGTCTCAAGTATATTTTCACTCAGCCAGAGTTGAACATGAGGCAGAGAAGATGGCTTGAATTGATTAAGGATTATAATCTGCAGATTCACTACCATCCCGGTAAGGCAAACGTGGTAGCCGATGCTTTCAGTCGGAAGTCACATTGTAATGCTATGAAGTTGCTACCAGAAGATGGATTCAGTCTGATGCATCCTGCAGTACTACATGACATAGAATTACACAGTACGTTGGTCGATCAGATCGTAGACAAACAGAAAACCAATAAGGGTATCTACCATATCAAGGATAGGATAAAGGCTGCGACTGAACTGGTTAAGCATTTTCGAGTTGATAACAATGGAGTTCTATGGTTTGATCAGCGCCTAGTGGTACCTAAGGATAGGGAACTCAGAAACCGAATCATGAATGAAGCCCATTTGTCTAGGTTGTCTATTCATCCCGGAAGTGCTAAAATGTATCAAGAACTGCGTCCAAGATTTTGGTGGACCAAGATGAAGAAGAAATCACTGCTTATGTGGCTAGATGTGACACTTGTTGCCGAGTAAAGGCCGTTCACTTAAAACAGCCGGAATGCTTCAGCCTTTAGCTATACCTGAATGGAAGTGGGGAGGAGTGAGCATGGATTTCATCACAGGTTTGCCTACCACCCAGAAGGAAAATGATTCGATTTGGGTAATCGTGGATCCTCTTACCAAAATAGCCCATTTCATACCAGTCAAGACCAGCTATAAGGCACCAGACTATGCGGAGATTTACATGAGTCAGATTGTTCGACTCCATGGGGTACCAAAGATCATAGTTTCAGATCGAGGACCACAATTCACTGCACCGTTTTGGGAAAAGCTGCAAAAAAGAGTTAGGCACGGATTTGGTCCGAAGCTCGGCCTATCATCCGCAAACGTCAGGACAGACTGAAAGAGTAAACCAAGTGTTAGAAGATATGCTAAGAGCCTGTGTAATATCAGCAAAAGGTTCTTGGGAGAAATGGCTGCCTTTGGTAGAGTTTGCTTATAACAACAGTTATCAAGAGAGTATTCGGATGGCGCCTTTTGAAGCTCTATATGGTAGAAGGTGTAGAACACCGATAAGTTGGGTTGAACCTGGGGAACGCCGATACTATGGAATTGATTTCGTCAAAGAAGCAGAAGAACAAGTTAGAATCATTCAGCAACATATGGCAGCTGCACAGTCTCGATAGAAAAGCTATGCCGATAAACGAAGAAGACCACTTGAGTTCAACATCGGAGACTATGTCTATTTGAAAGTTTCGCCTATGAAAGGTGTTAAGCGCTTTGGAGTTAAAAGGAAGTTAGCACCAAGATTTGTGGGACCCTATAGAATCATGGAAAGGAGGGGAGAAGTAGCTTATCAGCTGCAGTTGCCAGAGCATTTGAAAGCTGTTTTTCCTGAATTCCATGTGTCGCAACTGAAGAAATGTCTCCGAATTCCTGAGGAAGAAGTGCAACCTGTGAATATCAAGTTGCAATCAGATCTCACTTATTCAGTAAAGCCATGCCGAGTGCTTGACGAAAAAGAGAGAGCAACCCGCGGAAGAATCGTGAAGCAATACAAAGTATCTTGGAGTGAGCAAGATGATACTTGGGAGACGGATAACTATCTAAAGGAGGTGTATCCATATTTTTATAAGAAATGGTTCGGAATCCAAATCTCGGGATGAGATTCCTTTAAGGATGGGAGGGCTGTAACACCTAGGTGTTAAGCAACCCTAAATTGCATAACTTGACATAGCATGAGCATAGCATCTCATCATTTCATGTGCACTGTGTGTTTTATGTTTAAGTCCTTGTTTAGCATCTAGTATAGCTATGTTTTGCTTTCTGTTTCTGACCTAGTGCCTTAAACCAAAGTTGTAGATCTTCATGAAAGGAACAACTTTGCTTAGAAACACTTTTTCAAAAAGGGTCTTTCAAATGTTAATTCTTGCATTAGAAAATGGACTAGGAGTAAAATTCTTTATCTAAGCAGAATTTGGACTTGGCCTTAAAGATGATTTGTTCCTTGCAAAATTCTAAGCATCTTTGCTTTTAGGACCTTTTCCTAATTCAGCTTAGTTTGGGAGTTGTGGAGCAGTTTAGAATTAAACAAAAACCTCATTTGTTTAAACCCTACCGGACCCACCTGTTCCCCCCTTCTCCTCCCGCGCGCGCCGTCGCCGTACGATGGCAAAACCCGCTCACCGCCGCAGCCTCTGCCGCCGCAGGCCCGCCTGCCAGGCCGTCCAAACCGCCGCTCACCGCCCCTGGTTTCCGACCAAACCGCCCGCGTGCTCTGCCACTTCTCTGCGCGCTCGCCGCGTGGCCGCCGTCCCGTCCGGTCGGCCGGAGCGACGGGAAGTGGCCAGGTTCATCAAACCGGCGATTTGAATCAGCCTTACCTCCCTCCGTCTCGCGCGCCAGCCATAGAACCCAGCCCGCTCGTCCACTTCCTCCTTCCGTTCGCTATCTTCACTTGAGCAGCATCGCCGCCGCCGCCCGCCATCTCCGGCGAGCAATTTCTCCCAACCTAGCGAACCGCCGTTCAATTTCGGCCGCCCATCTCTCCGCCCGAGGCTCCTCTTTTGATTTCTCGGGTTGGTTTCTCCTCTCCTCCTCTCTAGCCGGCGGAACGCCGAGCGCCATCCTCGGGTTCTCGCCATGGCCGCCGCCATGACCATCACTTGGTCCGGCCATTTCTGGCCAAACCATCTCCAACCAAGCCCCGTCCTAGCTTCGCCTTCCTCCGTTGATGCTTAGGGTTAGATGGAGACCCTTCTTTGACCATAGATTGCCGGAACCAAGCCATGTCGCCGCCGTGTCCGCCGCGGACTACCGCCGTGCGTGGCACCAAGCAACGCTGAGGTCGGCAAGGCTCGATAGTCTGCCCAATAGGTTGCTTAGGGTGTGGTAGAGCTAGTGCTCTCGTCGTCGAGCCTTGGTTTGGCCACGAGCCACCTCGCGGTCAAGTAGTCGCGCCGCCGCTCCGCCATGGCCGCCGTCGAGCTTGCTCCGGTGAGCCCCTGGCTTGGAGACTTAGTCGGTTGAGTCCGTCTCGTCGAGGCGAATCCAGTGGGGTAGGTAGTTGCGCCGGAGACCTCGCCACCGGCGAGTTCCGCGCTGGTCAACGCCGGCGAGAAAGGGAGCTCACTGACGCGTGGGCCCCATCGTCAGGCTGACGTGGTCAGCTGACCAGTGGGCCCAGTTGGCAGAGAAAGAGAGAGAGAGAGAGACCTGGGTACGCTAGAGCTCGGGATAGCCGGGTGCACCTAGCGTTTTGTCCTGTGTCTGCTGGTGTAGGTAGTGGGGTACCCATAGCAGTTTAGGTCAGGTTCCTTTTAAAAACAGTTTTGCAGAATTTGTGTGAAGGCTTCAAAAAATCATGCAAGGCTCGTTTTAAGTCCAAATCCTGTGAAACAAATTTTGTTGTGTTAAGAATGAGTAGGGCTACATGTGAAAAATGTTAAATGCATTTTTGGTGATACTTTTATATGCAGATTAAATTAAGTTAGGAAATTGCTGTTAACTTGGAAAATGCATAACTAATTCTGTATAACTCAGAAAAATATGGTTTCAGTTTTGTTGAGTCTGTGTAGATGAGTAGTTTCTAGGAAAAATATAATCTGGAGATACTCTGTGAAATATTTTGGCAGTAGCATTTAAATTAAGTTAAATGCTGTTTTCTTGTATAATTTGTAGTAATTAAAATATGATGAATATGAACCTAATAATTTTTATAGCTGCTCTTGTGCTAAAAAGTTTAGAAGAAAAATATGAAATCTGTTGTTTGACACTTTCTGTTATGAGGTGTAGTTCAAAGCACCTTTTCGTCATGGTATTTGTCTTTTTCATAGGGGTCAGTGTTTAAATCCAAATGGCTTCAAATTGGACAGTTAACTGTTGTGCATGTTACCAATCTAGGGTAAGTTTTGTAGATTTTTCTGAAGCTATCTAGGATGGGTTGCTGTTATAGGCATGATTAAATGGATTTATTTCAGCAAATAATTTGAGGGGAATAAATTAATTAAGTAGGTGTTACTGTGGCAATTGTACATCTTAACAAGTTAATTAAGAAGGTTAATTGGTTGGTTGGATGTTAAAGTCTTTTATAATCATTAGGATGACGTTGACTACCTTGTTGAAGAGAATGAAGTAGATGACATGTGCTTATCTCCTGATTGTTGTAATCCTGTGCATCACAAATGCATTCTATGTGCATTCATCCTATTCATACATATTATGCATCATACAGGATCAACGGAAGAGACCCAGAATCTGTCAGCGCTGGAGGAACCCAGCCAGGAGGAGACACTGACCGAGGAAGCCGGAGGGACCGACGCCGACGAACTACCCGAGTGCCGCGACCACCGTCCGTCGGACTTTGAGAAAGGCAAGCCCCGGAGCATTCTAACTCCTACGGTTTGCAAATGGTTTACGATTAACCTGATTATGACTGTTGCATTAAGTTATAGGAGTTGAATGATAACGTTGATGCATTACTTACTTATCCTTGTCCACCTGCAATTATTATCTTGATATCCCAGTTAGGTCTAGGCCCGATTATATGCTTAGCCCTGCTTACACCGGTAAAAGTCGGGTGATTTTCTGTCTCCCGCAATTAGGTGGATACTGATCATGATTAGTCTGTGCTATCATGGAGATAACCATGTGATAATTAATTTGAGACAGAGGCGGGATGTAAGAGCAGCAGAACATGGGTTCTGCGTGCTAGTAGTCTCCCGTCTGTGTCGCATAGGACCCGTTTGCGTCAATCACTTAACGGAGTAGGTCTGAGTACCTCCCGTGAAGCCGAGTAAGGTTATTCGAGCCGGTGATGGAGATGTTGACGCCTAACACCCGGGGCCTCAACTGTACCGTGGGCAACTATTCTGAGCAACCTGGCATGGTCCGAGGGCAGGCAGGGCCTGATCGACCTGGCATGACCGTGGGCAGCTATAGCTTGAGCGACCTGGCCCTGAGATAACCCCCGGTGTAGAAGGGCCCATGGCCGTCCCGCGAACTGTGTTCTCGAATCTCCTTAGTGGCAGCTTACGACTGCCGTAGCCGGATGTGCCGGGCGAGTGTGCGATATTTTAACCCCAGCTGGGTAGGAATCGATTATAATCGCCATCACTCCTGGACAGTGAGTAATTGATTGTAGATCATCACCCGTAGAACTTATGGAACTAAAGATGGTTATATTGTTACATCTGAAAGGCTATTGATGAGATAGTCACTTTTGCTGAATGCTTAGTCAAGTGCTTGTTCTAGATCAGGAGCAAACCTAGTAAGGTAGAATTAAGTACTAAAAGTGACTGCCATCACCCTAAGTTAAGTTTTCTTACAAAAGCTTTCATGCTAAGAGGTTATGTACAGCCAACCCCACATATAGCCTACATGATCCTTGGTGTCTCATTATTTCTGGTTTATGGTGGGTAAGTCTCGCTGAGTACCTTCTTGTACTTAGGGTTTTATTCCCTTGTTGTTGCAGATGGCCAATGCTTCTTTGGCTACTGTGAGAACTGCCTGTACCCGGTTACAGGGGATGACTAGACCAAGGGCATGGTCGCTACCTATCTTCTCTGATGATTTTGTGGACCTGATCAGTCTGTTGGCACTGTATTAAAATATTCGGAACTTATGTTTAAAACTATGTTGCTTCCGCTACTGTTCAAACTATGGTTTGTAATATTATTTCGTACTCCGATGTATTTCGAACTATGCGCAACTGTGGTGTAACTTGTGAACATATCTCTGAACTAGTACGATCTTGGCTGAATGTTGAAATGATTTGAAATCCTTCGAGATTTCTGGACTGCCGGGTTTGTACGAGCTTAAGTACTTCATGATCTTTGCATTAAGCAGAGATTTCGGTGCTTAATCTGGTGCAAATTGGTCGGTTCTGTTACAGCTGGCATCGGAGCATAGTTCAGTGTACTGTTCATAAGTGTATTTGAAAAATAGTATTTCACAAGAATAAAGTCGTATTTGCCAACCTATAGTTATAGTAGAATTTGGAAACCTTATGAATAAAAACTAAGGTGTGCCAGTGATCAAGTCCTTATGCCCAATAGGATCTTAGGTGGCTATTTAAGTACTAACTTGGGGGTCGTGCATCATATTTAAATTCTGTTGATTCTGTCGTCCATACGGCATGGGTGAAATTGTATGGGTGCTATTCTTCGGGAGTAATGTATGGATCATTCTGCCTCTACGCCAAGGTAATGAGGGAGTTGTGAGAGCGTGATTGGACAACCGCCAATCTAGGGGAGTGTTAGACCGATACTGGAATGTATACCTGTTGCACACGGGTATAGACGAAAGTATTTAATTGTGGGAGTATTCCATTCATGGGTGCATATACTGCTTACGTGTATACTGGGTGTGCACCTAAGTTAGTATTAGATTTAATTTCAGCAATGCATAATATTCATACTGTGGGCAGGGTTGAAATGATTTTCTGCAGGTACGCTAACTTGCGAGCGTTTAGTACGTTAGTTAACGCTATGAGAGAACGATGTATGCCACCGTCTAGCCGTTAGATTATTAGACAGTGAGGACGTATGTTACGCACATACATCATGATCATACAATCTTGCATTAATTTTACTTCCTTCCTTTGATATCCGTCCCGTTTTCTAATAAAAGTTGTTCTCAACTAATTAAAACTATGTGGATAAACCTCTTTCAGATGGCCGTACCAAGCATACCGCCCGTAAATCGACTGGAGGCAAGAGGCCAAATTACATGTTGGGACCTGGACCGCTGAGGGTTCGGAGGACTTTCTGGATGAGTTCGGCATGCCTACCATCTTGTGGAGGGTGCTGCACTTGGTTGGATACCAGGAGGGCCAGGAGCCGCAGTATGATTGGCATCGTGTCCAGCTTTCCGAGGATCGCTACATGTACACAGTTGAGGTGGACGTGCCCAGCCGAGATCCGCAGGAACACGTATGGTGCCGCAGGGTGTTAGCATTGCAGGGTAGGACCCGTGGGATGGGGCCAACAGAGTCGCCTACACCGTTCTCGGGACATCATGGAGGACCACCCAGAAGTGGTTGCCCAAGCTACTGCTAGTATTTTCCCTACGGCGGACCCTTACCAGTCGGTGTGGCGTCAGCCAGGTGCCACTATACTTGAGGCCAGTTCTCTGGAGCGGGAGCACTGTGCAGGACCAGCTAGGAGTGCTATGGCTGCACTCATGGCTACCTATGGGTGTTTGTCTCGTAGCTACGACCACCTGGACCATATCCTCAGCGAGGAGATAGCTGCACATCACCGGAGTCAGGAGGAGCATGCTACAGAGATAGACCTCCTCACTACACAGCTAGCTCACATGACTGTCGAGAGGGACCAGGCTCGTTAGAGGGAGCAGGAGACGGCGCAACAGCTTAGTGATCAGCAGGGAATGACGACCTTCTTGTCCACGATCATGGCTGAGACTGAGGAGTCACTTCGAGGTGTGTGCCTTGAGGGCATACGTGCGACTGAGCAGAACAGGCTTCTTAGGCTTCAGGTGGGAGACATGGAGCTACAACTTCACCATCTCCAAGACTACAACGACCGCCTACATGAGGAGATTCATCGCCGCGAGAACGAGAGGAACCCCATCTTTCCTCAGGAGGACCCAGATCCTCGTGCTTCTTCTAGTGGTTCTTCGGATATCTTGAGCGACGACGATGACGATGATGATGGTGCGGTTAGTGAGTAGGCTAGTTGTTGTTTAGAGCTTGGTGATCCTTTATCACATGTCCCTCGCGTTTAGTCTTTTGTGGTTATCTTGATGTTGTTCGGTTATGTTGTGAACCGCTGTGCGCGTGGCGCAAGACCTTTAAAAAGTCCCGTATGTATGGGCACTCATGGATGTTATGTTGGCTTTTGCATGATATGTGATGAGCGCTTTTATTATGTGATGTTGCGATGTGGATTGAAGTTTATTATGCCTCTATAATTGTTTGGCGACTTCGTTCCGAATAATTTCCATTGGCATGGTTTATTGTCTCTACTCTGATGGCAACGTCGCCTAATGATCATTGCTATCGATATATGCAGATGACGATGACCCGCAGTGGGGCTGGTGGTAGTGGTGGTAACGATGATAACAGAGAGAACTGCAATCCACCACCTCCTCCACCAGCCACACCCGAGCAACTCTTCGCCCAATTTCTGGGGAGCCAACGCAATATCGAAGCACTCCTGCGAGAGAATTTGGTGCATCGCAATCATCGCCCGAAGCCAAATCCGTACAGCTCTTTCAAGGTTTTTCTGGATAGAAAGCCACCAATCTTCAAGGAAGCCACTGAACCTATGGAAGCAGAAGAATGGCTGCACACTATGGAGCAGAAATTTCGGCTACTCAGACTCACGGAGAGCTCAAGGCAGAATATGCTGCACATCAGCTGCAAGGACCGGCCGGAATCTGGTGGGGGCATCACCGCACCACGTACACTGCCCGAACGCCAATCACATGGGGGCTTTTCGCAAGCTGTTCGGGGGCATTATATTCCGCCGGGCTTAATTCAGATGAAGGTGGCAGAGTTTATGAGCTTGACACAGGGGACCTGATCTGTTACCGAGTATCATCATGTGTTCAATTCTTTGTCCCGGTACGCTCCGGACTTTGTGGACACTGACGCTAAAAAGATAGCTAGTTTCAAGAGAGGGCTGAATACCAAGATGGGAAAATCAGTGGGTACTTCGTCTCGTACCATCTTCAATGATTTCATCAGTGTCTGCTTGATCCAAGAGAATCATAACAACAAGCATGCAGCGGGCAAGGCTCGGAAGAGGACGTTGGAATCTGGACCTTCCTAGCCGAGGGGGTCACCGGCTCAGCGTTCCCAATACAGACCACCAGCGCCTGGAGCTCGTTTCAGGCCGCCTCAGAAGAAAGGTCAGCAACAAGTTCAACGAAGTCAACGACCATACAAGATAGCAGCAAATCAAACCCGAGGGGGTCAAGGCAGTTCAGCGGGGAGCAAGTCTCTAGTTCGTGGCCGTGCTACAA
Source organism: Coix lacryma-jobi var. lacryma-jobi (assembly GCA_009763385.1). Classification (NCBI taxonomy): domain Eukaryota; kingdom Viridiplantae; phylum Streptophyta; class Magnoliopsida; order Poales; family Poaceae; genus Coix; species Coix lacryma-jobi. The sequence goes on along the minus strand of CM019826.1, from coordinate 95,088,404 downwards.
CTGCAACCAAGAAGGACATTTTGTGAGATATTGCCCACATCAAAGAAGCAGCAGACCAACTACCCCGCACGTCAGCATAACATGACAGCCGAAGAAGCTCATGCGGGAGAACCCGTGACTGCTGGTATGTGTCTCATGAACCATCATCCCGCAGTTGTTTTGTTTGATACTGGATCATTGCATTCCTTCATGAGTAAGGCATTTGCACAAAAGCATAACCAAGAAATGTCTGGAATGGAGTATGGGTTTCGCGTGAGCTCCGGGGTAGCGTGTTGTCTAGATAGATGGTTTGCAATGCGACCATTGATATTGGAGGGCATAAATTTGGAGCTAATTTAGTAGTTTTGCCTCGTCTAAGTATGGATGTAGTCCTAGGTATGAGTTGGATGACCATGTGGAACGCGGTGTTAGACACTGCGAACAGAACTCTTACCTTATCTGATAATCGGACAGGTAACAAACTTCGCGTATGTCTTCCCGAGGTGCCGATTTGGTTGACCTATCTTGCACTCTTGCTATAGAGGACCTCTCAAAATTCCAGTTGTCAGGGATTTCCCCGATGTTTTCCCGGATGAGTTACCAGGGTTACCACCCAAAAGGGCAATATAATTTGCAATAGAGTTATTACCAGGAACTGCACCGATCTCTAGAAGGCCGTACGTATGCCACCCAATGAACTAGCAGAACTCAAGACCCAAATCAAGGTACTCTTAGAAAGGGGTTCATTCAACCTAGTATATCAGAATGGGGTTGCCCGGCTTTGTTCGTCAAAAAGAAAGATAAGTCACTACGCATGTGTGTGGATTATCGACCGCTCAATGCCGTGACGGTAAAGAACAAGTATTCGTTACCACGGATAGATATTCTCTTTGACCAGTTATCTCAAGCCAAGGTGTTTTCCAAGATTGACTTGAGGTCAGGTTACCATCAAATCAGAATCAGGCATATATTCCAAAGACCGCTTTTTTGACCAGATATGGATTGTACGAGTATCTTGTCATGTCCTTTGGGTTGACAAATGCTCCAGCATACTTTATGAGTTTGATGAACTCCGTGTTCATGCCAGAACTGGATAAGTTTGTAGTAGTATTCATTGATGATATATTAATCTATTCAGAGACTGTGGAAGAGCATGCAGAACATTTGTGGATCATTTTGACCAGACTTAGAGAGCATCAGCTATATGCTAAGTTTAGTAAGTGTGAGTTTTGGATGAGGAAGGTACATTTCCTTGCTCATATTTTATCTGAAGAGGGAATCACGGTTGATCCCAGTAAAGTACAAGAAGTAATGGATTGGAAGGCTCCTACATCGGTGGGTGAGATCAGGAGTTTGTTAGGTTTAGCAGGATACTATCGCCGATTTATCCCGGATTTCTCCAAGATCGCCAAACCTATGACCAGTTTGTTACAAAAGAACCAAAAGTTTGAATGGACAGAGGCGTGCGAAACTGCTTTTCGTGCCTTACGGAAGCTGTTGACCACTGCTCCTGTCTTAGCTCAACCAGACATTGAGAAGCCCATTGATGTCTTTTGTGATGCATCAAAAGTTGGCTTAGGTTGTGTTCTTATGCAAGAAGGTAGAGTAATTGCTTATGCATCTCGGCAATTAAGAAAGCATCAAGTGAACTATCCAACACATGATCTGGAATTAGCAGCAGTTGTACACGCTCTGAAAATCTGGAGGCATTATTTACTTGGTAATGTCTGTAATATGTACACGGATCACAAAAGTCTCAAGTATATTTTCACTCAGCCAGAGTTGAACATGAGGCAGAGAAGATGGCTAGAATTGATTAAGGATTATAATCTGCAGATTCACTACCATCCCAGTAAGGCAAACGTGGTAGCCGATGCTTTGAGTCGGAAGTCACATTGTAATGCTATGAAGTTGCTACCAGAAGATGGATTCAGTCTGATGCATCCTGCAGTACTACATGACATAGAATTACACAGTACGTTGGTCGATCAGATCGTAGACAAACAGAAAACCAATAAGGGTATCTACCATATCAAGGATAGGATAAAGGCTGCGACTGAACCGGTTAACCATTTTCGAGTTGATAACAATGGAGTTCTATGGTTTGATCAGCGCCTAGTGGTACCTAAGGATGGGGAACTCAGAAACCGAATCATGAATGAAGCCCATTTGTCTAGGTTGTCTATTCATCCCGGAAGTGCTAAAATGTATCAAGAACTGCGTCCAAGATTTTGGTGGACCAAGACGAAGAAAGAAAATCGCTGCTTATGTGGCTAGATGTGACACTTGTTGCCGAGTAAAGGCCGTTCACTTTAAACCAGCCGGAATGCTTCAGCCTTTAGCTATACCTGAATGGAAGTGGGAAGGAGTGAGCATGGATTTCATCACCGGTTTGCCTACCACCCAGAAGGGAAATGATTCAATTTGGGTAATTGTGGATCGTCTTACCAAAACAGCACATTTCATACCAGTCAAGACCAGCTATAAGGCACCAGACTATGCGGAGATTTACATGAGTCAGATTGTTCGACTCCATGGGGTACCAAAGATCATAGTTTCAGATCGAGGACTACAATTCACTGCACCGTTTGGGGAAAAGCTGCAAAAAGAGTTAGGCACGGATTTGGTCCGAAGCTCCGCCTATCATCCGTAAACGTCAGGACAGACTGAAAGAGTAAACCAAGTGTTAGAAGATATGCTAAGAGCTGTGTGCAATATCAGCAAAAAGGTTCTGGGAGAAAGGGTGCCTTTGGCAGAGTTTGTTGCTTATAACAACAGTTATCAAGAGAGTATTCGGATGGCGCCTTTTGAAGCTCTATACGGTAGTAGGCGTAGAACACCGATAAGTTGGGTTGAACCAGGGGCACGCGATACTGTGGAATTGATTTCATCAAAGAAGCAGAAGAACAAGTTAGAATCATTCAGCAACATATGGCAGCTGCACAGTCTCGACAGAAAAGCTATGCCGATAAACGAAGAAGACCACTTGAGTTCAACATCGGAGACTATGTCTATTTGAAAGTTTCGCCTATGAAAGGTGTTAAGCGCTTTGGAGTTAAAAGGAAGTTAGCACCAAGATTTGTGGGACCCTATAGAATCATGGAAAGGAGTGGAGAAGTAGCTTATCAGCTGCAGTTGCCAGAGCATTTGAAAGCTATTTTTCCTGTATTCCATGTGTCGCAACTGAAGAAATGTCTCCGAATTCCTGAGGAAGAAGTGCAACCTGCGAATATCAAGTTGCAATCAGATCTCACTTATTCAGTAAAGCCATGCCGAGTGCTTGATGAAAAAGAGAGAGCAACCCGCGGAAGAATCGTGAAGCAATACAAAGTATCTTGGAGTGAGCAAGATGATCGGGATGCTACTTGGGAGACGGATAACTATCTAAAGGAGGTGTATCCACATTTTTATAAGAATGGTTCGTAATCCAAATCTCGGGACAAGATTCCTTTAAGGAGGGGAGGGCTGTAACACCCTAGGTGTTAAGCAACCCTAAATTGCATAACTTGACATAGCATGAGCATAGCATCTCATCATTTCATGTGCACTGGTGTGTTTTATGTTTAAGTCCTTGTTTAGCATCTAGTATAGCTATGTTTGCTTTATGTTTCTGACCTAGTGCCTTAAACCAAAGTTGTAGATCTTCATGAAAGGAGCAACTTTGCTTAGAAACACTTTTTCAAAAAGGGTCTTTCAAATGTTAATTCTTGCATTAGAAAAATGGATTAGGAGTAAAATTCTTTTTCTTAGCAGAATTTGGACTTGAGTCTTAAATATGATTTGTTCCTTGCAAAATTCTAAGCAACTTTGCTTTTAGGACCTTTTCCTAATTCAGCTTAGTTTGGGAGTTGTGGAGCAGTTTAGAATTAAACAAAAACCTCATTAGTTTAAACCCTACCGTACCCACCTGTCACCCCCCCTTCTCCTCCCCGCGCGCGCCGTCGCCCGTACGCCGGCAAAACCCGCTCGTCGCCGCAGCCGCTGCCACCGCAGGACCGCCTGCCAGGCCGTCCAAACCGCCGCTCACCGCCCCTGGTTTCCGACCAAACCGCCCGCGTGCTCTGCCACTTCTCTGCACGCTCGCCGCGTGGCCGCCGTTCACCGGCCGTCGTCCCGTCCGGTCGGCCGGAGCAACGGGAAGCGGCCAGGTTCATCGAACCGGCGATTTGAATCAGCCTTACCTCCCGCCGTCTCGCGCGCCAGCCATAGAACCCAGCCCGCTCGTCCACTTCCTCCTTCCGTTCGCTATCTTCTCTTGAGCAGCATCGCCGCCGCCGCCCGCCATCTCCGTCGAGCAATTTCTCCCAACCTAGCGAACCGCGTTCAATTCAGGCCGCCCATCTCTCCGCCCGAGGCTCCTCTTTTGATTTCTCGGGTTGGTTTCTCCTCTCCTCCTCTCTTGCCGGCGGAACCTTGACCGCCGCCATGAGCATAGCATCGCCATGGCCGCCGCCATGACCATCACGTGGTCCGGCCATTTTCGGCAAAACCATCTCCAACCAAGCCCTGTCCTAGCTTGCCTTCCTCTGTTGATGCTTAGGGATAGATGGAGACCCTTCTTTCACCGTAGATTGCCAGAACCAAGCCATGTCGCCGCCGTGTCCGCCGCGGACTGCCGCCGTGCGTGGCACCAAGCAACGCCGAGGTCGGCAAGGCTCGATAGTCTGCCCAATAGGTTGCTTAGGGTGTGACAGAGCTAGTGCTCTCGTCGTCGAGCCTTGGTTTGGCCAGGAGCCACCTCGCGGTCAAGTAGCCGCACCGCCGCTCCGCCATGGCCGCCGTCGAGCTTGCTCCGGTGAGCCCCTAGCTTGGAGACTTAGTTGGTTGAGTCCGTCTCGTCGAGGCGAATCCAGTGGGGTAGGTAGTTGCGCCGGAGACCTTGCCGCCGGCGAGTTCCGCGCCGGTCAACGCCGGCGAGGAAGGGAGCTCACTGACGCGCAGGCCCATCGTCAGGCTGACGTGGTCAGCTGACCAGTGGGCCCAGTGGGCAGAGAAAGAGAGAGAGACCTGGGTACGCTAGAGCTCGGGATAGCCGGGTGCACCTAGCGTTTTGTCCTGTGTCTGCTGGTGTAGGTAGTGGGGTATCCGTAGCAGTTTAGGTCAGGTTCCTTTAAAAACAGTTTTGCAGAATTTGTGTGAAGGCTTCAAAAATTCATGCAAGGCTCATTTTAAGTCCAAATCATGTCAAACAAATTTTGTTGTGTTAAGAATGAGTAGGGCTACCTGTGAAAAATGTTAAATGCATTTTTGGTGATACTTTTATATGCAGATTAAATTAAGTTAGGAAATTGTTGTTAACTTGGAAAATGCATAACTAATTCTGTATAACTCAGAAAAATATGGTTTTAGTTTTGTTGAGTCTGTGTAGATGAGTAGTTTCTAGGAAAAATATAATCTGGAGATGCTCTATGAAATATTTTGGCAGTAGCATTTAAATTAAGTTAAATGCTGTTTTCTTGTATAATTTGTAGTAATTAAAATATGATGAATATGAACCTGATAATTTTTATAGGCTGCTCTTGTGCTAAAAAGTTTAGAAGAAAAATATGAAATCTGTTGTTTGACACTTTTATTATGAGGTGTAGTTCAAAGCACCTTTTCGTCATGGTATTTGTCTTTTTCATTGGGGGTTTAAATCCAAATGGCTTCAAATTTGGACAGTGAACTGTTGTGCATGTTACCAATCTAGGGTAAGTTTTGTAGATTTTTCTGAAGCTGTCTAGGATGGGTTGCTGTTATAGGCATGATTAAATGGATTTATTTCAGCAAATAATTAGAGGAGAATAAATTAATTAAGTAGGTGTTGCTGTGGCAATTGTACATCTTAACAAGTTAATTAAGAAGGTTAATTGGTTGGTTGGATGTTAAAGTCTTTTATAATCATTAGGATGACGTTGACTACCTTGTTGAAGAGAATGAAGTAGATGACATGTGCTTATCTCCTGATTGTTGTAATCCTGTGCATCACAATGCATTCTATGTGCATTCATCTTATTCATACATATTATGCATCATACAGGATCAACGGAAGAGACCCAGAATCTGTCAGCGCTGGAGGAACCCAGCCAGGAGGAGACACTGACCGAGGAAGCCGGAGGGACCGACGCCGACGAACTGCTCGAGTGCCGCGACCACCGTCCGTGGGACTTTGAGAAAGGCAAGTCCCGGAGCATTCTAACTCCTATGGTTTGCAAATGGTTTGCGATTAACCTGATTATGACTGTTGCATTAAGTTATAGGAGTTGAATGATACCGTTGATGCATTACTTACTTATCCTTGTCCACCTGCAATTATTATCTTGATATCCCTGTTAGGTCTAGGCCCGATTATATGCTTAGCCCTGCTTACACCGGTAAAAGTCGGGTGATTTCCTATCTCTCGCAATTAGGTGGATACTGATCATGATTAGCATGTGCTATCATGGAGATAACCATGTGATAATTAATTTGACACAGAGGCGGGATGTAAGAGCAGCAGAACATGGGTTCTGCGTGCTAGTAGTCTCCCGTCTGTGTCGCATAGGACCCGTTCGGGAATGTCCCTTCAGTCATATTGAACGCGTCAATCACTTAACGGAGTAGGTCTGAGTACCTCCCGTGAAGCCGAGTAAGGTTATTCGAGCCGGTGATGGAGATGTTGACGCCTAACACCCGGGCCTCAGCTGTACCGTGGGCAACTATTCTGGGCAACCTGGCATGGTCCGAGGGCAGGCAGGGCCTGATCGACCTGGCATGACCGTGGGCAGCTATAGCTTGAGCGATCTGGCCCTGAGATAACCCCGGTGTAGAAGGGCCCATGGCCGTCCCGCGAACTGTGTTCTCGAATCTCCTGAGTGGCAGCTTACGAATGCCGTAGCCGGATGTGCCTGGCGAGTGTGCGACATTTTATCCCCAGCTAGGTAGGAATCGATTATAATCGCCATCACTCCTGGACAGTGAGTAATTGACTGTAGATCATCACCCGTAGAACTTATGGAACTAAAGATGGTTATATTGTTAAGTCTGAAAGGCTATTGATGAGATAGTAACTTTTGCTTGAATACTTAGTCAAGTGCTTGTTCTAGATTAGGAGCAAACCTAGTAAGATAGAATTAAGTACTAAAGGTGACTGCCATCACCCTAAGTTAAGTTTTTTTACAAAAGCTTTCATGCTAAGAGGTTTGTACAGCCAACCCCACATATAGCCTACATGATCCTTGGTGTCTCATTATTTCTGGTTTATGGCGAGTAAGTTTCGCTGAGTACCTTCTTGTACTCAGGGTTTTATTCCCTTGTTGTTGCAGATGACCAATGCTTCTTTGGCTATTGTGAGAACTGCCTGTACCCGGTTACAGGGGATGACTAGACCAAGGGCATGGTCGCTACCTATCTTCTCTGATGCTTTTTTGGACCTGATCAGTCTGTTGGCACTGTATTAAGAATATTCCGAAATTATGTTTAAAACTATGTTGCTTCCGCTACTGTTCAAACTATGGTTTGTAATATTATTTCGTACTCCGATGTATTTCGAACTATGCGCAACTGTGGTGTAACTTGTGAACATGTCTATGAACTAGTACGATCTTGGCTGAATGTTGAAATGATTTGAAATCCTTCAAGATTTCGGACTACCGGGTTTGTACGAGCTTAAGTACTTGATGATCTTTGCGTTAAGCAGAGATTTCGGTGCTTAATCTGGTGCAAATTGGTCGGTTCTGTTACATTAGTGAGCTATCCCAAAGAGATCATGGCTCGAACCTAACTTCAAATCGATGAATTGGAAGAATTCGGGACAAAAGGAGCAAAACCGATCCAAAATGAAAATCTACCGATCTACAAGCTCGTGATGTTAGAGGTGAATTCCTTCGGTGGAAAGAAGTGCCTCACGATCTAGAACAACTTGGTTCAAACGGATTTGCAAAAGACGCACCAAGTAGAGAGATCGATCAACGGGAAAAACGTGGAGAAAAGCAACCCGCGAAGAACACAAACAAAACGCGAATCACAACCACGAATTTGGAACCGTGTGGCTACCACACGCTACAATAGTGAGATTACGGTCTCACTTCCTCAAAATCTCACGGGCACAGAGGTATGATTGTCTTATCTGTGGATCTCAGTTCGCTACAGCAGGGAATAGGGAGAGCAGGAAACCCTAGAAGCAAAAGAGCAAATGACTGAGATAGGATGGGAGGTGGGTGTCTCCCTCTACTTATCCTAATTCTATTTCCCACTCGACCCCTAACTAATTACAGAGCGAACCAGCTAAACCCTAGGGTTATTCTGGACCAACTCAAGGTAGGTGGTGATCCGACGGCCACGCCCGCACAACTGGTAGCGTTGCCTCGACGCAACCTCACCGATTGCCGCCACGTGCCACCACCGCTCTGCTCGTCCTTTTCCCGGACTTCGCCCCCGGTTTTGTGGCCCAAACCGGGAAACCCGCCTTCACGACCAACCCCCGGTTTTGAGGCCCAAACCGAGAAACCTGCAGTCCATTGCCTGAGTTTTGTGGCCCAAACTCAGAAACCCGCAGCACCCAGGTTTTGAGGCCCAAACCTGGAAACCATCCACCCGGTGGTTTTTCTGTGGCTCAACCACCAAACCGACGTCGTAGAGGGGATGCACTGCCCGTGCACCCCATCCACCGACATGTGTCCCCAGGTCCTCGACCCAAGCAACACCATGTCCCGCAAGTCTCCGCTCGTCGCTGTCCCGGGCTGTCAGCCACCACAGCTGATCCTCAGGCCACCGGTCCCTCAGTCCAAGCCTCACGTCCGCCCTTCACCGCTCCTGGTCCGTCGGCACGGTACGTCTCTACTTGACCTTCACCTTGCCCTCAATCACTATCTCCGTGCTCGACACCTGCACATCACAAGCCAAAGAACATGCACATTATCCTAGTTGACAATCACTCATCACTCAAGACTCGGCATACACCCATGTATCCGCACAAATTCCACAAGTTTTGGTGAATCATTATTTTTTAGGCATCAACACTAAATACCATGAAAAAGGCACCAAGAATACACCTTCCGGCAAGGCGTAAAAGCAAGGAACAAGGAAGAAGCGCACCTAAAGACCAAACCTAGGCTTGAAACCCACATGGGAGGCATCCAGGCCCAGCCAAGAACCACACGTGAAGGACGGTGGCCAGATGCGGTGCCAGGGGTGCACCCGCAGCCTTGGTGCGCCCGCACCACTAGTGGCGCCCCCTGGGCCCATCTTCTTCAGTCGGTTGCATGCCTCCATGCAGACGTCAGTTATGATGGTTTCCATATTTACATCGACCAAACTGACCATGTTGCGGATACATGGGTGTATGCCGGATCTTGAGATGATGAGTGATTGTCAACTGGGATGATGCGCTTGTTCTTTGGCTTGTGTTGTGCAGGTGTTTAGCACGGATATGACGATCAAAGGCAAGTTGAAGGTCAAGTAGACACGTGTCGTGCCGATGGACCCGGAGCGGTGAAGGGTGAACGTGAGGCTTGGACTGACGGACCGGTGGCCTGAGGATCGGCTGTGGTGGCTTACAGCCTAGGACAGCGGCAAGTGAAGATCTGCGTGTGGACGGGGTGCACGGGTGGTGCATCCCCTCTACGACTCGGTTTGGTGGTTGAGCCACAGAAAAACCACCGAGTGGATGGTTTCCAGGTTTGGGCCTCAAAACCTGGGTGCGGCCGGTTTCTGAGTTTGGGCTACAAAACTCGGGCTGAGGACGGTTTCTAGGTTTGGGCCTCAAAACCTGGGTGCTGGCGGGTTTCTGAGTTTGGGCCACAAAACTCAGGCGACGGACGACAGGTTTCCCGGTTTTGCCTCAATACCGGGGGATGGCCCAGGTTTCCCGGTTTCGGCCTCAAAACTGGGGGGAGGTCCGTGAAAAGGACGAGAGAGCGGGGTGGTGGCGGCACATGGCAGCAATCGGTGAGGTCGCGTCGAGGTGTGAAGCTACCAATTGTGCGGGCGTGGCCGTCGGATCACCATCAACTTCGAGTTGGTCAGGAATACCCTTAGGGTTCGCTTGCTCGCTCATTAGCAGTAGGGGTAGACGGGGAATAATTGTATTATGCTATATAAGGAGAGGCAACCCCTCCCTCCAAACTATCTCAGCCATTTGCTACTTTCACTTAGGGTTTCCAGGTCTCCCAATCCCTGTTGTAGCTACTGAGATCCGCAGAGACGGTGAATCATACCTCTGTGTATTTGCTTTTTGAGGAAACGAGACCGTAATCTCGTTGTCTCCTCGGGTGGAGAAGTTTCGGCTGAAAATCGAGAACGATTCGTGTTTTGAGCTGTGCTCTTTGCGTTTTGCTTTTCATTCTCTCGGCGATTTGCTTCGTTCTCCCTATCCGAGGAATGATTTACGATTCCATTTGAACTGAGTTTCTCTGGATCATGAGGCGCATCTTTCCACCGAAGGAATTCACCTCTAACCTCACGAGCTATTAGGTCGATCGATTTTCGTTTCGAATCGGTTTTTGTATCCCTTGCCCTGAATTCTTCCGATTCACCGATTTGGAGTTAGGTTCGAGCCATGATCTCTTAGGGGTAGCTCACTAACCTCCTTGGAACTCCTCATACCAATTCTAAGCCTTAGAGCTTTTGATTCAGAGGAGATCGGGTTGAATCCGTGGAAGAACTGTGCAGTTTCGGGGGCATCAGACGCTGGTCTCGGGGGCATCGGACGCTGAGTTCGTCACATCGGACGCTCAGGTGCCACGTGTCCAGGAACAACGTTTTTAAAGGAGCATCGGACGCTCCGTTGTCCATCGGACGAGTCTGGGGCTGAGCATCGGACGCTAGGGTTTCACTGTTGCAGCGTCCGATGCCTATGCAGTAAGGTTCCAGAATAGTGCATTTTGCATCGGACGCGTCCGGTGCCTGGACATCGGACATAGTCCAGCGTCCGATGTGTGACTTCAGCACTGTTTTGTCTGCAGTTTACTCGTTCGACTTTGGATTTGGTTTTGGGTTTTTGCATTGGATATCCGACTTCGTGCTCTACAGAAATCAGACTTCCAGACTTCCCGCTGTGCAAAATAGCCTGAATCCTCCGAGCAAGGTTTCCCAAAGTCTATCCTGTCACTAGTTGACTTGCGTGAACTTGAGTGAGAAGGATTTTGTGGTGTCTCGCTGTGTTCCTAGGGAACATCCACCCAGTTTCTTGGGTCGTGGACATCATGTGTATTGGTTTTGGTCTTGGGGTTGATTTTCTGGGACAGAGGCCTAAACATTCCGAAAGAAATTTAAGACTCCCATTCACCCCCCCCCCTCTGGTCGCCTTTGGTAGCATTCTCGGTCCATCACATGTTGTAGTATAAAAGAAGGGGGAGGGGCTCCCTCTCAAATCATCTTCATAGAGAGCATACACACCACAAGGAGTCCTCCTCATCATATTGCCAAGATGTAGTAGTAGAATAGCTCTAGTTGAGAGTGAGGGAGAGATGCTCAAGATCCGGAGGAGTCCTTGGAGGATCGGTATAATCTTGTATCGCTTCTTTGTAAGACTCTAGTATTCAATATATTTATCTTCTCTAATTACTTGAATCGCTTACATGGTTATCTAGTTCCCCCTTATGTTTTAGCTAAAGCATGGTTAGTTTAATGTTTTGCACCTTGGCATGGGATCTCCGCTCGACCGAGTGCTCTAGTTATTATATGTGGCTAGAGTAGTAATCGGTAGTATAGACGTGGTGTCTAGACTATCGGTTACCTGAGGTTGCGCCCAACCCACGGATAGTTGTGGTAGCCCCGGGGGTGACAGCTTTGACCAGGCCTTAGTATTCCACCACATTCGGGTTCGTGTATCGTAGAGCTTTTGGTAGCCTTCTCCCAGTTACCCCTTCCCAGTCTCATCGAGAACCGGAAAGGAACTGCTGCTCCAAAGTGTCATGGTGTGATCATTATTCTAGACCTTTGCTTAGTTAATTCCTTTGGTTTGATCTAAATTAGAACCACAATAATGGAGAAGTATATAGGAACCTTGAACTGCTCCGATGACCTCCTAACTGTGCTTGTCTGCTTTTTATCTATTATGGAGTTCTCCGGTGTGTCATTTATCTATCAATCATATATGCTACCATTTACCTGACTTTAGTCTAGTCGGTACACTAAGTTAGTAGATGCATGATCGTCAGCTATTAAACTCTTTGCACATTACTTCCCTGAGGATATAAATACGATACCCCGGAATACTCCTGGGTGAAAGCTACAACGGTATCCGTGCGCTTGCGGATTTGTCTGTATGCGTTACACATACCAACTGGCTTTCTGGCGCCATTGCTGGGGACAGAGTTTATCTCTAGTCTTGGTGGTGACGCTACAAAATGCCAACAAGCTTTCTGGCGCCGTTGCCAGGGAAGTAATTGGTGTAAAGAATTTAATATTTGACCTTGATATCTGCTAACCTAATTTGTCACTAGCTTTTGTGGGCATTAAAAATAAAGAATCATCACGAGCCCAGGGTGCCTAATCTTTTATGAACAATCAAACATTCATCCTGTCATCTCATAGGTAGATATATACTTGTAGACATACTAACCCTACGCAGATGGAGAGATGGTCGCCGTCAAGAGTAATTAAAAACAACTTTGTTGACGGAAGGCCTACACCACATCACTCACAATCCAATCATAGATTGTGAGAGATGAATCGATCAAGGTATGTGAGAACTAAAAAAACATTTTTATTGTTATTTCCTTTTCACCACTGCATGTTTGGTTATTTCATCATATCTAGTGCTTTCTTTAGGTGGCTCCTAGTCTTTGAGCTGTATTCGGGCGCTATGCCTAGTCTAGGTAGATGACAATTTTATTGTTATCTATCTATTTGGTGCTCTTAGTCTAACTTTGTAGTAGACGGATGTGAAATAGGATCATCTCGGATTATATGTTGGCTTTGCCAGTTGATATGATACCGTTAGATGGTCCGCGCTACGAGGAAAAAGCTAGAGCCTAGATTTTGCATGCATATCGCTCGCTCGATTAGATTTTTAAAATCCATGGCATGTTTGTTTAAACTTTCATTCACCCATCCCATTTGCATCTGCATTACATAACAAAAAAATGGTTCTCTGATTTACTTTCAATGTTCTCACTTTCTTTTGAATGATTCTAATGTTCTTCATTCACATGCCAACTTTTCTATTCTAATTTTTTTTTGGTTGGATGTTGGTCATACATCGTTTGAATTAAGCATGGTGCTTAGTTTGGATGCAATGATCATATATCTATAGGCTTGTTAAATTAAGCATGGTGCTTAGGTTAGTTTGCCTACCTGAATCAAATTGGACATGGAGTCTAGTTTGATTTTTGAACTGAAACTACTAGTGTAGACTTTGGTAGTATGCATTGACTAACCCTGTAGGAATTTATCAAACATCATATGGTTAAGCCATTGAGATGAATTCAAAATGAAGGTATGTCAAGATTTAATTGGCAAACTTTGAATAGACAAAGGTTTTAAAAAATTAGCTCTCTTTGCTAACCAGATTTGAACAACAATCTTTCATTAGCTTTGAGAGAAATTTTTAGATCAATCATAAATGATTAAAAACCTTTGTGTAGTCCCTCGGGTATGTATGGTGCACTGATCTTTTGCAGGGATGAGACCTTGATCAAAAATAAGAAAAAAAATCAAGCGCATGCCACCAAGCCGAAACTACACGAAGATCACAATGGCATGGCAGAAACAAAGAAGTGCAATCATTCTCATCCATCTCCAGGATTGAATGATGCACATTGAAGCCAAATTCAATGGAGAAGTCCCGCTCAACGGACTTAAAACAGTGAGCCCTTACCGATAGGTAAATCAGTATATATCATATTTGATTTCCATCCAACCTTTAATTTGAATTTTGCATGTTTAATTTTTAACCAATATATTTGCATATAACAACTAAAACCAAATTCACCTTTGAGAAAAAAAAACTTTGCATAATAAATTTGTTTTAACCTTATTTTCAAAAGATTTACTTATGCATCAATTCCTTTTTGAAAAAAAATCCTTCTTAAAAAAATGATCATAAAAAAATATTTACTTTTTTCAATAACCTAGTTTTAATAAAAATTAAAACAAGGACATTCTGTTGTAATAAAATCTCCCTAATTCCAACAAATAAAAAAATCTTGGAATTAGACATAGTTCCCTTCGGATATTCTTTGCCACTAATAATTACAGGAACGAAGGACGAACAATGTCTATAGACATGAGTGACGCACTACATACCCGGAAGATGCTCCAACATTCACACTTGGCTTTTAATGTCAAATGACATAAAAGTCCAAGTGTGGGGGACCTGACCCTTCCACGCCATCTCTCGGGCACGCTGGTTTGCACTCCATACTCTCACCCATGTCTTGCTCTTACAAGTTTGATTATGTTCAAGAATGCCAACCATCCTAATTAAACTTAAAAATGAAAAATAAAATCTTACCAACATTATGAACTTGTCTTTATAAAGATTGGCCGGTATACACTTTATTCCTAGTTCATATACTTGTTGCTGGTGGACACATCTTGATTAGGAAAACATGTCAACTAAGTTGTTGCGAAGTGAGATATGCTAAGACTAAACAAATCCTTTCTTTTTATGTAAGCCCTTGGAGAATTTCTATTTTGCCAAAACTTCAAAAATTTATAGCAAATACTTCTCCTCAATGATTAAATATCCTACCAGAGCCAGATGACACTACACATTGCAAAATCTTTGAAACATTTGCTGCTTGTTATCAAGCTTTGTCAAATTGTTGTGACCCTTGTTGAGATTCTTTTCATGCACCCATGATCAAGATTCACGAACACTCAGATATAATAATGCCGACTCTTACACTAAGAGTTGCGCAACAACATGCCTTTTTCCATCCACCCAAAAATGTTCTATTCCTACACTGGGAATGAACACAAAAAAAGTTTTGTAGGAATAAAGCTCCAAGTTCTTGAAAATATCTCTTTGAATTTAAAAAAATGTGAAGGAGGCATGGGCTATGCAAAAAAAGGGTATATGAAAAAATGGGCAAGTGCCAGAAGTAGAATTAGGGTTATCTCCATACCCACCTAAAAAAAGAGAAAAGAAAAAAATATAATAGCCCATGTCATCCTGAGCATATGTTCTCAAAACTTCAACAAAAGAGATGATGTTTCAAGAAGCAAAGTAGAATTAGGTTAGCCACCAAATATTTCCACACACTTGCACATCTTGATCAAAGTGTATGACTTGCATCTTCTTGGATCCGGTTTTTGACTTAGCAATATCATGTGATACAAGTATGCCTCTCTTTTTATCCCTACCCAAAGCTCCACATAAGCCTTTTTAGATGGTAGGATGAAAAAAGGAAAATTCAAATGCCTTTGGTAAGGATAGATATACCATTGAGTGACTTGAGAGTACCATTTGAGGAGAAGTATGAGCTAAGTTTTCAATTCAAAAAAGTTACAACAAAAACTCCAAGTATGCTTCATAGAAGAAAGTGATGACTTGGTGTCTCAGCCATTCCACATTTCAACCACTCAAGGAGACATGGTAGACACATTAAGATCCACAGGTACAAGGAATGACATGGAATAATTTTTATGCTAGCATCATATCTTCTTAAAGTCATGCTTCATAGTCACATTTTTTGTTTGCTCAAGGACCAGCAAAGAGCAAGTGTGGGGGAGCTTGTTGTTATTGTATTTATTGCCAACTGCCAACTCCCACATGAAATGATCACCAAACTAGAATTAGGACTTTATATCTAACAAATTCCACAAGTTTTGGTGAATCATTGGTTTTCAGGCATCAACACTAAATACCATGAAAAAGGCAAGAAGAATACGCCTTCGGCAAGGCGTAAAAGCAAGGAACAAGGAAGAAGCCCACCTAAAGACCAAACCTGGGCTTGAAACCCACATGGGAGGCATCCAGGCCCAGCCAAGAACCCACACGCGAAGGACGGTGGCCAGAGGCGGTGCCAAAGGGTGAGCCCGCACCACTAGTGGTGCCCCCGGGCCCATCTTCTTCAGTCGGTTGCATGCCTCCATGCAGAAGTCGGTTATGATGGTTTCCATATTTACATCGACCAAAGTGACCATGTTGTAGTATAAAAGAAGGGGTAGGGGCTCCCTCTCAAATCATCTTCGTAGAGATCATACGCACCACAAGGAGTCTTCCTCATCATATTACTCAACTGATAGCGGTTGAAGCATTCCGGCTAGCTTCAGGTGAATAGCTTTTACTCGGCAGCATGTATCACATCATGCCACATAAGCAGCGATTTCCTTCTTCATTTTGGTCCACCAAAATCTTGAATGTAGGTCTTGATACATTTTGGTACTACTGGGATGAATAGACAACTTGGACAAATGTGCTTCATCCATAATCTGATTTCTGAGTTCTCTATCCTAAGGTACTACTAAGCGCTTGTCAAACCATAGAACTCCATTGTCATCAACTCGAAAATGTTTCACTGGTTCAGTTGCAGCCTTTATCTTTTCCTTCATATGATAGATCCCTTTATCCATTTTCTGTCCTTCAAGGATTTGGTTAACTAATGTGCTACGCATTTGAGTGTTGTGCAGAATTGCAGGATGCATCAAACTGAACTCATCTTCTGTTGTTAACTTCAAAGTATGGCAATGTGAAATCTGACTTAAAGCATCGACAACTACATTTGCCTTTCCCAGGTGATAGTGAATCTGCAGATTATAATCCTTGATTAATTCAAGCCATCTTCTCTGCCTCATATTCAACTCAAGTTGTGTGAAGATATACTTGAGACTTTTGTGGTCCGTGTACATATTGCAGACGTTACCAAGCAAGTAATGCCTCCAAATCTTCAGAGTGTGCACAACTGCAGCTAACTCCAAATCATGTGTAGGATAATTCACTTCATGTTTTCTCAACTGACAAGAAGCATAAGCTGAAGGACCGAGAATGCAAAGGCAAGACGACCAGAGGAGGGGTGAATGAGAGCTTCAAATTTCTTTTCAGAATCTTGTTGCCACTGTCCCAAGAATCAACCCCAAGAGCAAACCTGGAGCTTGAATAGTGTCAATGACCCTAGATGTAGGGTGGATGCTTCCAAGAAGCACAGCGAGACACTACTCAACTCTAGAAACCCAACGCAAAAGTCGGAAATCCAAACCGACAACGAACGAACGAATCACGGACGAAGATGTGCGACGCAGTACTGACCGAACTCACTGGAGCGTCCGGTCGTCAGGGATCGGACTCGTCCGGTCAGTCAAAATTGGATTTGGGACCTTACTGAGTTGGACCGGACTCACTGTCACCGTGCGTCCGGTCAATGCTCAAGCGTCTGGTCATCAAAGACAAAAGCCGATGAACAGTGGGACCGTTGAGTCCGGTCACAAAGTCACAGAGCGTCCGGTCAGTTCGCAGAATAGGTTTCACTCGGCCTTCAACGACCGGACTCACAGGGATCGTCCGGTCGATGAACAGTGAGCGTTCGGTCACCCCGACGCAGCTCCGTTCGTCCACCGATTTGACTAGATCTCACCCAAAACGAATCCTCTAGGGATCAAACTTGGTGAGAGGAGTCACAAGGAGGATAGTGAGCTACTCCTAGGAGATCATGGCTCGAACCTATCTCCAAACCGATGAATCAAAGGACTTTGGGGGAGAGAGAGAAAAGTTGATCCAAAACAAAAACCGATCGATCTACTTGTTCATGAGGTTTGAGTTGAATTCCTTTGGTAGAAATGATCCCCTCACAATAAAGAACAAGTTGATTTAAATGGTTTTGCAAGCGGAGCAACGTAGAGAGAAAACGATCGACGGGAAAATCGTGGAGAAAACGAAGAACGTGAAGAACACGAACAAAAACGCGAATCAACACATCGATCTGCAACCTTGTGGCTACCACACGCTACAACAGTGAGATTACGGTCTCACTTCCTCAAAATCTCCAGTACACAGAGGTATGATTCTCTGCGGATCTCAGTTGCTACAACAGGGGATTGGGAGAGCAGGAAAACCTAGAAGGCAAAGAGCAAATGGCTGAGATAGGATGGGAGGTGGGTGTCTCCCTCTACTTATCCTAATTCTAGTTCCCACTCTACCCCTAACTAATTACAGAGCGAACCAGCTAAACCCTCGGGTCATTCTGGACCAACTTGAAGTAGATGCTCATCCGACGGCCACGCCCGCACATCTGGTAGTGTTGCCTCGACGCAACCTCACTGATTGCCGCCACGTGCCTCCACCGCTCTGCTCGTCCTTTTCCCGGACTTCGCCCCCGGTTTTGAGGCCCAACCGAGAAACCAGCCGTCCATCGCCTGAGTTTTGTGGCCCAAACTCAGAAACCCGCCAGCGCCCAGGTTTTGAGGCCCAAACCTGGAAACCGTCCTCAGCCCGAGTTTTGTGGCCCAAACTCGGAAACCATCAGCGCCCAGGTTTTGAGGCCCAAACTGGAAACCGTCCACCAGTGGTTTTTCTATGGCTCAACCACCAAACCGAGCCGTAGAGGGGTTGCACCGCCCGTGCACCCGTCCACCAACACGTGTCCCCAGGTCCTCGACCCAAGCAACACCGTGCCCGCAAGCCTTTGCTCGTCGCTGTCCCAGACTGTCAGCCACCACAGCTGATCCTCAGGCCACCGGTCCCTCAGTCCAAGCCTCACGTCCGCCCTTCACCGCTCTCGGTCCATCGGCACGGCACGTCTCTACTTGACCTTCACCTTGCCTTCGATCACTGTATCCGTGCTCGACACCTGCACAACACAAGCCAAAGAACATGCGCATTATCCCAGTTGACAATCACTCATCACTCGAGACTCGGCATACACCCATATATCTGCAATCTCCCCCTTGATGAGTGCATTGTCAACTACCAACACAAATCATAATGGAATAGAAGAAGGAAGAAGAAGGAGAAGAGAGAGAACCCGTCCAAATGACCCAAAAGCATATCAAAGCACAAGAAGGTCAAGTGAAAGAGCAAAACAACTTGGTCCCCAAAGACATGGGCAACGACTCAACGCAACCAAGCAAAGCAAAGCTAGCCCTCAAGAAGAGGTAGAACAGGCTCAACACCGCTAGCGAGAAAGCTCAATACCAACTGAAATCACTAAAATCCAACTGGAATGGTGACAGCTGAACTGCAAGAGAGCTCGACATCAAATGAGGCAAAAAACACTGAATAGCACAATCAGCTGAACGCTCATCGAAAGGCAAAACTGCTAGTCCCTCAAGACAGAGGCACAGAGGCTCAACACAACTAGCAGAAAAGCTCCGAACCAATTGGAAAATCAAAATCCTCAAAATCCAAAATCCGAGCCAACTAACTCCCCCTCCAATAGCACACAACCAAGATATGATTTTATGATTTCCCCCCTATGATTTGGCAAGAATTTCTCCCCCTTAGTTGAAAATGCACTATCAAGTGTCTCCCCTCCAAATGCATATGAGTTAAAATGCAAGTTAGCAGCTTCTGGAATATAGTTGATAGAATATGAAGATGCTCGACAAAGTGCTGATCCGATGACTCAATAATAAGCACAAAATGCTACCAAAGGCTCAAACTGATCACTAAATACAAAATATGAACATGTGAGCAAAGTGAGCAATTTTTAGCCAAAAAGGTATTCACCATCAAAATAGCACTAAACATGTATAGACAGGAAGTCAAACAAGTGCTAAACATGTATACAAAGTGAACTACCCCTAGCAAGGTTCAATCATCATGCTATAGAATGAACCATAGACTTGTGTATTCAAATTTTATCGGAGTTGCAGCGGTTAAATTACACAAGTTCAAATTTCAGCATGTGATTGCGAGATGTTGAAAGCTTGTCATTGCCTAACTTTTCAACTGTGCGAAGCCTATGCAGAAGCAATCAGAAGCTTAAAGCAACAGTTTCGGTCATACACTACACAGCTCAAGTTTAACTCAAAGTGCAATGAGAAACAATCTCAATACGTGTTGTGTTGACAAGCAATCCCATCTCGATCTTTCTAATTCACTTAACTTGGTTCAAATTTATGACAGAATATGGACATACCAAGCAAGTGAAAGACTCAGAACTAGAGACATAGCAACCTAGCATATATGAAAAGCACAAGTGAATTCAACACATTCTACACATGCTAGTTGCATATCTCAATGGTGAACAATTTCAAGTTTTATGTTCATTAAGAAAATTCACCATTCATAAAATAGCTCAGCTCACAACATGTATTAGTGATCAGAAAGAGCATAAACTACAAGCATCATCATATAGCATCAGAGCATACTAGATAGAGCATAATCACATTCTAAAGATTATATACATGAAGCTTAGAAATTAATGATGCATGCTGAAATGCAAAGACTAACTTATCATAACGAAAACAAAAATGAAAGAAAAGTCAGTCTATGATACAATACCAAAATGTTTCCCCCATCTAAAAGGGAAAACACACACCAAGCTCACCTCTCAACCTAGCAAAGTTGATTGGTCCAAAGGCTTGGTAAAAATATCTGCCAACTGATGATGAGTATCGACATGGCGAAGGTCGATATCACCCTTCTCATAGTGGTCTCGCAAGAAATGAAAACGCACATCAATGTGTTTGGTCTTAGAATGCAACACGGGGTTCTTAGCAACGCTAATAGCAATCGTGCTATCACAAAGCAAAGGAACACGATAAAGCTTAGACCAAAATCACGCAAAGTGGCCATCATCCAAAGCAACTGGGAACAGCAGCTAGCCGCAGCAACATATTCAGCCTCTTTGGTTGACTGAGCGACACTAGACTGCTTGCGAGAAGACCAAGATACAAGAGAAGAACCAATAAACTGACAAGTCCCAGAAGTGGACTTGCGATCAATTCGACAACCAGCAAAATCGGCATCAGAATAACTGCAAAGGGAGAGGGTGGAGGAAGTAGAATACCAAATCCCAAGTTCTGGAGTGAAGCATAAGTACCTCATAATGCGCTTGACCGCCTGACGGTGAGAGGTGCGCGGCGACGACTGAAATCGCGTGCAAAGACACACCGCGAACTGGATGTCCGGGCGTGTCGCCGTCAGGTACAGCAGCGACCCGATCATACTCTGGTACTCCTTCTGGTCCACAGCTTCTCCATCCACATCCGCATCCAGGGCCGTCGTGGTCGACATGGGTGTTGGAAGAGGCTTGGCCTCACCCATATCGAACTTCTTCAGGATGTCCTTGGTATACTTGCCCTGGTGCACAAACGTCCCTCTCGGGATTGCTTAATTTGCAACCCAAAAAGAATGTCAACTCGCCCATCATGCTCATCTCAAATTCCCTGCTCATTGTATCTGCAAACTTGGCAACCAAAGCATGAGAAGAACCACCGAAAATGATATCATCCATGTAAATCTGGACCAAGAGAGTGTCATTTCCTTGCTTGAGGAGAAAAAGCGTTTTATCCACACATCCCATTTTAAAACCCTTAGCAAGCAAAAAGGTTTTCAACCTATCATACCAGGCTCTAGGGGCTTGTTTCAAACCATACAAAGCTTTGTGAAGTTTAAAAACATGGTTTGGAAACTTGGGAGTTTCGAAACCGGGGGGTTGTTTCACATACACCTCTCTTCTATGTAGTCGTTTAGGAAGGCACTCTTGACATCCATTTGAAAAAGTTTAAACCTTTGGATGCAGCAAAAGCCAAGAGTATCCTAATTGCCTCCAAACGAGCTACAGGAGCAAAAGTCTCCTCATAGTCTATCCCCTCCTTCTGACTATACCCCTGGGCTACTAGTCTGGCCTTGTTTCTCACAACATGGCCATCCTCTCCTTGTTTGTTTTTTAAAACCATTTTGTACCAATAGGGTGACACTCAGGAGGAAGAGGAACCAAAACCCAAACTTGATTTCTCTCAAAATTTTCTAACTCCTCATGCATGGCATTGACCCAATCCGGATTAGATAAAGCATGTCCAACATCTCGGGGTTCAAAATCAGCAACAATGCAGAATGAGCAAAGTGAGAGATTTGTTGTGACCTAGACCGAGTGATGCGCTCGTGGATGTTGCCGATCATCTGTTGAGCCGGGTGTTGGTGATGGGACATTAACACCAGCAATACATCCTCTCCGACACAACCTATAGCTGGCCCTCTTACTCGTGCTCGTGCTTGTCAACTTAATCATCAAGTGAGTTCCATGATAAGCTCTTGTCCATCTTGTTTAGACAATGGAAACGCGTGCACTCTTCTTTTGATTAGGAACCGAGGAGAAGACCGAAAGGGAGAAGGACTCGCGGTAGCCGGATTCGGACTGCAGCAAAGCGCCAACTTGTGACCGCCACCACGGTTGCATACGGATTCGGATTCAGGCGCTTCAGGACTTGTTGGAAAGCTTATCAAGTTTACTTTCATATGAATCAAGTCCCACGTCAATATCTGTTCGGCAGCAGCGGCAATGATCCAATTACCGTCGACAGGTCTTGCTGTCCAGGGTGCTGCGTCACCTCATTTTGGGCTTATGGCCCATGTATCAAGTTGGGTCCATTAGGGACGCGTCCTAGGGTTGGAGGACGACCCCAACACTCTTTTGGTCGTCAATCCATCTACTTATATCCCTCTATAGCCGCCATGGTCGGTTTGGGTTTTGTTTAGATCAAGTTTAGCCTTAGCTACTTGCTTGTAGGCGCGCGTGCAGGATCAGCCGCCCGTCTCCTTGTCTTCGGAACCCCATTGTAGATTAAGATTCAGTTTGAAACCTTCAATTTCATCTTGCAAATTCAGTGCTTGTTTCCTCGTTCTTGCTAGTTCTTCGATTGCTTGCAGGACGGGAGCCCTAGGGGCTAGTTGTCGCGCTCCACAAGATCGTGACGGCTATTGGACGTGGTGTATCGGTTGCTAAGGCGCGGTCTTGAGGGCTGTAGTCGGGCCGTGAACGTCATCTCCATCCACCAATCGAGTTATCCCCGTTTCTCATCGAAAGATCGGGCAAAAACCCTAGCGGGTTCGCATCAGTTGGTATCAGAGCAAGGTTCTTCGGTGAGAGACTTCTAATCCATTGCTGTTTTTAATTAATTTCCTATAGTCCAGAAAAGCCAAAAAAATATAGTAGATTAGTTTTTCCATAATCCTATTAAACCTTTGTGCCTTGGCTAGTACCGTTTAGTTAGGGCTTGTTGAATTTGCGTTGCTTCGGTTTGTGTCGAGTTGCTGGTCTTAGTGTCTAGTCCTTTAGAGTTTCGAGTTCTTGTCACCATCTATACACAGCCGAGTATTACCATATCTTCTCTCTGTCGAATCTGTTGTGAAGTCGGAATTGAACTGTCTGTGGTCTTGGTCCGGATCGAGTTGAGTTCCAATCTGAGTTCCACCAACGTGATAAAAAAAAGGAAACCGAGTAGAACTCGGCAATAGGTGGAATCCGTTTGTGGTTGGTTCTGAGTGGAAACCGAGTAGAACTTGGAGTCCGCTTGTTAATATATCCTGAACTCCGTCTACGTGAGTCCTTCTGTGATTCCAAAAGAAAGATAACTCCATACTTGTTCGGCCTTACTCTACGTGAGCACAATCTTCTTCTTACCGGAATACCCCTGTACTTTCGGAAAAAGTGTGTGTACCGAATTGCTCCTTTGTATTTATTTTGTTCATATAATCAGTTTTGAGGTTGCCCAAAAAAAAAAAAAAAGAAAAAAAAAAAAAAAAAAAAGAGAAAAGATTCAAAAGAAAATGGGCTGTTTTTCATATTGATTTTAGGTTTGTTTCACCTTGTTTTCAGGGGTGTGCTGTGGTTTTCCTTTGTGTCCAGGCTTGCGTCTCTAGCACGGTCTAGCCTAGGACCAGCACAGTACCGTCGTCGAACGTTTATTCAGCTCGCCTTTATAACTAACGTGGTGCTAGTTCGTTCCTTGTTTCAGCCCACCTATAGCTCCACATACTCTACAGCTTGACAGGTCTTGTGCCGCAGCACCGATACACTTCATCCATTGCTGAAGACTTTGGTAGACGACCCCTCCTGTCAAGCAAGGTAAGAATTGGTAAGAACTTGTGTAACAAGTTGAGTGTGAGAGACTTGCTGTAGCTACATCCTAGTAGTTGTAGGGCTTTTATTTCTTCACTTGCCTTTCTTGTTGTCTTTGTTTTTGAACCATGACAGGGGGAGATGATGACAACGAAACACTACATACACCTCGCACTAAGGGCATCATACAGCATTTTGAAAGGAAAGTGAAGCTGCACACAGAGGGACTTGATAATGACTTGCAGGTGACAAATGAAAAGCTGGGGCAGTGGAGGCTACGCAGATGGCCACAAACAACAAGCTTACAAGTTTGGAGGAATCCGTTGCTAGTGTGGACAAAAGCCTTGCTGCTCTCCTAAGGCGATTTGATGACTTCCACACCGAAGATAAAGAGAAGCATAAAGAAGAAAAGGAGGGAGATCGAGAGCACGGTAGTCATGAAGATGACTACACTGCTGATACTGAGCATGATGATCAAGACGCTCGTGATCGACGACGCCTACGTCACAACCGTAGAGGTATGGGTGGCAACCGCCGACGCGAGGTACACAATAATGATGATGCTTTCAGTAAGATTAAATTTAAGATACCTCCTTTTGATGGTAAATATGACCCTGATGCCTACATTACTTGGGAGATTGCTGTTGATCAAAAGTTTGCATGTCATGAATTTCCTGAGACTACACGTGTTAGGGCTGCTACTAGTGAGTTTACAGATTTTGCTTCTGTTGGTGGATAGAATATGCAAAGAAAAATCCTAATAACTTACCTAGAACTGGGGATGCGCTGAAGAGAGCATGAGAGCTAGTTTGTTTTTCCATCTTACTATGCCCGTGATATGATAAATAAGTTGCAGCAATTGAGACAAGGTGCTAAAAGTGTAGAAGAATATTATCAGGAATTACAAACGGGTATGTTGCGTTGTAACCTAGAGGAGGATGAGGAACCGGCTATGGCTAGATTTTGGGTGGGTTAAATCGGGAAATTCAGGACATCCTCGCTTACAAGGAATACAATAGTGTAACCCGTTTGTTTCATCTTGCTTGTAAAGCTGAAAGGGAAGTGCAGGGACGACGTGCTAGCGCAAGGACTAATATTTCTGCAGGGAAGGCTAATTCATGGCAGCAACGCATGACTACAACTCCATCTACACGTATGTCTACTCCATCATCTAGTGACAAGACTCGAGCTGCTCCCACAAATTCAGTTGCAAAGACGATGCAAAAGCCTGCTGTGAGTACTTCATCCGTGGCATCGACGGGTAGAACAAGCAACATACAATGTCACCGGTGCAAGGGATATGGACACATGATGCGTGATTGTCCAAACAAGCGAGTTATGATTGTCAAAGATGATGGTGAGTGCTCATCTGCTAGTGATTTTGATGAAGACACGCTTGCACTGCTTGCGACTGACCATGCAGGTAATGAAGAACAAATAGAAGAACATATTAATGCAGGTGAAGCGGACCACTATGAAAGCTTGATCGTGCAGCGAGTGCTTAGTGCACAAATGGAGAAGGCGGAGCAAAATCAGCGACATATTTTATTCCAAACAAAGTGTCATCAAAGAGCGTTCCTGCCGCATGATCATTGATGGAGGTAGCTGCAACAACTTGGCAAGCAGCGATATGGTGCAGAAACTTGCCCTCAACACCAAACCACACCCGCATCCCTACTACATCCAATGGCTGAACAACAGTGGTAAGGCAAAGGTAACTAGACTTGTGAGAATCAATTTTTCCATCGGATCCTACAAAGATATTGTTGAATGTGATGTTGTGCCTATGCAAGCTTGTAACATTCTGCTAGGTAGACCTTGGCAATTTGATAGAGATTCTATGCATCATGGTAGATCAAATCAGTATTCTTTTCTATACCATGATCGCAAAATTGTGCTGCATCCTATGTCCCCTGAAACTATTATGCAAACTGATGTTGCAAGGGCTACTAAAGCAAAGAGCGAGAGCAATAAAAATGATAAATCTGTAATTGGTAACAAAGATGAGATAAAACTGAAAGGACGTTGTATGATAGCTACCAAATCAGATATTAATGAGTTCAATGCATCCACTTCTGTTGCTTATGCTTTGATATGCAAGGATGCTTTGATTTCAATTGAGGATATGCAATGTTCTTTGCCCCTGCTGTTGCTAACGTTTTGCAGGAGTATTCCGATGTGTTTCCAAGTGCGGTACCAGCGGGGCTGCCACCACTACGCGGGATTGAGCACCAAATTGATCTTATTCCTGGTGCATCTTTGCCAAACCGTGCGCCATACAGGACAAACCCGGAAGAAACAAAGGAAATTCAGCGACAAGTGCAAGAACTACTGGACAAAGGTTATGTGCGAGAATCCCTTAGCCCTTGTGCTGTTCCAGTAATTTAGTGCCTAAGAAAGATGGAACATGGCGTATGTGTGTTGATTGTAGAGCTATTAATAATATCACCATTCGATATCGACACCCTATTCCACGATTAGATGATATGCTAGATGAACTGAGTGGTGCTGTTGTGTTTTCAAAAGTTGATTTACGTAGTGGCTACCACCAGATTCGTATGAAATTGGGAGATGAATGGAAAACTGCTTTAAAAACTAAGTTCGGTTTATATGAGTGGTTAGTCATGCCTTTTGGGTTAACTAATGCACCTAGTACTTTCATGAGATTAATGAACGAGGTTTGCGTGCTTTCATTGGGAAATTTGTTGTCGTATATTTTGATGATATATTAATTTACAGCAAATTATTGGATGAACATCTTGATCATTTACGTGCTGTTTTTAATGCACTACGCGAGGCACGCTTATTTGGTAACCTTGAGAAGTGCACCTTTTGCACCGATCGAGTGTCTTTTCTTGGTTATGTTGTAACTCCACAGGGAATTGAGGTTGATCAAGCCAAGGTGGAAGCTATACAGGGATGGCCTGTCCCAAAGACTATCACCCAGGTGCGGAGTTTCCTAGGACTTGCTGGATTCTATCGCCGTTTTGTGAAGGATTTCAGCACCATTGCTGCACCATTGAATGAGCTTACCAAGAAGGGGGTGCCTTTTGAGTGGGGCAAAACACAAGAGAATTCATTCGACATGTTGAAAGATAAGTTAACTCACGCGCCTCTCTACAACTTCCTGATTTTAATAAGACTTTTGAGCTTGAATGTGATGCTAGTGGAATTGGTCTGGGAGGTGTTTTGTTACAAGAGGGAAAGCCTATTGCATATTTTAGTGAGAAATTGAGTGGGCCTGTTCTCAATTATTCTACTTATGATAAAGAACTCTATGCTCTTGTTCGAACATTAGAGACATGGCAGCATTATTTGTGGCCCAAAGAGTTTGTTATCCATTCTGATCATGAATCTTTAAAACATATTCGTAGTCAAGGAAAACTGAATCGTAGGCATGCAAAATGGGTTGAATTTATTGAATCTTTCCTTATATTATTAAACACAAGAAAGGGAAGGAGAATATTATTGCTGATGCTTTGTCACGGAGATATACTTTGCTGAATCAACTTGATTATAAGATCTTGGGTTAGAAACAATTAAGGACCAATATGTTCACGATGCTGATTTTAGAGACGTGTTGCTGCATTGTAAAGATGGAAAAGGATGGAACAAATTCATCGTTAGTGATGGGTTTGTGTTTAGAGCTAACAAGCTATGCATTCCAGCTAGCTCTGTTCTGTTGTTGTTGCAGGAAGCACATGGAGGTGGCTTGATGGGACATTTTGGAGCAAAGAAGACCGAGGACATACTTGCTGGTCATTTCTTTTGGCCAAGGATGAAGAGAGATGTGGAGAGGTTTGTTGCTCGTTGCACAACATGTCAAAAGGCAAAGTCACGGTTAAATCCCCACGGTTTGTATCTACCTCTTCCTGTTCCTAATGCTCCTTGGAGGATATATCTATGGATTTTGTGTTGGGTTTACCAAGGACTAGGAGGGGACGTGATAGTGTGTTTGTGGTTGTTGATAGATTTTCTAAGATGGCACATTTCATACCATGTCATAAAACTGATGATGCTACAAATATTGCTGATTTGTTCTTTCGAGAAATTGTTCGCTTACATGGTGTGCCCAACACAATTGTTTCTGATCGTGATGCTAAATTCTTAGTCATTTTGGAAGACTTTGTGGTTTAAATTGGGGACTAAGCTTTTATTTTCCACCACTTGTCCCCAAACTGATGGTCAAACTGAAGTTGTGAATAGAACTTTATCCACTATGTTAAGGGCTGTTTAAAGAAGAATATTAAGATGTGGGAAGAATGTTTACCTCATATTGAGTTCGCTTATAATCGTTCATTGCATTCTACTACAAAAATGTGTCCTTTTGAGATTGTCTATGGCTTCTTGCCACGTGCTCCTATTGATTTAATGCCTTTGCCAAGTTCTGAAAAAATGAATTTTGATGCTAAGCAACGTGCTGAGTTAATGTTAAAATTGCATGAAGCCAAAAGAAAACATAGAGCGCATGAATGCTAAGTACAAATGCGCTGGAGATAAAGGTAGAAAGCAATTGATTCTGGAACCTGGGGATTTGGTTTGGTTGCATTTGCGAAAAGATAGATTTCCAGAACTGAGAAAATCCAAATTGATGCCTAGAGCTGATGGTCCTTTTAAAGTGCTGCAACGAATTAATGAGAATGCATATAAGCTTGATCTTCCTGCAGATTTTGGGGTTAGTCCCACATTTAACATTGCAGATTTGAAGCCTTATTTGGGTGAGGAAGATGAGCTTGAGTCGAGGACGACTCAAATGCAAGAAAGGAGGATGATGAGGACATTAACACCAGCATACATCCTCTCCGACACAACCTATAGCTGGCCCTCTTACTCGTGCTCGTGCTTGTCAACTTAATCATCAAGTGAGTTCCATGATAAGCTCTTGTCCATCTTGTTTAGACAATGGAAACGCGTGCACTCTTCTTTTGATTAGGAACCGAGGAGAAGACCGAAAGGGAGAAGGACTCGCGGTAGCCGGATTCGGACTGCAGCAAAGCGCCAACTTGTGACCGCCACCACGGTTGCATACGGATTCGGATTCAGGCGCTTCAGGA
The DNA here is from genome assembly GCA_009763385.1 of Coix lacryma-jobi var. lacryma-jobi. Taxonomy (NCBI): domain Eukaryota; kingdom Viridiplantae; phylum Streptophyta; class Magnoliopsida; order Poales; family Poaceae; genus Coix; species Coix lacryma-jobi. Next base: position 95,059,462 of record CM019826.1, on the reverse strand, counting down.
CTTGTTGGAAAGCTTATCAAGTTTACTTTCATATGAATCAAGTCCCACGTCAATATCTGTTCGGCAGCAGCGGCAATGATCCAATTACCGTCGACAGGTCTTGCTGTCCAGGGTGCTGCGTCACCTCATTTTGGGCTTATGGCCCATGTATCAAGTTGGGTCCATTAGGGACGCGTCCTAGGGTTGGAGGACGACCCCAACACTCTTTTGGTCGTCAATCCATCTACTTATATCCCTCTATAGCCGCCCATGGTCGGTTTGGGTTTTGTTTAGATCAAGTTTAGCCTTAGCTACTTGCTTGTAGGCGCGCGTGCAGGATCAGCCGCCCGTCTCCTTGTCTTCGGAACCCCATTGTAGATTAAGATTCAGTTTGAAACCTTCAATTTCATCTTGCAAATTCAGTGCTTGTTTCCTCGTTCTTGCTAGTTCTTCGATTGCTTGCAGGACGGGAGCCCTAGGGGCTAGTTGTCGCGCTCCACAAGATCGTGACGGCTATTGGACGTGGTGTATCGGTTGCTAAGGCGCGGTCTTGAGGGCTGTAGTCGGGCCGTGAACGTCATCTCCATCCACCAATCGAGTTATCCCCGTTTCTCATCGAAAGATCGGGCAAAAACCCTAGCGGGTTCGCATCAGTTGGCGCTGAAGGTGTCATGACGCCTCCCGAGCTGAAGAAATCTCCCCCTCAACAGCAGCTGGTGCCTCCTCGGGTACGAAAGGTACAACCCGAGGTGGTGGATCACACGGCCCCCATGTAGTAGAGGAAGAAGGGACGGGGCCGCGTGCAGTCGTGGTAGTAGAGGCCGATGCTTGTGGCACAGCAGGTGGAGGTGGTGCTGGATCATCCATCCCTTCAGCACCCTCGTCCTCATCATCAAAAAGAGGATCGCCAACCTCATGATCACCTGCACGCTCAAATCTAGAAGAAGGACAAACCATGGTCTCGTCGAAGGTGACATCGGATGTCTCCATGACTCGGTTAGTATCAAGGTTAAGTACACGATATGCATGAGTATGAGTGCCATACCAAAAATACACCGTCAGAAGAATGAGACTCAAATTTGTCCAGGTTGCCTTTCTTAAGTATAAAACAGTGGCAACCAAACACTCTAAAATAACTCACCATGGGATGTTTTCCAAAACGCAACTCATAAGAAGTCTTTTTCACGAAAGCTCGGAGAAAAATGCGATTGGAAATATAGCATGTAGTGTTCATAGCTTTGGCCCAATATCGCCTAGGAGTCCTATGCTCATCGAGCATCGTCCTGGCCATCTCTACAAGGGTCCGGTTTTTCCTCTCTACAACACCATTTTGTGGCGGTGTGTAGGGCAAAGAAAACTGATGCTCCAAACTCAAAGAGTTACAAAACTTCTCAAAATCCGAATTCTTGAATTCGGAACCATTATCACTACGAATAGCTCGCATTGAGTTCAAAGGGAACTCATTCTGAAGATGTAAAATCAGATTGCGAGCAAAAGAGAAAGTCTCAGTTTTCTCAGCTAAAAAGAAAACCCATGAATATCTCGAGAAGTCATCAACAACAACAAGCACGTACCACTTCCCTCCAACCGAGCTCACCCGAGCCGGGCCAACGAGATCCATGTCTAAAAGCTCTCCGGGGCGCTTAGTCATGACCTGAGTCACTGGATGGTGGGGAGCGGCTACCATCTTCCCATGTCTACAAGAATGGCAAACAAGATCCTTCTCCATGGACAACTTGGGCAATCCTCGGATTCAGCCAAGTGAACTAAGCCTTGGAAGCAAGTCGAAGCTCAGGTGACCAAGTCTCCTATGCCACTTCCAAAGATCAGAGGAGGAAGGTCCAGCCAAAAGACAACGAGAAATTCCAAATGATTCTGAGAAATTCGCACAAAAGACTTCCCCAAAGGGCAAAATCAAACATACAAGATTGCCCTGAGGATCCAAAATACGACTGAGATTCGGCTTAAAACGAAACTCATAGTCATCATCAAAGAGTTGCGAAACAGAAAGAAGGTTAAAATGCAAGTTAGATACAAGAGCAACATCACGCAACACAAAGTGCTCATTAACTCGCACAGACCCATGAGACAACACCTTACCTTTGCTATTGTCGCCGAAGGTGATAAACTCCTTTCCGACAACTGGACTAAGACTGGAGAACCACTTGGCATTTCCGGTCATGTGCCTCGAGCACCCGGAATCCACCAACCAAACATTCTCCAATCGTTTTACCTACATCAATAAAAAGACATAGGGTGAACATACGGTCCAACACTGGGGTGAGTAAAATGGGAATTATACCAGTGTTGGGCCGGCTGCTCAAAAGAACGGTTAGTAGCAAAACCATTCCTAGCACACCTACGGGGAAAGCGATCACCACGCTGAGGAAAATGTGGTCCGCTAGGGAAGGAGCGCTCACCGCGATAGTCAAAACGCGGTGGGGGGGGGGCTCAATAGCAAAGCCACCGCCACGGCTCCATAGCCCACAACTGTAGGCTCCCATCGGGCACATCCTCCTTGCGGCCAAGGACCTTGAGGCATTGGACCTCTAGGCCTAGTAGCTCTCCTTTGAACATTCAGCACATGTACATCATGGAAAGGATGGTACATGTCCGCATTGTTCATCTCCTTTGCGCGACACTCCTCTCTCTTGCGCCGAAAGAAGAACTCCGTCAAGTGTCCATCTCTCCCACAGTGCTCACAATGATACCTCACCGCTCTCATAGGGGGTTGTTGGTACTCACGGTAGTGGGTATGGATCACTTGGCTCTTTTGAGGCATGAGCTCCTCATGGATTGGTGGCATAGTGTCTAGCTTGTTCCTCAGGTGATTGGTTTTTGGAGCCCATGTCTGTTTCTTGGGTGGAGCTCTCGGAGGTTCAACAAAAACGCCATCCTCAGTGTCAGGCTTGAAAGGCTCTTTGGGTGGAATCTTGGTTTGTTCAGGAGTAGTGGTGGAGTTGGGCTTCTCACTCGGGTTAAGACCACTCGACTCTCCAATCTTACCAAAAGACGAAGCACACTCAACACCCTGAGCAAAACCTACACCTGGACCTCCAGCAGCACGCTTGAATTGGGCAATCATCATCCCAAGCTACGGCTCACCACAAGACACCCATGACAAGATGGTCCGAAGGTATGTGTTTTCTTCCTCGGTTTGCATCTTGTCATGCTTCACATGAGCAATCTCCATCTCCACGCCCTCACACAAAGCGCACCTAGATACACAAGTGCTACCCGAGCTGGCCTTCTCAAGAGACACAATCTTGGCATTCCTCTCTGCCAACTTGGATTGCAAGCCTGCACAAGACTTGCAGGCACCAAACACTGAGGATTTTGCTCTAAGCTCATCCACCTCTCCAACCAAAGCAACATACTTCCCCCTCAGAGTGAGAAGGTTAGTCATGTGCCTGGAGCACATCTCACACTCATCCTCCTCAGTCACAACAACGGTGGACTTGACAGATTCAAGCTCCTTCACCGTATCCTCCCACTTCTGCCTAAACTCCTTCCGTTCTCTAGCAGCACGCCTAAGCAGCTTATCTTGACTAAGAAGGGCGGCAGTAAGTTTGTCGACCTCAGCAGAAAGCTCGTCGAGGGTCTGAGATACCTAGGAGGTGTCGTCGTTGTCGTCGTCATAATGAGGGATGTCCTCCAGCTGGTTGTCGACCTCCTTGCCGAGGGCCATGGTGCAGAAGCCCTCGTTGTCGGCGAAGAAGTAGAGGCCGTTCAGCTTGTCCTCGATTCTCTTCTTCTTCTCGGACACGTCGTCGCTTGAGGAAACGGAGTCGTCATCCGAGCCATCGACGTCGCTGAGCGTGGCGAAGAAAGCACGCTGCTCAGCCTGGGCCTTCTCCAAGTACTTCTTCTTGATGTACTCCTTGTTGAAGTCGCCCTTTCGCTTGTGCTTTGCGGGGACGTACTTCTCCTTGCGCTTGCCAAAGTCGTACTTGTGCCCATGATCGCCCTTCCCAAATGCTTGCTTGTTCTTCTTGGGACAGTTGGCGATGAAGTGGTCAGGATCGCCGCACTCGAAACATCCAGAGCATCCTCCTCCGCGACGACGGTTCATGCGGTTGTTGTGGAACCGTGAGAACCGGTTGGTAAGCAAAGCCAACTCATCATCCCCCATGAACTCTAGCTGCTCCTCTGTGATAGAAAGAAGAGAAGAAAGTGCAAATCCTCCATAGGGGTTAGCCGAAGAAATAGAAAGCAAAGCCATCGACGGGCTAGAAGGATTTTCATAAGAAGCCCTCGCCATGGCGTCAATCTCACTAGACTTGAGCTTACTGAAGAGCTCGTCGCATGTGAGGGTCTCATAGTTAGGTGATTCGATGATCGCCTGAACCTTAGAGTCCCACACCGACCGATCGAGAGTATGTAAAAGCTTCAAAGCCCTCTCATGATCGTCGAAAGGCAACAACTCCTTGTTAGCCCTCATCCTGTTGACAATCACCTGAAAGCGAGCGAATAAACTTTCTATGCTCTCGCCAGGCATGTGTCAAAAGTTCTCATACTCTCGCTTGTGCGACTCATAGAGACGGGATTTGACTTGAGTGGTTCCCTCATGGAAACGCATGAGGGTTGCCCAAATCTCCTGAGCCGTGGGGAGGTGAGAAACACGATCAAACTCAGACATGCTCAAACATGAGAAAAGAGCATTACGGGCTTGGCTATTGGCATCGTTCTCATCAATCTGCAGCTGAGTAGCACGAGTAGCCAGAACCACGTAATCGTCCCTGTTGAAAATACCCTAGATAGAAGCACCCATGCTCTGAAGATAGGCCGACATACGTATCTTCCAATACGCATAGTTCGTCCCATCGAAAAACGACAGTTTGCCCACGCCGCGATCCATGTCGCCTTCTGTGCATCTGGAACCGGCTAAGGTGGAAGATCCTTAACCTGCTCCAATACCAATTGAAGGACCGAGAATGCTAAGGCAAGGCGACCAGAGGGGGGGGTGAATGGGAGCTTCAAATTCCTTTTCAGAATCTTTTTGCCACTGTCCCAAGAATCAACCCCAAGAGCAAACCTGGAGCTTGAATAGTGTCCACGACCCTAGATGTAGGGTGGATGCTTCCGAGAAGCACAGCGAGACACTACTCAACTCAAGAAACCCAACGCAAAAACCAGAAATCAAAACCGACAACGAACGAACGAATCACGGACGAAGACGTGCGACGCAGTACTGACCGAACTCACTGGAGCGTCCGGTCGTCAGGGATCGGACGCGTCCGGTCAGTCTAAATCGGATTTGGGACCTTACTGAGTTGGACCGGACTCATTGTCACCGTGCATCCGGTCAATGCTCAAGCGTCCGGTCACCAAAGACAAAAGCCGATGAACAATGGGACCGTTGAGTCCGGTCACAAAGTCACAGAGCGTCCGGTCAGTTCGCAGAACAGGTTTCGCTCGGCCTTCAACGACCGGACTCACAGGGATCATCCGGTCGATGAACAGTGAGCGTCCGGTCACCGCGACGCAGCTCCATTCGTCCATTGATTTGACTCGATCTCACCCAAAACGAATCCTCTAGGGATCAAACTTGGTGAGAGGAGTCACAAGGAGGATAATGAGCTACTCCTAGTATATCATGGCTTGAACCTATCTCCAAACCGATGAATCAAAGGACTTCAGGGGAGAGAAGAGAAAAGTTGATCCAAAACGAAAACCGATCGATCTACTTGTTCATGAGGTTTGAGTTGAATTCATTTGGTAGAAATGATCCCCTCGCAGTAAAGAACAAGTTGATTCAAATGGTTTTGCAAGCGGAGCAACATAGAGAGAAAACGATCGACGAGAAAATCGTGGAGAAAACGAAGAACGCGAAGAACACGAACAAAAACGCGAATCAACACATCGATCTGCAACCGTGTGGCTACCACACGCTACAATAGTGAGATTACGGTTTCACTTCCTCAAAATCTCCAGTACACAGAGGTATGATTCTCCGCAGATCTCAGTTGCTACAGCAGGGGATTGGTAGAGCAGGAAAACCTAGAAGGCAAAGAGCAAATGGCTGAGATAGGATGGGAGGTGGGTGTCTCCCTCTACTTATCCTAATTCTAATTCCAACTCTACCCCTAACTAATTACAGAGCGAACCAGCTAAACCCTAGGGTTATTCTGGACCAACTCGAAGTAGATGCTGATCCGACGGCAACGCCCGCACAACTGGTAGCGTTGCCTCGACGCAACCTCACCGATTGCCGCCACGTGCCGCCACCGCTCTACTCGTCCTTTTCCCGGACTTCGCCCCCGATTTTGAGGCCCAAACCGGGAAACCAACCATCCATCGCCTAAGTTTTATGGCCCAAACTCAGAAACCCGCCAGCGCCCAGGTTTTGAGGCCCAAACCTGGAAACCGTCCTCAGCCCGAGTTTTGTGGCCCAAACTCGGAAACCATCAGCGCCCAGGTTTTGAGGCCCAAACCTGGAAACCGTCCACCGGTGGTTTTTTTCTGTGGCTCAACCACCAAACCGAGCCGTAGAGGGAATGCACCGCCCATGCACCCCGTCAACCGACATGTGTCCCCAGGTCCTCGACCCAAGCAACACCGTGCCCGCAAGTCTTCACTCGTCGCTGTCCCAGGCTGTCAGCCACCACAGCTGATCCTCAGGCCACCGGTCCCTCAGTCCAAGCCTCACGTCCGCCCTTCACCGCTCTTGGTCCATCGGCATGGCACGTCTCTACTTGACCTTCACCTTGCCTTCGATCACTGTATCCGTGCTCGACACCTGCACAACACAAGCCAAAGAACATGCGCATTATCCCAGTTGACAATCACTCATCACTCGAGACTCGGCATACACCCATGTATCCGCATAAGCGATCACTCTGCCCTCTTGCATAAGGACACAACCTAATCCAATCTTCGATGCATCACAAAAGACATCAAAAGGCTTTTTAATGTCCGGTTGAGCCAAAACAGGAGCAGTGGTCAATAGCTTTCGCAAAGTACAAAAAGCGGTTTCACACTCCTCTATCCATTTGAACTTTTGATTCTTCTGCAACAAGCTTGTCATAGGTTTTGCATTCTTGGAGAAATCGGGAATGAAATGGCGATAGTATCCTGCTAAACCAAGTAAACTTCGAATCTCACCAACCGAAGTAGGCGCCTTCCAGTCCATTACTTCTTGAACTTTACTGGGGTCCGCAGAGATTCCTTCTTCTGACAAGATATGACCAAGAAAATGTACTTTCTTCATCCAAAACTCACACTTACTAAACTGAGCATAGAGTTTGTGCTCCCTAAGCCTGGTCAAAACAACTCTCAAATGTTCAGCATGATCTTCCGGGTTTTCTGAATAAACAAGAATATCATCAATGAACACCACTACGAACTTATCCAATTCTATCATGAACACTGAGTTCATTAAACTCATGAAGTACGCTGGAGCATTTATCAACCCAAAAGACATGACAAGGTATTCATATAACCCATATCTGGTTGAGAAAGCGGTCTTCGGGATATCTTGTGGCCGAATTCTAATCTGGTGATAACTTGATCTCAAATCAATCTTAGAAAACACTTTAGCTCTGGACAACTGATCAAACGGAATATCTATCCGTGGTAACGGATACTTGTTCTTGACGGTCACGGCGTTGAGTGGACTATAATCCACGCACATCCTAATCTTATTCTTCTTAACAAACAAGGCTCGGCAATCCCATTCTGATATGCTAGGCTGAACAAACCCCTTGCCTAAGAGTTCCTTTATCTGAGTCTTGAGTTCTGCTAGCTCATTGGGTGGCATACGGTACGGTCTTCTAAAGATTGGTGTTGTTCCAGGTAACAACTCAATTGCAAACTCCACAGCCCTCTTAGGTGGTAACCCTGGCAACCCATCAGGAAAGACATCCGGAAAATCTCGGACAACTGGGATTTTGGAAAGATCCTCTATGGAAAGAGTGCAAGATAGGTCAACAAAATTGGCACCTCGACGAAGAGATACACGAAGTTTGTTACTCGTTCGTCCATCAGATAAGGTAAGAGTTCTATTAGCAGTGTCTAACACCGCATTCCACATACTCATCCAAATCATAGCTAAGACTACATCCAAGCTTAGTCCGGGCAAAACTACTAAATTAGCTCCGAATTTGTGCCCTCTGATCTCGATGGTCGCATTACAAACCATCTGTCTGGATAACACACTACTCCCCACGGAGCTTACGTGAAACCCATAATCCATTTTAGACATTTCTTGGTTATGTTTTTGTGCAAATGTTTTGCTCATGAAGGAATGCGATGATCCAGTATCAAACAAAACAACTGTAGGATGATGGTTAACAAGACACATACCAGCGGTCATAGGTTCTCCGGCACGAGCTTCTTCAGTTGTCATGTTATGCAGACGTGCGGGGTAGTTAGCCTGCTGCTTCTTCGGGTGTGGGCAATATCTTGCGAAATGCCCCTCTTGATTGCAATTGAAGCACGGTCCACGGGCAGTAGGCTTGCCTCCTGTGGAGCTCCCCTAGCCAACTTGAGCTTGTGTTGTCGCTATCTTGTATGGCCTCTGGTTACGCTGATATTGTTGCTGATTCTTCTTCTGTGGTGGCCTAAAATGAGCTCCAGGCACTGGTGGCCGATACTGGGAACGCTGAGCTGGTGGTCCCCTAGACTGAGATGGTCCAAATTCCAAAGTTCTCTTTCAGGCCTTGCCCGCTACATTCTTATTGTTGTGATTCTCTTGGGTCAGACAATCACTGATAAAGTCATTGAAAGTGGTACGAGATGATGTACACATGGATTTTCCCATCTTGGTATTCAACCCTCTCATGAAACTGGCTATCTTCTTGGCTTCAGTTCTCATGAACTCTGGAGCATAACGATACAAAGAATTGAACATGCGATGGTACTCTGTGACTGAGTGAGTTCCCTAGGTCAAACTCATGAATTATGCAACCTTCATTTGGATCAATCCTGGCAGAATGTAATGCCCTCGAACAGCTTGCGAGAACATCTCTCACGTGACAGGAGCACGAGCAGGATTGGTAGTACAATGATGTCCCCACCAAATCCCTGCGGGTCCCTGAAGTTGATGTGCGGCATATTCTGCTTTTAGCTCCTCTGTGAGCCTGAGCAACCGGAACTTCTGCTCTATGGTATGCAGCCATTCTTCCGCTTCCAAAGGTTCAGTAGCTTCCTTGAAAACGGGCGGTTTGGTATCCAGAAAGTCCTTGAATGAGCTGTACTGGTTCGGCTTAGGGCGCTGGTTGCCATGTGCCCAATTCTCACGTAGCAACGCCTCAATATTGTGCTGACTCCCCAAGAACTGAGCAAAGAGTTGCTCGGCCATGGCTGGTGGATTGCGGTTGTCTCGATTGTCATTGTTACCACCACTACCGCTAGCTCCACTACGAGTCATCGTCATCTGCATGTGTCGGTAGTAAGTGATCATTAGGTGATGTTGCAATAACTGTAGAGAACAATAACCATGCCATACTGAATTTATTCGGAAAACAAGTTCGCCAAACAATTACAGAGGCACAATAAACTTCAATCCACATCGCAACATCACATAATAGGATCGCTCATTAGCATAACACACAAACTTCAACATAAAACATCCATAAACGCCCATACATATGGGAATTTCCAAAGGTCTTGCACCACATGCACATAGGTTCACATCTCAACATTACATCCACTCGCAACAAAAGCAAAAGATCAAGCGTGAGCTACATAAGACAAAAGATCACCAGGCACTACAACACGCTATCTAGCCTACTCCATAGTGGCACCATCGTCGCTAGACACATCCGAAGAACCACTAGAAGAGTCACGAGGATCTGGGTCCTCCTGAGGAAAGATGGGGTTCCTCTCGTTCTCCCGGCGATGGATCTCCTCATGCAGACGGTCATTGTAGTCCTGAAGATGGGGAAGCTGCAAATCCAAGTCTCCCACTCGAAACCTCAGAAGCCTTTTCTGCTCGGTAGCACGCATGCCTTCAACGCACACACCCCGAAGAGACTCCTCGGTCTCAGCCATGATCGTGGACAAGAAGGTTGTCATTCCCTGCTGGTCACTGAACTGCTGCTCGGTCTCCTGCTCCCTCTGGAGTGCCTGATCTCTCTCAACAGTCATACAAGCTAACTCGGCCGTGAGACGATCTATCTTTGTGGTGTACTCCTCCTGCCTCCAGTGTTGTGCAGCCATCTTCTCACTGAGAATGTGGTCCAACTGGTCGTAGCTGTGTGACAAACACCCATACGTAGCCATGAGTGCAGCCATAGCACTCCCGGCAGGTCCGGCGCAGTGCTCCCTCTCAAGCGAACTGGTCTCAAGCACGGTGGCTCTCGGCTGGAACGGCACAATGCTCCCTCTCAAGCGAACTAGTCTCAAGCACGGTGGCTCCCGGATGACGCCACACTGACAGGTACGGGTCCGCCGCCGGGAAGTTGCTAGCAGTGGCCTATGCAACCACCTCCGGGTGATCCTCCATAATGTCCCAAAGAACAGTATAGGCAACCCTGTTAGCTCCATCCCACGGGGTCCGGCCCTGTAGTGCAAACACCCGGTGACACCACATGTGATCCTGCTTGCCACTGTGTACATGTAGCGGTCCTCCGAGAACTGTACGCCATGCCAGTCGTACTGTGGCTCCTGACCCTCCTGGTAACCAACCAAGTGCAACACCCTTTAAAGAATGGTAGGCATGCCGAACTCGGCCAGGAATTCCTCCGATCCCTCAGCAGACCATGGTCCCAACAGGTAGTTAGGCCTCTTGCCTCCAGCTGACTTACGAGCGGTACGCTTGGTATGGGCCATCTGAAAGAAGTTTATCCACATAGGTTTTAATTAGTTGAGAACAACTTTTATTAAGAAAATGGGACTGATAACATAAGGAAGGAAGTAAGATTAATGCAAAGTGTTTGATCATGATGTATGCACGGAACATACATCCTCACTGCCTAACAATCTAATGGCTAGACGGTGACATACAACGTTCACTCATAGCGTTAACTAGTCGAACTACACGTTCGCAAGTTAGTGTACCTACAGAAAATCATTTTAGCCCTGTCCACAATATGAATATCATGCATTGCTAAAATTTAAATCTAGATACTAACTTAGGTGTACACCCCAGTATTACTCCCACAATTAAATACCTTCACCTGCACCCGTGTGCTTACGTGTACAGGTTCCAGTACCAAAATAGTTCTCCCCTAGACCAATGTTTGTTTGGTCATGCTCTCACAACTCACCTTACCTTGGCGTAGAGGCAAAATGATCCATACATTACTATTCCAAAGAATAGCACCCATACAATTTCCCCCTCGCCGTATGGACGACAGTAATAAACAAAAATCAAGACATGATGCAATACCCCCAAAGTCAGTACTTAAATAAGCCACCAAGATCCTACTGAGCATAAGGACTGATGCTCACTGGACACTTTAGTTTCAGCTTAAAATTTTCAAATCCTGATATAGCTGATAGTTAGCAAAAACTTCTTATCCTGGAAAAATACCGATTTCAAATACACTTATGAACAGTAACGCTAAACTATGCTTTGATGCCAGCTGTGATAGAAACCAACCAATTATCCAGATTAGCACCAGGAAAAGAAACCTCCGCTCTCGCAAAGATCATTATGTACATAAGCTCGTACAAACCGGTAGGGTAGTCCGGAAATCTCGAAGGATTCAAAATCATTTCAACATCAGCCAAGATCGTAATGAGTTTAGCATACATGTCCACAAGTTACATTGCAGTTCGAACATAGTAGTTAAAATCAATCAGAGTACGAAACAATAATACAAACCATAGTTTGATCAAGTAGCGGAAGCAATATAGTTTTGAAACATAAGTTTAGTTGTTCACAATACGGTGCCATCAACCTGATCACATCCACAAAAGCATCATGGAAAGTTAAGAGGTGACCACCCATGGTCTAGTCATCACCCGAGACGGGGTACAAGCAGTTCTCATAGTAGCCAAAGAAGCACTGACCATCTGCAACAACAAGGGAATAAAACCCTGAGTACAAGAAGGTACTCAGCTAGACTTACCCGTCATAAACCAGAAATAATGAGACTCCAAGGATCATATAGGCTACATCTGGAGTTGGCTAGACATACCATTTGCATGAAAGCTCTTTTGTAAGTAAAACACAATTTTAGATGTTGGCGGTCACTTTTATAGTTAATCCTGATTAACTAGATTTGCACCTAATCTATAACAAGAACTTGACTACTTAATCAAGCAGAGTGACTATTTGATCAATAGCCTTCCAGATTCAACATCATAACCATCCTTAGTTCCATAAATTACTACGGTAACAAATGCCAGTCAAGTTACTCACTATCCAGGAGCGATGGCGATTATAATCGATTCCTAGCCAGCTGGAGAAAAAATTTCACACACTCGCCCGATCACACCTTGTCAGGTAGCCGTCGGATGCCACTCAGGAAATTCGAGAACACGACGCGCGGGACGGCCATGGGCCCTTCTACACCGGGGGTTATCTCAGTGCCAGGTCGCTCAACCTAGAACTGCCCACGGTCATGCCAGGTCAATCAGGCCTCGCCTGTCCATGGACAATGCCAGGTTGCTCAGAATAGTTGCCCACGGTACATCTGAGGCCCTGGGTGTTAGGTGTTAACATCTCCATCACCGCCTCGAATAACCTTACTCGGCTTCACGGGAGGTACCCGAACCTACTTCGTTAAGTGATTGACGCGTTCAAAATGACTGAGGTGTGCCTTCGTCGGGTCCTAATCAACACAAATGGGAGACTACTAGCACACAGAACCCATGTCCTGCTGCTCCTACATCCCGCCCAGTCTCAGTTTAATTATCACATGGTTATCTCCATGATAGCACCAGGCTAGTCATGATCAATATCCACCTATATGCGGGACACAGGAAATCACCCGACTTTTACCAGTCTAAGCAGGGCTAAGCATATAATCGAGCCTAGACCTAGCAGGGATATTAAGATAATATTGCAGTGGACAAGGTATAGTAATAATGCAACAACGGTAGCAACCAATTCTTATAACCTAATGCAACAAACATAGCAGGTTAATTTGTAAGTAATTTGGCAAACCGTAGGGAGTTAAAATGCTCCGGGGCTTGCCTTTCTCGAAGTCAGAGGGCCGGTGGTCTTGACACTCGGGTAGGTCCTCGACGGCGGCCTCTTCGGTCCTTTCGTACGGCGTCTCCTCCTGCGGCTGCTCCTCTGATTGCGGCGGGTTCTGGTTCTCCTCTAGCAATCCTGTATGGTGCATAAGATGAACATGACGAATGCACATAGGATGCTTATGTGATGCAACATAGGACAAGACAACTTAGGAGATAAGCACATGTCATCTACTTCATTCTCTTCAACAAGATAGTCAAGATCATCCAGTTGACCATTAACTATCTTGCCAACATCCTACAGCTTAATGATTCATTTAATCCTCCAAAGCAGCCACTTAGTATGCCTAATCATAATAGCATTACTTCACTTATACAACCTTACTTAACTACCCACTTAATCCTTTTTAATTAATTTATTTAAGCAGGGCATAATTATCATTATATTGAAATGACTTCAGAAATTCCCTAACTTTTATACAAGCTACTACAGACAAAACTAAACTACCATAAAAAAATCAGCCATAAATAGTAAATCTATCATGCAATAAAAATTAACCCTATTAATTTACAAATTAAGCACTTTTCATAGTTTGAACTACCAACTGCCAAATCAGTCCAACCTAATATTTTTCATGGCAACTTCATACTCTGACATATCTGTACAAAATTTACCAAGCACAGAATCTAAGCATTTCTATTTATTAAAATTACATAAAAAACAACATTTAATCACTTTAAATGCTACTGCAATATTTTTCACAGAACATATACATGATATATTTTTTCCAAATACTACTCATGAACACTATCCTAACAAAATTGAAATCACATTTTTTGAGATATACAAAATTAGTTATGCATTTTCTAAGTTAACAACCATTTACTTGATTAAATAAAACTGCATACAAAAGTATCACAAAATATACATTTAACATTTTTAACAGGTAGATCCATTCATTTCCAGCACAACAAAATTTCTTTCATATTTTTTGGAATTAAAATGAGCCTTGCATGAATTCTAGAAGCATTTAACCTATTTCTGGAAAACTGAATTAAAGAAAACTCATCATAAAATGCTACGGACACCTGGATTAACACACCCAGAGACACAGACCTAAACGCTACGCGTACCCAGACTTCCCAAATGCTAGTGCACACAGACTCTTTTCCTTCTCTCCTTCTCTCACACTGCTAGTGGGTCCCGGGTGTCAGGCGTCCCAACGCCTTCGGTCAAGCAGACCCACACGTTAGCGGCGGCTTCTCCTCCGCCGACGTTGACCGGCCCTAGTTCGCCGACGGCGAGGTTTCCGCCGACACCAACCCTACCTCTAGACTCGCCTTCGCGAGGCGACATAATCGACCTACTTGTTGAGCCAGAGGGACACCGGAGCAAGCTCGACGGCGGCCATGGTGGAGCGGCGGCGCTGCGACACAGGGTGAGGCTCTTCCTGACTACTCCGAAGCTCAGCGAGGCGAGCACGAGCTATAGTGAACCCTATGCGACCTAATGGCGAGGCGCACGAGCCATGCCGACCCCGGCATGAGTCGGTGCCACGCTGTGACGTAACGGCCCTAATCCCATGGCCCACCGATCACTGTCAACCACTGACAGTTGATCCGTACAGCCAAGAGATTACGACCGGGTTCGCCACTGGGCTACATCAGTGCCCGATGTCCGCAGGATCAGCTCACAATTCAGTTACAATCTCTTGAACATTTTGACAAATAACATCGGAGTAAATAGCGGAAGACTTAAATAACAATAGTTTTACAAACCAGTGTTCAACATAAACTTAAAGTGAAGTTATTACAGACCATAGTTCAAATAGAGTTGGCAGGGTAGCAGATGACAACAACTAAAAGATAAAGATACATCACCCAGCCCGAGGGTGAATAATCACTCATCGGCCTCATCGGCCTCTTCCTGAACAACAGTCACACAGCAGGGTCCGAGGCATACTGAGGAGTCTGCCATACCTGCAACATGGGTAAAAAACCCTGAGTACAAAGGTACTCAACAAGACTTACCCGACTAAAGAAAAGGGAGAAGACTCAGGAATGCAGGCTTAGGGTAGTCAAGGTAAGGCTTAAGCAAGTCCAAGTATTTTGCAGAAAAGCATTTTTGGTAAACCTCATTTTTATTTGAAAGGTTCGGTATTCCTTGTTCCATCATAATCATTCATGATTCATTTTATATTTCAAAACAGGCCTAGTTGAGAACCACTCCCTGTTGACAGTCAGTGACTAAGTCTCCATAACCGAGGAGCAGCGTTAATCCGGATAAATAATACTCAGCTGAGGGTCCCTATCCACACTGCATATGTAGCACCCAAGCTTGCATATGCCAACTCGTCTACCACGATTCCTCCAAGATTGGGCCCGGTCCTACGCCACCCGGAAGTACAGTACACCACTCCAATCCGGGCCTCTAACCCACGTGGGTACATGCTACTTCCGCCATCTCTCCACTCCCAGTGCGGTTGTCGGTCCAATAAAGGATTCCTCGGAGCCGAAGCTTTCCGTAGTATGTGAATAGTTGCAAGTCTTAGTCAATCAGGCCCCCATACAGGTGGTCCCTAAATTTTCCAGCCAGCGACAAGCACCTCGGGACTCTAACCCAAGAGTACAGGTCCTGTCAGTTTTTCAACCCTGTCCCGGTCGGTGTCAACTGTTGAGTCCCGGACTACAACATGACGGCACCGTACGCAAGGACAACCTCTCCTTCCCATTGACTAGGTACGGATCAGATACTTAGCCAATGGTGGGAGTAAACCAGAAATTCCCATAAATATTCTTAAAGTGACCACACTTTTGAACTTGGCATTTTTATTGCAAATCTATCATATAGCATTGCTAAGCATTTTTCAAATAGTTTTTGAAAAGCAGGTATCGGGTGTATCATTGGTCAAGGTAGATAATGCATCAGTCAGATAGGATTTCACTCAACTCCTATCAACCTAATGCAATAATTTAACTCAAAGACATTTAAGGAAACATTTATAAATTCAAGGAAAGGGTTAAATGCACCGGGGCTTGCCTTGGATGGCAAAAAGAGCAGAGTCGGGGTAGGTATAAGCGTCGGAGCTTGGGGTTGCCTCGGGGACAGATCCTTCGGCGGCTACCTCGACTTCAGGGCCTTCTTCGTCAACTATACGGATGCAATGATGAATGCTCATGAGAATGATGACATGGACTTCAGGTGCAAGACAAAACCACAGATTCAAGATTACTCTCAGGCAAGGCATAATCGAAATCTAGGTTGAGCATAAAAGTTAACCATTTCTTCCTTAAGCAAAATTGATTAAACTAGACTTTATCATAACTATCCTAACATCAATCAAACATATCATCACAAACATCATAGACCAAAGGGTAGGGGTCTATGAACATCAAGCAATCCCAAAAGTCACATCACAGGTCAATCAACGCTAACCCTAATCATTTCTTTCTATTTTTTCTTAATTTATTTAAAAGGTCATTTTATGAAGGTGCTCCAAAAATTACCAAATTAATCACACAAGTTCATTAGGGTACAAGTATATGGCAAAACAAATTTCATAATTTTTGGAGGTCATTAAGGTGCTCAATTAAATCTAGACATTTAATTAACAAAAGGCACTATTCCTTAATTAAAATAAAGCTCAAAAATCAACTTGTTCCAAATGACTTCAAAATTTCACCAGAGACTTGTCATGGCATAACTAGCTCACAAAAACTTATCTCATAATTTTTGGAGTTATAAATTATTTTCTAAAAATCCAAAACCATCCATTTATTAATTAAATGGGAGATTTTTCATTTTCAAATTTCTGCAGAAAGGTCAAGTTTATATTTTTATAAAATTCTTCAAGGTACAAAGAGTCTATCCTCAAAATTTCAGAATTTTGAAGCAACTCAGAAAAACACACGAAAATATGAAATTTCAGCACTATTCAAATAAACTGGAAATTGGAAAACGGTACTGTTCTTCTTCCTTGCGCGCAGGGCGGTCTCCCGCCGGCGGCGAGAGCCCGTTCCGGCCACAGCGAAGACTCGCGGGCGAACCGAGCACATGGGGAGGTTCAGGAGCTCACCGGCGATCGATGACGCGCGGCGGCGAGGCGAGGGGGTGGTCGGAGCTAGGAGGTCGACGGAGCGGGGGTCGTCGGCGGGCAGAAAAGCGTCGCGACAGCGTTCCGGCGATCCTGAGCACCACACGGGGTCACCAAGGCATGGTTAGAATCGCAATGATGCGAGGAAGAAGAAACAGAGGTCGGGGAGGGATGATCATGGCCGGGGAGAGAGAATTTCTCGGACCCGAGCTCAACGGTGCTTCGCCGGCGTTGGGAAGTCGGAGTTACGCGGGCGATTGGGGATGGTAGTGACCAAATTGAGGGGCGGTGAAGCTGCGTGAGACCACGGCGGAGCTTTAGGGCTAGCTGGAAGGGAAGCGGAGGCACTGGCTTGCTCTGGCGACGGTGGCGGAGATGAGTTCTACTCCGGCGACCTCGTCGGGCCTTTTATAGCCGCGGCAAGAGGCTGGCGGAGCGTATTCTGGCGCGGATAAGATCACACGGAGCGTGCGCAATCGATTGCGGTTGGGCAGAAGGGTTGACGCGCGCTCAGGGACGGGTGTGCGCTCGCCGGCGACGGCCACGCGGCGGCGCTGTCGGGGAGCAGTGGGGGACGGGTGTGGGGGTCGGTTCTTGCGCGTGCGGGTGCGGCGCGATGTCGCGGCTGCAGGCGACAGGTCGGGGATGGGCGTGCGGCTGCCAGGCACGCGGCGCGTGCAGCGCCGGCGAGCGGCCATGGCCGGGCCCCCCCCCCCTACCGGAGAAGAAGAACAGTAGCTAGGGTAGGGTTTGACTTTCTGTATTTTGCAAATTACTTCCAAAATTTGAACTGTGCGACAAAAACTCAAAACACCAAAGTTGTTCAGAAAAATGAGATCTACAACTTTGTCAATATGAACATTTTCAAATTCCAATAGTTTTTGAACAAATTTGAAAACAGTAAAGGGGACACTTTTTCAAACTTGATTCAAATCGAAATTACTCTGGATTTCAAACTGAAACTTGAAAATCTGTAAACATGAAAGTTGTTCCTTTTATCAAAACCTACAACTTTGCTATTATACATTGTTCCTGAAACTCATTAGTTTTTGAACTCATTTTGAAAACTGAAAAGGGGACAAAAACTGGAGTTTGATTGAATTTGAAATAACTCAAAACTTTGCACTGCAACTTGAAAATTTGTAAATACCAAAGTTGTTTCTCTTTGACAGATCTACAACTTTGCTTTTTGGACCAATCCCAAATTTTGAATAATTTTTGAATCACAACAAGAGGGATAAAATCCAGGATTTGGAAATCAGGGTTTTGCAAAGAGTTTTGAAATCAAATTCTGATTTTGAACTTTGGCCAACACAACAACACTTCAAGACACCAAAGGAATAAGAATTACACAAAGCTAATCACAGAGATGAAATTACCATTTTGCCCTAGTAGAGAGAAGTGGGCTAAATAGGGTTTTTGCAATAGAGGTAAATCACATAAAATGATACACTTAGCAAAATGCATACACATGAAATCATGATCAAGATGCTTAATGATGATATGTCAAGTTAATTACATGCTAAACACCAGAGGTGTTACAGCCTCCCCCCCTTAAAGAAATCTCGCCCCGAGATCCACGTCTTACAAAAGGACAAAGAAGGGATAAAGGCAAAACTTTACATAGACAGAGATTCGAGAAAGTCGGGGTGGTTCTTTGCTAAGAAGTCTTCAGATTCCCAAGTAGCTTCTTCTTCAGAGTGCTGGTTCCACTGGATTTTGTACCATCTTGTGGTGGTTCTTCGGGTAACGCGATCCTTGTGGTCCAACACGCGAACTGGGTATTATTTGAGTAGGATAGATCAGGCTCTAGCTCGACACCTTCAACTTCCACGACATGTTCTGGTACTCTGAGACACTTCTTGAGTTGGGAGACATGGAAAACATTGTGGACAGCGGAGAGATGATCAGGCAACTTCAGCTTGTAAGCTACCTTGCCACAACATTCCAAAATCTCAAACGGACCAATGTAGCGAGGGTGCTAACTTTCCTTTGACTCCAAAACGAGTGACTCCTTTGGTTGGTGAGACCTTGAGATATACATAATCTCCAACTTGAAACTTCAAAGGTCGACGTCTCTTGTCTGCGTAGCTCTTCTGTCGAGATTGGGCAATATTCATATTCTCCTGTATCTGCTTGACTTTCTCTTCCATATCTTTGACCAGGTCAACTCCAAAGAATTCTCTTTCTCCGGGCTCAGACCAACTGAGGGGTGTACGACAACGACGACCGTACAGTGCTTCAAAGGGTGCCATTTTGATGCTCTCTTGGTAACTGTTATTATAAGAGAACTCTGCCAAAGGCAAACAGTCATCCCAAGTATCTGCGAAGGTAAGAACACAGGCTCTCAACATGTCTTCCAGCACTTGGTTGACTCGCTCTGTTTGTCCATCAGTTTGAGGATGATAAGCTGTACTATGCAAGAGCTTGGTTCCAAGTGAGGTATGGAACGCTTTCCAAAACTTAGCGACAAACTGGGTACCACGGTCAGAGATAATGCTCTTGGGTATGCCATGAAGCTTCACTATGTTGTTCTTGTACAAGGTGGCATACATGGGGACAGTGTAACTGGTCTTCACTGGCAGAAAGTGAGCTTGCTTAGTGAGTCGGTCCACGATTACCCAAATGGAATCAAAACCTTTCTGGGTTCTGGGTAGTCCATTGACAAAATCCATACTAATGTCGTCCCATTTCCAAGGGGGTACTGACAAAGGTTGCAATTCTCCTCCAGGCTTCATGTGTACTGCCTTGACTCTTTGGCAGGTATCACACTGAGCGACATACCGGGCAATCTCAATCTTCATTTTAGTCCACCAGAATCTCTGCTTTAAGTCTTGGTACATCTTGTTGCTACCGGGGTGAATAGAGAATCTGGTCAAGTGTGCTTCATCAAGGATTAACTGTCTCAATTCAGGCACCTTGGGAACGACTAGACGGTTCTTGAACCAAACAACCTACATCATCGATCCTGAAACAATCAGTCTTTCCAGTCTGGACCTTTTTGATGATGTGCTTGATTCCAGGGTTATCCTTCTGAGCAGCAATGACTTGATCCTTGATGGATGTTTCTATGCTGACATTATTCAGGCTTCCTTGCGGGATCATTTCGATACCCATCCTTTCAAGTTCATGGCACAAGGAAAGATCATAGGGCTTTGTCGTCAGACAGTTGCAGTGTGACTTGCGACTGAGGGCATCGGCAACTACATTTGCCTTACCAGGATGGTAATGTACCTTGAGATCATAATCTTTAATCAGCTCAAGCCATCTTCTCTGCCTCATATTCAATTCTTCTTGAGTGAATATATACTTTAGGCTCTTGTGATCCGTATATACATATTGCAGGTACTGCCTAACAGATAGTGACGCCAAATCTTCAAGGCATGCACGACTGCTGCTAGCTCAAGATCATGGGTGGGGTAGTTTCCTCATGTCGCTTAAGCTGTCGTGAGGCATAAGCGATTACTCGTCCTTCTTGCATCAAAACACAGCCCAAACCAGTACCAGATGCATCACAGTATACATCGAAGGGTTTCTCGATATCTGGTTGAGCTAGGACTGGTGATGTAGTTAGCAGTTTCTTCAAGGCTTGAAAGGCTTGCTCACAGGCTGGTGACCAAACGAAATCCACGGAATTCTTCAACAACTCTGTGATAGGCTTGGCGACTCTGGAGAAATCTGGGATGAAACGACGATAGTATCCAGCCATTCATGAAGAAGCTGCGAACTTCGCGGACAGTGGTAGGTGGCTTCCAATCCAAGATATCTGCCACTTTTTCAGGGTCAACTGACACACCTTCAGCGGACAGGACATGACCAAGGAATTGAATTTGATCTAGCCAGAATTCGCATTTACTGAACTGGCATAACAGCTGGTGATCTCTGAGACGAGAGAGAACGATTCGAGATGCTTGGCGTGATCTTCAGGAGTCTTGAATAGACAAGGATGTCGTCAATGAACACGACTACAAATTTATCGAGCTCTGGCATGAACACAGAGTTCATGAGATACATGAAATGAGCGGGGGCATTGGTCAAGCCAAAGGACATGACCAAGTACTCATATAGGCCGTATCTGGTGGTGAAAGCTGTTTTAGGAATGTCTTCTGGACGGATTTTTATTGGTGATAGCCAGATCTGAGATCAATCTTGGAGAACACTCTGGCTCCAGACAAATGGTCGAAAAGAAGGTCAATGCGAGGCAAAGGATATTTATTCTTGATGGTGACCTCATTGAGCGGCGCGGCGATAGTCAACGCACAGACGAAGACTTTTGTCCTTCTTCTTCACAAAGATAGCAGGACAGCCCCAAGGAGATGAACTTGGGCGAATGAGACCCTTATCCAAAAGCTCTTGCAATTGGATCTTCAGCTCTGCCAACTCTCTGGGAGGCATTCGATAAGCTCTACGGGATATAGGAGCAGTCCCGGGCTTTAGCTCTATGGCAAACTCAACATCGCGGTCGGGAGGCAGACCGGGTAGATCTTCTGGGAAGACATCAGGGAACTCACAGACCACGGGGAATATCCCTGACTTCCGGAACACAGGCGGTATTCAACTGGGTGGTTGCTGATTTTTGAGGCATAGGAAGTTGGAGAAGGAGTTTGGAAGTGCTGTTAGGAATATCCACTCTCACAATCTATCAAGGTGTCTATCATGGCTTTATGCTGGGACACATCCAATTCATGCCTAAGATGACATCTATCTCTTGATTGGCGCAGTACTATCATGGTGGTAGGAAAGACATGTTCCCCCAACATTACTGGTATACTGCGGACCATTCCTTAGTATCTATCCGCCCTCCAGGCGAAAGTATACAGAAACTTTCTTTGAACTCCCCCATGGTAACTCATGCTGATGACAAAAGTGCGACTTGATGAAGGAATGCGATGCACCAGAATCGAACAAGACGACTGCAGGATGATTGGCAACAGAGAACCTACCGAGCATGACGGGCTCTCCTTCTGGGATGTTACTGACGGTGGTGAAGTAGACTTGCCCGTGCTTCTTGACAAACTTGCCCTTCTGGACGTGCTGCTGCGGTGCACGGTGCTGCTGCTGTGATCCTCCAGGGCCTTTCTGTGCATGCTGGGCATTCTTCTTGGGTTTTGGGCAATCGCGAGACCAGTGACCAACTTGGCCACAGTTGTAGCATGGATGGTTGTAAGCTGTTTGTGGGGTGGTGATACGAACACCTGGGGCGTTCGGCTGAGTGGCACTTTGCTGGTTGGCATTATGAGTGGTGGCCGCGGTACGAACGACCACTTGCTGATGGGGATATGGGGCACGGTTTTGGTGGTGGCTGGGGTGGTAGATGATTCTTGGGCGCTTGTGGTTGCTGGAGAAGCTGCTAGACCCAGCCTTCTTCTTCTTCTTCTCCTCCTGATACTGGCGGTTACTTTCCTCGAAAGCGACAGCACGGTCAACGACATCATGATAAGATCCGTTGAGGTTGTTGGATAGACCTCTGCGAATCTTAGGGTGCAGACCCCTAAGGAAACAATCTCTCTTCTTCTCATCCGTGTTGACATAGTCGGAGGCATACTGGCTCAGGTGGTTGAACTGACCCACATACTGCATCACTGTGGATTCCTTCTGCTGCAGGGCTAGGAACTGATCAAGCTTCATCTTCATCAGACCTGATGGGATGTGTGTGTGCACGAAAAGCGGTGCGGAACTCTTCCCAGGTCAACTCATGACCTTCAGGCTGGGCAGCCAAGAGGTTGGCATACCAAGCACTTGCTGGACCACGGAGCTGCTGAGAAGCGAACCGAGGCTTCTGGATTTCAGTGCATCGGATGAGACCAAACTTCTGCTCCATGGTGCGGAGCCAATCATCAGCTTCGAGGGGTTCATCGGCTCTGGTGAAAACCGGTGGACGGGTTTCAGTGAACTCCACATAGGTGGTTCTTGGTTGTGACGACCACGGTGACCAACATTCTGCTGTCCTTGGTTCTGAGCCATTAGGTTGGCAGCGGCGGCCAAGGCTGCAATGGCATCTGCCAGGGTAGCAGGAACTGGTGGAGGGTTTGGAAGGTTGGCACCTCCGGAACTTCCGGCTCCAGCGGGGTGTTCACAGGCATCTGTTAAGAATTTGGGAACTTAGCATCCAAAGATTGCTTTTGAACGAAACTGACTGATAAGATTCATTGATGTAAGGGTAGATAACTGATACAGAAGTTCGATAGATAGCTACTAACTGACAAAGGAAAGGTACAAGACATGATACAGACTCGACTAGACAGAAGACCAACTAACGTCCCAAACCTAGACTAAGGCTTTAGGTGAGCAGATGGTACAGACACAAGGAATCTAGTCGTCATCGATGATGATCATCTCTTCATCGTCATCTTCATCTTCGATGATGAGCTCAGGCTCTTCCTCCTCATCTTCATCTTCAACGTGAACATCTCCAGCAGGTTCCATTTCTACATTCTGGACTGGCTCATGTTCTTCTTCAGGTTCCTCCACGACTCCATCTTCTGGATCCTCAGCAACAGGTGGAATCATGGGGTGGAGCTGGTCGTACAGTTGATGTACCTCCTCATGAAGCATATCGTTGTACTGCTCAATCTGGGCAGTGTACTGCTGCAGTCCATGGAGCTGGGCTCTGGCGACGTCCTCGCGGTTCCAAGCCTCGTTGCGCTGCTCGATAGCGCGAACCGTGTTCCGATTGGCCTGCTCCAGGGAGCTCGTGCCTCATAAAACTCCATGCGGGAAAGATAGAAGTCATGCTCCATGTTCTCCATCTCAGCCTTCAAATTCTTGATTTCTCCTTCAGGTTCTTGCGGGTGCGCGGGGGGGAAAACGACGACCATTGGAGGATTCTCCAGTCTCTTCTCCGGTGCGTGGCGCCAGCTGGTGACGCGGCACACCGTTCGGTCCAGTCGACTTGCGAGCAGTCCGCTTGAGGATGACCATATCTGGACAAGAGATTATAGGTGAGAAAGGCTAGCAAGAAAAAGGTAAAGGCATACTAACCCAACCGACTTAGAGAGGAAGTTAACTTAAGTGATTATGACATGATGCATGATTCGTTCCTACGGAACAAGGCAATGCAACAACTACTAAGGTAAGGTACATAGGGCTTAAACAAGTTGTCTTGCTACTAGTTGCCAAAGACAAGATGAGATGAGAGAAGCAATTTGGACTCAAAATAGTCAAGTTTAGTTTTTGGACTTAAAACCTTTTGAAGTTTTCGCAAAAAGATTGCAACGTCGTAGTGAGATGCTCCGATACCACTCTGTGACGTAACGGCCCTAATCCCATGGCCCACTGATCACTATCAACCACTGACAGTCGATCCGTACAGCCAAGAGATTAAGACCGGGTTCGCCACTGGGCTACATCAGTGCCCGATGTCCGCAGGATCAGCTCACAATTCAGTTACAATCTCTTGAACATTTTGACAAATAACATCGGAGTAAATAGCGGAAGACTTAAATAACAATAGTTTTACAAACCAGTGTTCAACATAAACTTAAAGTGAAGTTATTACAGACCATAGTTCAAATAGAGTTGGCAGGGTAGCAGATGACAACAACTAAAAGATAAAGATACATCACCCAGCCCGAGGGTGAATAATCACTCATCGGCCTCATCGGCCTCTTCCTGAACAACAGTCACACAGCAGGGTCCGAGGCATACTGAGGAGTCTGCCATACCTGCAACATGGGTAAAAGAACCCTGAGTACAAAGGTACTCAACAAGACTTACCCGACTAAAGAAAAGGGAGAAGACTCAGGAATGCAGGCTTAGGGTAGTCAAGGTAAGGCTTAAGCAAGTTCAAGTATTTTGCAGAAAAGCATTTTTGGTAAACCTCATTTTATTTTGAAAGGTTCGGTATTCCTTGTTCCATCATAATCATTCATGATTCATTTTATTTTCAAAACAGCCTAGTTGAGAACCACTCCCTGTTGACAGTCAGTGACTAAGTCTCCATAACCGAGGAGCAGCGTTAATCCGGATAAATAATACTCAGCTGAGGGTCCCTATCCACACTGCATATGTAGCACCCAAGCTTGCATATGCCAACTCGTCTACCACGATTCCTCCAAGATTGGGCCCGGTCCTACGCCACCCGGAAGTACAGTACACCACTCCAATCCGGGCCTCTAACCCACGTGGGTACATGCTACTTCCGCCATCTCTCCACTCCCAGTGCGCGGTTGTCGGTCCAATCAAGGATTCCTCGGAGCCGAAGCTTTCCGTAGTATGTGAATAGTTGCAAGTCTTAGTCAATCAGGCCCCCATACAGGTGGTCCCTAAATTTTCCAGCCAGCGACAAGCACCTCGGGACTCTAACCCAAGAGTACAGGTCCTGTCAGTTTTTCAACCCTGTCCCGGTCGGTGTCAACTGTTGAGTCCCGGACTACAACATGACGGCACCGTACGCAAGGACAACCTCTCCTTCCCATTGACTAGGTACGGATCAGATACTTAGCCAATGGTGGGAGTAAACCAGAAATTCCCATAAATATTCTTAAAGTGATCACACTTTTGAAATGGCATTTTTATTGCAAATCTATCATATAGCATTGCTAAGCATTTTCAAATAGTTTTTGAAAAGCAGGTATCGGGTGTATCATTGGTCAAGGTAGATAATGCATCAGATAGGATTTCACTCAACTCCTATCAACCTAATGCAATAATTTAACTCAAAACATTTAAGGAAACATTTATAAAAGCAGGTAGGGTTAAATGCACCGGGGCTTGCCTTGGATGGCAAAAAGAGCAGAGTCGGGGTAGGTATAAGCGTCGGAGCTTGGGGTTGCCTCGGGGACAGATCCTTCGGCGGCTACCTCGACTTCAGGGCCTTCTTCGTCAACTATACGGATGCAATGATGAATGCTCATGAGAATGATGACATGGACTTCAGGTGCAAGACAAAACCACAGATTCAAGATTACTCTAGGCAAGGCATAATCGAAATCTAGGTTGAGCATAAAAGTAACCATTTCTTCCTTAAGCAAAATTGATTAAACTAGACTTTATCATAACTATCCTAACATCAATCAAACATATCATCACAAACATCATAGACCAAAGGGTAGGGGTCTATGAACATCAAGCAATCCCAAAAGTCACATCACAGGTCAATCAACGCTAACCCTAATCACCTTTTCTATTTTTCTTAATTATTTAAAAGGTCATTTTATGAAGGTGCTCCAAAAATTACCAAATTAATCACACAAGTTCATTAGGGTACAAGTATATGGCAAAACAAATTTCATAATTTTTGGAGGTCATTAAGGTGCTCAATTAAATCTAGACATTTAATTAACAAAAGGCACTATTCCTTAATTAAAAAAAGCTCAAAAATCAACTTGTTCCAAATGACTTCAAAATTTCACCAGAGACTTGTCATGGCATAACTAGCTCACAAAAACTTATCTCATAATTTTTGGAGTTATAAATTATTTTCTAAAAATCCAAAAACCATCCATTTATTAATTAAATGGGAGATTTTTCATTTTCAAATTTCTGCAGAAAGGTCAAGTTTTATATTTTTATAAAATTCTTCAAGGTACAAAGAGTCTATCCTCAAAATTTCAGAATTTTTGAAGCAACTCAGAAAAACACACGAAAATATGAAATTCAGCACTATTCAATAAACTGGAAATTGGAAACGGTACTGTTCTTCTTCCTTGCGCGCAGGCGGTCTCCCGCCGGCGGCGAGAGCCGTTCCGGCCACAGCGAAGACTCGCGGGCGAAACCGAGCACATGGGGAGGTTCAGGAGCTCACGGCGATCGATGACGCGCGGCGGCGAGGCGAGGGGGGTGGTCGGAGCTAGGAGGTCGACGGAGCGGGGGTCGGCGGCGGCAGAAAAGCGTCGCGACAGCGTTCCGGCGATCCTGAGCACCACCGGGGTCACCAAGGCATGGTTAGAATCGCAATGATGCGAGGAAGAAGAAACAGAGGTCGGGGAGGGATGATCATGGCCGGGGAGAGAGAATTTCTCGGACCCGAGCTCAACGGTGTTTCGCCGGCGTTGGGGAAGTCGGAGTTACGCCGGGCGATTGGGGGGATGGTAGTGACCAAATTGAGGGGCGGTGAAGCTGCGTGAGACCACGGCGGAGCTTTAGGGCTAGCTGGGAGGGAAGCGGAGGCACTGGCTTGCTCTGGCGACGGTGGCGGAGATGAGTTCTACTCGGCGACCTCGTCGGGCCTTTTATAGCCGCGGCAAGAGGCTGGCGGAGCGTATTCTGGCGCGGATAAGATCACACGGAGCGTGCGCAATCGATTGCGGTGGGCAGAAGGGTTGACGCGCGCTCAGGGACCGGGTGTGCGCTCGCCGGCGACGCCACGCGGCGGCGTGTCGGGGAGCAGTGGGGGACGGGTGTGGGGGTCGGTCTTGCGCGTGCGGGTGCGGCGCGATGTCGCGGCTGCAGGCGACAGGTCGGGGATGGGCGTGCGGCTGCCAGGCACGCGGCGCGTGCAGCGCCGGCGAGCGGCCATGGCCGGGCCCCCCCCCCCCCTACCGGAGAGAAGAAGAACAGTAGCTAGGGTAGGGTTTGACTTTCTGTATTTTGCAAATTACTTCCAAAATTTGAACTGTGCGACAAAAACTCAAAACACCAAAGTTGTTCAGAAAAATGAGATCTACAACTTTGTCAATATGAACATTTTCAAATTCCAAATAGTTTTTGAACAAATTTGAAAACAGTAAAGGGGACACTTTTTCAACTTGATTCAAATCGAAATTACTCTGGATTTCAAACTGAAACTTGAAAATCTGTAAACATGAAAGTTGTTCCTTTTATCAAAACCTACAACTTTGCTATTATACATTTCCTCCTGAAACTCATTAGTTTTTGAACTCATTTTGAAAACTGAAAAGGGGACAAAAACTGGAGTTTGATTGAATTTGAAATAACTCAAAACTTTGTACTGCAACTTGAAAATTTGTAAATACCAAAGTTGTTTTCTTTGACAGATCTACAACTTTGCTTTTTGGACCAATCCCAAATTTTGAATAATTTTTGAATCACAACAAGAGGGATAAAATCCAGGATTTGGAAATCAGGGTTTTGCAAAGAGTTTTGAAATCAAATTCTGATTTTTGAACTTTGGCCAACACAACAACACTTCAAGACACCAAAGGAATAAGAATTACACAAAGCTAATCACAGAGATGAAATTACCATTTTGCCCTAGTAGAGAGAAGTGGGCTAAATAGGGTTTTTGCAATAGAGGATAAATCACATAAAATGATACACTTAGCAAAATGCATACACATGAAATCATGATCAAGATGCTTAATGATGATATGTCAAGTTAATTACATGCTAAACACCAGAGGTGTTACCACGCACGGCGGCGGGTCCACGGAGGCCATGCGTCGCAAGGTTCTGTTCGGTTCGAAGGCACGACGTCGAAGCATCTCCAGCTAGACCAAAGCGAACAAGGGAGGTGAGAAGGCGATAGAACGAAGATCTGATTGGGGTGGTTGGCGCGGGGACAGTGTCCAGACCTGGTGAAAACTGGTCATGAACTATGGCCCGCGCAGGGACTGCGAGTGGCCACGAGGAGGCCTGCGGCCGTTCTGCAAGCTAGGGCGAGGGCGAAGAGGGGGAATCCAACTGGTTGCAACTTCGGGAGGTCAGGCTGGAAAGAGTTGGTCGGAAGAAAGGAGCAAACTCGAAACGGGCTAGGGTGGCAGTGCGGGTGGTTGGGAAGTAATCGCGGTGAAAGCTCGCGGCTATGGTGGTGTGCAGTGGAGCAAGATGGCGAGGGCTAGACAGTGAAGCGAAGCGAGTGAATTGAATCGGTGGGCTGGCTCGGGCGAGGGAGGAGTAGACCAAAGCATTTGCGCTTTTGGCTGGTTCATTGAACCTGGCCGGAATCCGTCGGTTGTCCCGACCGGCGTGACGGCGGGCCGAAGAGCGGCGGCAAACAAGACGGTCAAGCAGAGAGGGGACAGAGGGTTGGTTCGGAGGAGTGGGAGCGGCGCACGGTGAGCGGGCGATTGCGCTGTTGCTATGAGGCGGCTCTCCGGCGGGCGAGCAGCGGGCAACGAGGGCTCCGGCGTACGACACGTCCAAGCCGAGTGGGCGGTGCGCGCGAGAGGGGGAAGAAGAGGCTGACAGGCGGGTCCCACTGAGGTTTAAACAAAAGAAGTTTTGTTCTTTTTCTTCCCTGGTTTTTATCTCCCAAACTAAGCAAAACTAGGAAAGGTCCTAAAAGGCAAACTTGCTAACAATTCAGAAGGAACAATTCATCTTTAAAGCTCAAGTCCAAATTATGCCTGGAAAATTGAATCACTCTAGCCTAATTTTCTAATGCAATAATTTAATACTAAATGACCTTTTCTGAAAAAGTACTTTAAGCAAAGTTGTTCTCTTGCCAAGATCTACAACTTTGGTTGAAGGACTTGGTCAGAAAAACAAAGCATCTATTAGCTACACTGGAGACTTAACAAAAGACTCAACAACACACCACACAAAAATGCACATGAAATGATATGGTGTTGTGCTCATGCTATGTCAAGTTATGCATTTAGGGTTGCTGTTGACACTGGTAAACTATCAAAATTAAAGGATAAATAAATATGAAAATGGCATGAATTCAATCACCAATAAAGGTTTAGGGTTTTAATGACAATATTCCACGAGTTTGGTGGATTGTGATTTGCATGGACTAAACAGGAAAACCAAGCACTGATTACTTCTCCTAGAAGAAGGAACCGACGGAAGATTACGGAACCGGCACATCAGGAATACTCCAGAAGGACCTAGAGGACACCAGAGGACACCACGAGGCGGGGCACCTCGAGACCCCGACAGGTGGGACCGACCGGTCAGGTGGGCCCACCGGTCGGTTGGGTCCCGGGCCCCCATGCCTCCCCCTTCTGGAACCTTCCTCTACCGCCTCTGAGGATCCATCTCAGCCCTACGTGAAATTGGTTTGATCTAGCGGCCGTGGTTGATCCGTCAGGGCTATATATACAGGCCCCAGGCCGCAGGGTAGAACAAGTCCCTCTTCAGAAAAGCCTACGCCTCATTCAGAAACCCTAGAAGAGACTTCAAGAGCCAGCTTTCAAGTAGAAGACTAGTTACCCCTCTAGTTTAGGTTTAGAACCTAGTCTTATACTAGAACTAGAAGAGAGAGAGAGAGAGAGGAAGAGATCAAGAAGGAGCTCCAGCCTGCGGATTCAAGTTCATCTTCAACTTGCTTCAGCGATTGTTTCGGTAATCAACGTCTATATTTAAGTTTGAGCCATTGTTCTTATTATTCTTAAGGTTTATGACTCTGTTTTGAGTACTTTAATTCTAGAGAAAATTGCCTATTTGGCCCTGAAAATAATGCAGCTTTCCTATTTGACACTGAATGTCAAATTCTTTCCTATATGTTCTCAACTAAAGTTTGCATTTCCTATATGACATTTCCGTGAGATCTGAGCAGTAACGGTGTTAAGTCTGAAGAGAAAAGACAATTTTGCCCTTGGAGCTGTTTTACGTGTGTATATCTTTCGTTTCTGATATTGGTTTGTTTGGATTCTGGACAACTGCGGTCGGCTGGCCCTGAGGCCGCGGCAACTGCCCCAGAAAACCTTGAACTGAGATGATCTGCGATCCTTGAACTGACACATAGGACATACCAGGGAACCAAATGCTAGTATCAAACATGACCCCACACGGTCGCATCGTGATGACCATGTTGAACGATCTGTGTTGTTGCTCACAAGTCACAATCTGATGACTCTGGAGTTTGCCATGTCAGAGATCAGCTTTGTTTGTGATTGTGAACTGCACTTAAAGAAAGGGGCAGTAAACAAGCTGTTGTTTTTCAATCACACTACATTTACAAGTGGGGGTTGACTTTTACACCCCGAATGCCATATCAGATTGCGTCAGATAAACTAGCAAATTGGGAAACTGCATCCTCCAGGCCAGACAAAGTGTGCCGCAAACCAATCCTTCAGCTCAGCAAAGTCCGCTTCGCCAGCGACGGCTGGCCCTGAGGCCATGGTGTCCGCGACGGCCGGCCCTGAGGCCATGGTGTCTGTGTGGCGCCTCAAGCGCCCCGAGGGCCAGTCGGGCGCCTCCGTGACTGCGCCAGGCAGCTCTCGCGTCTGGGGCCCCAAAGGCCGCGTCGGGGGGCCTCTATCGCGCCGGGCGGCTCCGCGCCGGGCGCCCCAGAGGTCGCGCCGGGCGCCGCCAGCCAGGGAGGCCGCGCGAGCCGCGCGTGACTATGGACCTCGCGGGACGCCCTCACCGGTTGCCTCCGAGGCCGCTGCCTCGATCTAGGGTTCATGGGAGGGAGCCGCGCCTAATCGCGACGCGGACAGAAAAGCCGCGAGGCCGAGTCGGGAGGATGCCGCGAGGCCGAGTCGGGAGGAGTCCATGACATCTATTTTTTCTAAAGGGAATTATTGTCTTTTCCCATCACCTCCCTTGGCCCTCTAATGGTGTTTGCTCACAGATCTCACGGAATGAGTTTTGGTGGATTGTGATTCTGCAGGGACTAAATAGGAAAACCAGCACTGATTACTTCTCCTAGAAGGAAACCGAAAGAAGATTAAGGAACCGACACGTCAGGAATACTCCAGAAGGACCTAGAGGACACCAGAGGACACCACGAGGCGGTGCACCCCGAGACCCCGACAGGTGGGACCGACCGGTCAGGTGGGCCCACCGGTCGGTTAGGTCCCGGGCCCCCACGCCTCCTCCTTCTGGAACCTTCCTCTACCGCCTCTGAGGATCCATCTCAGCCCTACGTGAAGTCAGTTTGATCTAACGGCCACAGTTGATCCCTCGAGGCTAAATATACAGGCCCCCATGCCCAGGGTAGAACAAGTCCCTCTTCAGAAAAGCCTACACCTCATTCAGAAACCCTAGAAGAGGACTCAAGAGCCAGCTTTCAAGTAGAAGACTAGTTACCCCTCTAGTTTAGATTTAGAACCTAGTCTTATACTAGAACTAGAGAGAGAGAGAGATAGAGGAAGAGATCAAGAAGGAGCTCTGGCCTGTCGGATCAAACTTCATCCTTGTACCTGCGGATTCAAGTTCATCTTCAACTTGGTTCACCGATTGTTTCGGTAATCAACGTCTATATTTAAGTTTGAGCCATTGTTCTTGTTATTCTTAAGGGTTATGACTCTCTTTGAGTACTTTAATTCTAAGTCGCTCTAGAGTTAGAGTAGTTGGATAGTGTAAGCGTGGTGCTTAGACTTGATAGCTCATAATTGCCTCCTATAACGCCGGTGGGTAGTGGTCGTAGTGGTTGTTCGCAAGGGTGACTCTTATAGCCTTGTTGATTCTTCTATAGTCCACTTACCCATGTTAGGCTCGGTAGGATTATACATTTGCATAAAAGATTCATACTCTGCTTGTGACCTTTTATGGCAACTTCCTCACTAAGAATAATATAAACATATCACTCTTAATTGGAATAGACAACCTTTAGTGATCCCCTCTATAATTCTAGATTCTCCGTCCTTGTTAGCTACTCAGGGATTAGACTTTAAGACTTAACACTATCCGTTCCTTTGGGTTCGATATTAAAACTGGGTTACTCGGTGATGTCCTACTCGTAGATTTTATTGTGCGCTTGCGGATAAAGTAGAGTGTGCATTAATTATACCAATAGTTGCTTAACACCTAGGGTTTTACATAGTAGTAGAATAGCTCTAGTTGAGAGTGAGGGAGAGCTGCTCAAGATTCGAAGGAGTCCTCGGATGATCAGTAAATCTCTTGTATCGCTTCTTGTAAGACTCTAGTATTCAATATATTTATCTTCTCTAATTACTTGAATGCTTACATGGTTATCTAGTTCTTCCCTTATGTTTAGCTAAAGCATGGTTAGTTTAATGTTTTGCACCATGGCATGGGATCTCTGCTTGACGAGTGCTCTAGTTATTATATGTGGCTAGAGTAGTAATCGGTAGTATAGACGTGGTGTCTAGACTATCGGTTACCTTAGGTTGCGCCCATCGCCACGGATATTGTGGTAGCCCAGGGGTGGGTGACAACTCTGACCAGGCATTTGTATTCCACCGCGTTCGGGTTGGTGTTTCATAGA
Organism: Coix lacryma-jobi var. lacryma-jobi; assembly: GCA_009763385.1. NCBI lineage: Eukaryota > Viridiplantae > Streptophyta > Magnoliopsida > Poales > Poaceae > Coix > Coix lacryma-jobi. The sequence continues at coordinate 95,026,276 of CM019826.1, read as the reverse complement.
GCTTTTGGCAGCCTTCTCCCGGTTACCCCTTCCCAGTCTCTTCGAGAACCAGAAAGAAACTCCTGCTCCTAAGTGTCATGTTGTGATCATTATGCTGGACATTTGCTTAGTTAATTCCTTTGGTTTGATCTAGATTAGAACCACAATAATGGGGAAGTATATCAGAACCTTGAACTCTTTCGATGGCCTCCTAACTATGCTTGTGTGCTCTTTATCTATATATGGAGTTCTCCGGTGTGTCATTTATCTATCAATCATATATGCTACCATTTACCCCCACTTTAGTCTAGTCGGTACACTAAGTTAGTAGATGCATGATCATCGACTATTAAACTCTGTGCACATTACTTCCCTGAGGATATAAATACTATACCCCAGAATACTCCTGGGTGAAAGCTACAACGGTATCCGTGCGCTTGTGGATTTGTCTGTATGCATTACACATACCATCTGGCTTTCTAGCACCGTTGCTGGGGATAGAGTTTATCTCTATTCTTGGTGGTGACGCTACGAAATGCTAACAGTGCCGGTGGTCGGGGTGTGCGAACCACACTCCGTCTTGCGCGGCGGGTTTGGTAGTTGAGCCTCAGAAAGCTACCATCGACGGTTTCCGAGTTTGAGCCTCCAAACTTAGGGTGGCGGGTTTCCGAGTTTGGGCCTCAAAACTCAGGGTGGATGGTTTCCAGGTTTGGTCCTCAAAGCCTGGGCTGGCGGGTTTACCGGTTTGGGCCTCAAAATCGGGCGGAGGTTCCTATGCGGAAGGGATTGATGTGTGGGGGCACCGAGAGGCTTGCGTTGTGGTGAAGCTATCGGTGAGAAGCCACGGTGGTCGATGTGATGACACGTGGCAGCATCCTAGAGCTTGCGTCGAGGTGAAGCGAAGGATGAGAAGGCGCGTGGCTGTCGGATGAAAACTGGAAGAGTTAGATGGTTTAACCCCTGGGGGTATTTGGGCCGAGTACTTCATGTGAGGGCATTTTTATCTTTAGACTTGCACGTATATATATGTGATGGGGCTGTTTGGGACAGCCATCCTTGGAGGTGTTGCCATTCTCACTTTGTGATTTTGAGGAGAGGCTAGGGTTAGAGAGAGGAGTGGAGTGGCTCTTGTTCTTGAGCTTTTCGCCATCCGAGCTTTGTTGTTGTGAGGAGTGTCTTGTAACCCGACATCGTGTGCTATACAATCCTTCATCTTGTCGAAATCCAAGGACCAATTTCGTGCTCCCCTTTGTTGGCCGAAATTTGGATTGAATTTGCATCTTGTTCTTAGTGTTTCTCTCTTTTCCCCCTCGATGATTTCACGATTTCTTTCGTTTCGAGGGATGTTTTGCGATTCCGTTTGAATCAAGTTGTGCTAGGACATGAGTGTCATCTTTTCACTGAAGGATTTCCTCCCAAACCTCACGAGCACATAGATCGGGCTGTTTTCGTTTTCGTTCTTTGTTCTTCCCATTTTCTAGTGTTCTTCGGATTTCTAACAATTGAGTTGGTTTGGTGCGATGATCTCCTAGGATTAGCACCCCAACACATAAAGTAACACTTGGGAGAAGTTTGATTGCAGCCCCATTCGATTTGGTGAAGTTCCAATCGATTTAGGTTTTGTGCCGAGCTGTTTTTGGGCATTCTGGTCAGTGGCGGACTATCCGGCTCCCTAGTGGCGGACTGTCCGGCCATCGGGGCTTGGCCAGAACAGAACTGCACAGCGAGCACTGTGCTCGGTCAGGTGACCAGCAGACAGTTCGGGACCAGGTCGCGGACAGCCCGGGACCTGTCCAGGACTATTGCAGAATAGTTCGTTTTTGGGTCTTTTGTCGGCGGACAGTCCGGCCCTCCAGGTACTGACAGTCCGGCCTTCACCGGACAGTCTGGGACTCTGATCGCGTACTGTCCGGGATCCTGCTGAAGGTACAGATTTCTTCCGTGGCTTTGGCATTTGGTTTTCAGCTTTCTCCAGTAGTTCCGTTGTACCACTAGGACATCTCCTAGGGTATCCACCTATTCGTAGGTCGTGAACTAGCCGATTGTTTGAGACTTTGCTTTTGGGGTGATTTTCTGGGACAAGGGCCATCTATTTCACGAGTTGAAATTTGAGGCTCCATTCACACCTCGCTTGGTCGCCAATTCGGTCCTTCAATTGGATCGGAGCCAGTTAAGGATCTCTCTACCTTAACCGGTTCTGGATCCGCGAAGGCGACCTTTTAGAGCGGTTTTGCTTCCGACGTTGTTTGTCGAGGTGTTGAGCTTTTGTTTGGCTAACACTAACGATGCTTTTAGAAATGGCATCAAGTTCTTCTTCTAGCATGTCTTTGTCCACAGGTTTGAAAGATGGACATGCGATTGACGAGAGGGAACGTGAGATCGATGCTTTGCTAGACTTCCTAGGTGGTGATGAGGTTTCGATGGAGGATCTTCTACGTGAACTTGGCAAGGCCAAGAAAGGTACACTCGCCGGTAGTCTTGTGATTTTGCATGAACGGTATGATGCTTGTTATGATGATAACATTAAAAAATGAAGCGCTTTGTGATACCTTGCATAGAAAGATCAAGAAGTTGAAACACTCTATGCTAGGTTGAAATGTGGTCTTTCTCATTGGAAGTCTAGTTGACTTTACCTTGCACCTCCTTGTAGTTGACATGGTTAGGAAGATTGATGAGCTATGCTTTCTTTTGCTAGCTTAAAATCTAAAAATGGAAATGTTAAATTCTAATGCTTCCAAACCATGTCTAGTTTGCATTGACATGCGCAAGGACTTGATTGTGCCAAACTGAAATAGCCTGCTTAAGTCAAATGCTTTGTTACATGTGTTTCTTCTGAGTTTACTGCTGAAACTAAATAAACTAAAATTGACTCACACCACATGTGTAGATGGACTTGAGCATGCTAGGGCTAAAAATTGTTGAAATAAAGTCTAGGCCTTGTAGCTTATGCTCTTTGAATGCAAATGCTTGCCTCACTTCTTGTGCTAATCATGATCCTTTGCTTGATGTGAATGGTTATGTTTCTTCCACCGATTTCATTTGCACATCATGTATTGATTTAGAAAAAGAAGTTGGGCTTTGAAACAAATGTGCGATGATATGAGCGCCAAGTTAATTGAGCACAATGATATGAGTGCCAACCTTGGGAAAGAGATTGAACTCTTGCATACCAAATATGTCGAGTGCATTGAAAAGGAGATGGCAAACTTGAGAAACACTCTGTTGGTACTTGTGATCGCCTCATGTTTGAGAATGAGGTTTTAGCCAAAAGATGCAGAGTCTTTGTGCTAAGTCGGGTTGATTCACACAATTCTGGCAACTCCGATGTTGGGTTTCTAAGCTTGATTCTTTGAAATCAGAGTTGAGTTCTTGTGTTGGCGTGGAGTCTTTTGACGATAGCACTAGTGCCAAGGTTTCAGATAGCTCTTTCATAGTACTCCTAACCTGTGTTTTCTTCGAGTGATGTTCCAAGGGACCTCTCATGACAAGGGTGCTTCTCACATGTTTGGAACTCGTTGTTCCCATCGATATTTCATTGCACCTTTTACTAGAAAGATGGACACTCATCGATTTTTGCTTTTCGCCGTGTGTCAAACACGAGCGACGTATTCGAGAGGCTTTTAGGAAGCCGCGTAGCCTTTCCCATGGCACGTGTGCTCTAGTGTTCGCACCAGTTGGTTGTTGATTGCTTCTGTTTCTAAGTCCCAAGGACTTCTCACTTGTCGGAGGATGGTGTCCCCTTCAATTAGGCCCTTGTACCATTGCTCTTTTTGTGAGAAAGATGGGCATCAAGAAAGCTTTTGCTATCGGCATGCCAAACGCTTCCATCAGCTCGCTCTTCTAGGAAGTTGGTGGTCCATGGGCCCTTCTCATGGCATGAACGCTTGTGCTCCTAGTCAGAAGCCCCTCTTGTTGATGGGTTTTATGACTTCTTTTTAGTGGGTTAGGTCATGGTCGTGGACATGCTTCTAGTGCTTCTTGTGTTGGTCCACGTCTGCTTTCATGGTGCTTCTATTGGTCTTTCTAAAAAAACCTGGGAGATGTTTGCCTCTTTTCCCGTTTGTACGACTCGTTCTTCTCTCGAGTTGTCCCTTGAGGAATGCTTCCAAGGATGTTTCAAAACGCATTGGAACACAACATTTGCATCATGCTAACCCACATGATAAGTTGAGTGCGCCTTTGAGATGGTGACCAGTCTTGGGTTCCAAGTACAATGCTTGCTAACCCTTCGGATTCAAGACTCGTGTTGCTTTTGTCCTCTTGTGGTAGTAGGAGGACGTTGGGATGCAGAAAATGCGCCTGATGGAACTTGTCTTTTAGATGTGAACAAGATTTGATAGTTCTCTACACCCCGTTTAGATTGCCAAAGAGGCTTTTGCTATTTCGTGAGCTTTTCATATACACTCATACCTTGTACATCCATGATCTTAATTTCTATTGTATGAGATGGTCTTTTCATGTGCTCACTTGTATAGTTCTTACATGTACATTTTCTTTTGTATCATGTTTTGTTTAGTCTAGCATGTGCTATCTTCTGTATCATATGTCATGCTAGTTTTGTGTATAGCTTTTGTAGATTAGTCACTTTTCATGCTAATTTGTGATCCTCATGAATATTGTGCCATGCTTTACCATACTTCTCCATGAGCTTTATTTGTAGAGGTATGATGTTCATTAGGTATCATTTTCAGGTGCTAACTTTTGTTATCTATATGTACCATGTTGATATGTTTAGTTCGAGCACTAGCCCTTCCACACTATTATCATGTTACATGCTTTTTTATCTATTGCTATCATTGTCTTGCATCGTAGCATGTGTTGAAGTTTAGGCCGTGTTTGAGTTGATCATGTCTCTAGGTTGCATTTTTCTCTATAGTGCTTTGGTTGGAGAGGTGGATGAGCTTAGGGCTGGACTTGTGTTGCTGGGTGCGTGCATGTCTTGTGCAGGCTTGCAATCCGAGTTGGCAGAGAAGAATGCCAAGATTGTGTCTCTTGAGAAGGCCAGCTCGGGTAGCACTTGTGTGTCTAGGTGTGCCTTGTGTGAGGGTTTGGAGATGGAGAATGCAAATGTGAAGCATGACAAGATGCAAACCGAGGAAGAAAACACATACCTTCGGACCATCTTGTCATGGGTGTCTTGTCGTGAGCCGCAGCTTGGGATGATGATTGGCCAATTCAAACATGCTGCTGGAGGTCCAGGTGTTGGTTTTGCTCAGGGTGTAGAGAATGCTACCTCTTTCGGGAAGATTGGTGAGTTTAGTGGTCTTAAGCCGAATGAGAAACCCAACTCCACCACTACTCCCAAATTGACCAAGATTCCACCCAAAGAGCCTCTCAAGCCTAACACCAGAGATGGAGTGTTTGTGGAACCTCCAAAAGCTCCACCCTAGAAACAGACATGGGCTCCAAAACCAAACCACTTGAGGAACAAGCTAGACACTATGCCACCAGTCCATGAGGAGCTCATGCCACAAAAGAACCAAGTGATCCACACCCAATACCGTGAGTACTAACAACCCCCTATGAGAGCGGTGAGGTACCACTGTGAGCACTGTAGGAGAGATGGACACTTGAGGGAGTTTTGCTTTCGGTGCAAGAGAGAGGAGCGTCGTGCAAAGGAGATGAACAACACGGACATGTAACATCCTTTCCATGATGTACATGTGCCGAAGGTTCAAAGGAGGAGTGCTAGGCCTAGAGGTCCAATGCCTCAAGGTCCTAGGCCACAACGAGGTTTTGCCCGGTGGGATACTAGTTCTGTAGGCTATGGACCCCGTGGCGGTGGCTTTGTTGTGGAGCGTTACCCCCCACCGCGTTTTGGCTGTCGTGGTGAGCGCTCCCCTCCTAGCAGACCACATTTTTCTGTGTGTGGTGATCGCTTTCCCCATAGGATTGCTAGGAATGGTTTTTACACTGACCGTTCTTTTGAGCAGCCGGGACAACACTAGTATTCTTCCTGTTTTACTCACCCCAGTGTTGGACCGTATGCTCACCCTATGTCTTTTTATTGATGTAGGTAAGTAGATTGGAGAACGTTTGCATTGTGGATTCCGGGTGCTCAAGGCATATGACCGGAAACTCCAAGTGGTTCTCCAGTCTTAGTCCAGTCACCGAAAAGGAGTTTATTACTTTCGGTGACAATAGCAAAGGTATGGTGCTTTCTCGTGGTTCTGTGCGAGTTAATGAGCATTTAGTCTTACGTGATGTTGCTCTTGTATCGAACTTGCATTTTAACCTTCTTCTGTTTCTCAACTTTTTGAGGATGACTATGAGATTCGTTTTAAGCCGAATCTCAGTCGTATTTTAGATCCTCAAGGCAATCTTGTATGTTTGATTTTGCCCTTTGGGAAAGTCTTTCATGCGAATTTCTCAGAGTCTTTTGACATTTCTCGTTGTCTTTTGGCTAGATCCTCCTCTGATCTTTCAAAGTGGCATATGGGACTTGGTCACTTGAGCTTCGACTTGCTTGCAAGGCTTAGTTCACTTGGCTTAATCTGAGGATTGCCCAAGTTACACATGGAGAAAGATCTTGTTTGCCATTCTTGTAGACATGGGAAAATGGTTGCCGCTCCCCACCATCCTGTGAATCAAGTTATGACCAAGCGCCATGGAGAGCTTTTGTATATGGACCTTGTAGGTCCGGCTCGGGTGAGCTCGGTTGGTGGGAAGTGGTATGTGCTTGTTGTTGACGACTTTTCGAGATATTCATGGGTTTTCTTTTTAGCTGAGAAAACTGAGGCTTTCTCTTTTACTCACAATCTGATTTTGCGACTTCAGAACCAGTTCCCTAAGAACTTGATGAGAGCTATTCGTAGCGATAATGGTTCCGAGTTTAAGAACTCATATTTTGAGAAGTTTTGTAATTCTTTGGGTTTAGAGCATCAGTTTTCTTCCCCCTAAACACCGCCACAAAATGGTGTTGTAGAGAGAAAAAATCAGACCCTTGTTGAGATGGCTAGGACGATGCTCGATGACCATAGGACTCCTAGGCGGTATTGGGCTGAGGCTATAAACACTGCATGCTATATTTCCAATCGCATTTTTCTCTGTGCTTTCTTTAAGAACACCTCTTATGAGTTGCGATTTGGGAAGCAATCCAAAGTGAGTTATTTTAGAGTTTTTGGTTGCCACTGTTTTATAGTTAAGAAAGGCAACTTGGACAAGTTTGAGTCTCGCTCTTCTGACGGTGTTTTTTTAGGTTATGGTAATCATACTCGTGCATATCGTGTATTTAACCTTGATACTAACTGAGTCGTGGAGACATCTGATGTCACCTTTGACGAGACCATGCTTTGTCCTTCTTCTAGGTTTGAGCGTGCAGGTGATCACGAGGTCGGTGAGCCTCTTTTTGATGATGAGGAAGATGGAGCTAAACAGATGGATGACCCAGATCTTCCTCCACCTGCTGTTCCCTTGGGATCGACTACGACCACGACTACTCGCGGCCCCGACCCATCTTCTTCCATTACATGGGGTCGGTCGATCCACCACCTCGGGGTTTGCCAGTGATACCCGAGGAGCACCACTAATGTTGAGGGGGAGGTCACTTCAGCAAGGGAGGCACCACGACACATTCAGCGCCAACACCTCCTCAACAAATGATCGGCAACATCCACGAACGCGTCACTCGGTCAAGGTCACAACAATCTCTGACTTTGCTCTTCTGCATTTGTTGCTGATTTTGAACCCCGAGATGTTGGACACGCTTTATCTGATCCGATTGGGTCAACGCCATGCATGAGGAGTTGAAAATTTTGAGAGAAATCGGGTTTGGGTTCTTGTTCCACCTCCTCCTGAGTGTCACCCTATTGGGACAAAATAGGTTTTCATAAACAAACAAGGAGAGGATGGCCATGTTGTGAGAAACAAGGCCAGACTTGTAGCCCAAGGGTATAGTCAGAAGGAGGGGACGAACTATGAGGAGACTTTTTCTCTCGTAGCTTGTTTGGAGGCAATTAGGATCCTCTTGGCTTTTGCTGCATCGAAGGGTTTCAAACTTTTTCAAATGGATGTCAAGAGTGCCTTCCTAAACGGCTACATAGAAGAAGAGGTGTATATGAGACAACCCCTCGGTTTCGAAAATCCCAAGTTTTTCAAACCATGTTTTCAAACTTAACAAAGCTTTATATGGTTTGAAACAACCCCTATAGACTATATATCTGAAGTTGCTAACCTGCATTTGTGACTCATATGCATTTGCCTTCTTTTGTGCTTTATCAACTAAGGTGGAGAAATTTGACAAATCATGTCCTAGTTGTGTGCACTATTGAAGGGGGAGTTCATGTCCAGGGGGAGTTTGCTCGCTTGATGAGTTTTCAATTGGTTTGGAGCATTTTGCAGCTAGTTGTGTTGAGCCTTTGCCTCTTTCTAGAGGGACTAGCTTATTTACTCAAGTTTTGGCTTCTTTGCTCTGAACTTCTCGCTAGTGGTGTTGAGCCTGTTATGCCTCTTCTTGAGGTCTAGCTTTGCTTTGCTTGGTTGCGTCGAGCCGTTGCCCATTTTTTTGGGAACCAAGTTGTTTTGCTCACTCCATTCGACATCTTTTGGCTTTGCGTTGCTTCTGGTCGATTGGTTGAGTTCGCTTCTTCCTTCTTCTTTTCTTTTATCTTCATATGATTTGTGTTGGTAGTTGACAATGCACTCATCAAGGGGGAGATTGTAGATACATGTGTGTATGCTGGATCTTGAGATGATGAGTGATTGTCAACAGGTATGATGCGCATGTTCTTTGGCTTATGTTGTGCAGGTGTCGAGCGCGGAGACGGTGATTGAAGGCAAGGTGAAGGTCAAGTAGAGACTGCCGTGCCGATGGACCCGGAGCGGTGAAGGGCGACGTGAGGCTTGGACTGACGGACCGGTGGCCTGAGGATCAGCTGTGGTGGCTGACAGCCTGGGACAGCGACAAGTGAAGATTTGTGGGTGGACGGGTGCACGGGCGGTGCATCCTCTACGGCCTCATTTGGGTGTTGAGCCCCAGAAAACCACCGAGTGGATGGTTTCCAGGTTTGGGCTCAAAACCTGGGTGCTGGCCAGTTTCCGAGTTTGGGACTCAAAACTCGGGATGAGGACGGTTTCCAGGTGTGACGTAACGGCCCTAATCCCATGGCCCACTGATCACTGTCAACCACTGACAGTCGATCCGTACAGCCAAAGGTTAAGACCGTTCCGCACCTTGGCTACATCAGTGGTGCCCGATGTCCGCAGGATCATCACAATTCAGTTACAATCTCTTGAACATTTTGACAAATAACATCGGAGTAAATAGCGGAAGACTTAGATAACGATAGTTTTACAAACCAGGGTTCAACATAAACTTAAAATGAAGTTATTACAGACCATAGTTCAAATAGATAGAGTTGGCAAAGTAGCATATGACAACAACTAAAAGATAAAGATACTTCACCCAGCCCGAGGGTGAAAATTACTCATCGGCCTCATCGGCCTCTTCCTGAACAACAGTCACACAGCAGGGTCCAAGGCATACTGAGGAATCTGCCATACCTGCAACATGGGTAAAAGAACCCTGAGTACAAAGGTACTCAACAAGACTTACCCGACTAAAGAAAGGGAGAAGACTCAGGAATGCAGGCTTAGGGTAGTCAAGGTAAGGCTTAAGCAAGTTCAAGTATTTAGCAGAAAAGCATTTTTGGTAACCTTATTTAATTTTGAAAGATTCGGTATTCCTTGTTCCATCATAATCCTTGATTCATTTTACTTTCCAAAACAGACCTAGTTGAGAACCACTCCCTGTTGACAGTCAGTGACTAAGTCTCCATAACCGAGGAGCAGCGTTAATCCGGATAAATAATACTCAGCTGAGGGTCCCTATCCACACTGCATATGTAGCACCCAAGCTTGCATATGCCAACTCGTCTACCACGATTCCTCCAAGATTGGCCCGGTCCTACGCCACCCGGAAGTACAGTACACACTCCAATCCGGGACTTTAACCCACGTGGGTACATGCTACTTCCGCCATCTCTCCACTCCCAGTGCGCGGTTGTCGGTCCAATAAAGGATTCCTCGGAGCCGAAGCTTTCCGTAGTATGTGAATAGTTGCAAGTCTTAGTCAGCAGGCCCCCATACAGGTGGTCCCTAAATTTTCCAGCCAGCGACAAGCACCTCGGGACTCTAACCCAAGAGTACAGGTCCTGTCAGTTTTTCAACCCTGTCCCGGTCGGTGTCAACTGTTGAGTCCCGGACTACAACATGACGGCACCGTACGCAAGGACAACCTCTCCTTCCCATTGACTAGGTACGGATCAGATACTTAGCCAATAGTGGGAGTAAACCAGAAATTCCCATAAATATTCTTAAAGTGATCACACTTTTGAGATTGGCATTTTTATTGCAAATCTATCATATAGCATTACTAAGCATTTCGCAAATAGTTTTGAAAAGCGGGTATCGGGTGTATCATGGTCAAGGTAGATAATGCATCAGATAGGATTTCACTCAACTCCTATCAACCTAATGCAATAATTTAACTCAAAACATTTAAAGAAAACATTTATAAAAGCAAGGTAGGGTTAAATGCACCGGGCGGGCCTTGCCGGATGGCAAAAAGAGTAGACTCGGGGTAGGTAGGTAGGTGGTGTGGAGCTCGGGGGTCGCCTCGGGGACAGATCCTTCGGTGGCTACCTCGACTTCAGGGCTTCTTCGTCAACTATACGGATGCAATGATGAATGCTCATGAGAATGCTAGTATAACAAAGTGCATAGGATAACACTAGAGTATAGCTTTGCAAAGTATGTGTGGTGGTTAAAGTGGTCAATAGATTACTTATCCCTATTAACAATATTAACAAGTTTATTTAAGCAACTTTATTAAGCCTAAGTATGGACATAGCAAGGCATCACAAACATCATAGACCAAGGGTAGGGGTCTATGAACATCAAGCAATCCAAAAGTACATCACAGGGCTTTCAACGCTAACCCTAATCACCTTTTCTATTTTTCTTAATTATTTAAAAAGGTCATTTTATGAAGGTGCTCCAAAAATTACCAAATTACTCACATAAGTTCATTATGGTGTAGATAGAGATGGGCAAAAAAAATTTCATAATTTTTTGGAGGTCATTAAGGTGCTCAATTAAATATAGGCATTAATTAACAAAAGGCACTATTTAGGAATTAAAATAAATGCTCAAAAATCAACTTGCTCCAAATGACTTCAAAATTTTACCAGAGACTTATCATGACATAACTAGCTTGCAAATTTTATCTCAAGATTTTGGAGCTATAGAACACTCCCCAAAAATACCAAAGCCTTCATTTTTCAATTAAAAGGGGAATTTTTCATTTTCAAATTTTGCACAAAACTCAAGTTTCATATTTTTATAAAATACTACAGGGCATAAAGAGTCACTGTAAAATTTTCAGAATTTTGGATTAACACCGAAAATCATACAAAAGATGAAATAACAGAACTGTTCACATCTTTAAAAAGAAAAGAGCACTGTGCTCGAGTCGGAACGGGCTCGGCGTCGAGGCTCGAGGCTCGGCTGGGAAGAACAGAGGCTGGGCTCACCGAGATTCAGAGGCGAGGCTCGGCGGATTCTCTTTCGGCGGACGTCTCGAGGGTGGCCTCGGCCTATTCGAGGCTTGCGACTCGAGGGGGGTGCGATTCGCCCGAGGCTGAGGCTGGTCCGAGGGCGGGGTTCGAGGGTGTGCTCGAGGCTGAGGCTCGAGACGGTCGAGGGTATTCGGACTCGCCCGAGACTGAGGGTGGCCTCGGGTGCTTCGAGGGGCGCGGTACGAAGCGCGCTCGAGGGTGGAGACGACCACGGCGGCACTCCGGCGATCCGGCGGTCTGTGCACCCGGCAACGGTTTACCAGTAGTCGGTTAGGACGCAATGAATCAGGAATGAAGATTTAGGGTAGAGAGAGAAGGGATGGAGCGAGGGCGGCGAATCCCGTCGATCCAAGACGGAGCTCTCACCAGGAGCGGGATGAGGAAGAAGGGAATAGAGATGGGAGGTGGCGAGGGAAGCAGAGAGCTGGGGGGTCTTGGGTGGGTAGCGGTGGGGTGTGGTTAGGTAGGGTGGGACGTTTTGTTTTGTGCACAGCGCATGGGACTGTGGTCTCCCCTCTTCCCCCCAGCCCAGTCCTCCCCGCCCGGCCCTTCCGTCCCCCCCCTTCCCGCCCCCCCCGCTTCCCGCCCCCTGCGCCGCCCCCCGCCCCGGTCAAGTGTGTAGCCGGTTTTAGCGAGACGCATCGCCCCGCCAACGCAGGGCCGATCTAAAATCCGAAAGAAAGGACGGAAGATGATCTACCCAGGGAAAGAGGATGGGAGCAGGGGGAGCAAGGGATGGAAAAGGAGCGGGTGAAATGCGGCTCGGCAGCTTCCCGAACCTCAACGTGCTACTTCGTAAAAGTTTAGAAGCACCAGGAAGTGGGAGGGTTGTGAGGCGATCTATTCCCGAAAAGGGGAAGCGGGACAAGAGCATTGTCAGAGCTGCGGGAGATAGATTCCCGGGGCTACGACTAGGAAATTCGAACCAGGCGCCGCACATAGAGGCAAAGCGAGGGGCGAGGGGCCGGGATGAACAGCAGAGAGTAAACCAGGAGAAATACCCATGGGTAGAGTGGAGTCAATGCACTGAACTATCCTTAGTTGAACAGCATTATCCGCAAAACATCCCGGGAGTGGCATACGGCAAGGAAGACAAGGGAGAGTCAGAGCAAAGCAATAAGAAGCAGGAACAAACATATAGACCAGGAATTGATTCTGGAGCACTCAATATGGAGGAGTGGTGACAAGTTTCTATTGAAAGGAAATAGAGGCAGGAAGCATAAAGACAAACAACGAGGGAAGCGACGCGGAAGCTCATACACAAAGACTACAAAGGGACAGGCGAACTAAACAATTGCTCGAAACTGCTACTAGACAGCGGCTAAAAAGCCTTACTCGATGGGGAGCTATTCAAGAAACGACCAAGACCGATCGAAGAAGAGCAATTTTCACAAAGATAGGGGCACCAGCAAGTTCACACGGGTGCCCTTAAGGGAGTGCGTACGGGGAAAGAACGAGCAAATAACTCGAATCGGATAAAGGGGAAATCTCGAAAGTGCCCACGAGCCAAGCCGGCGCATAGCTCGAGTGACGGTCGGCCGAGACGAAGAGCCGGTGGTCAAGACGGACTGGGCTCCAGCCAACAAAGGGGGGATGCTGAAGCGGAAAAAACGGTCCGACGAAGAGAGGCCTGAGACCGACGGCAGGGGATCCCGAGGCTAGCAGGTCATCTAGGGGGAGAAGGTAGGCTCGAGAATGTCGCAGCAGACACGGAGGCGGAGGGAGGACGCCTAAAGGGTGGCCTCGGGCCCTTCAGGGCAGCAACGCGACGGAAGTGGGAATGGCAACGGCGAGAGCTCGGCCGGAGGAGAAGAGGCGAGGAGTGAAGATCGGATGAACAGAATCAAGAGAATGTGACGGGGCGGGCCCGTCATACAAGAAGGCGGTTCACCGAGCTGGAGGGTGACGCGCGTAGGTGGGACGTAGAAGGAAATACAGAGGCTGGGCCAGAAAAGCGAGCACTGTGGCGAATCGGTGGTATGCGAAAGGTTCGACCCAGAGGAGCGCTGGGGTACAGGTAGCTTGCAGGCGCGGCGGCCGGCGCCTGGCCGGGCCCCGCCCCCAGGCGTCGCCGGGAGGAAGACCGCGGGCGAAAGGAGGGGTACAAGCGAGAAAGGCGCACAGGTGGTAGGTGCGTGTAGGGTGCATACTGGACTGAGTTTAGGCTGAATATCGTAGCAGCATATTGTGGCACAGCCGAAATTGACTTCAAGGGCCAAACGTGGACGGCTGTGAGGGAAGCTGGGCGACGCCTGCGGAGCATCAGCAGCCGCCCCCCTCGCTAAAAACGAAGAAGATCAAAGTGTAGGGACATTTTCACGGAGGATAAACATCTGAAGTATCTGAAAAACTCCAAAGCGGTACAAGCGACAATATGAAACAGTTGTTCACAACTTGCCACATCAATATCGTTTTCAAATTCCAAATAGGAAATAAACAAAAACAGAAGGGAACACTTTTTCAAACTTGATTCAAATCAAAATTACTCTGGATTTCACACTGAAACTTGAAAATCTGTATATATGAAAGTTGTTCCTTTCATCAAAACCTACAACTTTGCTATTATACACTTTTCCAGAAACTCATTAGTTTTTGAACTCATTTTGAAAACTGAAAAGGGGACAAAACTGGAGTGGATTGATTTGAAATAACTCAAAACTTTGTACTGCAACTTGAAAATTTGTAAATACCAAAGTTGTTTCTCTTTGGCAGATCCACAACTTTGCTTTTTGGACCAACCCCAAATTTTGAATAATTTTTGAATTACAAAAAGAGGGATAAAATCCAGGATTGGAAATCAGGGTTTTGCAAAGAGATTTGAAATCAAATTCTGATTTTTGAACTTTGGCCAACACAACAAAACTACAAGACACCAAAGGAACAAGAATTACACAAAGCTATCACAGAGATGAAATGAAATTACCATTTTGCCCTAGTAGAGAGAAGTGGGCTAAATAGGGTTTGCAATAGAGGGAATTCACATAAAAATGACACACATGAAATCAAGATCAAGATGCTTAGATGATAATGATGATATGTCAAGTTAATTACATGCTAAACACCAGAGGTGTTACAGCCTTCCTCCTAAAAGAAATCTCGCCCCGAGATTCACGTCTTAAGAAAGAACAAAGAAGGGATAAAGGCAAAACTTTACATTGACAGGGATTCGAGAAAGTCGGGGTAGTTCTTTGCTAAGAAGTCTTCGGATTCCCAGGTGGCTTCTTCTTCAGAGTGCTGGTTCCACTGGATTTTGTACCATCTTGTGGTGGTTCTTCGAGTAACGCGATCCTTGTGGTCCAACACGCGAACTGGATATTCTGAGTAGGATAGATCAGGCTCTAGCTCGACACCTTCAACTTCCACGACATGTTCTGGTACTCTGAGACACTTCTTGAGTTGGGAGACATGGAAAACATTGTGGACAGCGGAGAGAAGATCGGGCAACTTCAGCTTGTAAGCTACCTTGCCACAACATTCCAAAATCTCAAACGGGCCAATGTAGCGGGGTGCTAACTTTCCTTTGACCCCAAACGAGTGACTCCTTTGGTTGGTGAAACCTTGAGATATACATAATCTCCAACTTGAAACTTCAGAGGTCGACGTCTCTTGTCAGCGTAACTTTTCTGTCGAGATTGGGCAACCTTCATATTCTCTTGTATCTGCTGACTTTCTCTCCATATCTTTGACCAGGTCAACTCCAAAGAATTCTCTTTCTCCGGGCTCAGACCAACTGAGGGGTGTACGACAACGACGACCGTACAGTGCTTCAAAGGGTGCCATTTTTATGCTCTCTTGGTAACTGTTGTTATAAGAGAACTCTGCCAAAGGCAAACAGTCATCCCAAGTATCTGCGAAGGTGAGAACACAGGCTGTCAACATGTCCTCCAGCACTTGGTTGACTCGCTCAGTTTGTCCATCAGTTTGCGGATGATATGCCGTACTATGCAAGAGCTTGGTTCCAAGCGAGGTATGGAACGCTTTCCAAAACTTAGCGACAAACTGGGTACCACGGTCAGAGACAATGGTCTTGGGTATGCCATGAAGTTTCACTATGTGGTTCTTGTACAAAGTGGCATACGTGGGGACGGTGTAACTAGTCTTCACTGGCAGAAAGTGAGCTTGTTTGGTGAGTCGGTCCACGATTACCCAAATGGAATCAAAACCTTTCTGGGTCTTGGGTAGTCCATTGACAAAATCCATACTAATGTCGTCCCATTTCCAAGCGGGTACTGACAAAGGTTGCAATTCTCCTCCAGGCTTCATGTGTACTGCCTTGACTCTTTGGCAGGTATCACACTGAGCGACATACGGGCAATCTCAATCTTCATTTTAGTCCACCAGAATCTCTGCTTTAAGTCTTGGTACATCTTGTTGCTGCCGGGGTGAATAGAGAATCTGGTCAAGTGTGCTTCATCAAGGATTAACTGTCTCAATTCAGGCACCTTGGGAACCACTAGACGGTTCTTGAACCAAATAACTCCTATATCATCGATCCTGAAACAATCAGCCTTTCCGGTCTGGACCTTTTCGATGATGTGCTTGATTCCAGGGTTATCCTTCTGAGCAGCAATGACTTGATCCTTGATGGATGTTTCTATGCTGACATTGTTCAGGCTTCCTTGCGGAATTATTTCGATACCCATCCTTTCAAGTTCATGGCACAAGGAAAGATCATAGGGCTTCGTCGTCAGACAGTTGCAGTATAACTTGCGACTGAGGGCATCGGCAACTACATTTGCCTTACCAGGATGGTAATGTACTTTGAGATCATAATCTTTAATCAACTCAAGCCATCTTCTCTGCCTCATATTCAATTCTTCTTGAGTGAAGATATACTTTAGGCTCTTGTGATCCGTATACATATTACAGGTGCTGCCCCAACAGATAGTGACGCCAAATCTTCAAGGCATGCACGACTGCTGCTAGCTCAAGATCATGGGTGGGGTAGTTTTCCTCATGTCGCTTAAGCTGTCGTGAGGCATAAGCGATCACTCGTCCTTCTTGCATCAAAACACAGCCCAAACCAGTACCAGATGCATCACAGTATACATCGAAGGGTTTCTCGATATCTGTTGAGCTAGGACTGGTGACGAGTAGTTAGCAGTTTCTTCAGGCTTGAAAGGCTTGCTCACAGGCTGGTGACCAAACGAAATCCACGGAATTTTTCAACAACTCTGTGATAGGCTTGGCGATTCTGGAGAAATCTGGGATGAAACGACGATAGTATCCAGCCATTCCCATGAAGCTGCGAACTTCGCGGACAGTGGTAGGTGGCTTCCAATCCAAGATATCTGCCACTTTTTCAGGGTCAACTGACACACCTTCAGCGGACAGGACGTGACCAAGGAATTGAATTCGATCTAGCCAGAATTCACATTTACTGAACTTGGCATACAGCTGGTGATCTCTGAGACGAGAAAGAACGATTCGAAGATGCTTGGCGTGATCTTCAGGAGTTCTTGAATAGACAAGGATGTCGTCAATGAACACGACTACAAATTTATCGAGCTCTGGCATGAACACAGAGTTCATGAGATACATGAAATGAGCGGGGGCATTGGTCAAGCCAAAGACATGACCAAGTACTCATATAGGCCGTATCTGGTGGTGGAAAGCTGTTTTAGGAATGTCTTCTGGACGGATTTTTATTTGGTGATAGCCAGATCTGAGATCAATCTTGGAGAACACTCTGGCTCCAGACAACTGGTCAAAAAGAAGGTCAATGCGAGGCAAGGGATATTTATTTTTGATGGTGACCTCATTGAGCGGGCGATAGTCAACGCACAGACGAAGACTTTTGTCCTTCTTCTTTACAAAGATAGCAGGACAGCCCCAAGGAGATGAACTTGGGCGAATGAGACCCTTATCCAAAAGTTCTTGCAATTGGATCTTCAGCTCTGCCAACTCTCTGGGAGGCATTCGATAAGCTTTGCGGGATATAGGAGCAGTCCCGGGCTTTAGCTCTATGGCAAACTCAACATCACGGTCGGGAGGCAGACCAGGTAGATCTTCTGGGAAAACATCAGGGAACTCACAGACCATGGGAATGTCCCTGACTTCCGGAACACAGGCGGTATTCAACTGGGTGGTTGCTGGTTTTTGAGGCATAGGAAGTTGGAGAAGGAGTTTGGAGGTGCTGTTAGGAATATCCACTCTCACAACTCTATTCAAGATGTCTATCATGGCTTTATACTGACACATCCAATTCATGCCTAAGATGACATCTATCTCTTGATTGCGCAGTACTATCATGGTGGTAGGAAAGACATGTTCCCCCAACATTACTGGTATACTGCGGACCACTTCCTTAGTATTTATCCGCCCTCCAGGCGAAAGTATACAGAAACTTTCTTTTAACTCCCCATGGGTAACTCATGCTTGATGACAAAAGTGCGACTGATGAAGGAATGCGATGCACCAGAATCGAACAAGACGACTGCAGGATGATTGGCAACAGGGAACCTACCGAGCATGACGGGCTCTCCTTCTGGGATGTTACTGACGGTGGTGAAGTAGACTTGCCCGTGCTTCTTGACAAACTTGCCCTTCTGGACGTGCTGCTGCGGTGCACGGTGCTGCTGCTGTGATCCTCCAGGGCCTTTCTGTGCATGCTGGGCATTCTTCTTGGGTTTTGGGCACTCGCGAGACCAGTGACCAACTTGGCCACAGTTGTAGCATGGATGGTTGTAAGCTGTTTGTGGGGTGGGAAACACGAACACCTGGGGCGTTCGGCTGAGTGGCACTTTGCTGGTGGCATTATGAGTGGTGGCCGCGGTACGAACGACCACTTGCTGATGAGGGTATGGGGCACGGTTTTGGTGGTGGCTGGGGTGATAGAGGATTCTTGGGCGCTTGTGGTTGCTGGAGAAGCTGCTAGACCCAGCCTTCTTCTTCTTCTTCTCCTCCTGATACTGGCGGTTACTTTCCTCGAAAGCGACAGCACGGTCAACGACATCATGATAGGATCCGTTTAGGTTGTTGGATAGACCTCTGCGAATCTTAGGGTGCAGACCCCTAAGGAAACAATCTCGCTCTTTTCCTCTGTGTTGACATAGTCGGAGGCATATTGGCTCAGGTGGTTGAACTGTCCAACGTACTGCATAACGGTGGAATCTTTCTGTTGCAGGGCCAAGGAACTGATCAAGCTTCATCTTCATCAGACCTGACGGGATGTGGTGTGCACGGAAAGCGGTGCGGAACTCTTCCCAGGTCAGCTGGTGTCCTTCAGGCTGGGCAGCCAACAGGTTGGCGTACCAGGCACTTGCGGGACCACGGAGCTGCTGAGAAGCGAACCGGGGCTTCTGGATCTCTGTGCAGTACAGAAGACTGAACTTCTGTTCCATGGTGCGTAACCAATCGTCAGCCTCGAGTGGTTCATCGGCCTTCGTGAAGACCGGTGGTCGGGTTTCAGTGAAGTCCACGTAGGTTGTTTCTTGGTTGTTGCGACGACCACGGTTGCCGTTGTTCTGCTGCCCTTGGTTCTGAGCCATCAGGTTGGCAGCGGCGGCCAAGGCTGCAATGGCATCTGCCAGGGTAGCAGGAACTGGTGGAGGGTTTGGAAGGTTGGCACCTCCGGAACTTCCGGCTCCAGTGCGGGTGTTCACAGGCATCTGTATAAGGAACTCGGAACTCAGCATATATGGACAAAGTCTGAACGAAACGACTTGATTGATAACTTCACTGATACAAAGATAGCTGGCTTGATAAAGAGACAACAGACTGATAAGGGAAAAGATACGAAAGAAAGATACATGCCAGACTTGGCAACAGACAGACTAACGCCCCCAAACCTAGTCTAAGGTTTAGGTAAGCAGATGGTACAGACACAACGAATCTAGTCGTCATCGATGATGATCATCTCTTCATCGTCATCTTCATCTTCGATGATGAGTTCGGGCTCTTCCTCCTCATCCTCGTCCTCGGCATGGACATCTTCTGCAGGTTCCACTTCTTCATTCTGGTCTGGCTCATGTTCTACTTCAGGTTCCTCCACGACTCCATCTTCTGGATCCTCAGCAACAGGTGGAATCACGGGTGAAGGGGTGAAGTTGGTCGTACAGTTGATGTACCTCCTCATGAAGCATATCATTGTAATGCTCGATCTGGGCAGTGTACTGCTGCAGTCCATGGAGCTGGGCTCTGGTGACATCTTCGCGGGTCCAAGCATCATTGCGCTGCTCGATAGCGCGAACCGTGTTCCGATTGGCCTGCTCCAGGGAGCTCTCGTGCCTCGTAAAACTCCATGCGGGAAAGATAGAAGTCATGCTCCATGTTCTCCATCTCAGCCTTTAGATTCTTGATCTCCTCCTTCAGCTGCTTGCGGTTGCGGCGGGGCAAACGACGACCATTGGAGGATTCTCCAGTCTCTTCTCCGGTGCGTGGCGCCAGCTGGTGACGCGGCACACCATGCGGTCCAGTCGACTTGCGAGCAGTCCGCTTGATTAAGGCCATATCTGGACAAGAGGTTATAGATGAGAAAGGCTAGCAAGAAAAAGGTAAAGGCATACTAACCCAACAGACTTAGAGAGGAAGTTATTATCTTAAGTGATTATGACATGATGCATGATTCGTTCCTACGAAACAAGGCAATGCAACTATTAAGGTAAGGTACATAGGGCTTATACAAGTTGTCTTGCTACAGTTGCCAAAGACAAGATGAGATGAGAGAAGCAATTTGGACTCAAAATAGTCAAGTTTAGTTTTTGGACTTAAAAACCTTTTGAAGTTTTTCGCAAAAAGATTGCAACGTCGTAGTGAGATGCTCCGATACCACTCTGTGACGTAACGGCCCTAATCCCATGGCCCACTGATCACTGTCAACCACTGACAGTCGATCCGTACAGCCAAGAGGTTAAGACCGGGTTCCGCCACTGGGCTACATCAGTGCCCGATGTCCGCAGGATCATCTCACAATTCAGTTACAATCTCTTGAACATTTTGACAAATAACATCGGAGTAAATAGCGGAAGACTTAGATAACGATAGTTTTACAAACCAGGGTTCAACATAAACTTAAAATGAAGTTATTACAGACCATAGTTCAAATAGATAGAGTTGGCAAAGTAGCATATGACAACAACTAAAGATAAAGATACTTCACCCAGCCCGAGGGTGAATAATTACTCATCGGCCTCATCGGCCTCTTCCTGAACAACAGTCACACAGCAGGGTCCAAGGCATACTGAGGAATCTGCCATACCTGCAACATGGGTAAAAGAACCCTGAGTACAAAGGTACTCAACAAGACTTACCCGACTAAAGAAAAGGGAGAAGACTCAGGAATGCAGGCTTAGGGTAGTCAAGGTAAGGCTTAAGCAAGTTCAAGTATTTAGCAGAAAAGCATTTTTGGTAAACCTTATTTTAATTTTGAAAGATTCGGTATTCCTTGTTCCATCATAATCCTTGATTCATTTTACTTTCCAAAACAGACCTAGTTGAGAACCACTCCCTGTTGACAGTCAGTGACTAAGTCTCCATAACCGAGGAGCAGCGTTAATCCGGATAAATAATACTCAGCTGAGGGTCCCTATCCACACTGCATATGTAGCACCCAAGCTTGCATATGCCAACTCGTCTACCACGATTCCTCCAAGATTGGGCCCGGTCCTACGCCACCCGGAAGTACAGTACACCACTCCAATCCGGGACTTTAACCCACGTGGGTACATGCTACTTCCGCCATCTCTCCACTCCCAGTGCGCGGTTGTCGGTCCAATAAAGGATTCCTCGGAGCCGAAGCTTTCCGTAGTATGTGAATAGTTGCAAGTCTTAGTCAGCAGGCCCCCATACAGGTGGTCCCTAAATTTTCCAGCCAGCGACAAGCACCTCGGGACTCTAACC
Source organism: Coix lacryma-jobi var. lacryma-jobi (assembly GCA_009763385.1). Taxonomy (NCBI): domain Eukaryota; kingdom Viridiplantae; phylum Streptophyta; class Magnoliopsida; order Poales; family Poaceae; genus Coix; species Coix lacryma-jobi. The sequence continues at coordinate 95,004,881 of CM019826.1, read as the reverse complement.
CAAGAGTACAGGTCCTGTCAGTTTTTCAACCCTGTCCCGGTCGGTGTCAACTGTTGAGTCCCGGACTACAACATGACGGCACCGTACGCAAGGACAACCTCTCCTTCCCATTGACTAGGTACGGATCAGATACTTAGCCAATAGTGGGAGTAAACCAGAAATTCCCATAAATATTCTTAAAGTGATCACACTTTTGAGATTGGCATTTTTATTGCAAATCTATCATATAGCATTATAAGCATTTCGCAAATAGTTTTTGAAAAGCGGGTATCGGGTGTATCATTGGTCAAGGTAGATAATGCATCAGATAGGATTTCACTCAACTCCTATCAACCTAATGCAATAATTTAACTCAAAACATTTAAAGAAAACATTTATAAAAGCAAGGTAGGGTTAAATGCACCGGGGCTTGCCTTGGATGGCAAAAAGAGTAGACTCGGGGTAGGTATAGGTGTCGGAGCTCGGGGTCGCCTCGGGGACAGATCCTTCGGTGGCTACCTCGACTTCAGGGCCTTCTTCGTCAACTATACGGATGCAATGATGAATGCTCATGAGAATGCTAGTATGAACAAAGTGCATAGGATAACACTAGAGTATAGCTTTGCAAAGTATGTGTGGTGGTTAAAGTGGTCAATAGATTACTTATCCCTTATTAACAATATTAACAAGTTTATTAAGCAACTTTATTAAGCCTAAGTATGGACATAGCAAGGCATCACAAACATCATAGACCAAGGGTAGGGGTCTATGAACATCAAGCAATCCAAAAGTCACATCACAGGGCTTCAACGCTAACCCTAATCACCTTTTCTATTTTTCTTAATTATTTAAAAAGGTCATTTTATGAAGGTGCTCCAAAAATTACCAAATTACTCACATAAGTTCATTAGGGTAGATAGATGGCAAAACAAATTTCATAATTTTTTGGAGGTCATTAAGGTGCTCAATTAAATCTAGGCATTAATTAACAAAAGGCACTATTTAGGAATTAAAATAAATGCTCAAAAATCAACTTGCTCCAAATGACTTCAAAATTTTACCAGAGACTTATCATGACATAACTAGCTTGCAAATTTTATCTCAAGATTTTTGGAGCTATAGAACACTCCCCAAAAATACCAAAGCCTTCATTTTTCAATTAAAAGGGGAATTTTTCATTTTCAAATTTTTGCACAAAACTCAAGTTTCATATTTTTATAAAATACTACAGGCATAAAGAGTCAACTGTAAAATTTTCAGAATTTTTGGATCAACACCGAAAATCATACAAAAAGATGAAATAACAGACTGTTCACATCTTTAAAAAGAAAAGAGCACTGTGCTCGAGTCGGAACGGGCTCGGCGTCGAGGCTCGAGGCTCGGCTGGGAAGAACAGAGCTGGGCTCACGGATTCAGAGGCGAGGCTCGGCGGATTCTCTTCGGCGGACGTCTCGAGGGTGGCCTCGGCCTATTCGAGGCTTGCGACTCGGGGGGGTGCGATTCTCCGAGGCTGAGGCTGGTCCGAGGGCCGGGTTCGAGGGTGTGCTCGAGGCTGAGGCTCGGACGGTGGGGTAGTCGCGACTCGCCCGAGACTGAGGGTGGCCTCGGGTGCTTCGGGGGCGCGGTACGAAGGCGGCTCGAGGGGAGACGACCACGGCGGCACTCCGGCGATCGGCGGCTCTGTGCACCCGGCCGGTACCAGTAGTCGGTTAGGAACGCAATGAATCAAGGAATGAAGATTTAGGGTCGAGAGAGGAAGGGATGGAGCGACGGCGGCGAATCCCGTCGATCCAGACGGCGGCTTCTCACCGGAGCTGAGGAAGAAGGACTCGCGCTCGGCGGTGGGAGGCGGGTGAGGTGAGGGTGAAAATGGAGAGCGGGAAGCTTCACGAACTCAAAGCGGAGCTGCTGGGGACTTGGTGGATGAGCGATGGAGGTTGTGGACTGTGCTGGCGACGGAGGCGGAGCTGAGTGACAAGCTCGGGGCTCCGGCGGGCTTATATAGCCGCGGCCAGGGGCGGTAGAGACCTCGGGGTTGCGCAGGTAAGGTTTGCGGGGGCGTGCGCACTCGATTGCGCTCTGGCGGACAAGTTGGCGTGCGGTGCAGACGGGGCTCGGGCGCAAGCTCGGCCGGCAATGGCCACGCGGCGGCGACGCGAGAGGACTGTAGGGGACGGGGCGAGGGTCAGCGCTCGCGTGCGGGCGCGGAGGGAACAAGGCGACAGCGGCGGCAGGTGGTGGCGCGTGGGGAGCAGCCGTGCGTGCTGCAGGCGCGGCGCCGGCGCCATGGCCGGGCCCCCCCCTCTGTCGCTAGGAAGAAGAGGAACAGGTGTAGGGTGTAGGGTTTGACTTTAGGCTGATATCTGTATTTTGCAAATTACTTCCAAACTTGAACTGAGCAGCAAAAACTCAAAACATCAAAGTTGTTCAGAAAAAGAGTTCTACAACTTTGTCAATATGAACATTTTCAAATTCCAAATAGTTTTTGAACAATATTCAAAAACAGAAAAGGGAACACTTTTTCAAACTTGATTCAAATCAAAATTACTCTGGATTTCAACACTGAAACTTGAAAATCTTTAATATGAAAGTTGTTCCTTTCATCAAAACCTACAACTTTGCTATTATACACTTTTCCAGAAACTCATTAGTTTTTGAACTCATTTTGAAAACTGAAAAGGGGACAAAACTGGAGTTTGATTGAATTTGAAATAACTCAAAACTTTGTACTGCAACTTGAAAATTTGTAAATACAAAGTTGTTTCTCTTTGACAGATCCACAACTTTGCTTTTTGGACCAACCCCAAATTTGAATAATTTTTGAATTACAAAAAAGAGGGATAAAATCCAGGATTTGGAAATCAGGGTTTTGCAAAGAGATTTGAAATCAAATTCTGATTTTTGAACTTTGGCCAACACAACAAAACTACAAGACACCAAAGGAACAAGAATTACACAAAGCTAATCACAGAGATGAAATTACCATTTTGCCCTAGTAGAGAGAAGTGGGCTAAATAGGGTTTTTGCAATAGAGGGAATTCACATAAAATGACACACATGAAATCAAGATCAAGATGCTTAAAGATGATAATGATGATATGTCAAGTTAATTACATGCTAAACACCAGAGGTGTTACAACACCAGGTTGGCCACAAAACTGGCGATGGAGGGTTTCTGAGTTTTGGGCCACAAAACCCAGCCGAGGAAAGGTTTCCCGGTTTCATCCTCAAAATCGGGGGGAGGTTCAGGAAAAGGACGGAAAGCGAGTGGCGGCACGTGGCGGCATCGGGTGAGGTCGCGTCGAGGCGAAGCTACCGGATTGTGCGGGCGTGGCCGTCGGATCGACTACACTTTGAGTTGGATAGGAATACCCTTAGGGTAGCCGCTCGCTCATTAGCAGTAGGGGAAGAAGGGGAATAATTGTATTAGGCTATATTAGGGAGTGGCAACCCCTCCCTCCAAACTATCTCAGTCATTGCTATTTTCACTCTAGGTTTTCTTGCCTCCCAATCCCTGCTTTAGCTAGTGAGATCCGCAGAGACGGCTTAATCATACCTCTGTGTATTTGGATTTTGCGGAAACGGGACCGGATTCCTGTTGTCTCCTCGCAGGGACGAATTTCGGCTGGCAATTGAGATTGTGTTTCGCGTTCTTGAGTTGTTCTTCGTGTTTTGATTTTTGTCTCAATTTTCCCATCGCTCGATCTCCCTCTACGCTGTGTCTTTTCGAATCCACTTGAATCAACTTGTTCTTTTGTGAGGAGAACATTTCCACTGAAGGAATTCATCTCAATCCTCACGAACAAGTAGATCGGGTCGATTCAAGTTTCGTGGCGACTTTTTCGTTCCTACACCTTCCCGCTTGATTTCCTGAGTTTGAGTTGATTTGAGCGGATGATTTCTTAGGGATAGTCTTCCAACTATCTAGTGATCATCTTCTCCTAGTTTGGGATCAAGGGATTTTGATTTGGATCAGATTTGAGGAGATTTGGGAGAGAGGCGATCAAAGTCGCCCTCTCTGCAAGGTCGCGGACAGTCCACGCATCGAGATCCAGCCGGTTCAGTGGCTGCGCGTCTCGGCGTGTTTGGGCTCGGGTGACCGGCGGACAGTCCGCCATTGGGGAGCGCGGACAGTCCGGACCCAAGCAGGGGGTGTTCAGTAGACTTGTTGTTTTTCGCCTTTGGCCGGCGGACAGTCCGCCACAGACTCGCGGACAATCCGAAACAGGGTGCACAATCCGAGACTGGGAGTCCGGACAGTTCGGGAATCCGCAGTCAAGCACTATTTAGTGTGTTTGCTCTCCTGGCTCTTTCGCTTCATTTCTGGACTTCTTGTTTGCTCCTAGAGTTCACCTAGGAGCCTCTCTAGGTATCTTTGCTACTTGTTAGCATAGGTATTTAGAGGAATCCCGATGTAGCCTTCCATCTACGTTCCAGGAGTGGGTTTTTGGGAAGAACACTACTCAGAGTTCTTGGGTTTTGGTTTGCTCTTGTTTGGTGGTGCCTCGCTGTGATCCAAGGGATCATCCACCCTCTTTCCGAGGGTCGTGGGCGTCATGTTTGTGTCCGAAGTCTTTGGGGTTGATTTGTTGGGACAAAGGCCAAAGTTTTGAAAGAAATTTTTAGGCTCCCATTCACCCCCCCTCTGGTCGCCTTTGGTAGCATTCTCGGTCCTTCAAGTTTGAGTTTAGATCTCTTTGCGGTATCATTCTCAGGTAGGCCTCTTTTGTCGAGAGTTTTTATGCTTGTTATGTGACTAACCGTTTTGTGGAGACCTTGAGGTCACATTAGACGAGACGATACCTTGTGTTTCTTCTGCTTTTAAGCTTGCAGGAGAACAGGACCTTGGAGAGGGCATTTCGGCTCACGGAATGACATGGGGTTCCGTTCGAGCAGCTCTCCAGTGAGCACCAGCTGCACCTGAGGGAGTGATAGCATCTGACGAGACAGAGACGACTTCAACGTGGTAAGCGTCCCCTCGGGTATCACACTAGCAGACGGTCAAGCGCTTCATGAGGTACCTCCGACACACTTCTGAGTTCGGGTTGTGGTAATCTTCTTCTTCGATCCCTTTTTGCTGTGTGGTCTTTCCGATGTGGTTTTCGTTGGCTCTTCGCTTGAGCATTTCTTGGCTCTTCACTTGTGAGTTTGGTGTGTGTTTCCCTTTTAGTTGGGGGAAGCACTTTGTTCGATGTACATATGCTTGTGTTAGTAGCATAGCTCTGATACTTTTAGTTTTTGCTAGTTTTTGTTGCATTTGCCTGCTTTGCTAGGCTTGCTCTGATAGATTAGCTTTTGCATGCATTTTATCATGTATTTAGTGCATTTTAGATCTTCATGTATATAATAATGAGAATGAGATTATGCTCTTTTTGGTATGCCCTATTGATTCATGATGATGCTGTAGCTTAGGCTCTTTTTGATCACTTGATACATGTTATGAGCTAAGCTTTTTTGGCAAATGGTGAACTTGATTAATCCACTATGAAACCTTTAATTTGTTCACCATTGAGATTGGCAACTAGCATGGGTAGGATGTGTTGAGATCACTTGAGCTATCTTTTGTATGCTAGGTTGCTATGTCTCTTGCACTACTTGCTTGGATTGTTCATATTTACTTTGTTCTTAAATTTTTGATCCAAGTGTAGTGAAATGAAAAGATCGAGATGGGATTGCATGTGTCAGCACATCACGGTATCAAGATTGTTTCTCATTGCACAATTGAGTTAAACTTGAGCCGTGTAGTGTAAGACCGAAAACAGTGCTTTAAGCTTCTGATTGCTTTTATTGCATAGGCTTAGCAAGGTTGAAAAGTTAGGCAATGACCATGCTTTCAACCTCTCGCAATCACATGCTTTAATTTGAAACTTGTGTTAATAACGCTGCAAATTCTGATAAAAATTGAAAATAACACAAGTTTATGCTTCATTCTATGGTATGATGATTGAACTTTGCTAGGGGTAGTTCACCTTTTATACTTGAGTTAGCACATTTTTGATTTCCTGTCTATTCATGCTTAGTGCTATTTTATTGGTGAACTCCTTTTCAAATGGCTTAAAATTGCTCATATGCTTAATTGTTCATATTTCGTATTCACTGATCAGTTTGAGCCTTTGCTAGCATTTGTATTGGTTGCTACACTTTAAGGGCAAACACCCTTTTGAGCATCTTTTCATTCTGGTTGCTATACACTTGAAGCTATTGCATTGTGCATTTCATGCATTATTAGCTTAGTGTACATACCCCCATCTCCGATACACTTTCAGATCACCATGGTCAACCCCATGTGCATTTGGTTGATGACTTGTTTTGTGTTTGTGTCAACTTGGTGGAGAAATTTCAAAAACCCTCAGCTTGTTCCCTTTTGTCAAAGGGGAGAAGCTTTTTGCAAGGGAGAGCTTGAGTGTTGGCACAAAGGAGACAGTCGTGCACTTTGGGGAGAGCTTTGAGCTAGGGGAGGTTAGCTCTTTTATCATCTTTCAATTGTTATCCATTTTGTGCCTCCATTGTTACAAATGTTCAATTGGTATGGAGTGCATTTGGTGTCGTGAGCTTTGATGCATAGCCTTTGTGTATAGGCTTGCTTTTAGGGGGGAGTCGCTTTTGCTTTGCTAATTCTCCACGTGCTCCGGGGTGTTGTGCTCCAATTGGTATTGAGCGTCTTTTCGTGTTTTTCTCAATTGGTATCGTGCCTGCTAGTCGTGTTGAGCCGTTTTGCCTCTATCTTGAGGGACTAGTAGCTTTTGGTGATTTGATCTTTGAGCTAGTGGTGTTGAGCATTTTCTGCTTCTTCTTGAGGGCTAGCTCATTTTTGACTTGGTTGCGTCTAGCCGTTGCCCATGTCTTTGGGAACCAAGTCGTTCACTCTTTGTCTGAATTTTCACTCTTTTGTGGAGATTGGCTTGAATTTTGCTTGGTTGCGTTCAGCCGTTGCCCATGTCTTTGGGGACCAAGTTTTCGGTCATGGTATCTCAAACCATCTCTTGTGCCTGATTTTTGTCAATTCAATCATCAAGGGGGAGAAAATTCGAAACCCAAGTGGATAACCTTGGTTTCTTTTGTGATGATTGTTTGACAATTTGTTGAGAATGGTTTTTGAGTACCTTTTGGGATTTCATGAAGCTCTCTTTTCTCTTGACTCTTCTGTTGTGTGGAGGCTTTGCCCCCTTTCCCATTTCTTTTGGGACCAAGATTTTTAATTTGGAGTTTTCATGATCCTCCTCATCTCAAGTGGCCTTGTGCTTGCTTTTACTTGGCTTTTGGGCACTTGAATGAGGCTTGCCTTCAAACCCTTCCTTTGTGGTTTATTGTTAGTCAATGCATTCATCAAGGGGGAGATTGAGAACACATGGGAGATTGAGACACTTGGTTGAGAAGTGCCCATGCGACTTGGTTGACAAACTCCAATGTGTGTATGATGAATGATTGACACTTGTGAGGAAGGTTTGAGGCTTTTCCCGGTTGAGTCCTTATTTCATATGCGCTTAATGTTTATGACTAACCGGTGGCGTTGAGTTGTGGTGTGTTACATGTGTTGGTGTGTGTGTTCAACATGTGTCTCTTGGCAGTGTTGATGTGCAGGTGTCGAGCTCGGAGACAGTGGTCGATGGCGAGGTGAAGGTCAAGTAGAGACGTGCCATGCCAGCGGACCGAGAGTGGTGAATGATGGGCGTGCCGTGCAGCGGACATGCCATGCCGATGGACCCAGAGCGATGAAGGGCTGACGTGAGGCTTGGACCGACAAACCGGAGGGCTGGAGGACCAACTGTGGTAGCTGGCACTTGGCTTCGACAAGCGAGAGCACATGGGGATGTGCGATGCATCGACCGAGTCGGGAGGAAGATGATGGCGTCATGGCACTTGGTGGGAGGTCGGACACGTGCTTGCGTGCGGTGCAAGTGCTGTCGGCCAAGTCTAGAAGGAAGGCGAAGGCGTTGTGCCCGACGTGGAGGCTGAACATGCATCAGCATCGGTGCTGGTGGTCGGGGTGTGCGAACCACACTCCATCTATGGCACGGGTTCGAGAGTTGAGCCTCAGAGAGCAACCATCGTCGGTTTCCGAGTTTGGGCCACGAAACCCAGGGGGGGGGGGTTTCCGAGTTTGGGCCTCAAAACAAGGGGTGGACGGTTTCTAGGTTTGGGCCTCAAAACTTGGGCTAGCGGGGTTACTGGTTTGGGCCTCAAAACCAGGCGGAGGTTCCTATGCGGAACAGGTCAACACATGGCGGCACCGAGAGGCTTGCGTTACGGCGAAGCAAGAGTTGAGAAGGCGCGGCGGTCGACGTGACGGCACATGGTGGCATCCTGGAGCTTGCGTCGAGGCGAAGCGAAGGATGAGAAGGCGCGTGGCCGTCGGATGAAAACTGCCAGAGTTAGACGGTTTTACCCTGGGGGGTATTTGGGCTGAGTACTTCATGTGAGGGCATTTTTGTCTTCGGGCGTGCGCCTATATATATATAATATATATATATATATATATATATATATATATATATATATATATATATGAAGGGGCTGTTTGGGACAGCCATCCTTGGAGGTGTTGCCATTCTCACTTTGTGATTGTGAGGAGAGGCTAGGGTTAGAGAGAGAGGAGTGGCTCTTGTTCTTGAGATTTTCGCCATCCGAGCTTTGTTGTTGCGAGGAGTAGCTTGTAACCCAACATCATGTGCTATACAATTCTTCATCTTGTTGAAATCCAAGGATCAATTTCGTGCTCCTCTTTGTTGGCTGAAATTTGGATTGAATTCGTGTTTTGTTCTTTGCGTTTCTCTCTTTTCCCACTCGGAGTTCTTACGTTTCGAGGGATGTTTTGCTATTCTGTTTGAATCAAGTTGTGCTAGGACGTGAGTGTCATCTTTTCACCGAAGGATTTCCTCCCAAACCTCACGAGCACATAGATCAGGTTGTTTTCGTGTTCGTTCTTTGTTCTTCCCCTTTTCTAGGGTTCTTTGGATTTCTCACGATTGAGTTGGTTTGGTGCGATGATCTCCTAGGATTAGCACCCCAACACATAAAGGAACACTTGTGTTGGGAGAAGGACAATAGTTTCGGCCCCCGGTACCTCCTTTCAGGCATCGCCTCATGATCGAACGAGACATATAATCGTCCGGACAGAAGGTTGCTTTCGTTCGGGCTATCGCCATCCAAACAGAAGGTTGCTTTCATTCAAGTTATCGCCAGTCAAGCGAAGCGTTGCTTTTGTCAAGGCTATCGTCAACCGAGCGAAACGTTGCATTCGTCAAAGCTATCGTCTACTGAGCGGAGAGTGGCTCCCTCTCAAGCGAAGCGTTGCTTTCGTCAAGGCTATCGTCAACCGAGCGAAGCGTTGTATTCGTCAAAGCTATTGTCTACTGAGCGGAGTGTTGCTCCCGCTCAGGCTATCGCCAGCTGAGCAAAGCGATGTTCTTGTCTGGGCTATTGTCAGCTGAATGAGTGGTTGCTTTTGTTCGGGCGGAACAAAATGGTGACTATTCCAAGTAACGGTGTGAAGGAGAAAGCGTCCTATTGTCAGAAAGACGAAAGGTTGTTTTCGTCCGGGTTATCGACGGTCGTTTCTGTCATGGCGAAGAAGCGTTAGGTTTCGTTTCGGTTTCCTAATCCAAATAAGATTATCGTCGGTCGATACCTAATTTTGCAGGTACAGATTCCGGCGAGGGAGATAGTACGTTCGCCGGAAGGGGAGCTGAATCGGCGATGCATGGGCCCCACGACACGTCTTTAGAGGGGGATGAGGTGTGCCTTCCTCCCCAAGACAACCTCTGAAGACCGTAAGGGCATTTTGGTCCGTGAGAAAATGTGTGTACGAGTATAAATAGAGCCCGACTGGGACACTGTAGGGAGAGGAATTCTAATTCTACAGTTTCAATATAAAGAGCAGTTCGTATCGCCTGTTACTCTCTCCTTTCGTCTGTTTGTCTGAGTGCTTTAGAGTGTTTTGGCGACAACCACTGTTCCAAGGTTTCGGCCTAGAACAACATTGGCGCCCACCGTGGTTGTTGCCCGAGCTTTCCACGGCACCAAAGAAAGGATCAAGGTTAACTGGCGAATGACAGACCAGGATGTCAGAGATGTCATCAGAAGATGATTACTCCGACTAATCCCGGACAGAACGGGAGATCCGAAGACTTGATACGAAGCGTACTTGGATTAGGACTCTTATTGTAACTTAGTCGAGTTCTTAAAGGAAGTCTTGTAATTAGAATAGGACTCCTCCATTGTAACTGACTAGGACTCGGTCTGCGCTATGCTTCACCCGGATATATAAGAGGAAGCAGGCGCGGGCTCCAATCAATTGAATCTGAATCGTACACAAGGCACACGCCGCACTGGACGTAAGGTATTACGCTATTTAGCGGCCTGAACCAGTATAAATTGTTGTCCCTGTGTACTCGCCGAGTCCTACGAACGCTGATCCTCACTGAACAAATCATCTGAGATTACTCAAGACGAGTTGTCGGTTAACAAACACCGACAGCTGGCACGCCAGGCAGGGGCTTTCGGTGATTCGACGACCAAGAGCCCGGCGAACGACAACAACATGTTCTCGGCGGGATCAATTTTCATTTTTGGCTCATGGACTTGCATCGCGGATGATCAAGGAAAGCTGCATCGACAACTTCACACTGATCTGGAAACGCAAGCCACACCAAAGATTAGTGATCTCACCCAGAACCTAGCAAACCTTGCTATCCAAGATCCGCAAGATTCTGGAGACCAACCTGAGGCATCCGACTCCTACTCAAACTCAAAATCTGAGAACGAAAAGGACTCGGAGACCAAATATGGCATCACCTTCGGACTGTGGAACTCGGCTGAAAACTTCCAAGACCGGATCAACACTAGATTCAAAGAGTATCAACAGATACCTTTGACTGGAGCCCAACAAGGACTCGTCTTCAGCTCTACCAAGGACGGTAACATTGTTCATTGGCCAATACAGCCAGCCCCGGCTTGGTTGGTTGGCACAATCGACCAGCAACTTCCATACCAACATGGACATCAGCTCCCCTTTGAGGAACACGACACCTCCACAGAACTAATCTCCAGCACTTCTACTTTGGAGTCGGTTACGCCAGGTTCAACAAACTAGGGCTACCCTCGTGAAGTTTTCATGGCGGGGAATCAGTCATCTATACGACCGCCAACCCCTCCAGATGTCTTCCAGGATGATGAAACTCTGAGTATGATATCTGAAAACGACCCAGAAGGACCCGAAGAAACTAAGTCAATAAAGGCTGAGAGAATCAGAAAGAATCAAGCTAAAGAAGCTCGTAGAAGGCGAGCAAATCACCGTAAGGAAGCCGTAGACCGCTACAATGTACGACTCGAAGAATACAATACTCGGAGGCGCCTAGAAGAGGACGCGGAAAATCAAGCTCGCACCCAACGCGATCAGGAGCATCAATCACAGAACGATCACAATCGCCGATGAGCTGATTGCTCCTGCAACCTCGAGCCTGAGTTTATGAGAGTCGCTGGTCATAAGGTTTTTCAGACACCCTACCAGAACATTATGGCCCTAGCTACAGAGATGGGAGCTGTTGGAACGCACTTGCCTCACCTCCGCACTTGTGCAGGGGAAAAGGCGAAGGCGGCCAAGTGTCGGATGCGGTAGCGAAGGTGAGACGGGAGTGGAAGATGCTCAAATTCCCCCCAAAGGTCCTCCCCTTGCACTGTTCACCCCCTTGGTATTTATAGGGAATGCCAAGGGGCACGGGCCAAATTACAAAAGGGTACAGGAAAGATTCCTCGCCTCCACGCAGGGAGGAAAGGCAAAAGCGTAAATACACAGCTGAAGCGGAAACCCTAATCGGCCACCCTCCATCGCGCCGCCACCTGGCCCTTGTTCACCTTCGGGGAAAGGTGCGGCAGTTTTGACCTTCGGCCGCGCTCGCCAGACCTTCGGCTTCGCTTGCCTCCGGGGCAGCGCACACTCGCCGCTTGCCTGGACCTTCGTTCCAAGCGAAGGTGGCGTTGTGCGTCAGTGAAGGTTTCCTGCAGTGCGACCGTCGACTTAGACCTGCACGGAAATGCAACGAAGTGACGAGGGTTGAACCCGCGTCCGGGGGTTAGGGTAACGGTCTCCAATAGGACAGGGACCTCGCGAGGACAACAGGCGTTGCGCGAGGGTTAATTTCGAGCACCAGTTCGAGCGGCGCTTCTGCCGAGTGTCCTTTCCCCCAACAGTAGCCCCTCGTTGTCTTGGATCTAAAAAACCGTGTTTAGGCCCAAGCAGCGCCTTTCAATGGGGACAAAAAACGGGACCCTCGGCAGCGACGCCCGCGACTGCTTTGGGCTGGGCCGTTGTGGTGTTGTTTGTACTATTGAAGCCTGTTTCGTTTTTGCGCCGCGTTTTTCGGTTGTCGTGCAGATTTCGTCGGGTGAGGGGCTCGTCTCCCGGCCTATAAATAGAAAGAGAGAGTGGGGAGTTTTGATTGTGCCTTCTGCTGCTATAGCCATCCTGCTGTTGCAATTTGCTTGTAGCGAAGGTTTGTTTTAGCTTGTCTGCGAGGGTTGAGACAGGCGTTCGTGTTTGGCAGCGTTAGCAGCTGAAGAGATGGCTAGGTTGAAGCAAACTGCTCGCGCTGTTTCTCCCACAGCCGCGGATGAGGGGATCACCTTCGAGTTTGGTCTTAGTCGGGTTTGCGCAAGTGAGATTGCATCTTATGTGCGTTGGGGCTGGGTTGAGGAAGGCAAGGCGAGGGCCAGCAGTGGGGAGATCGTGCCGAAGCCGGACGCAGATGAAGTTGTGGTGTTTGAAGAGTTCTTTTCGGCTGGCCTTCGCTTCCCAGCTGACTCCTTCGTGACTTCGGTCCTACATAGGTTCAACCTGCGGTTTCATCAGCTTACGCCTTCTTGCTTCACAAAGATGTCGGTCTACGTCTGGGCCTGCAGGTCTCAGGGGGTTGTCCCTCATGTCGAGGGTTTTGTTCGCACTCATCGCGTTCACATGCAGCCTCGCAAGATTACGGACAGCGAGGGCAAGACCAGCCTTGGACAATTCGCGGTGTACACTTTTTGCCATCGCGCCGGCGCGGAGCTGCCGGTGCAAGCGCAGAAGAACAAGTGGAGCAGCGGGTGGCAGGAGTTCTGGTTCTATTACAAACTCAGTGACAGCTCCGAGCTTTGCGGCGAGCTTCCAGTGCTTGGAGATGTGGGCGCCGAAGCTAAGATGAGCATCGAGGCCCATGCTGCTGTTGATTGCCTGAGGGTCGTTGCGCGTTCTCAGTGTGCGCGTGATTTAGTGGAGGAATATTGCTGTGTGCCAAGATTTGGCCTCTTGGACGGAGGCGGACTTGGTTTACTGTGGAGAACGACCCAAGGTACGAAGGTAGGGGCTTGAAGAAACCTAGTTTGGATCTGGAGAAGGTTGGGGAAAAAACTCTGAAGAAATTTCCGAGGCGCGAGGACGGGAACGAAGCTGTTTTCAAACGAGTTCAGCAGTGGACGGATGAGCTCGTGGGGAAGCTTTCCCCACTGGAAGTGAAGGCTATCCATAGCTTGGTGGGCGGCGAGGGTCGAGTGAACAGAATGTTTGACATTCTTGGTATTCGGTACGCCGACTGGCCCGCTCCTTCGAGCGACGACGCGCCGAAGAAGAAAAGGAAGCGTAAGGCTTCGGGGGGAAAAGAGATCGTCTCTCGGCCGAAGAGAGGCCGTGGTCGAGGCCGTGGCGGAGCTGGTGGCCGAGCGAAGGTGCTTGCGATGAAGGTCGCTGCTGGCTCTGTTGCTGCAGGCACTTCTCCTTGGCCGTAGTTTCAAGCGGCCGTGGTGTGCGGTTCAGTCGGGGGACGCGTGCCTCGCGTTGGAGGGATCGGTGCTTTGGTCCAGACTTCGGGCGACGAGGATGAATCTGATGATGATGAGGTGGAGAGAAGGACGCAAAGGAGGGGGAAACGGACGAGGGTTCGTCTGATGAAGGCAGCGAGGGTTCTGTTGAAGGGCATGACACGGATGAGGAGGTGTCTATTGGAGGCGGAGCCTCGCCGAGTGTTGGTGCGATGGTTACCCAGGGCGCAGTTGAGATTGCGCAAGATATTGAGCCAGGTAGCCCTCGACGAGGTGCGGTTGCCAGCTTCGCGGGCTCGCACCTTTGGGTGGAGGGGTTTTAGTTCGATGGGGAACTTGACTCTGCGCGATCCGGGGAAAGAGACCGTTTGGCGAGGCTAGCCGGTCGAGCCTTCCGGAATACGCAAAGAAGCTTGGGTTTCTGATCCGGCAACTGCACTGTTCACCAGTCCGGACCTTCGGGATTGCCACTTGCAGTGTAGCCCGGAGGAAAGGCGTTTTCTGGGCCGGATCTTCGGCCGCATTTGTGTGCCGGAGGCGGAGGTTCTTCTTGCAGATCAAGCGGTTGGCGACACCTTCGATGACGTTGACGTCAAGTTGGCGGAGCTGATGCTCTTGAACCGCTCAGCGAGGCGGAAGGTTAGCTCCGACATGGAGTTTATGAGGAACCATATTACTGAACTTGAGAAGGAGAATAGCAAACTGGCGCGGAGCCTAGAGAACACAGAGAATGAAATGAAGATTGTTTCTGAGAAGGCTGCGAAGGCTCGAGAGGAGGCAGGTTGAGCTGGCGAAGCGTAATGTTGATCTGATTGCCGGGGAAGGAGAAAGACAAGGCTTTGGCTGAGGCCGAGGGTCGGCTAGTTGATTTGAAAAAATCTTGGCGAACGAGCATGGAGAACGTCAAACGTAAACTTGATTGTTGTCTGACTGAGGCTGGGGGCTCAGCCGGAGAGCCATTGCCTGCAGCAGATGCAGAGGCCTTCGAGGGCTGGCTGGGAAACGAGCTTGATGTGTTTAGCTCGCTGGTTTCCAATGCAGCCGATTTTGGTGGCTACGCCGGGGCCTTGGCAATGGCGAGCACGCTTCGACTGGCGGACTGTGATCACCTTCGCAAGGTCAAAAGGCCGAGCCATGTTTTTCCGTCGGTTGAAGAGGTTCGTCAGATGAAGGTTGATGACGCAGAAGTTCGGAACTGTGCGATGCGTTTGCTTCGCAAGTTTTGGATCTCGGAGGTGGAGGTGGCCGAGCCCTTGCCTTCGAAGAAGCTGCCGAGGCTACGCGTCAGGTTTTCATTTTTTTTTTTTTAGTTTTTTGATTTTTGTTGCTTTGTTTTAGAGGGGTGTTTGTTGATTTTGACGAGGTTTGTCTTTTGTTTTGCTTATAGGCTCGACGAGATGCGGTGCCCTCGCCGCCTACGGAAGTTGCAGTGAGGGGGTGACTCCGAAGCCGCCCCGAGCCAAGCTGTGCGGGGGTTACGCTCGCCGAGATCGAGGCGTTGACCGGGAGCGGGCCGATCGTTGAAGGAGATGCTGCGCGGGCGACGGCGCTGGAAGGGGAGACTATGACAAACGTCGAGGCTGCTGCGGAGGGATCCACGGCGGAAGAGGCGTCAGCTGGGACCTCGACTGTCGCCGCTAGCGAGGGTTTGGACATCAACCGGGGAAGCTGGGCAGGTGTGATGCCTGGGTTTGTTGGGGCGAGGGAAGCCTTTTGGTAGATACTATGGTTGTTTGTAAAGACTTGACGAGGCTGAGACATCTCGTATTTTTGTGCAACATGCAGGTTCCTGACGGAACCGTGCTAGACGTATTCGACGTGACCCCGCTGATGTTGAACTACCAAGATGTTTTTATAACTGGTGAATCATGGGCTCGCGCTAGATTTAGATTTAAATATCCTCGCTTTCCTTTGAGCGTTTTTGGTGGTCGAAGGTGCGGAGATATGATGTTTAAAAAATAGTAGGTCGAGTCGATTTGGCGCGAAACAGACTATACAGACCGCCAAGCCGATCGTTATTTGTTGGGTCTTCTTCGGCCTCGCAAGCTGGCGGTGATGATGATGATATTGACGAGAACGCAGCTTTGGAATATTTGTTCGGGCAAAGGGAGCTTGAAGTTGGTTCGGATGGGGCGCTTGTGATCCCGAAGGAAGAACCTTCGGAAGTTAACGAGACGAGGCATAGGTATATGTATAGGGCGAGGGTTTTACCGGGGGAGTGCCAATTGTCCCTGCAGCTCCTTTGTTGTGGGGACCCCTGGTTTCAGTGGAGGGGGGGTTTGATGTGGAGGCCGAAGGTTTGGATGATTTGGTGTTAATTGAGGGGAGCGGTGGTTCCTTGTAAAGATTTTTTATTTTGGGATATGTTCGTTGTTGTTGTGACGTTGTTTTGTAACGGAAAGAGAAAAGTGTGTGGGTTTGTGCCATGTTTGCGGTGCTACTTGACGTTTCTTATACTGTTACATTGTTTAACGGCGACGCCCTGCTTTATTTTTGGCGAGGCTCGCGCGTTGGCTCGTGGAGATTGTTTTGAAGAAAAAAACAGCGACGCCCCCTTTTTCTTTTAGCGAGGCTCGCGCACTTGCTCGTGTGAGCTTGTTTTGAAAAAACAGCGACGCCCCCCTTTTCTTTTAGCGAGGCTCGCGCACTTGCTCGAGTGAGCTTGTTTTTGAAAAAACAGCGACGCCCCCTTTTTCTTTTAGCGAGGCTCGCGCACTTGCTCGTGTGAGCTTGTTTTGAAAAAACAGCGACGCCCCCCTTTTCTTTTAGCGAGGCTCGCGCACTTGCTCGAGTGAGCTTGTTTTGAAAAAACAGCGACGCCCCCTTTTCTTTTAGCGAGGCTCGCGCACTTGCTCGTGTGAGCTTGTTTTGAAAAAACAGCGACGCCCCCTTTTCTTTTAGCGAGGCTCGCGCACTTGCTCGAGTGAGCTGTTTTGAAAAAACAGCGACGCCCCCTTTTCTTTTAGCGAGGCTCGCGCATTGCTCGTGTGAGCTTGTTTTGAGGAAACAGCGACGCCCCTTATTTAGGGAGGAGGTGAAGTTTGCTTTTTGCGAGCCCCTGTCGTTTGTGCCAGGGTGCTCGACTTTCCTCCCCTTATCTTAGGCGGAGTGAGTTTGCTTTTTGCGAGCCCCTGTCGTTTGTGCCAGGGTGCTCGACTTTCCTCCCCTTATCTTAGGCGGAGGTGAGGTTGCTTTTTGCGAGCCCCTGTCGTTTGTGCCAGGGTGCTCGACTTTTCTCCCTTATCTTAGGCGGAGGTGAGTTTGCTTTTTGCGAGCCCCTGTCGTTTGTGCCAGGGTGCTCGACTTTCCTCCCCTTATCTTAGGCGGAGGTGAGGTTGCTTTTTGCGAGCCCCTGTCGTTTGTGCCAGGGTGCTCGACTTTCCTCCCCTATCTTAGGCGGAGGTGAGGTTGCTTTTTGCGAGCCCCTGTCGTTTGTGCCAGGGTGCTCGACTTTTCTCCCCTTATCTTAGGCGGAGGTGAGTTTGCTTTTTGCGAGCCCCTGTCGTTTGTGCCAGGGTGCTCGACTTTCCTCCCCTTATCTTAGGCGGAGGTGAGGTTGCTTTTTGCGAGCCCCTGTCGTTTGTGCCAGGGTGCTCGACTTTCCTCCCCTTATCTTAGGCGGAGGTGAGTTGCTTTTTGCGAGCCCCTGTCGTTTGTGCCAGGGTGCTCGACTTTCCTCCCCTTATCTTAGGTGGAGGTGAAGTTTGCTTTGAAAAGAACGGGAATGTTTTTTGAAGCAATCTTAGCTTGTTTTCATCGAATGTAGCGTTCTTGAAAGAGATCCGCTTTTTCGATGCTTGAGTAGAGGGTTGGAGATTTTGCTTTTTTGGGGGTTCTAGCCTGTATTAGTGCTTTGGATACTGCCTCATTAAAAAACCTTACGCCCCTTCGTAAGGAAAAAGAGTGCAGCTCCTGTTTTTGTCAAGTACATGAGTGTAGATAACATAGTATGTGACAAAGATTACATAACGCGAGGGCTCGCTAAGGCTCCGCTATGGGTAAAATTTGCGAAGGTCGTCTATGTTCCAGGTGTGTGGTAGGATGTTGCCTTCGCTGTCGGAGAGGTGGAAAGAGCCTGGGCGATTGCATTCTGCGATCAGGAACGGGCCTGTCCACTTGGGCTGGAACTTTCCGGCCATGCTGGCGTTTTGTTTACGGATGAGGACGAGGTCACCCTTCTGCAGGTTTTTGATTCTGACCTTTTTATCTCTCCACTTCTTGGTCTCTTCCTGATACTTGCGAAGGTTGTGAACTGCGCTGCATCTTGTTTCTTCTCAGCAAGTCTTTGTCAGTTAGCTTGGCTGGCTCATCGCTTGCGAGGGTTGTTCTTGGTGAAACGTATTTTAGCTCCTCTGGTAACACGGCTTCTTCGCCGAACAGAAGTTTGAAGGGTGTGAACTTGGTTGCTCTACATTCGGAGGTATTGTGAGACCAGGTGACTGCAGTTAGCTCGTCTGCCCATTTGCCTTTGGGTCTGCCTTGCAATTTTTTGGATATGGATTGGAAGATTGTTGCGTTGGCTCTTTCGACTAGACCGTTGGACTGCGGGTGTCGGACTGAGGCGAAGCATAGGATTGTTCCGATTTGTGCACAGAATTCTTTGAAAAACCTCGCTGTCAAACTGGGTGCCGTTGTCGACGGTTAGATGTTGGGGGTACTCCGAAGCGACAAAACTATCTGCTGCCAGAAAAATCTTTTTACTGCGAGGGAGGTTATGGAGGACAGCGGTCTTGTTTCGGTCCATTTGGTGAAATATTCCACGGCTACCACCGCATAGCGAAGGTTCCCGGGAGCAGTCGGTAGTGGGCCCACAAGATCCATTGCCCACCTTTGTAGAGGCCAGGTTGGGCATATGAGGGTTGTGGGAGCCCCTGGGGTGTTTTGGTTTTTTGCTGTTAGTTGACAACCTTCGCACTTTTTGACGATGGTTTCAGCGTCTCTCAGTGCAGTTGGCCAGTAGAAACCTTGCCGGAAAGCCTTTCCTACTAGTGCCCTCGGGCCATTGTGTGAACCACATATACCTTCGTGGATGAGTTTGAGAATGTCGTTACCTTCGCACTGTGACACGCACTTGAGCCAAGGTGAGGTTACCGAAGCTTTGAACAAGGTGTTATCCACAATCTTGTACCCTCGCACTCTTTGCTTTAGCCTGTTCTCTTCTTCTTTGGAGCTGGGTTCATGGAGTCCTTTGATGTAGGCCATGATAGATGCTCTCCAATCCTCGCACTGAATTGTGTTGATTAGCTTGATGCTGATTTCGGAAGCTTCGAAGGCTGACCGAGTGGAAACCTCGTAGAACACGTCCGGAGGGAGCTGTAGCTGCTGCGCGGCTGCTTTGGCTAAGCAATCTGCTTCGCTGTTTTCAGTCCTCGATATTGCTTTTACGGTTATGCCGAGGAAGAAAGATTCTAACCTTCGTACATGTTGAAAATACTTTTGAAGCTCTGGGTCTTTTGCTTTGTAGTTCTTTTCAATGTGCCCTGCAATGACTTGAGAGTTTGTGTTGATGAGTGCCCTTCGGACTGATAACGATCGCAACCTTGAAAGTGCCAGAATTACAGCCTCATATTCAGCGGAGTTGTTTGTGCATTTGAAGTCCAGCCTTCGTTATCTCAGCTTCGACCCGGAAGGCGAGATTAGAATGGCCGAGGCACCGGCCCCAGTTGCACCCCAGGCCCCGTCGACGTAAACGATCCAAAACTGGTCCTGCTGCAGCTCACCGGGGCGAGGGTCGGGTGTCCATTCTGCTATGAAGTCAGCCAGCACCTGTGATTTGATCGCTGTTCTGCCAACGAAGGTTACAGCATAACTATTAAGCTCGACTGCCCATTTTGCTATTCTTCCAACGGCTTCGTTGTTTTGAAAATGTTCTCGAGAGGGTACGTCGAAGGTACGTGTATCTCGTGCGCCTGGAAATAGTGCTTGAGCTTTCTTGATGCCATGACGACGGCGTATGCTATTTTCTCAAGCTCCGAATAATTTCTCTTTGGGCCTTCGAGGGTTTCTTAAACATAGTAGATTGGGGCTTGTCTGGTTTTGTTGTTTTCGTGGAGCTCCTTGATGAGGACTGCGCTTGCAGCGTGCGGCGAGGCTGCGACGTAGAGTAACAATAAGTCTCCCTTGCTTGGGCTGGTTAGGGTAGTCAAGCTGGTCAGATACTTTTTCAACTCCTCGAAGGCCTTTTGCTGCTGGGGACCCCAGTTGAATGGAGCGTTGCTCCTGAGTGTTTCGAAAAATGGTAACCCTCGCTCTGCGGATCTTGAGATGAATCTGCTAAGTGCTGCCAAACGACGGTCAGACGCTGAGCTGCTTTCTTGGTCGTCGGAGGTTCCATGTTCATGATGGCATCAATCTTCTCAGGGTTGGCTTCGATTCCTCTGGCTGAGACGATGCAACCTAGCAATTTACCTTCGCTTACCCCGAAAACACATTTTTCTGGGTTTAGTTTCAGTCCGGCAGACCGGAGGTTGCTGAATACCCTCGATAAGTCTGGTATGTGACTCTCTTTAGTTCACTTTGAACGACTAGGTCGTCGACATAGGCGGAGACAGCATGCTCATCCTTGAAAACTTCGGAGGTCATGCGAGCGAAGGTTGAACCTGCATTTTTCAAACCTTCTGCCATCCTTCGGAAGCAAAAGGTGCCCGAGGGGTGTGATAAAGCTTGTTTTTTCTTCGTCTTCTTCATTCATCCAGATCTGGTGATAGCCTGAGAAGCAATCAAGGAGGGATAGCATTTGGCAACCTGCCGCTCTGTCGACCAGGGTGCTTATGTTTGGGAGGGGGGGAAATCATCTTTCGGACAGGCTTTGTTCAAGCAAGTGAAATCGACGCACATTCGCCATTTTGTTCTTCTTTTGGACTAGGACCACATTTGAGAGCCAAGTTGGGTATTTGACTGGGCGAATGACGCCTGCGTCCAGAAGCCTTTTTACCTCAGCCTTCGCTGCCTCCTTTCTTTCTTCTGACATCTTGTGAAGCTTTTGTTTGATTGGGCGATAGCCTGTTTTGATGTTCAGGCTATGCTCGATCATTGATCTGTTGACTCCTTTTAGGTCTTCTGCGGACCAAGCGAAGGTGTCGGAATTTTCTCTGAGGAAGGTGACGAGGCTGCCTTCTGATTGAGGGCCTAGATTGGCTGAAATAAGCACCTTTCTCTCGGCATTACCCTCGAAGAGTTGGACTTGTTTGGTTTCGTCCTTTGGCGCCGCCTTCGCTCTGTCATTGCGGACCTCGCCCTCGACGCTGATACCGGGGGTTTGAGGTTGGACAAATTGTGTACATTACGCTGCCCCGGGGCTACGTTCCCTTCAGCTGTCCTTGCAATGTCCTGGTCCCCAAATACCGCGACCACACCCTTCGGAGCGGGAAGTTTCATGCATAGGTAGGCGGGATGGATGACCGCATTGAACGCGTTTGTGACCCCTCGGCCAAAAATGGCGTTGTATGGGTAGAACATGTCGACGACATCAAACGTATATGTTCCGTCCTGCAGTTGATTTGGTCGCCGAAGGTCACGGGCAGAGAGAAATTTTCCCGACGGCTCTCACTTGTTGACCACCGAAACCGTATAGGGGGTTGTCGGCCGGCTGCAGAAGATTTCTGTCAAGCTTCATGCTGTCGAAGGTTGAAACGAACAAGATGTCAGCGGAGCTTCCTGTATCGACCAGTATTTTGGTGACAGTCCACCCAGCGAGGTTGGTTTCGATCACCATGGCATCTGTGTGAGGGTAATCTCTTAGCTTCATGTCGCTGGAATCGAAGGTTATAGGGATGTGAGACCATCGACGACCGAATTTGTGTGGTCCTTCGACGGCCACGTGGTGAACGCGTCTGGCATGTTCCTTCCTCTGCCGTTTGTTACCATGGTCTTCATTTGAACCTCGTGATGGTGATAGCTAGAATCACGCCGAAGGTCGATGTTGGATTGTTGATGGTCGTTTGGCTCGAGGCTTCGGCTGGCTTTCACAGGTTGTGGTGCTGGTAACGCGGGGATTGGCGGTGGTGGTGGCAGAGCACTGGTGGCTTGGTGGGTTGTTGGAATTTGGTTTTGGGGGGTAGGTGGGTATGTGACTGTGTGTAAGGTGGGTTTTGGCGTTGTGGGGTGGTTGTTGGCTGATAATGGGTTTGGTTGTAGAGTGGGTGTGAGTGTAGGAGGGTTGTTGCGAAGGTAGGCCGTAGTTTATGGGGGTATAGTGGTATGTTGGATTTGGTGGGTGGAAGTTTGGTTTTCTTGTGTGGTTTATGGTTCGGGAGTCTGACGGGGGAGGTTTCCTGGATTCCTGGAATTCCTTTCCCTTGGCGAAGCATTCGCATTGCTTTGTTGTGTGCCCCTTTCCCATTCCACAGAAGTGACAATACATTTTGGCAGGATCTCGCTGCTGGTAGCGCTGGTTCGGCGGAGGTGGCAAAACCTGCGGGGCGTGGCTGCTCGGGTGCTGAGCGTCACGTGTTTGATGTTCATAGTTTGTTGCTTTGTTGATTGCACCGACGTTGCTTTGCTCTTGGCGAAGGTTGCTTTCTCTCGGTTGAGGCCTCGGCTGTGGCCTCTGCTGAGACCTCCGAGCGTCGGACTTCGCTCTGAAATCCATGTCAGCTCTACAGTATCTTTCCATTGTTTCATGCAACTCCTCGATTGAGTTTGCCGGTTTTCTGGCAAATTTTGAGGAGCATGGTCCTGGGCGCAGGCCACTGACTGCAGCGAGGATGACAGCCTCGTCAGATATCCCAGGGGTCCTTGCTCTGATTTGAATGAACCTTCGCCAGTAATCTTGGAGCGGCTCGCGTTCTTCTTGCTTGCAATTGAATAGCTCGATGGGGTTTGACGGGGCTGGAGTGATGCCCTTGAAATTTGTACACAGCTTGTCTCTGAGGGAGGCCCAGGAATCCACTGTTCCGGGGCGAAGGTTGCTGTACCAAGTTTGTGCGATGTCTCGCAGAATGATGACAAAGGATTTTGCCATTGTTGATTCGTCACCGCCTGCTGCGGCAACCGCTGCTTCGTAGCTCATGATGAACTGGCGAGGGTCGGAAAGTCCATCATAGCGGGGTAGGTTTTGTGGATTATAGCATGATGGCCAGGGCTGGTTTGGAGAGTATTTGGGAGAGTGGTGACTTTGGATCGTACGGCATTTGGTGTTGCTGATGCCTTCGCTGAATGCGAAGGTTTGTTCTCTCTCATCTGGGTAGGTTAGAGTTGGCGGGAATTTGGGTGTCTCACAGGATATGGCTCTGGGTGTACTGGTGGTGGTGGGGGTGGTGGATGGTGACGAAGGTTATCTTGATTCGGCTCCTCATTCCCTCTCGCAACGGGGGTATCTCCTCATTATCCCAGCCTTCGGCTTCGGCTTCTGCCGCGGCGAGGGATTCTTCCATACGGCGAAGCTGCTCCCTGGCCTCGTCTGCCTCTGTCTGATCGAGCGCAGTCGGTTATGCCTTTCAAGCTGTTCCAGGCGCCTCTTCTTCTCTTGCAGCTCAGCCTCGAGCCTTTCAAGTGCCTCGAGGCCCACCTCTTCTTCTTCTCCCACTCCTTCTCCCGAAGTGTGTGGGTGCGGCTGCGTCGCCGCTCGGGCCTGGGGAGCCCAGGGATTGGGGTTCCGGGGTGACATTCTCTCCTCCCGAGGGCTGTGCAATTTCCTCAGCAGGCGGGACCACCGCCGCCGCCTCTCTAGCAACGCGCTGGTCCCTCGTCGAAAGTGCTCTCCTGTTTCCCGCCATTTCAGACTTCGGTCCCCACGGACGGCGCAACTGTTGGAACGCACTTGCCTCACCTCCGCACTTGTGCAGGGGAAAAGGCGAAGGCGGCAAGTGTCGGATGCGGATGCAGGTAGCGAAGGTGAGACGGGAGTGGAAGATGCTCAAATTCCCCCCAAAGGTCCTCCCCTTGCACTGTTCACCCCCTTGGTATTTATAGGGAATGCCAAGGGGCACGGGCCAAATTACAAAAGGGTACAGGAAAGATTCCTCGCCTCCACGCAGGGAGGAAAGGCAAAAGCGTAAATACACAGCTGAAGCGGAAACCCTAATCGGCCAACCTCCATCGCGCCGCCACCTGGCCCTTGTTCACCTTCGGGGAGGAAAGGTGCGGCAGTTTTGACCTTCGGCCGCGCTCGCCAGACCTTCGGCTTCGCTTGCCTCCGGGGCAGGGCAGCGCACACTCGCCGCTTGCCTGGACCTTCGTTCCAAGCAAAGGTGGCGTTGTGAGTCAGCGAAGGTTTCCTGCAGTGCGACCGTCGACTTAGACCTGCACGGAAATGCAACGAAGTGACGAGGGTTGAACCCGCGTCCGGGGGTTAGGGTAACGGTCTCCAATAGGACAGGGACCTCGCGAGGACAACAGGCGTTGCGCGAGGGTTAATTTCGAGCACCAGTTCGAGCGGCGCTTCTGCCGAGGGTCCTTTCCCCCAACAGGAGCTAAGGACAACCGCACCCCTGATGAAGAGTGACGATTAGTCATGCTTCAAACTACTGCGCTATAACTCCGGGGACGGAACCTTGAGTCTCTAGCTGATGAGCAAGCGTCATCCCACCCAAGCCAAAGGCGACCTGTTCAGGAGCGACTCGGGCGGGTTCCAGCAAGGAGTCGTCTGGGCCACCGAGTACCTGATCAAGCTGAAGGAGGAGCCGAATCTTCATACCGAGGAGTCGCAATTGCGGCATCCGACGCAGTCGATCGTTTTCCTTGCTTTCCCAGAGGCTACGAGCAGTCCGTTTCCACAAAAATTCAAACCGGGAACTACTCAAAGTACGTTGGGAAGACAGAACCTAAGTGGTGGCTCAAATTGTACGCTCAAGCAGTCGAGTTAGCAGGAGGAAGCAACGATGTCAAAGCACTCTTCCTCCCAATGGCTTTAGAGACAATGCCACTCGCCTAGTTCGATAGGCTTAAGCCCGAGTCCATTGACTCCTGGGAACAACTCCGTCGTATCTTCATAGAGAACTTTGCGGGTGTCCCGAGAGATCAGATCCCCGGACTACTAAGCTCAGACCTGCAAGCAACAGAAAAACGAGTCAATACGGGAGTACTATAGGCGCTTCTCAGAGATCCGCTCCACAATATCTGACATTACAGACAGAGAAGTAATTGACCTTTTTGGCAACAGAATTTGTGAAAGGTACAATTACAAAGATTTCATCAAGCAGGACCCGACCACTACTGACGAGTTCCATCGGGCCGTAAATTCCATGATTACAACAGAAGAACGCACATGAATTGATTTGTATTCCGGGGATCTAATCTCTCGGGGACTCGACAACAGAAGCAACAGGAACGTTTCCCCGAGAGGGACACGCAGGGCGATTGAGGGGAACAATCAGAGAGGCAACCAGGCACCACAGAAAACACCCGCAAGAGAACAGGAGACAATACTGTCGCTGCCATGGAGCCTCAGAAGAAGGGAAATAAGCCATACACCTTTGATGACTTGCTCGACGGACCGTGCCCTTTCCATCCTAAAGGAGGACATCAGGCTAGGCATTGTCGGCAGCTCAAGGAGATAGGCTTAAACTCTGACTTCAATAAAAAACAAGAAAGACAAGGGGAAAAAAAAGGAGCCGAAGACCCTCAGCAGGACGCTGGAGGTTTCCAACACCCCAAAGGGACCATCAACGCCATATTTGGGGGAGGAGTAAGAGTAACTAACAGCGACAATAAAAGCTCCAGAAGCTTTCCCTACGTGAAATTATGTCTACAGAACCAGCAACTCCAAGATATCTTTACTGGTCTGAGCACCCGATTAATTTCCCCGGGCGGACCAATGGACCAACGTCTCCAATGCAGGGCATTACCCGCTAGTCCTGGATCCTATGGTCGCCGGGTTTACGTGGGGAAGAGTACTTATCGATGGAGGGGCAGGACTTAACGTCATCTTTGCAAGCACTCTACGCAAGATGAATCTGGATCTTGCAACCCAGCTCACACCATCAAGTGCCCCTTTCTACGGCATAGTACCTGAAAAAAAGGCGGCTGTACCACTCGGAAGAAGAATCATACTACCCGTCACTTTGGAACTCAGATCAATTACCGGACTGAGTACATCAGTTTTGAGGTAGCCGATTTCGAGTCATCGTACCACGCCATATTTGGACGACCAGCTATCGCCAAGTTCATGGGCAGTACCCCAGTACCCATACCTTCTGCTAAAGATGTCGGGTCCTAAGGGAATTTTAACTTTCAGAGGTGACTTGAAGCGATCATTGATTGTGACACAGAAGCTGTCCAAATCGCCGAAAGAAAAAGCTCAAGAACTCGTTCAGATGGTACATAATACCAAGCCTGGAGATTCAGAAAACCCAACCAAGAAGGCGAGTACTATCGAACCATCAGCAGAAGTCTCTACAAAAAGCATTGACCTGGAAACCGGTGATCCCTCCAAGACAGCGGTTATCAGTGCTCACCTATCTGAAGAATAGGAATTCGCGCTCACCAAGTTCTTAGAGCAAACAAAGATATATTCGCTTGGAAACCGGCTGATATGCCAGGAGTCCCAAGGAATTTGGTTGAGCACAAATTGGAATTAAAAGAAGGTTCTATACCTATCAAGCAAAGACTACGACGATTCTCACCAGAGAAGAAAGAGGCGATCAAGAAGGAAATAGCCAAACTACTCGTGAACCGGATTCATCAGAGAAATCCTTCACCCCGAGTGGTTAGCCAACCCAGTGCTAGTCAAGAAGAAAAACTCTGCCGAGTGGCGCATGTGTTGTCGACTACACAGACCTCAAAAAAACACTATCCAAAGGATCCTTTCGGATTGCTAAGGATAGATCAAATAGTTGATGCCACCGCAGGCTCTGCCCTATTATCCTTTCTGGATTGCTACTCCGGGTACCACCAGATTGCTCTCAAAGAAGAAGACCGACCCAAGACATTGTTTATAACTCCCCGGCGCCTACTGTTATAAAACCATGTCCTTTGGGTTGAACAATGCAGGGGCCACTTATCAACGAGCTATCCAGGATTGCTTGGGTCACCAAATTGGCCGCAACGCAGAAGCTTATGTCGATGATGTGGTCATAAAGACAAAGGATCCGACTACTCTCATACCAGACTTGGCGGAAACTTCAATCGACTGTGCGCATATCAATGGAGACTCAATCCCACAAAATGCGTTTTCGGAGTACCCTCAGGCCAGTTACTCGGTTTTCTTGTTAGCCATCGGGGCATCGAGGCTAGTCAAAAGCAGATCACAGCTGTCATCAACATGAAGCCACCTACCTCAGTTAGGGATGTTCAGAAGCTCACCGGGTGCATGGCCGCGCTAAATTGATTTATTCATGGCTGGGAGAAAAGGACTCCCTTCTTCAAATTACTCAAGGCTGGCGAAACATTTCAGTGGACAGAAGAAGACAGGGCCTTTGAACAACTCAAAGGATACCTCACCAATTCACCTATATTGACGCCACTAGAACCCATGGAGTCGATGATGCTTTATATCGCAGCTACCACACACGTTGCAAGTACAGCGATCGTGGTGGAGCGCAAGGATGACAAGCACATCTACCACACCCAGCGACCAGTATATTACATCAGCGAGTACTCTCCGATTCAAAGGTTAGATACCCGCAAGTACAGAAATTACTCTACGCCCTACTTATATCTTCAAGAAAGCTACGACATTACTTCGAAGCTCATGAGATCACAGTTGTTATGGATTTTCTTTTGGGAGAAATCCTCCACAATCGTGATGCTACTGGAAGAATTCTAAGTGGGCAGTCGAATTGGGGGCACTTAACATCAAGTTCACTCCTAGGAAAGCAATCAAGTCACACACTCTAGCTGATTTCGTCGCCGAGTGGACAAAAATACAGTAGATCCGAGACAATGCTATCCTCGATCATTGGAAGATGTACATCGATGGGTCCCTAAAACTTGGAGGAGCAGGAGCCGGAGTACTACTTGTATCACCCGCTGGAGAGCAGCTCAAGTACGTTCTGCAGATATTATGGCCTGCTACCAACAATGAAGCAGAATATGAAGCACTACTCCACGGACTCAAGCTAGCAGTCGCATTGGGCATCAAGCGACTCCTAGTCTACGGCGACTCTTCCGTGGTAATTCACCAAGTCAACAAAGACTGGGACTGTACCAAGGAAACAATGAATGCCTATTGCGCGGAAGTCTGTAAGCTGGAAAAAACACTTTTCTGGCTTGGAACTTATTCATATTACCCAGGATCTCAATGTAGCAGCGGATGTCCTAGCCAATTGGGTTCCGACAGAGCTCTGGTTCCTAATGGTACCTTCATCCATGAGTTATCCAAGCCTTCAATCCACGAGAAAGAAGAGGTGTGAACCAGCATCCTCCGCTCAGGTTCTAGTTCTCGCACCTGACTGGACACAAGTCTTCATCAACTACTTCAAAGAGCATAAACTGCCAAGTGACAAAACTGCCGCAGAGCAAGTCACCAGACGTAGCAAAAAACTATGTCCTAGTCGGGGACAAGCTATATCGACGCGGAGCTTCGTCAGGAGTCCTCCTCAAATGCATTCACGTGAAGAAGAAGCAGGGAAATCCTAAATGAAGTTCACTCCGGGAGTTGTGGCAACCATGCAACATCAAGGACACTAGTCGGAAAAATCTTCAGATCAGGGTACTATTGGCCCTTAGCCTTTGAAAGATGCAGAAGACCTAGTCCGCCGCTGTCAATCATGCCAGAGTTCTTTGCCAACAGCAGCATGTACCTGCACATGAATTGATTTGTATTCCTCCGTCTTGGCCTTCTCATGCTGGGGACTCGACATGGTGGGTCCTCTAAGCGTGCTCCAGGCGGATTTGAGTACATCTATGTCGCAATCGACAAATTCACCAAGTGGATTGAGTACATGGCATTGGTCAAGTTCAATGCATCCAAGTCAGTACAATTCATGCAGAGCATCTTCCACCG
Source organism: Coix lacryma-jobi var. lacryma-jobi (assembly GCA_009763385.1). Taxonomy (NCBI): domain Eukaryota; kingdom Viridiplantae; phylum Streptophyta; class Magnoliopsida; order Poales; family Poaceae; genus Coix; species Coix lacryma-jobi. The sequence continues at coordinate 94,976,227 of CM019826.1, read as the reverse complement.
TTTTGGGATGCCGCATATAGAATTATTACCGACCTTGGATCCCTTTTCACGGCTATTGAGTTCAAGTCATGGGCCAGCGACTGTGGAGTCAAGATAGACTACGCATCAGTAGCCCATCCACAGTCCAACGATCAAGTTGAACGAGCAAACGCCCTGATCCTGCCGGATTAAAACCAAGGCTATTTGACCTTCTAAAAGATCACGGCGGAAAGTGGGTTGAAGAGCTACCTAAGGTAGTCTGGAGGCTACGGACACAACGAAGTTGGGCAACAGGCCAAACTCCTTTCTTCTTGGTGTATGGCACTAAAGCAATCCTTCCAGTTGACTTAATCTGGAACTTCCCACAAACAGAGCAGTACAATGAAGGCAAAGCTGATGATACCAGGCGGCTAGAAGTCGACAGCCTTGAAGAAGCCTGATTAACCGCACTCTTTCAATCAGCAAGATACCTTCAAGGGATGAGGCGTTACTTCGATAAGAACGTCCATCATCGCACCTTCCAAGTAGGCGACCTGGTCCTGAAGAAAATCCAGAATACCACAGGGCGCCACAAGCTCATGAGTCCATGGGAGGGACCCTACATAGTATCTAAAGTAACAAGACACGGGTCATTTGAGCTAGTCACTGAGGATGGTTCTCCGTTGTCAAATTCATGGAATATTGAGCATTTGAAGAAATTCCATGCCTAAGGACTAAGCTACAAACCTGACTCAGGGCAAATGTACTCATTACACGGATATTAATAAAGTTTGGAGTTCATCAGCAACAAGAGCTTTATTTCTCTGTTACACTTCATCATGACTATTTAGTCGGATGAAACCCATCAATCATACAATAAGCTTTAGCTATTGTATCTCACCGACTAATATTTATTAGTACTCGGACAAATTGGTTCAGCGGCAACCATACTCGAGTTACGAGCTCCGAGCTCAATACAACTCAAAAGATAGTATGGTTTAATACCTGACTATCAGCCTATAGCGAATATGGTATCTACAAAAGTAAATACTAGTTCCTATAAGGCATAACAAGGGGAGTAATACTCAACCTGTTATATTCTAATTGGACAGAGGTCCGCTTACTTTCGCACTCAAGCTGCGACCACCAAGAGGATATGATTCACTCGACAGGAACCATCGTTCGGTCTTGTAGAGGTGCCTGATCAAAATTATCCCTTGGACAAAGGTACTAAGAGTAGTACCCGGGCAGACTAAGTTCTCTATAAGATCAGTAAAGACTATTAGAGAAACGATGTCATGTGACCCAAAACTCAAGTGCGAGAGAGCACTCGGATAGACCCGTCTAATAAGACGCCTGGTCGCACATCCATACCAAACAAAACGACCCATTGACAAGACATTCCTTGCAATGCCGAGTCGATTATACACGAGATACACAAGATTCAAAAGTAACTAATACTTTGATTCTTTATGCTTAACATTAATTGTTTACAAGGAATACAGGTTACGACCAAAAGAACCAAGGAGGCCAGACTACTCTACAAGATCAAGAATCTGAGAGTACTCCTCCGCTATGGGCGTAACTTCCTCCTGCATCGCCACAAGGACCTCATCACTCTTGCCTTTGGGGAGCGTCATGATGGACGACAGATCGAAGGTTGGCAGATGCAGCCGCAGCGTCGCCAGAAGGCCCTGCACCACTGAAGTCGCCATGTCCTTGAGATGTAAGTTTAGCCATTGCTACTTCCTGGTAGACGTTTGTGTCGACTAGACCATCCGTTCTACTTGATTTCGGAACCCCACCTTCATGTGTATCAGATTTGAACCTTCATCTCTTATTTTGCAATAGAGTGCTTGTTCTACTTGTTCTTGCTTGTTCTTCGATTGCTTGCAGGAATAACCCTAGTGGTTTGGTTGGTCGTACATCCACAAGATCGCGAGCAACCGCTGGAATTGGTGTATCGATTGCTAAGGCGCAGCATCCTTGGATGGTTGTAGTCGAGTCGTGAACGTCGTTTCAGTCCAAATCGAAGTTATCCCTCTCCACCGAAAGATCGGGGCACCCATACTCTTATCAGAATGTTAATAAAGTTGATTGGGGACCAAATCCAAGTGTTCCTAATATCCTTCACCAGGTCACCACGTCAGTTTTGGCACAAGAAAGGAAAGAGTCTAAGTCCAACACATTTTGGAAGTTGAATTCGGACGGCAGAACAGTCCCAACTTGTTATGGTCACCACGACTTCATACGGACTCGGATTTGGACGGGTCAGAACTTGATGGAAAGCTTAATAAGTCTACTTTCATTTGGATCCAGCCCCATGTCCATATCTTCTACACAGCGGCGGCAATCATCCAAATACTACCGAGAGGTCTTGCTGTCCAGGGTGCTGCGTCACCATATCTTGGGCTGTTGGCCCATGTATCAAGTTGGGTCCATTTGGGACGCGTCCTAGGGTTGGAGGACGACCCCAACACCCTCCTAGTCGTCCTCTCCTCCTCTAATACCCCCCATAGCCGCCATAAACAGATTGGGTTTTGTTTAGATGTAAGTTTAGCCATTGCTACTTCCTGGTAGACGTTTGTGTCGACTAGACCATCCGTTCTACTTGATTTCGGAACCCCACCTTCATGTGTATCAGATTTGAACCTTCATCTCTTATTTTGCAATAGAGTGCTTGTTCTACTTGTTCTTCGATTGCTTGCAGGAATAACCCTAGTGGTTTGGTTGGTCGTACATCCACAAGATCGCGAGCAACCGCTGGAATTGGTGTATCGATTGCTAAGGCGCAGCATCCTTGGATGGTTGTAGTCGGGTCGTGAACGTCATTTCAGTCCAAATCGAAGTTATCCCTCTCCACCGAAAGATCGGGGCACCCATACTCTTATCAATGATGAGGACATGACCGGCTCAGATACGACCAATTTAACCACTTCTAAACCAAAGGTGAAACCATTCTATTTGTGGTTTATCATTGATATATTTGATGAATTGGTGCTGCACCATAAAGTGTTTATATTTTTATTTTCAGAATTACTTATATGGATCAAGGGAAGGTTTGGTTGCATATGCAAAGTATGGAATGTTAATAAAGTTGATTGGGGACCAAATCCAAGTGCTCCTAATATCCTTCACCAGGTCACCACGTTAGTTTTGGCACAAGAAAGGAAAGAGTCCAAGTCCAACACGTTTTGGAAGTTGAATTCGGACGGCAGAACAGTCCCAACTTGTTATGGTCACCACGACTTCATACGGACTCGGATTTGGACGGTTCAGGACTTGATGGAAAGCTTAATAAGTCTACTTCCATTTGGATCCAGCCCCATGTCCATATCTTCTACACAGCGGCGGCAATCATCCAAATACTACCGAGAGGTCTTGCTGTCCAGGGTGCTGCGTCACCATATCTTGGGCTGTTGGCCCATGTATCAAGTTGGGTCCATTTGGGACGCGTCCTAGGGTTGGAGGACGATCCCAACACCCTCCTAGTCGTCCTCTCCTCCTCTAATACCCCCCATAGCCGCCACAAACAGATTGGGTTTTGTTTAGATGTAAGTTTAGCCATTGCTACTTCCTGGTAGACGTTTGTGTCGACTAGACCATCCGTTCTACTTAATTTCGGAACCCCACCTTCATGTGTATCAGATTTGAACCTTCATCTCTTATTTTGCAATAGAGTGCTTGTTCTACTTGTTCTTGCTTGTTCTTCGATTGCTTGCAGGAATAACCCTAGTGGTTTGGTTGGTCGTACATCCACAAAATCGCGAGCAACCGCTGGAATTGGTGTATCGATTGCTAAGGCGCAGCATCCTTGGATGGTTGTAGTCGGGTCGTGAACGTCGTTTCAGTCCAAATCGAAGTTATTCCTCTCCACCGAAAGATCGGGGCACCTAGATAATTATCAATTGGTATTCAGAGCGAGGTTTATCGGTGAGAGATTTCCAATCCTTCGCTGTTTTATTTTTCCTATAGTCCAAAAAAGGCAAAAAATAGTAGATTAGTTTTTTCCATAATCCTATAAATCTTTTTGAGCCTTTGTTGGTACTTCTTAGTTAGGGCTTGTTGAGTTTGGTTTACATCGATTGAGTCAAGTTGCTGGTCTTAGAGTTAGGCTTTTAGAGTTTCGAGTTCTTGTCACGTTTCGGTCACTATCAATCATATCCATCTTCGCTGCCGCCATCACCACCATCATATACATATCCACTACACCTTTTACATCTCCATTGCAATCATTACTATTATATATGTGTTCGCTGCACCATATCCATCACCATTTTTTTTACATCAAAAAAATCTGTTTGGGCACATATTAAAATTTGAGTTGCTAGCTCTATTCTTGTTACTTCCTGAAAAGAAAGAGAAATACATTGTAAGTTGTTTCTTTCAAAATCTGATTTGTCAAAATTCAGATTTGTTCTAGTTGTGCAAAGTAAAAGAAAAGAAGAAGAAAAATCAGAAAGAAAAGAAAAGAAAGAGAAAGAGAAAGAGGAAAAAAAAGAGAGGAGGAAGAGAAAAAGGGAGTGATAACTTGCTGTTCTTGTTCTTTTTTGTTTCCTATTGTACCGTGACTTTGTTTGTGTCTAGGCTCGCGTCTCTAGCACGGTCTAGCCTAGGACCAGCACGGTACTACCGCTGAACGATTTCTCAACTCGCTTTGTGACTAATGTGGTGCTAGTACTTCCTTGCACATTAATTTCAGCGTTCCTACAGCTCCACATATCCAACTACAACTTAAAAGGTGTTGTTGCTGCGGTATCGATATACTATTTTCTAAGGTTTCCGACTTGTTGGTTGCTGCCACCTCTTGTTTGGCTTGGTAAGAACTGGTAAGAGCTCATTTGAACAGGTTGATAGTGAGAGAATTATAATTACAAAAACCACATCCTAGGAGCTGATTGGAGCATAGATATTATTGTGGATGTTTTTGGTTTCCTTCTAATCATGGCAGGGATTCACATGGAAAATAAGCATGGACTTACTTAGGTTGTGTATTCGCAATTTGCTCAACAAATGGACAGTGACAAGCATGGCACTCATGAGGTTTGCAATGTTTTTCTTGATACAATAAAATCTGCAATACCTTACTTTGAAGGAAACTATGATCCTCATGCATATATTGAATGGGAGCTAGCTGTCGATAAAGAATTTGATAAGCATGACTTGCCTGAAGAACAAATGATTTGTGTTGCTTCTAGTGCTTTAACCAAATATGCTTTGATTGAATGGGAACACATTTGTAGGCACAATAAAATTCCTCAATCGTGGCATGGTTTCAAAGTTATTTTCAGAAATATCTATATTCCTGCCTACTATTCTAATGATTTGCTTACCAAACTAGAGAAATTGAAACAAGGTAGTAGGACTGTCAAGGCTTACTATCGGGTTTTTAACATTTGTCGGTTGTTTGGTGGTTTAGATGCTTGCATGGAAGATGTAATGAACATGTTCTTAAAAGGGCTCAATTCTGAAATTCGAACCACACTCATACATGAAACATATAGCCACATCTCGCACTTGTTTTTGCTTGCTTGCATTGCTGAAAACCAGATGTTATTATCACAGAATACTTGCCATATCAATGTGCTCCATGCTAATGTTGTTTCTTCCACTCCACATGCTAATGAAGATGCACATACTCTAATTGTTCCTCCGTATGAACCTGTTCCTTTGGTGCTTAATTGAGGATGTCCTCATCATTTGGTATCAGAGCTGGGCCCTTGTTAAGAAGGGGAGAATGATGAGGACATCCTCCATTATTACCCGCTGGCAAAGACGCAACAAAGATGGGCCAAGAGGCCCAGTTGTAGTCGGGCGGCGACCGTGTGAGCCTCTGAATAATCCCACCTTGCATAGCTTGGGAGGAGGAAGCCACCTTAAAGGGGAGAGCCACCCTTCCCCTATCAGACTAGTCTTTTAGGGAGATTGGGTCTTTCCCCGAGTGGGTGTACATAAGATCTGTTGGGGTCCAGGCAACCTTAATTTGTTGGGCCTCGGCCAACCCCACGCCTGGGCTGGATGCATCACCAAAAACCCAACAAATATGAGTTTTGGGTCAAACGAAGATGATTGGGTGCGTCTGTTGTGAAAAATTCAACCTTGAATTTTCGGTGCATCAGTGGTTAAAATGACCCCCCTGCGCGAGTTTTGCGGCACCGTTCCTCCGAAAATGAAAGTGCCAAAAACCCACCAAACATGAGTTTTGGGTGAAACGGGGATGATTGGGTGCGTCCGTTGTGAAAAATTCAACCGTGAATTTTCGGTGCATCAGTGGTGAAAACGGCCCTACAGCGCGAGTTTTGTGGCAGCGTTCCTCCGGAAATGAAAGTGCCAAAAACCCACCAAACATGAGATTTGGGTCAAACGGAGATGATTGGGTGCGTCCGTTGTGAAAAATTCAAACGTGAATTTTCGGTGCATCAGTGGTTAAAATGGCTCCCCTTACGGCACCGTTCCTCCAAAAATGAAAGTGCCAAAAACCCACCAAACATGAGTTTTGGGTCAACGGAGATGATTGGGTGCGTCCGTTGCGAAAAATTCAACCGTGAGTTTTTCGGTGCATCCGTGGGTAAAATGGTCCTCCCAGACGAGTTTTGCGGCAACGTTCCACCGGAAATGAAAGTGCCAAAAACCCACCAAACATGAGTTTTGGGTCAAACGAAGATGATTGGGTGCGTCTGTTGTGAAAAATTCAACCGTGAATTTTCGGTGCATCAGTGGTCAAAACAGCCCTCCTGTGCGTGTTTTGTGGCACCGTTCCTCCAGAAATGAAAGTGTCAAAAACCCACCAAACATGACTTTTGGGTAAAACGGAGATGATTGGGTGCGTCCTTTGTGAAAAAATCAACTGTGAGTTTTTCGGTGCATCAGTGGTGAAAATGGCCCTCCTGCGCGTGTTTTGGGGCACCGTTCCTCCGGAAATGAAAGTGCCAAAAACCCACGAAACATGAGTTTTGGGTCAAACGGAGATGATTGGGTGCGTCCGTTGCGAAAAATTCAACCGTGAGTTTTTCGGTGCATCCGTGGGTAAAATGGCCCTCCCATACGAGTTTTGCGGCACCGTTCCATCGAAAATGAAAGTGCCAAAAACCCACCAAACATGAGTTGTTGGTCAAACGAAGATGATTGGGTGCGTCCGTTGTGAAAAATTCAAACGTGAATTTTCGGTGCATCAGTGGTTAAAACGGCTCCCCTTGCGGCACCGTTCCTCCAAAAATGAAAGTGCCAAAAACCCACCAAACATGAGTTTTGGGTCAAACGGAGATGATTGAGTGCGTCCGTGTTGAAAAATTGAACCCTGAGTTTTTTGTTGCATCCGTGGGTAAAATGGCCCTCCCATACGAGTTTTGCGGCACCGTTCCACCGGAAACGGAAGTGCTTAAAACCCACCAAACGTGAGTTTTGGGTCAAACGAAGATGATTAGGTGCGTCTGTTGTGAAAAATTCAACCGTGAATTTTCGGTGCATCAGTGGTTAAAACGGCCCCCCTGCGCGAGTTTTGCGGCACCGTTCCTCCAAAATTGAAAGTGCCAAAAACCCACCAAACATGAGTTTTGGGTCAAACGGAGATGATTGAGTGCGTCCGTTGCGAAAAATTCAACCGTGAGTTTTTCGGTGCACCACTGGGTAAAACGGCCCTACCATAAGATCTTTGCGGCACCGTTCCTCCGGAAATGAATGTGCCAAAAACCCACCAAACATGAGTTTTGGGTCAAACGAAGAAGATTGGGTGCGTCCTTTGTGAAAAAATCAACTGTGAGTTTTTCGGTGCATCAGTGGTGAAAACGGCCCTCCTGCGCGAGTTTTGCGGCACCGTTCCTCCGAAAATGAAAGTGCCAAAAACCCACCAAACATGAGTTTTGGGTCAAACGAAGATGCTTGGGTGCGTCCGTTGCGAAAAATTCAACCGTGAGTTTTTCGGTGCATCCGTGGGTAAAATGGCCCTCCCATACGAGTTTTGCGGCAACGTTCCACCGGAAATGAAAGTGCCAAAAACACACCAAACATGAGTTTTGGGTGAAACAGGGATGATTGGGTGCGTCCGTTGTGAAAAATTCAACCGTGAATTTTCGGTGCATCAGTGGTGAAAACGGCCCTCCTGCGCGAGTTTTGTGGCACCGTTCCTCCGGAAATGAAATTGCCAAAAAAACCCACCAAACATGAGATTTGGGTCAAACGGAGATGATTGAGTGCGTCCGTTGCGAAAAATTCAACCGTGAGTTTTTCGGTGCATCAGTGGTTAAAACGGCCCGCCTGCGCGAATTTTGCGGCACCGTTCCTCCGAAAATGAAAGTGCCCAAAACCCACCAAACATGAGTTTTGTGTCAAACGGAGATGATTGAGTGCGTCCGTTGCGAAAAATTCAACCGTGAGTTTTTCGGTGCATCACTGGGTAAAACGGCCCTCCCATAAGATCTTTGCGGCACCGTTCCTCTGGAAATGAAAGTGCCAAAAACCCACCAAAGATGAGTTTTGGGTCAGACGAAGATGATTGGGTGCGTCCGTTGTGAAAAATTCAACCGTGAGTTTTTCGGTGCATTAGTGGTTAAAACGGCGCCCTGCGTGAGTATTGTGGCACCATTCCTCCGGAATTGAAAGTGCCAAAAATCCACCAAACATGAGTTTTGGGTCAAACGGGGATGATTGGGTGCGTCCGTTGTGAAAAATTCAACCGTGAATTTTCGGTGCATCAGTGGTGAAAATGGCCCTCCTGCGCGTGTTTTGCGGCATCGTTCCTCCAGAAATGAAAGTGCCAAAAACCCACCAAACATGAGTTTTGGGTCAAACAGAGATGATTGGGTGCGTCCGTTGTGAAAAATTCAAACTTGAATTTTCGGTGCATCAGTGGTTAAAACGGCTCCCCTTACGGCACTGTTCCTCCGAAAATGAAAGTGCCAAAAACCCACCAAACATGAGTTTTGGGTCAACGGAGATGATTGGGTGCGTCCGTTGCGAAAAATTCAACCGTGAGTTTTTCGGTGCATTCGTGGGTAAAATGGACCTCCCATACGAGTTTTGCGGCAATGTTCCACCGGAAATGAAAGTGCCAAAAACCCACCAAACATGAGTTTTGGGTCAAACAAAGATGATTGGGTGCGTCTGTTGTGAAAAATTCAACCGTGAATTTTCAGTGCATCAGTGGTCAAAACAGCCCTCCTGCGCGTGTTTTGTGGCACCGTTCCTCCAGAAATGAATGTGTCAAAAACCCACCAAACATGACTTTTGGGTCAAACGGAGATGATTGGGTGCGTCCTTTGTGAAAAAATCAACTGTGAGTTTTTCGGTGCATCAGTGGTGAAAACGTCCCTCCTGTGCGAGTTTTGCGGCACCGTTCCTCCGGAAATGAAAGTGCCAAAAACCCACGAAACATGAGTTTTGGGTCAAACGGAGATGATTGGGTGCGTCCGTTGCGAAAAATTCAACCGTGAGTTTTTCGGTGCATCCGTGGGTAAAATGGCCTCCCATACGAGTTTTGCGGAACCGTTCCACCGGAAATGAAAGTGCCAAAAACCCACCAAACATGAGTTTTGGGTCAAACGAAGATGATTGAGTGCGTCCGTTGTGAAAAATTCAACCGTGAATTTTCGGTGCATCAGTGGCTAAAACGGCCCCCCTGCGCGAGTTTTGCGGCACCGTTCCTCCGAAAATGAAAGTGCCAAAAACCCACCAAACATGAGATTTGGGTCAAACGGAGATGATTGGGTGCGTCCGTTGTGAAAAATTCAAACGTGAATTTTCGGTGCATCAGTGGTTAAAATGGCTCCCCTTACGGCACCGTTCCTTCGAAAATGAAAGTGCCAAAAACCCACCAAACATGAGTTTTGGGTCAACGGAGATGATTAGGTGCGTCTGTTGCGAAAAACTCAATCGTGATTTTTTCGGTGCATCCGTGGGTAAAATGGTCCTCCGATACGAGTTTTGCGGCAACGTTCCACCGGAAATGAAAGTGCCAAAAACCCACCAAACATGAGTTTTGGGCAAACGGAGATGATTGAGTGCGTCCGTTGCGAAAAATTCAACCGTGAGTTTTTCGGTGCATCACTGGGTAAAACGGCCCTACCATAAGATCTTTGCGGCACCGTTCCTCCGGAAATGAAAGTGCCAAAAACCCACCAAACATGAGTTTTGGGTCAAACGAAGTTGATTGGGTGCGTCCGTTGTGAAAAATTCAAACGTAAATTTTAGGTGCATCAGTGGTTAAAACGGCTCCCCTAACGGCACTGTTCCTCCGAAAATGAAAGTGCCAAAAACCCACCAAACATGAGTTTTGGGTCAAACGAAGATGATTGGGTGCGTCCGTTGTGAAAAATTCAAACATGAATTTTCGGTGCATCAGTGGTTAAAACGGCTCCCCGTACGGCACCGTTCCTCCGAAAATGAAAGTGCCAAAAACCCACCAAACATGAGTTTTGGGTCAACGGAGATGATTGGGTGCGTCCGTTGCGAAAAATTCAACCGTGAGTTCTTCGGTGCATCCCTCGGTAAAATGGTCCTCCCATACGAGTTTTGCGGCAACGTTCCACCAGAAAAGAAAGTGCCAAAAACCCACCAAACATGAGTTTTGGGTCAAACGAAGATGATTGGGTGCGTCTGTTGTGAAAAATTCAACCGTGAATTTTCGGTGCATCAGTGGTCAAAACAGCCCTCCTGCGCGTGTTTTGTGGCACCGTTCCTCTAGAAATGAAAGTGTCAAAAACCCACCAAACATGACTTTTGGGTCAAACGGAGATGATTGGGTGCGTCCGTTGTGAAAAATTCAACCGTGAATTTTCGGTGCATCAGTGGTGAAAACGGCCCTACAGCGCGAGTTTTGTGGCAGCGTTCCTCCGGAAATGAAAGTGCCAAAAACCCACCAAACATGAGATTTGGGTCAAACGGAGATGATTGGGTGCGTCCGTTGTGAAAAATTCAAACGTGAATTTTCGGTGCATCAGTGGTTAAAACGGCTCCCCTTACGGCACCGTTCCTCCAAAAATGAAAGTGCCAAAAACCCACCAAACATGAGTTTTGGGTCAACGGAGATGATTGGGTGCGTCCGTTGCGAAAAATTCAACCGTGAGTTTTTCGGTGCATCCGTGGGTAAAATGGTCCTCCCATATGAGTTTTGCGGCAACGTTCCACCGGAAATGAAAGTGCCAAAAACCCACCAAACATGAGTTTTGGGTCAAACGAAGATGATTGGGTGCGTCTGTTGTGAAAAATTCAACCGTGAATTTTTGGTGCATCAGTGGTCAAAACAGCCCTCCTGCGCGTGTTTTGTGGCACCGTTCCTCCAGAAATGAAAGTGTCAAAAACCCACCAAACATGACTTTTGGGTAAAACGGAGATGATTGGGTGCGTCCTTTGTGAAAAAATCAACTGAGTTTTTCGGTGCATCAGTGGTGAAAACGGCCCTCCTGCGCGTGTTTTGGGGCACCGTTCCTCCGGAAATGAAAGTGCCAAAAACCCACGAAACATGAGTTTTGGGTCAAACGGAGATGATTGGGTGCGTCCGTTGCGAAAAATTCAACCGTGAGTTTTTCGGTGCATCCGTGGGTAAAATGGCTCTCCCATACGAGTTTTGCGGCCCTGTTCCATCGAAAATGAAAGTGCCAAAAACCCACCAAACATGAGTTGTTGGTCAAACGAAGATGATTGGGTGCGTCCGTTGTGAAAAATTCAAACGTGAATTTTCGGTGCATCAGTGGTTAAAACGGCTCCCCTTGCGGCACCGTTACTCCGAAAATGAAAGTGCCAAAAACCCACCAAACATGAGTTTTGGGTCAAACGGAGATGATTGAGTGCGTCCGTGTCGAAAAATTGAACCTTGAATTTTTTTCGTGCATTCGTGGGTAAAATGGCCCTCCCATACGAGTTTTGCGGCACCGTTCCACCGGAAATAAAAGTGCCAAAAACCCACCAAACGTGAGTTTTGGGTCAAACGAAGATGATTGGGTGCGTCCATTGTGAAAAATTCAACCGTGAATTTTCGGTGCATCAGTGGTTAAAACGGCCCCCCTGCGCGAGTTTTGCGGCACCGTTCCTCCAAAATTGAAAGTGCCAAAAACCCACCAAACATGTGTTTTGGGTCAAACGGAGATGATTGAGTGCGTCCGTTGCGAAAAATTCAACCGTGAGTTTTTCGGTGCACCACTGGGTAAAACGGCCCTACCATAAGATCTTTGCGGCACCGTTCCTCCGGAAATGAAAGTGCCAAAAACCCACCAAACATGAGTTTTGGGTCAAACGAAGATGATTGGGTGCGTCCTTTGTGAAAAAATCAACTGTGAGTTTTTCGGTGCATCAGTGGTGAAAACGGGCCTCCTGCGCGAGTTTTGCGGCACCGTTCCTCCGAAAACGAAAGTGCCAAAAACCCACCAAACATGAGTTTTGGGTCAAACGAAGATGCTTGGGTGCGTCCGTTGCGAAAAATTCAACCGTGTGTTTTTCGGTGCATCCGTGGGTAAAATGGCCCTCCCATAAGAGTTTTGCGGCAACGTTCCACCGGAAATGAAAGTGCCAAAAACCCACCAAACATGAGTTTTGGGTCAAACGAAGATGATTGGGTGCGTCCGTTGTGAAAAATTCAACCATGAATTTTCGGTGCATCAGTGGTTAAAACGACCCCCCTGCGCGAGTTTTGCGGCACCGTTCCTCCGAAAATGAAAGTGCCAAAAACCCACCAAACATGAGTTTTGGGTGAAACAGGGATGATTGGGTGCGTCCGTTGTGAAAAATTCAACCGTGAATTTTCGGCGCATCAGTGGTGAAAACGGCCCTCCTGCGCGAGTTTTGTGGCACCGTTCCTCCGGAAATGAAATTGCCAAAAAACCCACCAAGCATGAGATTTGGGTCAAACGGAGATGATTGAGTGCGTCCGTTGCGAAAAATTCAACCGTGAGTTTTTCGGTGCATCACTGGGTAAAACGGCCCTCCCATAAGATCTTTGCGGCACCGTTCCTCCGGAAATGAAAGTCCCAAAAACAGACCAAACATGAGTTTTGGGTCAGACGAAGATAATTGGGTGCGTCCGTTGTGAAAAATTCAACCGTGAGTTTTTCGGTGCATCAGTGGTTAAAACGGCCCCCTGCGTGAGTTTTGTGGCACCGTTCCTCCAGAATTAAAAGTGCCAAAAATCCACCAAACATGAGTTTTGGGTCAAACAGCGATGATTGGGTGCGTCCGTTGTGAAAAATACAACCGTGAATTTTCGGTGCATCAGTGGTCAAAATAGCCCTCCTGCGCGAGTTTTTCGGCACCGTTCCTCCGAAAATGAAAGTGCCAAAACCAACCAAACATGAGTTTTGGGTCAAACGGGGATGATTGGGTCCGTCCGTTGTGAAAAATTCAACCGTGAATTTTCAGTGCATCAGTGGTCAAAACAGCCCTCCTGCGCGTGTTTTGTGGCACCGTTCCTCCGGAAATGAAAGTGCCAAAAACCCACCAAACATGAGTTTTGGGTCAAACGACGATTATTGAGTGCGTCCGTTGCGAAAAATTCAACCGTGAGGTTTTCGGTGCATCCGTGGGTAAAATGGCCCTCCCATAAGAGTTTTGCGGCACCGTTCCTCCAGAAATGAAAGTGCCAAAAACCCACCAAACATGAGTTTTGGGTCAAACGAAGATGATTGGGTGCCTCCGTTGTGAAAAATTCAACCGTGAGTTTTTCGATGCATTAGTGGTTAAAACGGCAATCCTGCGCGAGTTTTGCAGCACCGTTCCTCCGGAAATGAAAGTGCCAAAAACCCACCAAACATGAGTTTTGGGTCAAACGAAGATGATTGGGTGCGTCCGTTGTGAAAAATTCTACCGTGAGTTTTTCAGTGCATCCGTGGGTAAAATGGCCCTCCCATACGAGTTTTGCGGCACCGTTCCACCGGAAATGAAAGTGCCAAAAACCCACCAAAGATGAGTTTTGGGTCAAACGAAGATGATTGGGTGCGTCCGTTGTGAAAAATTCAAACGTGAATTTTCGGTGCATCAGTGGTTAAAACGGCTCCCCTTGCGGCACCGTTCCTCCGAAAATGAAAGTGACAAAAACCCACCAAACATGAGTTTTGGGTCAAACGGAGATGATTGAGTGCGTCCGTGTCGAAAAATTGAACCTTGAGTTTTTTGGTGCATCCGTGGGTAAAATGGCCCTCCCATACGAGTTTTGCGGCACCGTTCCACCGGAAATGAAAGTGCCAAAAACCCACCAAACGTGAGTTTTGGGTCAAACAAAGATGATTGGGTGCGTCCATTGTGAAAAATTCAACCGTGAATTTTCGGTGCATCAGTGGTTAAAACGGCCCCCCTGTGCGAGTTTTGCGGCACCGTTCCTCCAAAATTGAAAGTGCCAAAAACCCACCAAACATGAGTTTTGGGTCAAACGGAGATGATTGAGTGCGTCCGTTGCGAAAAATTCAACCATGAGTTTTTCGGTGCATCACTGGGTAAAACGGCCCAACCATAAGATCTTTGCGGCACCGTTCCTCCGGAAATGAAAGTGCCAAAAACCCACCAAACATGAGTTTTTGGTCAAACAAAGATGATTGGGTGCGTCCTTTGTGAAAAAATATACTGTGAGTTTTTCGGTGCATCAGTGGTGAAAACGGCCCTCCTGCGCGAGTTTTGCGGCACCGTTCCTCCGGAAATGAAAGTGCCAAAAACCGACCAAACATGAGTTTTGGGTCAAACGGAGATGATTGAGTGCATCCGTTGCGAAAAATTCAACCGTGAGTTTTTCGTTGCATCCGTGGGTAAAATGGCCCTCCCATACGAGTTTTGCGGCACCGTTCCACCAGAAATGAAAGTGCCAAAACCCACCAAACATGAGTTTTTGGGTGAAACGAAGATGATTGGGTGCGTCCATTGTGAAAAATTCAACCGTGAATTTTCGCGGCATCAGTGGTTAAAACGACCCCCCTGCGCGAGTTTTGCGGCACCGTTCCTCCGAAAATGAAAGTGCCAAAAACCCACCAAACATGAGTTTTGGGTGAAACGGGGATGAATGGGTGCGTCCGTTGTGAAAAATTCAACCGTGAGTTTTTCGATGCATCAGTGGTTAAAACGGCCCTCCTGCTCGAGTTTTGCGGCACCGTCCCTCCGAAAATGAAAGTGTCAAAAACCCACCAAACATGGGTTTTGGGTCAAACGGAGATGATTGGGTGCGTCCGGTGCGAAAAATTCAACCATCAGTTTTTCGGTGCATCCGTGGGTAAAATGGCCCTCCCATATTGCGGCACCGTTCCACCAGAAATGAAAGTGCCAAAAACCCACCAAACATGAGTTTTGGGTCAAACGAAGATGATTGGGTGCGTCCGTTGTGAAAAATTCAACCGTGAATTTTCGGTGCATCAGTGGTTAAAACGGCCCCCCTGCGCGAGTTTTGCGGCACCGTTCCTCCGAAAATGAAAGTGCCAAACCCCACCAAACATGAGTTTTGGGTCAAACGGGGATGATTGGGTGCGTCCGTTGTGAAAAATTCAACCGTGAATTTTCGGTGCATCAGTGGTCAAAACGGCCCTCTTGCGCGTGTTTTGTGGCACCGTTCCTCCGGAAATGAAAGTGCCAAAAACCCACCAAACATGAGTTTTGGGTCAAACGGAGATGATTGAGTGCCTCCGTTGCGAAAAATTCAACCGTGAGTTTTTCAGTGCATCCGTGGGTAAAATGGACCTCCCATACGAGTTTTGCGGAACCGTTCCACCGGAAATGAAAGTGCCAAAAACCCACCAAATATGAGTTTTGGGTCAAACGAAGATGATTGGGTGCGTCCGTTGTGACAAATTCAACCGTGAATTTTCGGTGCATTAGTGGTTAAAACGGCCCCCCTGCGCGAGTTTTGCGGCACCATTCCTCCGAAAATGAAAGTGCCAAAAACCCACCAAACATGAGTTTTGAGTCAAACGGAGATGATTGGATGCATCCGTTGCGAAAAATTCAACTCTTAGTTTTTCATAGCATCAGTGGGTAAAATGGCCCTCCCATGCGAGCTTTGCGACACCGTTCCATCGGAAATGAAAGTGCCAAAAACCAACCAAACATGAGTTTTGAGTCAAACAGAGATGATTGGGTGCATCCGTTTAAAAATTCAACCGTGAGTTTTTCGGTGAATCAATGGGTAAAACGGCCCTCCCATAAGAGTTTTCCGGCACCGTTCCTCCAGAAATGAAAGTGCCAAAAACCCACCAAACATGAGTTTTGGGTCAAACGGAGATGATTGGGTGCGTCCGTTGTGAAAAATTCAACCGTCAGTTTTTTTGTGCATCATTGGTTAAAACTGCACTCCTATGTGAGTTTTGCAGCACCGTTCCTCAAGAAATGAAAGTTCCAAAAACCCACCAAACATGAGTTTTGGGTTAAATGGGGATGATTGGGTGCGTCCGTTGTGAAAAATTCAACCGTGAATTTTCGGTCCATCAGTGGTAAAACGACCCTCCTGCGCGAGTTTTGTGGCACCGTTCCTCCGGAACTGAAAGTGCAAAAAACCCACCAAACATGAGTTTTGGGTCAAACGGAGATGATTGGGTGCGTCCGTTGCGAAAAATTCAACCTTGAGTTTTTCGGTGGATCCGTGGGTAAAATGGCCCTCCCATACGAGTTTTGTGGCACCGTTCCACCGGAAATGAAATTGCCAAAACCCACCAAACATGAGTTTTTGGGTCAAACGAAGATGATTGGGTGCGTCCATTGTGAAAAATTCAACCGTGAATTTTCGCGGCATCAGTGGTTAAAACGACCCCCCTGCGCAAGTTTTGCGGCACCATTCCTCCGAAAATGAAAGTGCCGAAAACCCACCAAACATGAGTTTTGGGTGAAACGGGGATGATTGGGTGTGTCCGTTGTGAAAAATTCAACCGTGAGTTTTTCGGTGCATCAGTGGTTAAAACGGCCCTCCTACTCGAGTGTTGTGGCACCGTTCCTCCGAAAATGAAAGTGTAAAAAACCCACCAAACATGAGTTTTGGGTCAAACGGAGATGATTGGGTGCGTCCGGTGCGAAAAATTCAACCATCAGTTTTTCGGTGCATCCGTGGGTAAAATGGCCCTCCCATATTGCGGCACCGTTCCACCGGAAATGAAAGTGCCAAAAACCCACCAAACATGAGTTTTGGGTCAAACGAAGATGATTGGGTGCGTCCGTTGTGAAAAATTCAACCGTGAATTTTCGGTGCATCAGTGGTTAAAACGGCCCCCCTGCGCGAGTTTTGCGGCACCGTTCCTCCGAAAAAGAAAGTGCCAAAACCCACCAAACATGAGTTTTGGGTCAAACGGGGATGATTGGGTGCGTCCGTTGTGAAAAATTCAACCGTGAATTTTTGGTGCATCAGTGGTCAAAACGGCCCTCCTGCTCGTGTTTTGTGGCACCGTTCCTCTGGAAATGAAAGTGCCAAAAACCGACCAAACATGAGTTTTGGGTCAAACGGAGATGATTGAGTGCATCCGTTGCGAAAAATTCAACCGTTAGTTTTTCGTTGCATCCGTGGGTAAAATGGCCCTCCCATACGAGTTTTGCGGCACCGTTCCACCAGAAATGAAAGTGCCAAAACCCACCAAACATGAGTTTTTGGGTCAAACGAAGATGATTGGGTGCGTCCATTGTGAAAAATTCAACTGTGAATTTTCGCGGCATCAGTGGTTAAAACGACCCCCCTGCGCGAGTTTTGCGGCACCGTTCCTTCGAAAATGAAAGTGCCAAAAACCCACCAAACATGAGTTTTGGGTGAAACGGGGATGAATGGGTGCGTCCGTTGTGAAAAATTCAACCGTGAGTTTTTCGATGCATCAGTGGTTAAAACGGCCCTCCTGCTCGAGTTTTGCGGCACCGTTCCTCCGAAAATGAAAGTGTCAAAAACCCACCAAACATGGGTTTTGGGTCAAACGGAGATGATTGGGTGCGTCCGGTGCGAAAAATTCAACCATCAGTTTTTCGGTGCATCCGTGGGTAAAATGGCCCTCCCATATTGCGGCACCGTTCCACCAGAAATGAAAGTGCCAAAAACCCACCAAACATGAGTTTTGGGTCAAACGAAGATGATTGGGTGCGTCCGTTGTGAAAAATTCAACCGTGAATTTTCGGTGCATCAGTGGTTAAAACGGCCCCCCTGCGCGAGTTTTGCGGCACCGTTCCTCCGAAAATGAAAGTGGCAAACCCCACCAAACATGAGTTTTGGGTCAAACGGGGATGATTGGGTGCGTCCGTTGTGAAAAATTCAACCGTGAATTTTCGGTGCATCAGTGGTCAAAACGGCCCTCCTGCGCGTGTTTTGTGGCACCGTTCCTCCGGAAATGAAAGTGCCAAAAACCCACCAAACATGAGTTTTGGGTCAAACGGAGATGATTGAGTGCATCCGTTGCGAAAAATTCAACCGTGAGTTTTTCAGTGCATCCGTGGGTAAAATGGACCTCCCATACGAGTTTTGCGGAACCGTTCCACCGGAAATGAAAGTGCCAAAAACCCACCAAATATGAGTTTTGGGTCAAACGAAGATGATTGGGTGCGTCCGTTGTGACAAATTCAACCGTGAATTTTCGGTGCATTAGTGGTTAAAACGGCCCCCCTGCGCGAGTTTTGCGGCACCATTCCTCCGAAAATGAAAGTGCCAAAAACCCACCAAACATGAGTTTTGAGTCAAACGGAGATGATTGGATGCATCCGTTGCGAAAAATTCAACTCTTAGTTTTTCATAGCATCAGTGGGTAAAATGGCCCTCCCATGCGAGCTTTGCGACACCGTTCCATCGGAAATGAAAGTGCCAAAAACCAACCAAACATGAGTTTTGAGTCAAACAGAGATGATTGGGTGCATCCGTTGAAAAATTCAACCGTGAGTTTTTCGGTGAATCAATGGGTAAAACGGCCCTCCCATAAGAGTTTTCCGGCACCGTTCCTCCAGAAATGAAAGTGCCAAAAACCCACCAAACATGAGTTTTGGGTCAAACGGAGATGATTGGGTGCGTCCGTTGTGAAAAATTCAACCGTGAGTTTTTTTGTGCATCATTGGTTAAAACTGCACTCCTACGTGAGTTTTGCAGCACCGTTCCTCAAGAACTGAAAGTTCCAAAAACCCACCAAACATGAGTTTTGGGTTAAATGGGGATGATTGGATGCGTCCGTTGTGAAAAATTCAACCGTGAATTTTCGGTGCATCAGTGGTAAAACGACCCTCCTGCGCGAGTTTTGTGGCACCGTTCCTCCGGAACTGAAAGTGCAAAAAACCCACCAAACATGAGTTTTGGGTCAAACGGAGATGATTGGGTGCGTCCATTGCGAAAAATTCAACCTTGAGTTTTTCGGTGGATCCGTGGGTAAAATGGCCCTCCCATACGAGTTTTGCGGCACCGTTCCACCGGAAATGAAATTGCCAAAACCCACCAAACATGAGTTTTTGGGTCAAACGAAGATGATTGGGTGCGTCCATTGTGAAAAATTCAACCGTGAATTTTCGCGGCATCAGTGGTTAAAACGACCCACCTGCGCGAGTTTTGCGGCACCATTCCTCCGAAAATGAAAGTGCCGAAAACCCACCAAACATGAGTTTTGGGTGAAACGGGGATGATTGGGTGTGTCCGTTGTGAAAAATTCAACCGTGAGTTTTTCGGTGCATCAGTGGTTAAAACGGCCCTCCTGCTCGAGTGTTGCGGCACCGTTCCTCCGAAAATGAAAGTGTCAAAAACCCACCAAACATGAGTTTTGGGTCAAACGGAGATGATTGGGTGCGTCCGGTGCGAAAAATTCAACCATCAGTTTTTCGGTGCATCCGTGGGTAAAATGGCCGTCCCATATTGCGGCACCGTTCCACCGGAAATGAAAGTGCCAAAAACCCACCAAACATGAGTTTTGGGTCAAACGAAGATGATTGGGTGCGTCCGTTGTGAAAAATTCAACCGTGAATTTTCGGTGCATCAGTGGTTAAAACGGCCCCCCTGCGCGAGTTTTGCGGCACCGTTCCTCCGAAAAAGAAAGTGCCAAAACCCACCAAACATGAGTTTTGGGTCAAACGGGGATGATTGGGTGCGTCCGTTGTGAAAAATTCAACCGTGAATTTTCGGTGCATCAGTGGTCAAAATGGCCCTCCTGCTCGTGTTTTGTGGCACCGTTCCTCTGGAAATGAAAGTGCCAAAAACTGACCAAACATGAGTTTTGGGTCAAACGGAGATGATTGAGTGCATCCGTTGCGAAAAATTCAACCGTGAGTTTTTCGTTGCATCCGTGGGTAAAATGGCCCTCCCATACGAGTTTTGCGGCACCGTTCCACCGGAAATGAAAGTGCCAAAACCCACCAAACATGAGTTTTTGGGTCAAACGAAGATGATTGGGTGCGTCCATTGTGAAAAATTCAACCGTGAATTTTCGCGGCATCAGTGGTTAAAACGACCCCCCTGCGCGAGTTTTGCGGCACCGTTCCTCCGAAAATGAAAGTGCCAAAAACCCACCAAACATGAGTTTTGGGTGAAACGGGGATGAATGGGTGCGTCCGTTGTGAAAAATTCAACCGTGAATTTTTCGATGCATCAGTGGTTAAAACGGCCCTCCTGCTCGAGTTTTGCGGCACCGTTCCTCCGAAAATGAAAGTGTCAAAAACCCACCAAACATGAGTTTTGGGTCAAACGGAGATGATTGGGTGCGTCCGGTGCGAAAAATTCAACCATCAGTTTTTCGGTGCATCCGTGGGTAAAATGGCCCTCCCATATTGCGGCACCGTTCCACCAGAAATGAAAGTGCCAAAAACCCACCAAACATGAGTTTTGGGTCAAACGAAGATGATTGGGTGCGTCCGTTGTGAAAAATTCAACCGTGAATTTTCGGTGCATCAGTGGTTAAAACGGCCCCCCTGCGCGAGTTTTGCGGCACCGTTCCTCCGAAAATGAAAGTGCCAAACCCCACCAAACATGAGTTTTGGGTCAAACGGGGATGATTGGGTGCGTCCGTTGTGAAAAATTCAACCGTGAATTTTCGGGGCATCAGTGGTCAAAACGGCCCTCCTGCGCGTGTTTTGTGGCACCGTTCCTCCGGAAATGAAAGTGCCAAAAACCCACCAAACATGAGTTTTGGGTCAAACGGAGATGATTGAGTGCATCCGTTGCGAAAAATTCAACCGTGAGTTTTTCGTTGCATCCGTGGGTAAAATGGCCCTCCCATAAGAGTTTTGCGGCACCGTTCCTCCGGAAATAAAAGTGTCAAAAACCCACCAAACATGAGTTTTGGGTCAAACGAAGATGATTGGGTGCGTCCTTTGTGAAAAAATATACTGTGAGTTTTTCGGTGCATCAGTGGTGAAAACGGCCCTCCTGCGCGAGTTTTGCGGCACCGTCCCTCCGGAAATGAAAGTGCCAAAAACCCACCAAACATGAGTTTTGGGTCAAACGGAGACGATTGGGTGCGTCCGTTGCGAAAAATTCAACCGTCAGTTTTTCAGTGCATCCGTGGGTAAAATGGCCCTCCCATACGAGTTTTGCGGCACCGTTCCTCCAGAAATGAAAGTGCCAAAAACCCACCAAACATGAGTTTTGGGTCAAACGAAGATGATTGGGTGCCTCCGTTGTGAAAAATTCAACCGTGAGTTTTTCGATGCATTAGTGGTTAAAACGGCAATCCTGCGCGAGTTTTGCAGCACCGTTCCTCCGAAAATGAAAGTGCCAAAAACCCACCAAACATGAGTTTTGGGTCAAACGAAGATGATTGGGTGCGTCCGTTGTGAAAAATTCTACCGTGAGTTTTTCAGTGCATCCGTGGGTAAAATGGCCCTCCCATACGAGTTTTGCG
The DNA here is from genome assembly GCA_009763385.1 of Coix lacryma-jobi var. lacryma-jobi. Lineage (NCBI taxonomy): Eukaryota > Viridiplantae > Streptophyta > Magnoliopsida > Poales > Poaceae > Coix > Coix lacryma-jobi. Next base: position 94,954,541 of record CM019826.1, on the reverse strand, counting down.
GCACCGTTCCACCGGAAATGAAAGTGCCAAAAACCCACCAAAGATGAGTTTTGGATCAAACGAAGATGATTGGGTGCGTCCGTTGTGAAAAATTCAAACGTGAATTTTCGGTGCATCAGTGGTTAAAACGGCTCCCCTTGCGGCACCGTTCCTCCGAAAATGAAAGTGCCAAAAACCCACCAAACATGAGTTTTGGGTCAAACGGAGATGATTGAGTGCGTCCGTGTCGAAAAATTGAACCTTGAATTTTTTTGGTGCATTCGTGGGTAAAATGGCCCTCCCATACGAGTTTTGCGGCACCGTTCCACCGGAAATGAAAGTGCCAAAAACCCACCAAACGTGAGTTTTGGGTCAAACGGAGACGATTGGGTGCGTCCGTTGCGAAAAATTCAACCGTGAGTTTTTCAGTGCATCCGTGGGTAAAATGGCCCTCCCATACGAGTTTTGCGGCACCGTTCCTCCGAAAATGAAAGTGTCAAAACCCACCAAACATGAGTTTTGGGTCAAACGGAGATGATTGAGTGCGTCCGTTGCGAAAAATTCAACCATGAGTTTTTCGGTGCATCACTGGGTAAAACGGCCCAACCATAAGATCTTTGCGGCACCGTTCCTCCGGAAATGAAAGTGCCAAAAACCCACCAAACATGAGTTTTTGGTCAAACAAAGATGATTGGGTGCGTCCTTTGTGAAAAATATACTGTGAGTTTTTCGGTGCATCAGTGGTGAAAACGGCCCTCCTGCGCGAGTTTTGCGGCACCGTTCCTCCGGAAATGAAAGTGCCAAAAACCCACCAAACATGAGTTTTCGGTCAAACGGAGACGATTGGGTGCGTCTGTTGCGAAAAATTCAATCGTGAGTTTTTCAGTGCATCCGTGGGTAAAATGGACCTCCCATACGAGTTTTGCGGAACCGTTCCACCGGAAATGAAAGTGCCAAAAACCCACCAAATATGAGTTTTGGGTCAAACGAAGATGATTGGGTGCGTCCGTTGTGACAAATTCAACCGTGAATTTTCGGTGCATTAGTGGTTAAAACAGCCCCCCTGCGCGAGTTTTGCGGCACCATTCCTCCGAAAATGAAAGTGCCAAAAACCCACCAAACATGAGTTTTGAGTCAAACGGAGATGATTGGATGCATCCGTTGCGAAAAATTCAACTCTTAGTTTTTCATAGCATCAGTGGGTAAAATGGCCCTCCCATGCGAGCTTTGCGACACCGTTCCATCGGAAATGAAAGTGCCAAAAACCAACCAAACATGAGTTTTGAGTCAAACAGAGATGATTGGGTGCATCCGTTGAAAAATTCAACCGTGAGTTTTTCGGTGAATCAATGGGTAAAACGGCCCTCCCATAAGAGTTTTCCGGCACCGTTCCTCCAGAAATGAAAGTGCCAAAAACCCACCAAACATGAGTTTTGGGTCAAACGGAGATGATTGGGTGCGTCCGTTGTAAAAAATTCAACCGTGAGTTTTTTGGTGCATCATTGGTTAAAACTGCACTCCTACGTGAGTTTTGCAGCACCGTTCCTCAAGAAATGAAAGTTCCAAAAACCCACCAAACATGAGTTTTGGGTTAAATGGGGATGATTGGGTGCGTCCGTTGTGAAAAATTCAACCGTGAATTTTCGGTGCATCAGTGGTAAAACGACCCTCCTGCGCGAGTTTTGTGGCACCGTTCCTCCGGAACTGAAAGTGCAAAAAACCCACCAAACATGAGTTTTGGGTCAAACGGAGATGATTGGGTGCGTCCGTTGCGAAAAATTCAACCTTGAGTTTTTCGGTGGATCCGTGGGTAAAATGGCCCTCCCATACGAGTTTTGCGGCACCGTTCCACCGGAAATGAAATTGCCAAAACCCACCAAACATGAGTTTTTGGGTCAAGCGAAGATGATTGGGTGCGTCCATTGTGAAAAATTCAACCGTGAATTTTCGCGGAATCAGTGGTTAAAACGACCCCCCTGCGCGAGTTTTGCGGCACCGTTCCTCCGAAAATGAAAGTGCCGAAAACCCACCAAACATGAGTTTTGGGTGAAACGGGGATGATTGGGTGTGTCCGTTGTGAAAAATTCAACCGTGAGTTTTTCGGTGCATCAGTGGTTAAAACGGCCCTCCTGCTCGAGTGTTGCGGCACCGTTCCTCCGAAAATAAAAGTGTCAAAAACCCACCAAACATGAGTTTTGGGTCAAACGGAGATGATTGGGTGCGTCCGGTGCGAAAAATTAAACCATCAGTTTTTCGGTGCATCCGTGGGTAAAATGGCCCTCCCATATTGCGGCACCATTCCACCGGAAATGAAAGTGCCAAAAACCCACCAAACATGAGTTTTGGGTCAAACGAAGATGATTGGGTGCGTCCGTTGTGAAAAATTCAACCGTGAATTTTCGGTGCATCAGTGGTTAAAACGGCCCCCCTGCGCGAGTTTTGCGGCACCGTTCCTCCGAAAAAGAAAGTGCCAAAACCCACCAAACATGAGTTTTGGGTCAAACGGGGATGATTGGGTGCGTCCGTTGTGAAAAATTCAACCGTGAATTTTCGGTGCATCAGTGGTCAAAATGGCCCTCCGGCGCGTGTTTTGTGGCACCGTTCCTCTGGAAATGAAAGTTCCAAAAACCCACCAAACATGAGTTTTGGGTCAAACGAAGATGATTGAGTGCATCCGTTGCGAAAAATTCAACCGTGAGTTTTTCGTTGCATCCGTGGGTAAAATTGCCCTCCCATACGAGTTTTTCGGCACCGTTCCACCGGAAATGAAAGTGCCAAAACCCACCAAACATGAGTTTTTGGGTCAAACAAAGATGATTGGGTGCGTCCATTGTGAAAAATTCAACCGTGAATTTTCGCGGCATCAGTGGTTAAAACGACCCCCCTGCGCGAGTTTTGCGGCACCGTTCCTCCGAAAATGAAAGTGCCAAAAACCCACCAAACATGAGTTTTGGGTGAAACGGGGATGATTGGGTGCGTCCGTTGTGAAAAATTCAACCGTGAGTTTTTCGGTGCATCAGTGGTTAAAACGGCCCTCCTGCTCGAGTTTTGCGGCACCGTTCCTCCGAAAATGAAAGTGTCAAAACCCACCAAACATGAGTTTTGGGTCAAACGGAGATGATTGGGTGCGTCCGGTGCGAAAAATTCAACCATCAGTTTTTCGGTGCATCCGTGGGTAAAATGGCCCTCCCATATTGCGGCACCGTTCCACCAGAAATGAAAGTGCCAAAAACCCACCAAACATGAGTTTTGGGTCAAACGAAGATGATTGGGTGCGTCCGTTGTGAAAAATTCAACCGTGAATTTTCGGTGCATCAGTGGTTAAAACGGCCCCCCTACGCGAGTTTTGCGGCACCGTTCCTCCGAAAATGAAAGTGCCAAACCCCACCAAACATGAGTTTTGGGTCAAACGGGGATGATTGGGTGCGTCCGTTGTGAAAAATTCAACCGTGAATTTTCGGTGCATCAGTGGTCAAAACGGCCCTCCTGCGCGTGTTTTGTGGCACCGTTCCTCCGGAAATGAAAGTGCCAAAAACCCACCAAACATGAGTTTTGGGTCAAACGGAGATGATTGAGTGCATCCGTTGCGAAAAATTCAACCGTGAGTTTTTCGTTGCATCCGTGGGTAAAATGGCCCTCCCATAAGAGTTTTGCGGCACCGTTCCTCCGGAAATAAAAGTGTCAAAAACCCACCAAACATGAGTTTTGGGTCAAACGAAGATGATTGGGTGCGTCCTTTGTGAAAAAATATACTGTGAGTTTTTCGGTGCATCAGTGGTGAAAACGGCCCTTTTGCGCGAGTTTTGCGGCACCGTCCCTCCGGAAATGAAAGTGCCAAAAACCCACCAAACATGAGTTTTGGGTCAAACGGAGACGATTGGGTGCGTCCGTTGCGAAAAATTCAACCGTGAGTTTTTCAGTGCATCCGTGGGTAAAATGGCCCTCCCATACGAGTTTTGCGGCACCGTTCCACCGGAAATGAAAGTGGCAAAAACCCACCAAACATGAGTTTTGGGAAAAAGGAAGATGGTTGGGTGCGTCCGTTGTGAAAAATTCAACCGTAAATTTTCGGTGCATCAGCGGTTAAAACGGCCCCCCTGCGCGAGTTTTGCGGCACCGTTCCTCCGAAAATGAAAGTGCCAAAAACCCACCAAACATGAGTTTTGAGTCAAATAGAGATGATTGGATGCGTCCGTTGCGAAAAATTCAACTCTTAGTTTTGCGTTGCATCAATGGGTAAAATGGCCCTCCCATGCGAGCTTTGCGGCACGGTTCCATCGGAAATGAAAGTGCCAAAAACCAACCAACATGAGTTTTGAGTCAAACGGAGATGATTGGGTGCATTCGTTGAAAAATTCAACCGCAAGTATTTCGGTGCATCAATGGGTAAAACTGCCCTCCTGCGCGAGTTTTCCAGCACCGTTCCACAAGAAATGAAAGTGTCAAAACCCCACCAAACATGAGTTTTGGGTCAAACGGGGATGATTGGGTGCGTCCGTTGTGAAAAATTCAACCGTGAATTTTCGGTGCATCAAAGGTGAAAACGGCCCTCCTGCGCGAGTTTTGTGGCACCGTTCCTCCGGAAATGAAAGTGCCAAAAACCCACCAAACATGAGTTTTGGGTCAAATGAATATGATTTGGTGCATCCGTGGTTAAAATGGCCCTCCCATAAGAGTTTTGCGACACCGTTCCTCCAGAAATGAAAGTGCCAAAAACCCACCAAACATGAGTTTTGGGTCAAACGGAGATGATTGGTGGCGTCCGTTGTGAAAAAATCAATTGTGAGTTTTTCAGTGCATGAATGGTGAAAACGGCCCTCCTGCGCGAGTTTTGCGGCACCGTTCCTCCGGAAATGAAAGTGCAAAAAACCCACCAAACATGAGTTTTGGGTCAACCGGAGATGATTGGGTGCGTCCGTTGCGAAAAATTCAACCGTGAGTTTTTCGGTGCATCCGTGGGTAAAATGGCCCTCCCATACGAGTTTTGCGGCAACGTTCCACCGGAAATGAAAGTGCCAAAAACCCACCAAACATGAGTTTTGGGTCAAACGAAGATGATTGGGTGCGTCCGTTGTGAAAAATTCAACCGTGAATTTTCGGTGCATCAGTGGTTAAAACAACCCCCCTGCGCGAGTTTTGCGGCACCGTTCCTCCGAAAATGAAAGTGCCAAAACCCCACCAAACATGAGTTTTGGGTGAAACGGGGATGATTGGGTGCGTCCGTTGTGAAAAATTCAACAGTGAATTTTCGGTGCATCAGTGGTGAAAACGGCCCTCCTGCGCGAGTTTTGTGGCACCGTTCCTCCGGAAATGAAAGTGCCAAAAACCCACCAAACATGAGATTTGGGTCAACCGGAGATGATTGAGTGCGTCCGTTGCGTAAAATTCAACCGTGAGTTTTTCGGTGCATCAGTGGTGAAAACGGCACTCCTGCGCTAGTTTTGCAGCACCGTTCCTCCGAAAATGAAAGTGCCAAAAACCCACCGAACATGAGTTTTGGGTCAAACGGAGATGATTTAGTGCGTCCGTGGCGAAAAATTCAACCCTGAGTTTTTTGGTGCATCCGTGGGTAAAATGGCCCTCCCATACGAGTTTTGCGGCACCGTTCCACCGGAAATGAAAGTGCCAAAAACCCACCAAACATGAGTTTTGGGTCAAACGAAGATGATTGGGTGCGTCCGTTGTGAAAAATTCAACCGTGAATTTTCGGTGCATCAGTGGTTAAAACGGCCCCCCTGCGCGAGTTTTACGGCACCGTTCCTCTGAACTTGAAAGTGCCAAAAAACCACCAAACATGAGTTTTGGGTCAAACGGAGATGATTGAGTGCGTCCATTGCGAAAAAATTAACCGTGAGTTTTTCGGTGCATCACTGGGTAAAACGGCCCTACCATAAGATCTTTGCGGCACCGTTCCTCCGGAAATGAAAGTGCCAAAAACCCACCAAACATGAGTTTCGGGTCAAACGAAGATGATTGGGTGCGTCCGTTGTGAAAAATTCAACCGTGAGTTTTTCAGTGCATCCGTGGGTAAAATGGCCCTCCCATACGAGTTTTGCGGCACCGTTCCACCGGAAATGAAAGTGTCAAAAACCCACCAAACATGAGTTTTGGGTCAAACGAAGATGATTGGGTGCGTCCGTTGTGAAAATTCAACCGTGAATTTTCGGTGCATCAGTGGTTAAAACGACCCCCCTGCGTGTGTTTTGCGGCACGGTTCCTCCAAAAATGAAAGTGCCAAAAACCCACCAAACATGAGTTTTGGGTCAAACGGGGATGATTGGGTGCGTCCGTTGTGAAAAATTCAACTCTTAGTTTTTCGTTGCATTAGTGGGTAAAATGGCCCTCCCATGCGAGCTTTGCGGCACCGTTCCATCTGAAATGAAAGTGCCAAAAACCATCCAAACATGAGTTTTGAGTCAAACGGAGATGATTGGGTGCATCCGTTGAAAAATTCAACCGTGAGTTTTTCGGTGCATCAGTGGGTAAAACTGCCCTCCTGCGCGAGTTTTGCAGCACCGTTCCTCAAGAAATGAAAGTGCCAAAAACCCACCAAACATGAGTTTTGGGTCAAACGGGGATGTGTGGGTGCGTCCGTTGTGAAAAATTCAACCGTGAATTTTTGGTGCATCAGTGGTGAAAACGGCCCTCCTGCGCGAGTTTTGTGGCACCGTTCCTCTGGAAATGAAAGTGCCAAAAACCCACCAAACATGAGTTTTGGGTCAAATTGATATGATTTGGTGCGTCCGTTGCGAAAGATTCAACTATGTGTTTTTCGGTGCATCCGTGGTTAAAATGGCCCTCCCATAAGAGTTTTGCGGCACCGTTCCTCCGGAAATGAAAGTGCCAAAAACCCACCAAACATGAGTTTCGGGTCAAACGGAGATGATTTGTGGCGTCCGTTGTGAAAAAATCAATTGTGAGTTTTTCGGTGCATCAATGGTGAAAACGGCCCTCCTGCGCGAGTTTTGCGGCACCGTTCCTCCGGAAATGAAAGTGCAAAAAACCCACCAAACATGAGTTTTGGGTCAAACGGAGATGATTGGGTGCGTCCGTTGCGAAAAATTCAACCGTGAGTTTTTCGGTGCATCCGTGGGTAAAATGGCCCTCCCATACGAGTTTTGCGGCAACGTTCCACCGGAAATGAAAGTGCCAAAATGCCACCAAACATGAGTTTTGGGTGAAACGGGAATGATTGGGTGCGTCCGTTGTGAAAAAATCAACCGTGAATTTTCGGTGCATCAGTGGTGAAAACGGCCCTCCTGCGCGAGTTTTGTTGCACCGTTCCTCCGGAAATGAAAGTGCCAAAAACCCACCAAACATGAGATTTGGGTCAAACGGAGATGATTGAGTGCGTCCGTTGCGTAAAATTCAACCGTGAATTTTTCGGTGCATCAGTGGTGAAAACGGCACTCCTGCGCGAGTTTTGCAGCACCGTTCCTGCGAAAATGAAAGTGCCAAAAAGCCACCAAACATGAGTTTTGGGTCAAACGGAGATGATTTCGTGCGTCCGTGGCGAAAAATTCAACCCTGAGTTTTTTGGTGCATCCGTGGGTAAAATGGCCCTCCCATACGAGTTTTGCGGCACCGTTCCACCGGAAATGGAAGTGCCAAAAACCCACCAAACATGAGTTTTGGGTCAAACGAAGATGATTGGGTGCGTCCGTTGTGAAAAATTCAACCGTGAATTTTCGGTGCATCAGTGGTTAAAACGGCCCCCCTGCGCGAGTTTTACGACACCGTTCCTCTGAACTTGAAAGTGCCAAAAACCCACCAAACATGAGTTTTGGGTCAAACGGAGATGATTGAGTGCGTCCATTGCGAAAAAATTAACCGTGAGTTTTTCGGTGCATCACTGGGTAAAACGGCCCTACCATAAGATCTTTGCGGCACCGTTCCTCCGGAAATGAAAGTGCCAAAAACCCACCAAACATGAGTTTCGGGTCAAACGAAGATGATTGGGTGCGTCCGTTGTGAAAAATTCAACCGTGAGTTTTTCAGTGCATCCGTGGGTAAAATGGCCCTCCCATACGAGTTTTGCGGCACCGTTCCACCGGAAATGAAAGTGTCAAAAACCCACCAAACATGAGTTTTGGGTCAAACGAAGATGATTGGGTGCGTCCGTTGTGAAAAATTCAACCGTGAATTTTCGGTGCATCAGTGGTTAAAACGACCCCCCTGCGCGTGTTTTGCGGCACGGTTCCTCCAAAAATGAAAGTGCCAAAAACCCACCAAACATGAGTTTTGGGTCAAACGGGGATGATTGGGTGCGTCCGTTGTGAAAAATTCAACTCTTAGTTTTTCGTTGCATTAGTGGGTAAAATGGCCCTCCCATGCGAGCTTTGCGGCACCGTTCCATCTGAAATGAAAGTGCCAAAAACCATCCAAACATGAGTTTTGAGTCAAACGGAGATGATTGGGTGCATCCGTTGAAAAATTCAACCGTGAGTTTTTCGGTGCATCAGTGGGTAAAACTGCCCTCCTGCGCGAGTTTTGCAGCACCGTTCCTCAAGAAATGAAAGTGCCAAAAACCCACCAAACATGAGTTTTGGGTCAAACGGGGATGTGTGGGTGCGTCCGTTGTGAAAAATTCAACCGTGAATTTTTGGTGCATCAGTGGTGAAAACGGCCCTCCTGCGCGAGTTTTGTGGCACCGTTCCTCTGGAAATGAAAGTACCAAAAACCCACCAAACATGAGTTTTGGGTCAAATTGATATGATTTGGTGCGTCCGTTGCGAAAGATTCAACTATGTGTTTTTCGGTGCATCCGTGGTTAAAATGGCCCTCCCATAAGAGTTTTGCGGCACCGTTCCTCCGGAAATGAAAGTGCCAAAAACCCACCAAACATGAGTTTCGGGTCAAACGGAGATGATTTGTGGCGTCCGTTGTGAAAAAATCAATTGTGAGTTTTTCGGTGCATCAATGGTGAAAACGGCCCTCCTGCGCGAGTTTTGCGGCACCGTTCCTCCGGAAATGAAAGTGCAAAAAACCCACCAAACATGAGTTTTGGGTCAAACGGAGATGATTGGGTGCGTCCGTTGCGAAAAATTCAACCGTGAGTTTTTCGGTGCATCCGTGGGTAAAATGGCCCTCCCATACGAGTTTTGCGGCAACGTTCCACCGGAAATGAAAGTGCCAAAATGCCACCAAACATGAGTTTTGGGTCAAACGAAGATGATTGGGTGCGTCCGTTGTGAAAAATTCAACCGTGAATTTTCGGTGCATCAGTGGTTAAAACGACCCCCCTGCGCGAGTTTTGCGGCACCGTTCCTCCAAAAATGAAAGTGCCAAAAACCCACCAAACATGAGATTTGGGTCAAACGGAGATGATTGAGTGCGTCCGTTGCGTAAAATTCAACTGTGAGTTTTTCGGTGCATCAGTGGTGAAAACGGCACTCCTGCGCGAGTTTTGCAGCACCGTTCCTCCGAAAATGAAAGTGCCAAAAACCCACCAAACATGAGTTTTGGGTCAAACGGAGATGATTTAGTGCGTCCGTGGTGAAAAATTCAACCATGAGTTTTTTGGTGCATCCGTGGGTAAAATGGCCCTCCCATACGAGTTTTGCGGCACCGTTCCACCAGAAATGAAAGTGCCAAAAACCCACCAAACATGAGTTTTGGGTCAAACGAGGATGATTGGGTGCGTCCGTTGTGAAAAATTCAACCGTGAATTTTCGGTGCATCAGTGGTTAAAACGGCCCCCCTGCGCGAGTTTTACGGCACCGTTCCTCTGAACTTGAAAGTGCCAAAAACCCACCAAACATGAGTTTTGGGTCAAACGGAGATGATTGAGTGCGTCCATTGCGAAAAAATTAACCGTGAGTTTTTCGGTGCATCACTGGGTAAAACGGCCCTACCATAAGATCTTTGCGGCACCGTTCCTCCGGAAATGAAAGTGCCAAAAACCCACCAAACATGAGTTTCGGGTCAAACGAAGATGATTGGGTGCGTCCGTTGTGAAAAATTCAACCGTGAGTTTTTCAGTGCATCCGTGGGTAAAATGGCCCTCCCATACGAGTTTTGCGGCACCGTTCCACCGGAAATGAAAGTGTCAAAAACCCACCAAACATGAGTTTTGGGTCAAACGAAGATGATTGGGTGCGTCCGTTGTGAAAAATTCAACCGTGAATTTTCGGTGCATCAGTGGTTAAAACGACCCCCCTGCGCGTGTTTTGCGGCACGGTTCCTCCAAAAATGAAAGTGCCAAAAACCCACCAAACATGAGTTTTGGGTCAAACGGGGATGATTGGGTGCGTCCGTTGTGAAAAATTCAACTCTTAGTTTTTCGTTGCATTAGTGGGTAAAATGGCTCTCCCATGCGAGCTTTGCGGCACCGTTCCATCTGAAAAGAAAGTGCCAAAAACCATCCAAACATGAGTTTTGAGTCAAACGGAGATGATTGGGTGCATCCGTTGAAAAATTCAACCGTGAGTTTTTCGGTGCATCAGTGGGTAAAACTGCCCTCCTGCGCGAGTTTTGCAGCACCGTTCCTCAAGAAATGAAAGTGCCAAAAACCCACCAAACATGAGTTTTGGGTCAAACGGGGATGTGTGGGTGCGTCCGTTGTGAAAATTCAACCGTGAATTTTTGGTGCATCAGTGGTGAAAACGGCCCTCCTGCGCGAGTTTTGTGGCACCGTTCCTCTGGAAATGAAAGTGCCAAAAACCCACCAAACATGAGTTTTGGGTCAAATTGATATGATTTGGTGCGTCCGTTGCGAAAGATTCAACTATGTGTTTTTCGGTGCATCCGTTGTTAAAATGGCCCTCCCATAAGAGTTTTGCGGCACCGTTCCTCCGGAAATGAAAGTGCCAAAAACCCACCAAACATGAGTTTCGGGTCAAACGGAGATGATTTGTGGCGTCCGTTGTGAAAAAATCAATTGTGAGTTTTTCGGTGCATCAATGGTGAAAACGGCCCTCCTGCGCGAGTTTTGCGGCACCGTTCCTCCGGAAATGAAAGTGCAAAAAACCCACCAAACATGAGTTTTGGGTCAAACGGAGATGATTGGGTGCGTCCGTTGCGAAAAATTCAACCGTGAGTTTTTCGGTGCATCCGTGGGTAAAATGGCCCTCCCATACGAGTTTTGCGGCAACGTTCCACCGGAAATGAAAGTGCCAAAATGCCACCAAACATGAGTTTTGGGTCAAACGAAGATGATTGGGTGCGTCCGTTGTGAAAAATTCAACCGTGAATTTTCGGTGCATCAGTGGTTAAAACGACCCCCCTGCGCGAGTTTTGCGGCACCGTTCCTCCAAAAATGAAAGTGCCAAAAACCCACCAAACATGAGATTTGGGTCAAACGGAGATGATTGAGTGCGTCCGTTGCGTAAAATTCAACTGTGAGTTTTTCGGTGCATCAGTGGTGAAAACGGCACTCCTGCGCGAGTTTTGCAGCACCGTTCCTCCGAAAATGAAAGTGCCAAAAACCCACCAAACATGAGTTTTGGGTCAAACGGAGATGATTTAGTGCGTCCGTGGTGAAAAATTCAACCATGAGTTTTTTGGTGCATCCGTGGGTAAAATGGCCCTCCCATACGAGTTTTGCGGCACCGTTCCACCAGAAATGAAAGTGCCAAAAACCCACCAAACATGAGTTTTGGGTCAAACGAGGATGATTGGGTGCGTCCGTTGTGAAAAATTCAACCGTGAATTTTCGGTGCATCAGTGGTTAAAACGGCCCCCCTGCGCGAGTTTTACGGCACCGTTCCTCTGAAATTGAAAGTGCCAAAAACCCACAAAACATGAGTTTTGGGTCAAACGGAGATGATTGAGTGCGTCCATTGCGAAAAATTTAACCGTGAGTTCTTCGGTGCATCACTGGGTAAAACGGCCCTACCATAAGATCTTTGCGGCACCGTTCCTCCGGAAATGAAAGTGCCAAAAACCCACCAAACATGAGTTTTGGGTCAAACGAAGATGATTGGGTGCGTCCGTTGTGAAAAATTCAACCGTGAGTTTTTCAGTGCATCCGTGGGTAAAATGGCCCTCCCATACGAGTTTTGCGGCACCGTTCCACCGGAAATGAAAGTGTCAAAAACCCACCAAACATGAGTTTTGGGTCAAACGAAGATGATTGGGTGCGTCCGTTGTGAAAAATTCAACCGTGAATTTTCGGTGCATCAGTGGTTAAAACGACCCCCCTGCGCGTGTTTTGCGGCACGGTTCCTCCAAAAATGAAAGTGCCAAAAACCCACCAAACATGAGTTTTGGGTCAAACGGGGATGATTGGGTGCGTCCGTTGTGAAAAATTCAACTCTTAGTTTTTCGTTGCATCAGTGGGTAAAATGGCCCTCCCATGCGAGCTTTGCGGCACCGTTCCATCTGAAATGAAAGTGCCAAAAACCATCCAAACATGAGTTTTGAGTCAAACGGAGATGATTGGGTGCATCCGTTGAAAAATTCAACCGTGAGTTTTTCGGTGCATCAGTGGGTAAAACTGCCCTCCTGCGCGAGTTTTGCAGCACCGTTCCTCAAGAAATGAAAGTGCCAAAAACCCACCAAACATGAGTTTTGGGTCAAACGGGGATGTGTGGGTGCGTCCGTTGTGAAAAATTCAACCGTGAATTTTTGGTGCATCAGTGGTGAAAACGGCCCTCCTGCGCGAGTTTTGTGGCACCGTTCCTCTGGAAATGAAAGTGCCAAAAACCCACCAAACATGAGTTTTGGGTCAAATTGATATGATTTGGTGCGTCCGTTGCGAAAGATTCAACTATGTGTTTTTCGGTGCATCCGTGGTTAAAATGGCCCTCCCATAAGAGTTTTGCGGCACCGTTCCTCCGGAAATGAAAGTGCCAAAAACCCACCAAACATGAGTTTCGGGTCAAACGGAGATGATTTGTGGCGTCCGTTGTGAAAAAATCAATTGTGAGTTTTTCGGTGCATCAATGGTGAAAACGGCCCTCCTGCGCGAGTTTTGCGGCACCGTTCCTCCGGAAATGAAAGTGCAAAAAACCCACCAAACATGAGTTTTGGGTCAAACGGAGATGATTGGGTGCGTCCGTTGCGAAAAATTCAACCGTGAGTTTTTCGGTGCATCCGTGGGTAAAATGGCCCTCCCATACGAGTTTTGCGGCAACGTTCCACCGGAAATGAAAGTGCCAAAATGCCACCAAACATGAGTTTTGGGTCAAACGAAGATGATTGGGTGCGTCCGTTGTGAAAAATTCAACCGTGAATTTTCGGTGCATCAGTGGTTAAAACGACCCCCCTGCGCGAGTTTTGCGGCACCGTTCCTCCAAAAATGAAAGTGCCAAAAACCCACCAAACATGAGATTTGGGTCAAACGGAGATGATTGAGTGCGTCCGTTGCGTAAAATTCAACTGTGAGTTTTTCGGTGCATCAGTGGTGAAAACGGCACTCCTGCGCGAGTTTTGCAGCACCGTTCCTCCGAAAATGAAAGTGCCAAAAACCCACCAAACATGAGTTTTGGGTCAAACGGAGATGATTTAGTGCGTCCGTGGTGAAAAATTCAACCATGAGTTTTTTGGTGCATCCGTGGGTAAAATGGCCCTCCCATACGAGTTTTGCGGCACCGTTCCACCGGAAATGGAAGTGCCAAAAACCCACCAAACATGAGTTTTGGGTCAAACGACGATGATTGGGTGCGTCCGTTGTGAAAAATTCAACCGTGAATTTTCGGTGCATCAGTGGTTAAAACGGCCCCCCTGCGCGAGTTTTACGGCAACGTTCCTCTGAACTTGAAAGTGCAAAAAACCCACCAAACATGAGTTTTGGGTCAAACGGAGATGATTGAGTGCGTCCATTGCGAAAAAATTAACCGTGAGTTTTTCGGTGCATCACTGGGTAAAACGGCCCTACCATAAGATCTTTGCGGCACCTTTCCTCCGGAAATGAAAGTGCCAAAAACCCACCAAACATGAGTTTCGGGTCAAACGAAGATGATTGGGTGCGTCCGTTGTGAAAAATTCAACCGTGAGTTTTTCAGTGCATCCGTGGGTAAAATGGCCCTCCCATACGAGTTTTGCGGCACCGTTCCACCGGAAATGAAAGTGTCAAAAACCCACCAAACATGAGTTTTGGGTCAAACGAAGATGATTGGGTGCGTCCGTTGTGAAAAATTCAACCGTGAATTTTCGGTGCATCAGCGATTAAAATGGCCCCCCTGCGCAAGTTTTGCGGCACCGTTCCTCCAAAAATGAAAGTGCCAAAACCCCACCAAACATGAGTTTTGGGTGAAACGGGGATGATTGGGTGCGTCCGTTGTGAAAAATTCAACCATGAATTTTTGGTGCATCAGTGGTGAAAACGGCCCTCCTGCACGAGTTTTGTGGCACCGTTCCTCCGGAAATGAAAGTGCCAAAAACCCACCAAACATGAGTTTTGGGTCAAAAGGATATGATTTGGTGCATCCGTTGCGAAAGATTCAACTATGTGTTTTTCGGTGCATCCGTGGTTAAAATGGCCCTCCCATAAGAGTTTTGTGGCACTGTTCCTCCGGAAATGAAAGTGCCAAAAACCCACCAAACATGAGTTTTGGGTCAACAGAGATGATTGGGTGCGTCCGTTGCGAAAAATTCAACCGTGAGTTTTTCGGTGCATCCGTGGGTAAAATGGTCCTCCCATACGAGTTTTGCGGCAACGTTCCACCGGAAATGAAAGTGCCAAAATGCCACCAAACATGAGTTTTAGGTCAAACGAAGATGATTGGGTGCGTCCATTGTGAAAAATTCAACCGTGAATTTTCGGTGCATCAGTGGTTAAAACGACCCCCCTGCGCGAGTTTTGCGGCACCGTTCCTCCGAAAATGAAAGTGCCAAAAACCCACCAAACATGAGTTTTGGGTGAAACGGGGATGATTGGGTGCGTCCGTTGTGAAAAATTCAACCGTGAATTTTCGGTGCATCAGTGGTGAAAACGGCCCTCCTGCGCGAGTTTTGTGGCACCGTTCCTCCGGAAATGAAAGTGCCAAAAACCCACCAAACATGAGATTTGGGTCAAACGGAGATGATTGAGTGCGTCCGTTGCGTAAAATTCAACCGTGAGTTTTTCGGTGCATCATCCGACAACACTGAAGAAGATGCTATTCAGAAGATGACTGGGATAATGTACAAAGTTATATCAGAGGCCATGACCAATCATCAGTCGGCTTTCTTGAATACTTTTCGTACCGTCATGGTTAGTACTTTCGGTCCAGCAGTGGATAAGCACTTTGAAGAATCTGCTGGTCCAATGCAAGGACCACAGTTGTTCCCGGTACCACAACGTCGAAGGATTGCCGAAGAGAGCGGAGCTGGCCAAAGCACAGGTGGGATGGTTCCTCATGAGACACAACAACCTCCCCAAACTTATGGCCAGGTCACGTTCGGCACCATAGGGAATGTTCCTCAATCTGCTTCCAGAGCGTCTCCTGCAGCGAACAGGATACAAACGAATATGTTTGGAGATGGATATCAGGAGTTCATCGATTATAGCTCAATTAATGCTTTTCCAAATCCAGGCTACAAGAGTTCAGCAGGACTACATCCTGGGGGGCAAGCACAAGCGGCTCCTGATTCGAGTATTGATCTCATCATGCATAGGATGGCTGATATGATGCAGAATCAATTCAGCCTAAAGCCAAAGAATCAGTCATATGCTTACAAATCCCCTTACCCAGAATGGTACAATCGGGTAGCACTTCCTCCAAGGGTAAAGCCTCCTAATGATTTCACCAAGTTTTCGGGTCAGGATTGTTGACACCTCGGGTGGCACACAGAAGAAACCGCAAGCGCACGGCTGTCAGTTGTAGCTTTTCACCTCATAGTATTCTGGGGTATCGAATCCACAAGGAACGTGAAGTGATTTTGAGAAAACTATGGGGTAAGGATATCTAGGATAGATGAAGGGAACGGGCACTATCTACTGGGGTAGATCCTAGTTCTTTTAGACTTCTAGTGATTTAAGTTCTTTACTAGTGTACTGTGGGCGTACTAGCCTTTACCACTGACTTAGGTTGAACGCTAGCACAACGAGCCCTACTGTTAAACTAGACCAACTACGTGGTGGAATTCAAGGCGCACAGGGCTGTCACCACCTGCTTGCTACCACAGCTATCCGAGGGCCTAGCCGTATTCACTAGCAATATATAGCCAAAGTACCACACTTAATCTATATATTACTACTACTAGCCCTGTACTAGAACTAGAGCACTTGAAACTAATATCAAGCAATGAAACGAGCACAAAAGTACTGAAAGTAAATACTTGAAGATAAAATAGATACTAAGTTACCAAAGTTGAAGCGTAGAGCAGAGAGAAGCAGAGGTCCCTGACAACTCCGGAACTCTCCAGACTTCTACTCTTCTCCTCTCCAGCTCCTCTTCTAGTGAGGCACTCACACTCTCTCTAATCTCTCTAGCATAGCAAGTGTGCTAACCTAACCAAATGGTGAGGAATGATGTGAGGCTCCCCGAATGAGAGCTCAAGGGGCCTATTTATAGTGCTAGGAAGCTAGGGGGTACTTATAGAGTGAAGGGGCGGTCGGTTAGGGTTTAGGGGGTGGCGCCCGCCACCAAACCTTGGCGCCCGCCACCTCTCTGCCATCCATTGCAACCGCCATTCATCCAACGGTCTTCATTTGCCCTCCTAAGTCGGTTTGAGGGTCGGTTAGGGTTTAGACACGTGTCCAAAGCCCACTATCCAGGTGATACTCTTCTTAGCCCTTGGATCAAACCGTCTTAGTGTGCAATGGCCAGGATTTGAGCTTGAGGTGACTCCCATGGATCGATGACGTGGCTTGGGCCTCTTTTGGCACGAGTGACCTGGCGGCCGCCACCTTGCTCAGGCCCAAATGGGCTAGAGTGGCTTGGCCTTGCTCCTGGTACTCTTGTTTGCCCCAAATTCCATCATTTCCTGCATTAAGATAAGAAACTATGCACATGTGGAAATAGGTTACTTATAAACCAAATCTTCTACCTTTTATGTTGTTTTACCTTGGTTTTGGGTGAAATGTTGATGGTGAAATGATGCTTTAAGCACCATCAACAAGGTCCCCCACACTAACCTCTTGCTCGTCCCGAGCAAGCATGGACTTTAAGAACTGCAACAATTTTATTGAACTAAGCATTCACACAAGATGTTCAACTACCTATACTCATGTTTAGTAACCTTTCCAAGTGGCTCATAAATCCTACCTATGGAGGTTGAGGGATAGAATAGCTTGCAAATAAGAGAAACACACTTTCCTCTTTTACATACCTTGGGGTTTCAGGATATTTTCAAAAAGAAAAAACATGGTTCATTGAATCTCTCTTTAAATCTTAAGGCACTCATGGTGTATATCCTCACTTTATGGCAAAAGAAATGCCAGAGTCTATCCTATGGTTTATGTGGAGTTTATAGGGAAATGAAAGAATGTAAGGCACTTCTATCTCTCTTTTATTGCTAAGTCAAGTTTAGGATCATGGGAGAGTATAGTCATGCACTAGCCAAGGTATAGGGGGGACTAACTCAACTCCTTTGTTCTTTTTGAAACTCTTCTCTTACCAAGGATCATGGCTATATGCATCTCTTTTTTTTTAATACTTGGACACTTGTCCTTTTGAGAGCATTTGCTCTCTTTTTTTTTTGAATAATTGGACACTTGTCCTTTTTAGAGCATTTGCTCTCTCTTTTTTTAGATACTATATAGCCATGTCCTTTGAAGGAATGAGGAAATTTATTCTATTCTTTTAGAACAAAATTTTGGAGGAGAACTACATGAGCATACTCTCAGTGTGAGAGTTGTCTCAAAAAGGCATGGTTTGCCTTGGCTTTTAGAGCATGACTAAACTCTTCTACCTAGATCAACTATTCTTAACAAAGCTCAAAGATTGATTTAGAAGGCTTTATGGGTTGTTTTCCTATACTCTAATATTTTGGCTTTGGTAGGTGGATAGGAAAGAAAGATCATGAACCATGGTAATTTTGGTTTTCAAAATAAAACTACCAAAGTTGTAGCAGAGTACTAATGCAATTTCAATTACTACTTCTATATCTTATCAAACAACAACCTAGGCTGATTTCCCTATCAAAACGAGTAGGCTACTACACATGAATAAAAGGTAGAATAACATGTCGTGTAAACGCTCAATTCAAAAGAAATTGTTTCAGCATTTTTATTTCCTAGCTGCATTTTAAGTTCAAACCAAGACATCCAGTGATCCAAATTGTACAGAATTTAAAACACAGGTTTAGGGGTTCACCGGGGGTGTTTCGGTGCAGAGTGGCCTGGCGGCCGCCAGAAATAGGTGGCGGCCGCCATGGGCTTTGGCCCACGCGGCTTGCAAACAACGTGGTAGCTACCTTGCTAAGTTTAGGTTACAGTTTTGAACATTCTATCACGTTTTAAAAGAGGTGTTTAGAGAGGGGATTTCCCCCACACTAGTAGTTTTGGTACTTTTTATTTGAACAAACTTGATGAAGGAAAAAAAGAGGGTGTCTTTTTATTCATTATATAAAAATTTAAAATTAAACAACCTAAAATTTAAATCAAGCAAAATTAAATTTAAACTAAATCAAACTAAAAATCTAACAAGACACCCTAAATCTAATCTAATCTAATCTAGTGAAGGAGCCTCGTAGAGATCTTCGAAGCCCGTCTCTTTGAAGAGATGCTTGATCTTCGAGGTGCAGCCCTGGCGGAGGATGGTGAACCGATACTCCATATCCATTCGCCTGAGGGCTATCTCTGCGACTTGATCCTCCAAGGCGCTATTCTCCTTGCGCAGCTTCTTCACCTCGGCGATGAGTTTTTCGAGGGTTAACCCCTCCTCACCAACGCTGTGCTCCATCTCGCCGGGGACTCCATCTCGCGGATAGCTCGCAGAGCGACCCATTGGAGCCATGAGTGCTCGCCTCGCGCTCACGTAGCCTCTTCTCATAATGCCCATCGGGCATCCTCACGCCATACACCTCTAGTTTAGCCCTCTTCGGATTGGGGCTGTAACTACGGGTGCGGCTATCCGAGCCAAAGCTGACCCGGGATTTCACCCTTGACGGACTGGGCGTCTCATCACCCCTGGTTTTGACTGCCGGAGACTTCCTTGGGGTGATCTCCCCCGTGGTCGGCCTAGTGGGCATCCTTAACTTCTTCCCGGGTGGCGTCACAGGAGGGGGATGAAGACGGAGCGGAGGCGAGGCCAGGGGGCGCTTCACCCCTGGCGGCCGCCCAGCAGGGGTGGGCGGGGTACGTCAAGCACCTCCATGTCGTCATCGATCAGAGACCGGATGATGGCTTTGGTGGAGGACGAGATGGATCCTTGAGGGTTATAGGACACAGATTTCCGCGGAGACGACATGGTTTTGGAGGAGGCTTGGCTAGGCTTTGTGAATAGATGGAGGGAGAAGAAGGAGTTCTTCTTTTAAGAAGGGGGAGAAGTGGAGGGATAAGCTTTAGATGAACTAACACGTCCTCATCTCCTGCTTCTTTCACTCTCCCGAGCTCGGGATTAGTTGCCACGTGGAGGGGGGCCTCTAAACTGCCACCTAGCGAGGCGGGCGCCAGGGTTTGGTGGCGGCCGCCAGTTGAGAGTGGCGGCCACCACTTCTCCTTCGCCGGGCATCGAGCGGGAGAAGGTAAGCCTCCTAAAATTCAAAGTTCCGAGATCGAAATGGCTTGGTAGGGCCTAAAGAGGCCTTTCTCGGGGTTTTGGATGGACTAGGTGCATGAAATGGACAAGGGATGAACTGGGTCCTTCTATTAATTGTCATGGGCTTGAGCTACTTCAAAGTTAATTATATCAATTTCGTTTAGCTCATTTTTATCAAAGTCATAAAATATTTTTAATCTTTGTCCATTGACTTTGAAGATTTGCCCATCGTCACTTTCTAATGTGACGGCTCCATGGGAAGAGGTTGCAATAACCATGAAAGGTCCTTCCCATTTGCTTCGGAGTTTACCATGTCTGAAAAGTCAAACACGGGAGTTAAAGAGTAAAACTTTATCTCCTACTTCAAACTCTTTCTTTTTGATCCGTTTATCATGCCATCTCTTAGTCTTCTCTTTATAGAGCTTGGCACTATGATAGGCTTTCTCTCGCCATTCTTCTAGTTCGGAAATTTGCATCTTCCTATTTTGGCCAGCTTGGTCAAGGTTCATGTTCCATTTCTTAATGGCCCAATGAGCTTTGAACTCAAGCTCAATAGGAAGATGACAAGTTTTCCCATAAACTAGTTGGTATGGGGACATTCCAATCGGGGTCTTATAGGCGGTCTGATAGGCCCACAGAGCTTCGGGTAACTTATGTTTCCATCCCTTTCCCATTTCTTCTACCGTCTTTTGCAAGATATTCTTTATTTGTTTATTGCATGTTTCGGCCTGTCCACTTGTTTGGGGGTGGTATGCAGTGCCTACATTATGTTGGATTCCTTGACTAGCTAATAAATGTCGGAAGCTCTTATCTATGAAATGAGGGCCTCAGTCACTAATGACTAGTCTAGGAACTCCAAAACGAGGAAAGATGTTTTCTTTGAACATTTTGTTCAAATGTTTAGCATCTGCCGCTCGACAGGGTATGGCTTCTACCCATTTCGAGACATAATCCACCGCCACAAGAATGTACTCGGCGTCATAGGATTTAGGAAAGGGGCCCATGAAACCTATACCCCAAACATCGAACAACTCAACTTGGAGATTGTTCACGAGTGGCATAGCATCTCGGGCATTAATATTACCATGCTTTTGGCAACGAGGACAACATCTCACATAATTCTTTGTGTCCTCGTACATGGATGGCCAATAAAAACCACTTTGCCATATTTTAGCATGTGTCCGAAAAGCTCCATAGTGTCCTCCATATTCGGCGGAGTGACATCTATCTATGATTTTTGTTGCTTCTTCTATGGGGACACATTTTCTCAAGAGTCCATCTGCACAGACCTTATGGAGATATGGTTCATCCCATAGGTGCGTTCTGCTTTGATATAGCAGTTTCTTTTTATTCTCCCCCTGATGGAACATAGCCGGTGACTATAAAATTCACGATGTTTGCATACAACGGGTTGGTATACGTGACTTTTAGAAGGGTATCATCGCGAAGGAAGTCATTTATTGGGAGATTGTCCGAATTATTGACTTGTAGTCTAGACAAGTGATCAGCTACTGAATTCTCTACTCCTTTCTTGTCTCTTATTTCCAGGTCAAATTCTTGAAGGAGTAGGATCTAGCGGATCAACCTTGGCTTAGCATCTTTCTTAGTGAAGAGATATTTTAGAGCAGAGTGATCGGTATAAACAATCACCTTAGCTCCCACTAAGTAAGATCTAAACTTGTCTATGGCAAAGACTACGGCCAAAAGTTCCTTTTCTGTGGTTGCATAGTTTAGCTGGGGGCCAGTCAGGGTCTTACTAGCATACGAAATAGCATAATGCTTCTTATCTTTAGTTTGACCAAGGACGGCTCCCACAGCATAATCACTAGCATCACACATGATTTCGAATGGCACATTCCAGTCTGGGGGTTGGATGATTGGTGCAGAGGTTAGAGCCTGTTTCAAAATATTGAAAGCTTGTAGACAATCCTCGTCAAATTTGAACGGGGCGTCTTTTGCTAACAGGCTCGTTAAGGGTCTAGCGACATGTGAGAAATCCTTAATAAACCTTCTATAAAAGCCGGCATGGCCCAAGAAGCTTCGGATTTCTCTCACATTAGTGGGTGGTGGCAATTGTTCAATTATATTGATTTTGGCTTTATCCACTTCTATCCCACGTTCTGAAATTCGATGGCCTAGGACAATTCCTTCCCGCACCATGAAGTGACACTTTTCCCAGTTAAGAACTAGGTCCTTCTCTTCACAGCGTTGGAGGACTTTGTCTAAATTGGCTAGGCAATCGTCAAAGGTTTTCCCATAGACCGAAAAGTCGTCCATGAATACCTCCATGATTTGTTCAATCATATCAGAAAAGATGGACATCATACACTGTTGGAAAGATGCCGGCGCATTGCAAAGTCCAAAGGACATGCGTCTATAGGCATAAGTTCCATACGGGCATGTGAAAGTGGTCTTACTTTGGTCATCTGGATGGATTGGGATTTGGTGATAACCAGAATATCCATCCAGGAAGCAAAAGAAGGAATGGTTTGCCAATCTCTCTAGCATCTCATCTATAAAAGGAAGTGGGAAATGATCTTTCTTTGTGGCTTTATTCAGCTTCCTATAGTCTATACACATCCTCCATCCAGTGACAGTGCGTTGAGGGATTAACTCAGTTTTCTCATTCTTAACGACTGTCATGCCTCCTTTCTTTGGAACTACTTGCACGGGACTTACCCATTCACTATAAGGAACTGGATAAATAATTCTCGCGTGCAAGAGTTTCAGAACCTCCTTTTTCACGACTTCACGCATAGCGTTATTAAGTCGTCTTTGTGGCTCTCTTGAAGAGGGTATCTCAGGATCGAGAGGGATACGATGGGTGCAGAGATTTGGACTAATTCCCTTCAAATCTTGAAGTGAATAGCCAAAGACAGATCGGTGTTTTTCTAAGACAGGGGTCAACCTACGGACTTCCCCTTCAGATGGCTTACTGCTAATGATTACAGGAGTCTCGGGGTCTTTGTTTAGAAAGATGTATCTCTGGCCTTCAGGCAGAGGTTTTAGCTCTATGGAAGGTCGAGATGGCTTTTCCGATTCATCTAAGCGAAACGGTTCAGCTGTTTCGGCTTCTCCTTCGGCAAAGAACTTAGAATCTTCTTCAAAATCAGGCTGAGCCAACTCATAAAGAGTAGAGGTTCTAGCTTGATCGAGAAGATCTGGTTCTGGTGGTTGTTCGGCAATAGAATTTAATGCACGAATGAAAGGTACTGAGTACTCTTTTCCACCGATTTGAGCATTAAAGGACCCGTCTCTTTTCCACCGATTTGAGCATTAAAGAGGACTCGGGAAGTGGTTTGTCGGATGGGAGAGCTTGAACGGAGTAGTTCATAGCATTTTTGTAATCCTCAAACACATCATCCTCTATCTCGCCCAAAAACTCCGGAAGAATTTCTCTCCCAGATGTGAACGGAATAGGTTTCGCTAAGTCCAGCGAGCTAGACTCGGGCTCTTCTTGTTGTTCTACGGTCAAAACTTGGGTTTCTACGACTTCTTCCTCAGGGATTTCATCGGAAACTCCAGTATAAGGAATATTCTCGAGAATTCTATCAAGAACCTCCTTTCCACCTCATGGAGAAAGATGAAGAAATGCTCCACCTGACGAATGATCAAGGTGAAGAGCACTCTCTTTCTCTAAACCGACATAAAAATGCTGAAGGAGCACTGGATCGGGTATGGCTAAATCGGGTCCTGAATTGATTAAACCAATAAAACGGTCCCAAGCCTCCCCTAATCTCTCCTTATCATTTTGTCTAAAGGTCAACACTTCTACTCGTAGTCGTACCACTCGGTGGACAAGGAAATACGTCAAGATAAACTTGGTCCGTAAATTTCCCTAGTCTCCTCTGGCACTTCCCATGGTTCGAGCATGCCATGTTTTAGCTGCTCCTGTCAATGTGAACGGAAACAGCTTCCACTTGACAGTGTCGGGTGAAATGCCTGAAATGTTCAAGCATGCACAGACTTGCTCAAACTCACGTAGATGTGTGTAGGGATTTTCTGATCCCGTAAACATGCTCTCCTGAACTTTGTTAATAAAGTCAGGGCGCAATTCGTAACTATCGGCATATATAGGTTGTGATGATGAATGTGGCTCTAATCGCGAACTCTTAGGAGCTGCGAATTGTAAGATAGATTGGTTCTCCATGCGGAGAGGGTAAAGATGATCCTAACTCTAGTCTCAAAAATCAGCTACCGTTCCCCGGCAACGGCGCCAGAAAAGCTTGTTGACACCTCGGGTGGCACGCAGAAGAAACCGCAAGCGCACGGCTATCAATTGTACCTTTTCACCTCAGAGTATTCCGGGGTATCGAATCCACGAGGAACGCGAAGTGATTTTGCGAAAACTAGGGGGGTAAGGATATCTAGGATAGATGAAGGGAACGGGCACTATCTACTGGGGTAGATCCTAGTTCTATTAGAATTCTAGTGATTTAAGATCTTTACTAGTGTACTGTGGGCGTACTAGCCTTTACCACTGACTTAGGTTGAACGCTAGCACAACGAGCCCTACTGTTAAACTAGACCAACTACGTGATGGAATTCAAGGTGCACAGGGCTGTCACCACCTGCTTGCTACCACAGCTATCCGGAGGCCTAGCCGTATTCACTGGCAATATATAGTCTAAGTACCACACTTAATCTATATATTACTACTACTAGCCCTGTACTAGAACTAGAGCACTTGAAACTAATATCAAGCAATGAAACGAGCACAGAAGTACTGAAAGTAAATACTTGAAGATAAAATAGATACTAAGTTACCAAAGTTGAAGCGCAGAGCAGAGAGAAGCAGAGGTCTCCAACAACTCCGGAACTCTCCAGACTTCTACTCTTCTCCTCTCCAGCTCCTCTTCTAGTGAGGCACTCAGACTCTCTCTAATCTCTCTAGCATAGCAAGTGTGCTAACCTAACCAAATGGTGAGGAATGATGTGAGGCTCCCCGAATGAAAGGTCAAGGGGCCTATTTATAGTGCTAGGAAGCTAGGGGGTACTTATAGAGTGAAGGGGCGGTCGGTTAGGGTTTAGGGGGTGGCGCCCGCCACCAAACCCTGGCGCCCGCCACCTCTCTGCCGTCCATTGCAACCACCATTCATCCAACGGTCTTCATTTGCTCTCCTAAGTCGGTTTGAGGGTCGGTTAGGGTTTAGACACGTGTCCAAAGCCCACTATCCAGGTGATACTCTTCTTAGCCCTTGGATCAAACTGTCTTAGTGTGCAATGGCCAGGATTTGAGCTTGAGGTGACTCCCACAGATCGATGACGTGGCTTGGGCCACTTTTGGCACGAGTGACCTGGCGGCCGCCAGTAATAGGTGGCGGCCGCCACCTTGCTCAGGCCCAAATGGGCTAGAGTGGCTTGGCCTTGCTCCTGGTACTCTTGTTTGGCCCAAATTTCATCATTTTCTGCATTAAGATAAGAAACTATGCACATGTGGAAATAGGTTAGTTATAAACCAAATCTTCTACCTTTTATGTTGTTTTACCTTGGTTTTGGGTGAAATGTTGATGGTGAAATGATGCTTGAAGCACCATCAACAAGGATGACAGCAGCACTATAGAGCACATCGGCCGCTATTTGATGCAACTTGGAGAAGCATCTACAGACGAAGCTTGGAGGATTCGGTACTTCCCGTTGTCATTGACAGGACTAGCCTTCTCGTGGTTCGCTTCTCTGCCAGCAAATTCTATCAATACATGGGCAGAGCTAGAACAAAAGTTCCACTCGTATTTGTTTACAGGTACCAGTGAGAAGAAGTTGGTCGATCTCATGAGCCTAAGGATGAAACCTGGCGAGACGCCACAAGAATATCTGCGCTGATTCAGGGAAACCAAGAATCTTTGCTATTCTCTGAATTTGCCGGATGACCAATTGCCGGGGATAGCCATAGCTGACATGTTGCCGAGTATCAAAGAGAAACTATTCGGCATGGAGTTTGATGACCTCGGGCAGTTATCACAAAGATTGGCAACGATGAGTAGTCAAGCTCAGGGATTCAAGAGGAATAATCAATTCCAGAAGGGTGATGTGGCTGCCGAGATGTATCAGGCTTTCTTGGAAGAAGCAACTGAGTACGATGATGAAGATGAAATAGCTGCAGCCGAGATAGTCTGGGCTAAAGAGCCGACTCAAGTCAACCAGCGATAGCTGAGGCAACAAAAAGGTACTTATGACTTTGATGTTTCCAACTCAGATAAATTATTTGAGTACTTGTTGAAGGAAGGACGCATCAAGTTGTCGGAAGGTCATCCTATGCTGCATCCTGAAGGGGTCAAGGACAAGAAGTATTGTGGTTTCCATAATACTAGATCCCATTCCATAAACGATTGCCGAGTGTTCAGAGTGCGGATCCAGAAAGCTATCCAGGACGGGTATCTGAGGTTTGATGTAAAGATGAAAGTTGATGGTAGCCCTTTTGGACAGAATATTGTGTCCTTCTCTGTTAATATGGTCAATGCAACTGTTCCCAGGGGTAAGAGCAAAATGAAAGTGTTAACCTCTGATAGAGCGAGGGAAGCTGGTGCCGTTGACCCTAATCGGCAGATTACAAATAAAGAGCTTCAGCAAAGGGTTCAGTTCCAAAATAGCCGAACTGAGACGGGTGAAACTTCTAGACCCAGGGTCCCAATGCGTATTCTGTTGAATAAATGGCGTCGGGAATAGGAACGGTACCGGAAGCAGAAATTTTATGAAGAACAGAAGTTCCTGGAGAAACAACGAAGGTACAAAGAAGAGATGTACCGAGAAGAATGAGAAGATATGAGGGAGCAAGAACAGTCTCATTGGGAATGCTCGTTCTTCAAGTATTGTTGGAACGAAGGCTTGAAGCTGCCTGTTAAGAACAACTGCCCTGAGTGCAGTAATCAGTACTCCGAGTATAGGCAGTCTCGAGTCAACCGCCGTTCTGTCCATGAAAGGCTTGGGGCACGAATCCCTGAGGACAATCGGCGCTTAAAAATTAATAATTCTGAAAATCGGCACGGAAGAGGATTTGCCGATAAAAGTTGGGCTCGCACTAGAGAAGTGGGATACCGCGAGTATGTCTGGCAGAAAGGATAGTGGTGTCCACCAGGATTAAGAAAGAGCCAGAAAAGGAGAGTGCAGCGCCTAAGAAACAGAGAGTTAGAGCAAGAAAGTGCCAAAACAAAACGAGTTTGGCGTCCTAAAGAGAAGCCGGATGGAGGTGATTATTCGGCTGATGCATGCATGGCGTTCTTTCTCCCATCGGAGTTCGTAGCTCCCGAAGGTCAAGATGTCCAGGACGAAGTGTATTCAGATTTTGATGAAGATGAATTTCAAGACTTGTTGGCTCATCTCATCTTGGCTGAACGGGCGGTATTTGATAAACCAGCTAAGCATCGACACTTGAAGGCGTTGTATATGAGGGGATATGTTAACGGCAAGCCACTGACCAAGATGTTCATTGATGGGGGGCTGCCATAAATATCATGCCATATACCACCTTCAGAAAACTCAGGATGACAAGTGAGGACCTATTGAAGACCGACATGGTGCTGAGGGACTTTGCTGGTAATTCTTCTGACACTCGGGGGGCAGTTCATGTTGAGTTGACGATCGGATCCAAGACTTTGATTATTACCTTCTTCATCATTGATGGCAAGGGGGCATATAGTTTGTTATTAGGAAGGGATTGGATACATGCAAACTGCTGTGTGCCGTCAACTATGCATCAATTCCTCATCCAGTGGATTGGAGATGACATAGAAATTATCCATGCTGATGATTCGGTGAGTGTTGCTAATGCAAAGCCCATATATTGGGAATATGATGGTGTCGAGTGCTTTTCTGGAAGAGCTTGGGAAGCAGGTCCTGCGAATGTTTTCGATAACGACCAACAGCCGATTCAAACGATCGGCTCTTAGAGTAATTTTTAAATAATCCAACTGATGGTAATGGAGACGAATTGAGACCAAGTTTCATGTCGGCTGACAAGGAATAAGGTATTGATGATGAAGCCGAAATAGACCAAGTTTGGGTCTCGAGCGTTTGAAAGAAATCTGTTTATTTCTCCATTGTCGAAGCTCAAAAAAGATCAAGAATTCACGAAGGGTGACGTACAACAGAAGGTCTCGGTGAAATCGAAAAAATATATGAAGGCACTTCCACAGCTTGGTGATCGTTTCAAGTTGTACGTGGCGGCTGATAGCCTTACAGTAGGATCGGCCCTTACATTAAGGTTAAAGGGAAAAGATGAGTAGCAGCTAGCTTTAGCCGAAAATGTTAAGACCCAGAGGAGGGTATTCGGCTGTGAAGAAATTTTCTTCATATATGCGTCACTCGTGGACTAAGTTTTGGCTCTATTTGTTAAAAGCCGAATGTATGGAGATTGTATGTGGAACGGATTCAAGAATATTTATAGCCGATGCGAAGCATCGCCTTTAGCAGAAAAAATGTTCCAAGAATTTAAGTTGTAGCCGATATTATTTATATATCGCCTTTAGTATAGATATTCATGACCCTGGTAACCGTAGCATTTTCAAGTTGGCAGGTTTATTGGGGGAAGAGAAAGGTGAAGCGCAGTAAGTGCGATGCCGAGTGACATGACATGTCAAGGATGAGATCTAGTCGGCTAAAATGACGTCATACGTTCGGGAAATGTTCTTCTGAAGAGATGTTGTAATCGGAAAGATCACTGAGGAATCCAGATCATGCAAATAGACATTATTCAGAGAAGAACAAGTTCCAAGAGTTACAAGCTTCATTCATAGATCTGTCCTATTACAGACTACTCTTGGAATAGTTTGATCACAATGGATTGAGGGTCAGCAATCTCGGCAATAGCAGCGGCATGGTCGTCGTAAATCTCAAGATCTTCAAATTCATCCGGATCGCCAGCGAAACCAACTGGTAGGGAGGAGTAGTCTTCTTTGGTCCAAGAACTCATTGCCGCTAGCCCGAAAGAGACCCCGGCGTGCACACCTTGGATGACGGCCTGATCTATACGGCCATCCACATCGTCAAGATGGGCTTCGAATGAATTCCCACGAGCGTTCACCTTGAGGGCGACTCTGTTTGCTGCTACTTTCAAACGGTCATTCTCTGCAGAAAGATCTGGCAAGAAGAAAAGATATATTAGGCAAAAGTAGACTCAGTCGGGAAGGAGAAGAACCAAGACTCTGCTAACCTGTAATGATGCTACACAGTTTCTTCCGTTGGTCTGCCCATTCAGCTTCTCAATACCATGCTTCTTGGATGCATTTTCCAGTTCCTTCCAGGCTTTATCCCTTTCCTCACGATACCGAAGGGCATCCAGACGAGTCTGCTTAAATGGATTATCAGATTCAGAATCTGATGGCCTAGGGAAAGAATTGAGAAGCTGTTGAGCTACCGTTTCTGGAAAAGAAACCCAAGCTTGGCTAGAGGAAGGCTCCATCCTGAAAAGGAAATGGATGATGAATCAGAAACGGATAGACAATGAGAGCTATCACAGGGGGGCAAGAGACTAGTTTTTTACTTATGAAGCCGGTGAGTTAGTGCTCGACTTCTTCTTGCTTCATCTTTGACGGGATGTTTGCCGTGGTCACCATTGTCTGCCATTGATGGAAACGTAAGCAGAGGATTTTCTCTCTGGCTTGAGCTAAAGGCCGAGAAGTGGAAGGTTCGCAAGTCAAACTGTTTGGTCGGAGTCAAGAGCGATGGCCTATCTAGGGTCATATTTATAAGACCATGGCTTGCATACTGAAAATCAAGCGTCAGGGTGAATTTTTTTGCAGTTTATGGGCCGTTATCGGGCCAGGCCAGATTTTTGATGATTGGAAAAGGCCGTGACTCCAGAATCGGGAAACCGATAGAATTCGGTTTAGAGTTGTTCGGTTTTATTCGATTTTTTGGGAACTCGTATTACCGATTAGCGCTGAGTTCAGGAGATTGAGAATGAAAGAGTCCCATGAGTAATATTATCCTGGTGTCATCATGGATCAAGAAAAGATTGAAGACTTTAGTGATCAGTTACAGCAGTTACTTGTAGGATGGGGATAATCTGCATGATTATCCGCAATAGCAGATGTAATGTGCATCATTGCTAGGGAAAAGGTAAAATTGATGGCTGATGCACAAGACAACATGCACATTGATCTCGAAGGATCAATCACAGATTGATTTCAGGAGGACGGACAAAGACACTTCTTATTTACAAAAGAGGGAACAAGTTACGGTGGGAAATTAGTGAAGGACCGGATTAGCGATCAGAGGGGAGGGGGGTGAATGGGAGCCTCAAATTTAACTCGTGAATAGTATGGCCCTTATCCCAGAAAGTCACCCAAAAGCAAAGACTCGAAATGACCGGAGAGTTCACGACCTACGAGTAGGTGGATAACCTAGGAGATGTCCTAGTGGTACAGCGGAACCTCTGGAGAAACCCCAAAAGCAGCTGCCAAAACCTCGGAGCAAAACCGCAAAGACTGCAGGTTCGCGGACTGTCCGGGTTCAGGATCCCGGACTATCCGCCCAACGCCGGACTGTCTGACACTAGAAGTCCGGACTGTCCGCCGGGAAAAGGCGAGAAACAGGACTGTTCTGCAGGTCTTCTGGAATGGTCCCGGACTGTCCGCGGGCTTGTACCGCGGACTGTTCGCTGTTCACTCAACAGTGAATAGTCAGGGGTCTGCTCCTGACTGAACCTGAAGAAACCCGATCCGCGGACTGTCCGCCGTCAGGGGCGCGGACTGTCCGCCACCACCCAGAAAACACAATCTTGCTCGGGCTCAAGAACAACTCCAAATCGATCTCAACCAAATCGAGAGGAACTTCAATCAAACTCCTCCCAGATGATCCTCTATGTATTGGGGTGCTAATCCTAGGAAATCATCGCACCAAACCAAGTCAGTCAAGAGAAATTCGTGAATCACTGAGAAAGGGGGAAGAATGAAGAACAAACAGGAAATCAACCCGATCTATGGATTCGTGAGATTAGAAGAGAATCCCTTCGGTAGAAAGAAGGGGCTCACGACCAAGAACGAATTGATTCAAGTGGAATCGAAAATCATCTCGCGGAGAGGAAGAACGAAGCAAATCTCCGGGAGATGAAAATCCAAAACGTGAAGAACAGAAGACACGATTTGATTTTAGCCGAAATTCCTCCACACGAGGAGACAACGAGAATACGGTCTCGTTTCCTCAAAAGATCCAAATACACAGAGGTATGATTTCCGTCTCTGCGGATCGCTTGCAGCGAGGTATGATTAGAACCTAAGCGAGGGCTAGAGAGAGAGAGCTCAGGAACAAATGACTGCAAGGATCGGGAGAGAGGAGGGGTGCCTCTCTTATTTATAGCCTAAAACAATAATCCCCTTACTACCCCTAGATACATGAGCGAAACGGCCAACCCTAGGGGTATCCTGATCCAACTCTGCTAATAGTTGATCTGACGGCCACGCGCCTTCCTCAACCTTAGCTTCACCTCGACGCAAGCCTCAGGATGCCGCCACGTGCCGCCCAGTCGACCACCGCGCCTAAATCGTGGATAGCCTCGCCTCCGCGCCAGCCTCTCCACGCCGCCACGCGTCGACCGTCCTTTTTGCGGACCTCCCGCCGGTTTTGAGGCCGAAACCGGGAAACCTGGGCCTTCCCCCGGTTTTGTGGCCGAAACCGGGAAACCTATCCTCAGGCTGAGTTTTATGGCCCAAACTCAGAAACCCGTGCGCCCAGATTTTGAGGCCCAAACCTGGAAACCGTCCTCGCCGAGTTTTGAGGCCCAAACTCGGAAACCGGCCACCCCGAGTTTTGAGGCCCAAACTCAGAAACCGTTGAGGGTAGCTTTTCGAGGCTCAGCTACCGAACCCGTGCCGTAGACGGGATGTGGTTCGCACACCCCGAGTTCCAGCACCGATGCCGGAGCATGTCCAGCCTCCACGCCGGGCATCCTCCCGACTCGGCCGATGCACCGCACATCCCCATGTACTCTGTCAACGCCACGTGCCAGCTACCACAGCTGATCCTCAGGTCTCCTGGTCCATCCGTCCAAGCTCCACGTTCGCCCTTCACCGCTCCCGGTCCGTCGGCACGGCATGTCCCCACTTGACCTTCACCTCACCTTCGACCACTGCCCGAGCTCCGCACCTGCACATCAACACAGCCAAGAGACATGTTGCCCGTTGATCGATCACTCATCACTCAGGCAGGGAACCACAAGGGCACATATCAACCTTGTGTTCTCAATCTCCCCCTTGATGAGTGCATCGTCAACTCATAGTATCCGTAACCAGAATAGAAGAAAGCAGAATTAGATAGAAGGAGAAAAACTCACTCGAAATGTCCAAAAGCCAGAGAAAAGGCCAAAGAAGAACAATTCAAGATAAGCGAAGCTTGGTCCCCAAAGACATGGGCAACGGTTCGACACAACCAAGCAAAAGATTGGAGCAACAACTCATCAAGAAGAAAAACTCGATCAAAATCAGAGCACAAGACTTGGTTCCCAAAGACATGGGCAACGGCTCGACGCAACCAAGTCAGAAGCAAGGTAGTCATCAAGAAGATGCAGAAGGGGCTCAACACCACTAGCTAAAAGCTCGAACACCAAATGAAGACTGCGTAAGAAGCTGCTACTGCTAGTCCCTCAAGATAGAGGCACAGAGGCTGAACATAACCAGCAATAAGCCCGATACCAATCAAGAACCACTAAACCAAGATGAAAACAGCTAGTCCCTCAAGACAGAGGCACAGAAGCTTGAGGCAACTAGCTGAAAGGATCGATATCAACCAAAACCAACTCGGAACAGGCAGAAATACTCCCCCTCACTTAAAGAACTCCCCTTCAACAAGTGAAGCATAAACTACAAATTGTCACCACAACAAGACATTCTCCCCAATTCTCCCCCTTGGGGGCAATTTGCAATCAAAAAGAGAAGGAAAAGAGCTCAAGTAAGTCAAACGGAGCTAGGTCATGCCTATCGGAGTCAAGCACATGCACATGAGTCAAAAATGCATGTTAGCAGCTTCAGGTATATACTCGAAAGAGTGAAAGAATGCTCTAATGAGTGCTGATCCGACTACATAGCAACATACACAAGTGCTAGCAAAGGCTCAAACGGATCACCGAAAACAAGATATGAATGCATGAGCAGTTTTAAGCCATTGAGAAAGGGGTTTCACCATCAAATTAGCACTAAGCATGTATAGACAGGAAGTCAAACAAGTGCTAAACATGTATGTAAGGTGAACTACCCCTAGCAAGGTTCAACCATCATGCTATAGAGTGAAAGATAAACTCGTGTTTTTAGATTTTATCGGAGATATTTGCAGCGGTTTTTACACAAGTTCAAATTCAGCATGTGATTGCGAGAGGTTGAAAGCTTGTCATTGCCTAACTTTCCAACCGTGCTAAGCCTATGCATATGGAATCAGGAGCTTAAAGCATCGGTTTCGGTCTTACACTACACGACTCAAGTTTAACTCAAAGTGCTATGAGAAACAGTCTCGATACCGTGATGTG
Source organism: Coix lacryma-jobi var. lacryma-jobi (assembly GCA_009763385.1). Classification (NCBI taxonomy): domain Eukaryota; kingdom Viridiplantae; phylum Streptophyta; class Magnoliopsida; order Poales; family Poaceae; genus Coix; species Coix lacryma-jobi. The sequence goes on along the minus strand of CM019826.1, from coordinate 94,921,541 downwards.
CTGACAAAGCAATCCCATCTCGATCTTGTCAATTCACTAAAACTTGGTTCATTTTAAGCAGAATATGGACACTCCAAGCAAGTGAATGACTCAGAACTAGAGACATAGCAACCTAGCATATATGCAATAGCTCAAGGGACCTCAACACATCCTACACATGCTAGTTGCCAATCTCAATGGTGAACATGTATCAAGTTTTAAGTTCATTAGACATGTTCAGCATTCTGAAAGAAATAGCTTAGCTCACAAAATGTAACAATGATCAAAGAGAGCCTAAGCTACAAGCATCATCAGATATCATCGAGGCATACACTAATCAGAGCATAAATTCATTCTAAGGAATATAGACATGAAGCTTGAAATAAAAAGATGTATGCATGAAGAAGTTAGAATCGGAGCCAAAGCAAAAACAGAAAGACTCAAGACCAAAAAACAAAAAAGATCAGGAAGTCAGTTTATTTTACAACAAGCAAAATGTGTCCCCCATCTAAAAGGGGAAACACACACCAAGCTCACCTCTCAACCTAGCAAAAGTTGAGAGATCCAAAGGCTTGGTGAAAATATCCGCAACCTGGTTATGGGTGTCTACATGCCTAAGATCAATGTCGTCTTTCTCATAGTGATCACGAAGAAAATGAAAGCGAACATCGATGTGCTTGGTCTTGGAGTGAAGAACAGGGTTCTTTGTTACACTAATGGCAGAAGTGCTATCGCAAAGCAAAGGGACCCGACTGAAATCTAGACCAAAATCACGCAATGTAGCAACCATCCATAAAAGCTGCGAAGCACAAGAAGCAGCAGCAACATACTCGGCTTCAGTAGTAGACTGGGCTACGTTCGACTGCTTGCGAGAAGACCACGAAACCAAAGAAGAGCCAAGAAACTGACAAGTCCCAGAAGTAGACTTGCGCTCAAGCCGACAACCGGCGAAATCCGCATCGGAATAACCACAGAGCGAAAGAGTCGAAGAAGAGGAGTACCAAAGTCCGAACATAGGAGTGTATCAGAGGTACCTCATGATGCGCTTGATCGCTTGCTTGTGGGAAGTCCGAGGAGACGCCTGAAAACGAGCGCACAGACACACTGAAAACTGTATATCTGGCCTCGTTGCCGTCAGGTACAGAAGCGAACCAATCATGCTTCTGTACTCCTTCTGGTCAACCGGCTCCCCGTCCTGGTCCGCGTCCATCGCTGCAGTCGACGGCATGGGCGTTGTAAGAGGCTTGGCCTCGCCCATGTCGAATTTCTTCAGGATATCCTTCGTGTATTTTCCTTGATGCACAAATGTCCCGTCTCGGGTTTCCTTAATTTGCAACCCGAGGAAGAAAGTCAACTCACCCATCATACTCATCTCGAACTCCCTGCTCATAGTATCTGCAAACTTGGCAACAAGCGCATGAGAAGAGCCACCAAAGATGATGTCATCCACGTAAATCTGGACTAACAGGGTATCGTTGCCTTGCTTGAGGAGAAACAAAGTTCTATCGACCCGTCCCATTTTAAAACCCTTGGAGAGTAAAAAGGTTTTCAAACGATCGTACCACACTCTCGGGGCTTGTTTCAAACCATACAAAGCTTTTGAAAGTTTATAAACATGGTTTGGAAACTTGGGATCCTCAAAGCCAGGGGGTTGCCTAACATAAACCTCTTCCTCTATATAACCATTCAAGAAGGCACTCTTGACATCCATCTGATAAAGCTTAAACCCCTTCAAAGCAGCAAAGGCTATAAGGATTCTAATGGCTTCTAAATGGGCTACAGGGGCAAAGGTTTCCTCATAGTCTATACCCTCTTTTTGGCAAAAACACTGAGCTACTAGTCTAGCCTTATTCCTCACTACCATCCTGTCCTCACCCTATTTGTTCTTGAAAACCCACTTGGTACCTATAGGGTGGCATTGTGGTGGAGGTGGCACTAAGGTCCAAACTTGGTTTCGCTCAAAGTTTTCTAACTCCTCATGCATGGCATTGACCCAGTTAGAATCAGAAAGTGCATGTCCAACATCTTTGGGCTCAAAAGAAGCAACGAATGCAGAATGAGCAAAGTGAGAGATTTCATACGCTCGTGACCGCGTGACTCGCTGGTCGATGCCTCCGATCATCTGACGTGGGGGGTGAACTTGCTGAACGCTTCGGGGCGCTTGCCTCGCCGAAGTCGCCTCCCCCTCGCCAGATGCTGTCGCTCTCCCAGGTGTACCAGGTGCTTGCTGGAGAGGTGGCTCAAGAGGACCCCAGGAAGAAGAAGTCATCGGATCGGGTCCTCGAGCTGAAGTAGTCGTCGCAGGGTCGATGGGGGCAGCCAGTGGAGTTGGCTCGGGATCACCCCTATCGGCATTCTCCTGCTCCTCCTCCACAAAGACGGTCTCTCCCATCTCCTGTTCTCCTGCAACATCAAAAGCAGAAGAAACACAAGGCATAGTTTCATCGAATGTGACCTCGCAGGTCTCCACTATCCGGTTAGTTTCAAGGTTAAGAACTCGATAAGCACGTGAATAAGAAGCATAACCAAGAAACACCCTATCAGCAGAGTGAGATTCAAATTTGTCCAAATTGCCTTGCTTCAGGATAAAGCACTTACACCCAAACACCCGAAAATGAGATACCTTGGGTACCCGTCCAAAACGCAACTCATAAGAAGTCTTTTTCATCAAAGCACGAAGAAAGATGCGATTTGAAACATGGCAAGCAGTGTTGATCGCCTCAGCCCAAAAACGCCTAGGAGTCCTATGCTCATCGAGCATCATCCTGGCCATCTCAATAAGGGTCCGGTTCTTGCGCTCAACAACACCGTTCTGCTGAAGGACATAAGGAGAAGAAAACTGATGCTTGATTCCATTAGAAGAACAGAAGGAAGCAAACTGGGAGTTATCAAATTCAGTACCATTATCGCTACGAATAGCTCTAATGGTATCAGGTGGAAACTCAGTTTTCAACTTCAGAATAAGATCACGAGCAAACAGAAAAGCTTCATCCTTACCCTCCATAAAGAACACCCAAGAGTACCTCGAAAAATCATCAACGATCACTAGAACGTACCACTTCCCACCCGCTGAGCAAACCCGAGCTGGACCAACTGTGTCCATGTGAAAAAGCTCGCCGGGTCGCTTTGTCATCACCTGATTAATAGGTGGGTGAGAAGCAGCGACCATCTTCCCGTGACGACAAGGATGGCAAACGAGGTCCTTCTGAAACTTAAGCTTGGGGCAATCCTTGGATTAGGCCAAGTGAGCTAAGCCTTGCAAGCAAGTCAAAACTCAAGTGATCGAGCCTCCTATGCCACTTCCACAAATCAGAAGAAGGACCAGCCATCAAACACCCAGCAGAGCCGAAAGACTGAGAAAAGTCGGCTCTGAAAACACGGCCAAAAGGGACGATCCGACAAACAAGATCTCCCCGAGGGTCTAAAACGCGACTCAAACCCTTCTTAAAGCGCACTTCACAATCATCCTCAAGAAGTTGCGAAACATAAAGCAAGTTGAAAAGCAAATTAGAAACCAAGGCAACATTCTTCAGGACAAAGTTCTCATTGAGCCGTATAGCTCCCTGAGAAACAACCTTACCTCAACTATTATCCCCGAAAGTGATGTACTCCTTGTGCATCACGGGGCTAAGGCTGGAGAACCATTCCTTCTTTCCGGTCATGTGGCGCGAACACCCGGAATCCATGAGCCACATGTTCTCCAACCAAAGTTCCTGCATCAATAGATAGGCAGGAAGTGAGCATATGGCACAACACTGGGGTTAGTATACTGAGAAGGATACCAGTGCTGTGTCATAGGCCCAGAAAAAGTGTTAGCAGCAACACCAAACTGTCCTCGTCCCATGGGTGGATAGCGATCACCACCAACCTGAAAGGGTGGTCCGCTATGGAACGGAAAACCTCCAAACTGACCTACCTATCCCATCTGAGCAAAGCGATCACCACCATACTGAAAAGGTGGTCTGCTATGGGACTGAGCAGCAAAACCTCTTACACTCGGCTCACGATCGTATAGAGGACAACCGGAACCGCGACGGGCACGACCACCACCCTGTGGTCTAGCTGCCTGGGCCTAGCAACCTGAGGGGGTGCTCCTCCAGGTCTAGCGCCCTACCTCTGAACTCCCCGACCTTGCACACCATGGAGAGGGTGGTGCCTGGCCTGGTTGTTCAGCTCCAACTCCTTCCTAGCGTCTCTCTTCCTCCAAAAGCAAAACTCAGCTAGGTGACCCTCGCGGTGACAGTACTCGCACTCGAACCTCACCACTCTCTTGGGTTGTTGGTTCCTATTGTTGCGAGGGTTGTTCACTCTGGCTGGCTGCTTGCCTCTCGGAAGGGGATCACTAGAGACGTCAGGAAGGGTGTCAAGTGTGTTCCTAAGGTGGTTAGGTTTGGGAACCCACACTTGCTTGTGAGGTGGAGCCTTGGGAGGTTCATCAAGGATACCATCCTTGGTGATAGGCTTAGGAGGCTCAGGTGGGGTGATCTTCGTAAGCTTAGGGATAGCAGATGGTTTCTCACTCGGGTTCACTCCGCTAAACTCACCGATCTTACCAAAGGTACTAGTGCCCTTCCCACCTGAAGTAAAGCCTACTCCCGAGCAATCAGTTCCCCTCTTGAACTGACTGATCATCATGCCTAACTGCGGCTCACTGCATGACACCCAACTCAGGATGGACCGAAGGTATGTGTTTTCCTCCTCGGTTTGCATCCTGTCATGCCGACAGATGGCAATCTCAAGCTCCATCCCCACGCATCGCTCACATGGAGCGGACAAGGTGCTAACTGAGCTGGCCTTCAAGGCTTCAGTAAGCTTGGCATTAACTCCTGCCAACTCAGTTCGCAAGCTAGGACAAAGCTTGCACGCACCCAGCAAAGAAGACCTAGCCTTCACTTCCTCCAGCTCTTCCTTCAGGGAGGGACACTCTTTGCAATCACCCACCAAGTCTAGCCTACTCTTTAGCTCATCATACACCTCAATCAAAGAGGCATACTTGGTTTGCAGGGTGGCAAAGTTTGTCATATGCATCGTGCACTCATCACACTCCTCCACATCGGCTACCTTCACCTCGGACCTAGCGAACTCAAGCTCCTTACGCGCCTCTTTCATCTTAGCCTTAAACTCACCGCGCTCCTTGAAAACTTTTGTAAGCCTCTTCTCCAGAACTAGGACTAAATCCGCAAACCTATCCCGCTCCTCAATGAGACGATCGACTTTAGAAGAGTTTGATACCTCAGAAGCGCTGTCTTCGTCGTCGTCGTTGTGGGCATCATCGTCGTCCTCTGCCTGGTGCTTGCGGTCCTCTTCATCCAAGGCCATGGTGCAAAAGCCCTTGGAGGATTTGCCGAGGAAGCAGAGTCCGTTGAAGCGATCCTCCATCTTGTGCTCGGACTCGTCGTCGCTGGAGTCGCCGTCGGAGGTCTTCTCACCATTGCCGATAGTGGCGAGGAAGGCACGCTTGCCGGCGTCGAAAGCCTTCTCCATGTCCTCCTGGCGGTAGAAGCCATTCTTCTTCTTCTTCCTGGCCTTGTTCTCCGGCTTGCCCTTGCGCCTGAAGTTGCGGTTCTTGCCGGGGAAGTTCTTATCGTTCTTGGGGCAGTTCGCCATGAAGTGATCTAGATCACCACACTTGTAGCCGCCCTCGCGTGCGCCACCACGCCGGCGATTCAGGCGGTTGTTGTGAAACCGCGAGAACCGGGTGATGGGGAGGGCGAGCTCGTCGTCTCCAAGCGCCTCCAACTGCTCCTCCGTGACTGTATGCAAAGAAGACAAAGCAACAAGAGGAGGTGAAGCGTCAGCAGAGAAGGTCGATCCACCTGTGCCTGAGACCAAAGCCATGGTGTGTGAAGTTGGGTTCTTCAGCTTGGTCTGAGTCAGGTGATCGATCTCGGTGGACTTGAGCTTGCTGAACAGCTCGTCCACGGTGAGGGTGTCGTAAGCAGGAGACTCAATGATGGTCGACACCTTCACCTCTCATACCCTCCGATCCAGGGCGTATAGCAACTTGAGAGCCCTCTCATGATCGTCATAGGGTAGGTTAGCCCGATTGGCACGCATCTTGTTCACGATCGTCTGGAAACGAGCGAACATAGCGTCAATCATCTCCCTCCAACTGAACAAAGTTCTCGTACTCTCGCTTGTAGGTCTCGAAGAGTCTGGTCTTGACCTGAGCGGTCCCCCATCTTGTCATGGGTGTCTTGTGGTGAGCCGCAGCTTGGGATGATGATAGCCCAATTCAAACGTGCTGCTGGAGGTCCTGGTGTTGGTTTTGCTCAGGGTGTTGAGTGTGCTTCATCTTTTGGTAAGATTGGAGAGTCGAGTGGTCTTAATCTGAGTGAGAAGCCCAACTCCACCACTACTCCCAAATTGACCAAGATTCCACCCAAAGAGCCTCTCAAACCTAACACCAAGGATGGGGTGTTTGTTGAACCTCCAAGAGCTCCACCCAAGAAACATACATGGGCTCCAAAACCCAACCACCTGAGGAACAAGCTAGACATAATGCCACCAATCCATGAGGAGCTCATGCCTCAAAAGAGCCAAGTGATCCATACCCACTACCGTGAGTACCAACAACCCCCTATGAGAGCGGTGAGGTATCACTGTGAGCACTGTGGGAGAGATGGACACTTGAGGGAGTTTTGTTTTCGGCGCAAGAGAGAGGAGCGCCGTGCAAAGGAGATGAACAATGCAGACATGTACCATCCTTTCCATGATGTACATGCGCTGAATGTTCAGAGGAGAGCTGCTAGGACTAGAGGTCCAATGCCTCAAGGTCCTAGGCCACAAGGAGGACGTGCCCGGTGGGAGCCTGCATTTGTGGGCTATGGACCCCGTGGCAGTGGCTTTTTAGTTGAGCGTTACCCCCCACCACGTTTTGTGTATCGCGATGGACGTTCTTCCTCAGCGTGGTGATCGCTTTCCCTATAGGCGTGCTAGGAATGGTTTTTCTTCTAACTGTTCTTTTGAGTAGCTGGCCCAACATTGGTACACTTCCCATTTTACTCATCCCAGTGTTGGACCGTATGCTCACCCTATGTCTTTTTATTGATGTAGGTAAAACGATTGGAGAACGTTTGGTTGGTGGATTCCGGGTGCTCAAGGCATATGACCGGAAATGCCAAGTGGTTCTCCGGAAACGCTAAGTGGTTCTCCAGTCTTAGTCCTGTTGCTAGAAAGGAGTTTATCACCTTCGGCGACAATAGCAAAGGTAAAGTGTTGTCCTGTGGGTCGGTGCGAGTTAATGAGCACTTTGTGTTGCGTGATGTTGCTCTTGTTTCTAACTTGCATTTTAACCTTCTTTCTATTTCGCAACTCTTTGATGATGACAATGAGATTCGTTTTAAACCGAATCTCAGTCGTATTTTGGATCCTCAGGGCAATCTTGTATGTATGATTTTGCCCTTTGGGAAAGTCTTTTGTGCGAATTTCTCAAGGACTACATACTCAGCGTTCTCACATATCTCCCAGACAGAAGATCCGATGCTGTTGAGATAAGCACGCATCCGAATCTTCCAATAGGGATAGTTCGTTCGATCAAACCAAGGAGCCTTGCTGTTCCCTCGTTCCATGTCGCCCTTAGGATCCAAAACCGATTAAGGTAGGAGAGATCCTTAACCGGATCTGATACCAATTGAAGGACCGGATTAGCGATCAGAGGGGGGTGAATGGGAGCCTCAAATTCAACTCGTGAATAGTATGGCCCTTGTCCCAGAAAGTCACCCAAAAGCAAAGACTCGAAACGACCAAAGAGTTCACGACCTACGAGTAGGTGGATACCCTAGGAGATGTCCTAGTGGTACAGCGGAACCTCCGGAGAATCCCCAAAAGCAGCTGCCAAAACCTCGAAGCAAAACTGCAAAGACTGCAGGTTCGCGGACTGTCCGGGTTTAGGATCCCGGACTGTCCGCCCAACGCCGGACTGTCCGACACTGGAAGTCCGGACTGTCCGCCGGCAAAAGGCGAGAAACAGGACTGTTCTGCAGGTCTGCTAGAATGGTCCCGGACTGTCCGCGGGTTTGTACCGCAGACTGTCCGCCGTTCACTCAACAGTGAACAGTCAGGGGTCTGCTCCTGACTGAACCTGAAGAAACCCGATCCGCGGACTGTCCGCCGTCAGGGGCGCGGACTGTCCGCCATCACCCAGAAAACACAATCTTGCTCGGGCTCAAGAACAACTCCAAATCGATCTCAACCAAATTAAGAGGAACTTCGATCAAACTCCTCCCAGATGATCCTCTATGTATTGGGGTGCTAATCCTAGGAAATCATTGCACCAAACCAAGTCAATCAAGAGAAATTCGTGGATCACTGAGAAAGGCGAAGAATGAAGAACAAACACAAAATCAACCTGATCTATGGATTCGTGAGATTAGAAGAGAATCCCTTCGGTAGAAAGAAGGGGCTCACGACCAAGAACGAAGCAAATCTCCGGGAGATGAAAAACCAAAACGTGAAGAACACAAGACACGATTTGATTTTAGACGAAATTCCTCCACACGAGGAGACAACGAGAATACGGTCTCGTTTCCTCAAAAGATCCGAATACACAGAGGTATGATTTCCATCTCTATGGATCGCTTGCAGCGAGGTATGATTAGAACCTAAGCGAGGGCTAGAGAGAGAGAGCTCAGGAACAAATGACTGCAAGGATCGGGAGAGAGGAGGGGTGCCTCTCTTATTTATAGCCTAAAACAATAATCCCCTTACTACGCCTAGATACATGAGCGAAACGGCCAACCCTAGGGGTATCCCGATCCAACTCTGCTGATAGTTGATCTGACGGCCACGCGCCTTCCTCAACCTTAGCTTTGCCTCGACGCAAGCCTCAGGATGCCGCCACGTGCCGCCCAGTCGACCACAAACCTGGGCCTTCCCCTGGTTTTGAGGCCGAAACCGGGAAACCAGTCCTCAGGCTGAGTTTTATGGCCCAAACTCAGAAACCCGTGCGCCCAGGTTTTGAGGCCCAAACCTGGAAACCGTCCTCGCCGAGTTTTGAGGCCCAAACTCGGAAACCGGCCACCCCGAGTTTTGAGGCCCAAACTCGGAAACCGTCGAGGGTAGCTTTTGGAGTCTCAGCTACCGAACCCGTGCCGTAGACGGGATGTGGTTCGCACACCCCGAGTTCCAGCACCGATGCCGGAGCATTTCCAGCCTCCACGCCGGGCATCCTCCCGACTCGGCGGATGCACCGCACATCCCCATGTACTCTTGCTTGTCAATGCCACGTGCCAGCTACCACAGCTGATCCTCAGGTCTCCTGGTCCGTCGGTCCAAGCTCCACGTCCGCCCTTCACCGCTCCCGGTCCGTCGGCACGGCACGTCCCCACTTGACCTTCACCTCACCTTCGACCACTGCCCGAGCTCTGCACCTGCACATCAACACAGCCAAGAGACATGTTGCCCATTGATCGATCACTCATCACTCATGAAGGGAACCACAAGGGCACATATCAACCTTGTGTTCTCAATTAGTTCGTCCACTCTATCCTATTCCTAATCGGGAGATCAAAGTCAAAAGAATCAGCTAAATTTGTTCCAGCTTCTTTCATATCATCGACAGAGTATGCAACCCTGTGTTCTAGCCCTCGCTCACAGACATCAAAGTTGCGGTAATCCGAGCCAGAATGAATCCGTACAACGTTGAAGGCGAGCGTTGCGCCATATCCCATACCAGCTCTGGAGATGTCGGGGAGGACTCGGTTGACCTCGTTCACCCGCCTCAGAGCTGTCGTGCCCGGTACATTGGCCGTAATGGCAAGATTAGCAACAGCAGCGTCGAGATTATGTAGCTTGGCCTCCAGAGCTGAAAGGAGGAGAAGTTGGTAAAAGCAGAAAGGGAGAATAAGGAAAGAAATGATGAAAAAATACTTACTAGCAGACCGACTCCGAGCAACGTCACGCTCTCGACAGATTCGGGTAATCTCCCGATCCTTTCCCTCCAAATCAAATTGAAGATCTGCAAGCTTCTGAGTCAGGTCCTCGGGGAGGTCGTCACCATTTCTCCTGAAGGAAGCAACGATGTAAGAACTGCTGCTTTATTTTTGGAGCAATCAAGAGAAGGAAGAAAGGAGCAACCTCTTCTTAGAGGTGCTGGAAGCACCAAGCTCAGAGCTGTGTCGGCTCGCTATGGAAGACATCCTCTAGATTGGGACGAATGTTGAACAGGATGAAAAGAGGGTTTTTTGAGTGAAAGCAGGGGAGTTCGGGATGCACAAGTCAAAACAATGTGAAGAAAGATTTTAAAGGATCCCAAGAGGTGCATCGGGAGATGAATCGGTGGGCGAAGTGATTATGACATGCAAGATTTCTATAGAGGTGGATGCTTCCGGGGATTCCACGTATGTATATGGAGAAAAGGAATTTTGGAATAAATATTTGTCCCAAAATTAGGGGGCATGTGTTGACACCAGATTTTCGCATGCACAAGCTTATGATAGGTGGGCCCAATTGACAGTGAAAAGGGGATTCGGCGAGCGACCAAGTGGATGGTTGGCCTTCAGAGTCTTCGGCAAACGTCTATGCGGTCGGCAATTTTATGAGGCGATGACTCCATTCGGCAACATGAATATGGCAGGTAAAAGCCGGCCTACACGGAAGACACGTGGCGATAAAGGACGCCAAATAGAATAGGAATAGGATTTGTATCTTTCCAAATTTCATTGTATAAGTCATAATCGCCTAGGACTCGTGTTTCGTCCAGGGTATAAATATAAGCCCTCGACCATTGTAAAATTGTTCACAACCATATCAATACAAATTGGCCCCGTGCCACCTTTGAGTCCTTAGTCGTGTCGTCGAGTTCTTCGAGAGGAATCATCGATCCGGCGACCTCCGTAAGTACCGGCAACCTTGCTATCATGTCTAGTATCATGCGGTGGATTTAGATATGATGCAAGTAGTCTCGTATGTTAAGCTTAGTATCGTGCGGCGGATTTAAGCTTATGATGGGAAGTTTTTGCTTATGCCTTGTATCGTGCGGCGGATTAAGTCATGAGTAAAAATAGTTATCGGCTCTATTAGATTTGGCAGATCCAATAGATTCATTAAGTTATCATGTGTTATATGTTTTATTTATTTAATTCTTGTAACACGCTTTTGCCCGATCTAGATTGATCTTTGTTCGGCCTTGTCGCATGAGTTGGCTTGTGTTCTTTTTTAATCATAAGATCATCATGGCCGAATCAACTTTCAATCTAGATTGTCACATGTTGTGGGTTCATGCATGTCAATCATGGTTAGGCTTTGATGAAACTAGGTGTCGTGCGGCAGATGCAGGTTTTAGATTAGTTTAATCATGCTTGCTTATTTGTTCCTTCTTCATGGATCCCTATTCGGCTGGTTTGCCGATTTTGATTAAGCTTACACGAGTAATGAGCCTTTATAGATCTGTTCAAATACATGCATGCTTTTAGCTTGTTATAATTAGATTGTATCATGCGGTGGATTAATCTAATTATAAGAAGTGGTGTAGACTTATAGCATGTGGTATCATGCGGTGGATTAGCTTTGCTTGAGTTTATACCTGACCGGTTTATGAAGACTAAACGTGTTGCGGATTAGTTGGATCAGCCTATGCATGTGTTATTTGAATAGATCTATATTTGCAAGTTACCGTTTTATAATATCTTTAATTTGTTCAAGCATGTCTTTCTTTACATATGCATTCGACAGTTAATATGGTTTACATACTCTGTTTTCATACTAGCCGAATGACTTTATAAACTTGCTCTGACAGACAACTTCTATAGCTGTGTGTCGTTGTGATTGGCTTCCAAAGCCGTACATATGGAACTATCTGGTTTTACCCGGCATGTTCCAAAGGTATTCTCATAGTTTTTTCCCTTGTTGGTTTTTAGGTCAAACCGACTGGCACGTCTCCGGGTTCAGCACATTCCGGGCACCCGATTGAAGATAGCTTTTCGGCTTGCTGTGTGCTTGGCGCGAGGTGTCATGTTTTGCATCAACAAGTCTAGCTGAGTACCTTCTTGTACTCAGGGTTTTATTCCCTTGTTGTTGCAGATGGTCAGTGCTTTTATGGCTACTGCGAGAACTGCCTGTACCCGGTTACGGGAGATGACTAGACCATGGGCATGGTCCGCTCTTATCTTCCCTGATGGTTTTGCTGGATGCGATCAGGTTGATGGCACTGTATTTCAGGACAAACTCAACTTGTGTTTCAAAACTATGTTGCTTCCGCTACCTTTATCAAACTATGGTTTGTAATATTGTTTCGTACTCCGATGTATTTGAACTATGTGCAAACTGTGATGTAACTTGTGGACATGTTCACTGAATTATTATGATCTTGGCTGATGTTGAATTGATGTAAGAAATCCTTCGAGATTTCCGGACTACCGGGTTTATATGAGCTTAGGTACTTGATAATCTCTGCGGATGCAGAGGTTTTGGTGCTTAATCTGGTATAAATTGGTCGGTTCTGTCACATATATGGCCATGCAGCCCGTGGCCCGTTGGCCCGGCCCCAACATGGCCCGGCCCGGCCCGACCCGGCCCGAGGGACCAGTCCATGCCTGGGCCGCTACCCAGGCCCGCAGCACGGCCCGGGCACGGCCCGTTCCAACGGACGACATGGTGGCGGCCCGGTGCCCCAACGGCCAGGCAGCCAGCCCACCAGAGGGCAAAGGCCCAGCACACCCCGCCGTCGCCGCATATATAAGCCGCGTCTGAAGGACCGAGAACTCTACCAGAAAGCGACCAGAGGGGGGTGAATGGGAGCCTAAACATTTCTTTCAAAACTCTGGCCTCTGTCCCAAAAATCAACCCCACGAGAAAGACTGACACGGGTGATGACCACGACCCAAGAGATTGGGTGGATGTTCCCTAGGAACACAGCGGGACACCATAAAAACTCCCTCACACAAGTTCGCACAAGTCAACTAGTGACAGAATGAACTTTGGGTAACCTCAACCTCCTTCGAGCAACGTGAGGGGGATTCAGTCTATTTTACAAAGCAGAAAGCTCGATTTCATTAGAGCATGAAGTCGGGAATTCAACGCAAAAAGCGAAAAACAAAACCAACAAAGGACGAACGAATCACGGATGAAAACGTGCGAAGGTATACTGACCGGACTCTGCCTGCGTCCGATCAGTTTGGATTGGACGCGTCCGGTCAGTCCAAACCCAATTTTGGAACTCTCTGTATTGGACCGGACTCATAGGGGTTGAGCGTCCGGTCACAACATTGAGCGTCCGGTCACACAAAAACGTGAACGATGAACAATGCGAGCGTAGCGTCCGGTCACTGAGAAACAAAGCGTCCGGTCTGCCCGAGTCATGCGTCTGGTCACCCTGAAATTGAGTTGTTCGTGATCTCACCCAAAACGAATCTCTAAGGATTAAACTTGGTGAGAAGAGTCACAAGGAAGATAATGAGCGACTCCTAGGAGATCATGGCTCGAACCTATCTCCAAATTGATGAATCAAAGAGATTCGAGAAAGAAGAAGAAAAAAAAACATTGATCCAAAACAAAACTTGACTGATCTGTTGTCACAAGTGAATAGAGTGTGATTGCTTCGGTCAAATGATCACAAACCCGTTCGTGCACAAAGTGGTTCAAACGAAATCGAAAACCAACTCCCGGAGAGAAAGAACAAGGCAAAACTTCGCGAAGAACACACAAGCAAAAACGGAATTTGATCTCAATTTCCAACCGAAACTCCTCCACACGAGGAGATAACGAGATTACAGTCTCGTTTCCTCAAAAAGCAAATACACAGAGGTATGATTCACCATCTTGGCGGATCTCAGTAGCTACAACAGGGATGTGGGAGAGCAGGAAACCCTAGAATGAAAATAGCAATGGCTGAGATGGTCTGGAGGGAGGGGTTGCCTTTCCTTATATAGCCTAATACAATTATTCCCCTTCTACCCTACTGCTAAAGAGCGAGCAGGATAAACCTAAGGGTATTCCTGACCAACTCGAAGTTGATGGTGATCTGACGGCCACGCCCGTACAACTGGTAGCTTCGCCTCGACGCGACTTCACCGATTGCCTCCACGTGCCGCCACCGCTCTGCTCATCCTTTTTCATGGACCTCCCCCCGGTTTTGATGCCGAAACCGGGAAACCTGGACCATCCCCCGGTTTTGAGGCCAAAACCGGGAAAACTGTCGTCCGTCGCGTGAGTTCTGTGGCCCAAACTCAGAAACCTGCTAGCGCTCAAGTTTTGAGGCCCAAACCTGGAAACCGTCCTTAGCCCGAGTTTTGTGGCCCAAACTCGGAAACCGGCCAGCACCCAGGTTTTGAGGCCCAAACCTGGAAACCGTCCTCAGCCCCAGTTTTGTGGCCCAAACTCAGAAACCGGCCGCACCCAGGTTTGAGGCCCAAACCAGGAAACCGTCCACTTGGTGGTTATTCTGTGGCTCAACCACCAAACCGAGCCGTAGAGGGGATGCACCGCTCGTGCACCCCGTCCACACGCACGTCTTCACTTGTCGCTGTCCCAGGCTGTCAGCCACCACGGCTGATCCTTAGGCCACCGGTCCGTCTGTCCAACCCTCACGTCCGCCCTTCACCGCTCTGTGTCCATCGGCACGACACGTCTCTACTTGACCTTCACCTTGCCTTTGATCACCGTATTCGTGCTCATCACCTGCAGAACACAAGCCAAAGAACATGCGCATCATCCCAGTTGACAATCACTCATCATCTCAAGATCTGGCATACACCCATGTATCCGCAATCTCCCCCTTGATGAGTGCATTGTCAACTACCAACACAAATCATATGAAGGTAAAAGAAAGAAGGAAGAAGAAGTGAACTCAACCAATCGACCAAAAGCGAAGCAAAGCCAATAGAAGTTGAATGGAGTGAGCGACACAACTTGGTTCCCAAAGACATGGGCAACGGCTCGACGGAACCAAGAAAAGCAAAGCTAGCCCTCAAGAAGAGGTAGAATAGGCTCAACACCGCTAGCGAGAAGGTAGTCAGAGGAAAAGAGACAAAGACAAGCTAGTCCCTCCAGAAAGAGGCAAAGGCTGAACACAACTAGCATAACCGCTCCAATCCAATTAAAAAACTGCTTTGAACCAATTGAAAAACCATATTGGCTGAAAGTCGCTCCAAACCAATTGAACAGCTCGTCAAAGCAAAAATCGAGCAAACTCCCCCTTCAATAGTGCATCCAACTTAGAGAGCTGATTTGTCAAAATTTCTCCCCCTTAGTTGAAAATGCATACAACAAGGCAAAATGCATATGAGTCACAAATGCAGGTTAGCAGCTTCAGGTATAGAATCTATATAGTGAATAGATGCTCTAAAGAGTGCTGATCCAAGTACTCAACAACAAGCACAAATTCCAGCAAAGGCTCAAACTGATCACAGAATACAAAAGATGGACATATGAGCAAAATGAGCAGTTTTAAGCCATTCAGAAAGGGTTTCACCATAAAAATAGCACCAATCATGTATAGACATGAAGTTACACAAGTGCTAAACATGTATAAAAGGTGGACTACCCCTAGCAGAGTTCAATCATCATGCTATAGAATGAAACATAGACTTGTGTTTGCAAGATTTTATCGGAGTTGCAGTGGTGATTACACAAGTTTAAATTTTGAGCATGTGATTGCAAGAGATTGAAAACATGACATTGCCTAACTTTTCAACCGAGCTAAGCCTATGCATAAACAATCATAACCTTGAAGCAACGGTTTCGGTCTTACACTACACGGCTCAAGTTTAACTCAATGTGCAATGAGAAACAGACTTGATACTGTGATGTGCTGTCAAGTGATCCCAACTCGATCTTTTCAATTCACTTAGACTTGGTTCTAATTTTAACAGAATATGAACAACCAAGAAAGTGAAGGACTCAGAACTAGAGACATAGCAACCTGGCATATATGAAAAGCACAAGTGACTTCGACACCTTCTACACATGCTAGTTGCCAAACTCAATGGTGAACATATTTCAGTTTTTATGTTGAATTAGCATATTCACAGTTCTGAAAAACAGCTTAGCTCACAACATGTATTAGTGATCAAAAAGAGCCTAAGCTACAAGCATCATCATATATCATTAGACCATACACTAATCAGAGCATAGATTCATTCTACAGATTATAGACATGAAGCTCGAAAAGATGCAAAAATGATGAAATACAGAAATCAAACAAGAACAAAATAAAAGAAGTCAGTCTATGATACAATAACCAAAATGTTTCCCCCAACTAAAAGGGAAAACACACACCAAGCTCACCTCTCAACCAAGCAAAGGTTGATTGGTCCAAAGGCTTGGTGAAAATATCTGCCAACTGAAGATGAGTATCGACATGGTGAAGGTCGATATCACCCATCTCATAGTGGTCTCGCAAGAAATGAAAGCGCACATCAATGTGTTTGGTCTTAGAATGCAGCATGGGGTTCTTAGCAACGCTAATCGCACTCATGCTGTCACAAAGCAATGGAACTCGAGAAAAGCTCAGACCAAAATCACGCAAAGTGGCCATCATCCACAACAACTGGGAACAGCAGCTAGCCGCAGCAACATATTCAGCCTCTATGGTAGACTGTGCGACACTAGACTGCTTGCGAGAAGACCAAGATACAAGGGAAGATCCAAAAAACTGACAAGTCCTAGAAGTGGACCTGCGCTCAAGTCGGCAACCAGCAAAATCAGCATCCGAGTAACCACAAAGAGAGAGGGTAGAAGAAGCAGAATACCAAATCCCGAACTCAGGTGTGAAACATAAGTACCACATAATGCGCTTGACCGCCTGACGGTGAGAAGTACGCGGCGACGCCTGAAAGCGCGCACAAAGGCACACCGCGAACTGAATGTCCTGGCGTGTCACCGTCAGGTATAGCAGCGACCCAATCATACTTCGGTACTCCTTCTGGTCCACAGCTTCTCCATCCTTGTCCGCATCCAGGGCTGTCGTGGTCGACATGGGTGTTGGAAGAGGCTTGGCCTCACCCATATCGAACTTCTTTAATATGTCCTTGGTGTACTTGCCCTGGTGCATCAACATCCCTTCTCGTGATTGCTTGATTTGCAACCCGAGAAAAAATGTCAACTCACCCATCATGCTCATCTCAAATTCCCTGCTCATAGTATCTGCAAACTTGGCAACCAAAGCGTAAGAAGGGCCACCGAAAATGATATCATCAACGTAAATCTGAACCAACAAAGTGTCATTGCCTTGCTTGAGGAGAAAAAGTGTTTTATCCACACATCCCATTTTGAAACCCTTAGCAAGCAAAAAGGTTTTCAACATATCATACCAGGCTCTAGGGGCTTGTTTCAAACCGTACAAAGCTTTGTGAAGTTTAAAAACATGGTTTGGAAACATAGGATTTTCGAAACCGGGAGGTTGTTTCACATACACTTCTTCTTCTATGTAGTCGTTTAAGAAGGCACTCTTGACATCCATTTGAACTAGTTTAAAACCTTTGGATGCAACAAAAAGCCAAGAGGATCCTAATTGTCTCCAAATGAGCTACAAGAGCAAAAGTCTCCTCATAGTCTATCCCCTCCTTCTGACTATACCACTGGGCTACAAGTCTGGCCTTGTTTCTCACAACATGGCCATCTTCCCCTTGTTTGTTTTTGAAAACCCATTTTGTCCCAATAGGGTGACACTCAGGAGGAAGAGGAAGAAGAACCCAAACCCGATTTCACTCAAAATTTTCAAGCTCCTCATGCATGGCATTGACCCAATCCAGATCAGATAATGCGGATACATGGGTGTATGCCAGGTCTCTGAGTGATGAGTGATTGTCAACTAGGATGATGCGCATGTTCTTTGGCTTGTGTTGTGCAGGTGTCGAGCACGGATGCAGTGATCAGAGGCAAGGTGAAGGTCAAGTAGAGACGTGCCGTGCCGATGGACCGAGAGTGGCGAAGGGCGGACGTGAGGCTTGGACTGAGGGACCGGTGGCCCGAGGATCAGCTGTGGTGGCTGGCAGCCTGGGACAGCGACGAGCGAAGACTTGCGGTCATGTGTTGCCTGAGTTGTGGACTTGGGGACACGTGTCGGTGGACGGGGTGCACGGGTGGTGCATCCCCTCTACGACGTCGGTTTGGTGGTAGAGCCAGAGAAAAACCATCGGGTGGACGGTTTCCAGGTTTGGGCCTCAAAACCTGGGCGCAGATGGTTTCCGAGTTTGGCCACAAAACTCGGGCTGAGGACGGTTTCCAGGTTTGGGCCTCAAAACCTGGGCGCTGCGGGTTTGCTGAGTTTGGGCCTCAAAACTCAGATGCTGGTGGGCTGGTTTCCCGGTTTGGGCCTCAAAACCGGGGGTTGGCTGTGAAGGCTGGTTTCCCGGTTTGGGCCTCAAAACCGGGGGTGCGACATCCAGGAAAAGGACGCAGAGCGGTGGCGACACGTGGTGGCAATCGGGAGGTTGCGTCGAGGCAACGCTACGAGTTGTGCGGGCATGGCCGTCGGATCTACCTACCACCGAGTTGGTCCAGAATAACCTTAGGGTTTAGCTGGTTCGCTCTGTAAGTAGAGAGGGGTAGAATATGTATAGAGTAGGAATTAGGAATAGGTTAAGAAGGGGGAGACACCCTCCTTCCCAACTATCTCAGTTCATTTGCTCTTTGCACTTAGGGTTTCCTGCTCTCCCAATCCCCTGCTATAGCTAGCTGAGATCCGCAGAGAACCATACCTCTGTGTACTGGAGACTTTGAGGAAGTGAGGCCGTAACCTCACTGTTGTAGCGTGTGCTAGCCACACGGTTGCAGATCGATGTGTTGATTCGCGTTTTGGTTCGTGTTCTTCGCGTTCTTCGTTTCTCCATGATTTTCCCGTCACTCGATCTCTCTCCCTACTGCATTTTTGCGAAATCCGTTTGAATCGACTTGTTTGTATTTGAAAGGAGATCATTTCCTCTGAAGGAATTTATCTAACTCCTTACGAACAAGTAGATCGGGTTGATTTCATTTTCGTGGTGCTTTTTCGTTCTTCCTCCTCCCCTCTTGATTTCCCGGTGTTGGAGTTGATTTGAGCGGATGATTTCTTGGGGATAGTCTCCTAACTACTTCGTGATCATCCTCTCCAAGTTTGGGAATGTGGGATTTTGGATTGAATCGATTTGGATAAGATTTGGGTAAAGGCCGACCAAAATCGCCCTCACTGGGAGTTGGCGGACAGTCAGACGTCCCAGTCGCGGACAGTCCGCGCGTCGAGGACGAGCCGGACCAGTGGCCCTGTTCTTCGGCTGTTTGGCTTTTTCTTGACCGGCGGACAGTCCGCAGGTGTAGGTCGCGGACAGTCCGGGAACGTCCAGAGGACTTTCAGCATTATCGTTGTTTTGCGTTTTCTGCAGGCGGACAGTCCGCCAGTGAACCGCGGACAGTCCGGCCTTGGGCGGACAGTCCGGGACTCTAGGTCCGGACAGTTCGGAATTTGGCTGAAGCTTCCGGTTGTGTGCGTTTGCTCTCCCGGCTTCCTCGCTTGGTTTTCGGACTTCTCGTTTGGCCTTGTAGTTGACCAAGGAACCTCTCTAGGTATCTTTGGTACTTGTTAGCATCGGTATTTGGAGATTTCTCGATGTAGCCGTCTATCTACGTTCAAGACTTGGTTATTGAGGGTCGAACTTATTCGAGTGCTTTTGCCGTTTGGTTCGCAACCGTCTTGTGGTGCCTCGCTGTGATCCTAGAGATCATCCACCCTCTTCCAAGGGTCGTGGGCATCACGGTTTCGGTCATAGCTCTTGGGGGTTGATTTTGGGACATTTGGCCAAAGTTTCGAGAGAAATTTTTGAGCTCCCATTCACCCCCCCTCTGGTCGCCTTGCTAGTGCTTTCTCGGTCCTTCAACTGGTATCAAAGCGGGTTAAGGATCTTCCACCTTAGCCGGTTCCAGATCCACAGAAGGCGACATGAATCGCGGCGTGGGCAAACCGTCGTTTTTCGATGGGACGAACTATGCGTATTGGAAGATACGCATGTCGGCCTATCTGCAGAGTTTGGGTGCTTCCATTTGGGATATTTGCAACTCTGCCGATTACGTTGTCTTGGCTGCTCGTGTGACTCAGCATCAGATCGATGAGCACGATGCCAATAGCCGAGCACGTAATGCTCTTTTCTCATGTTTGAGCATGAGTGAGTTTGATCGTGTTTCTCACCTCGCTACGGCTCGGGAGATTTGGGCTACCCTCATGCGCTTTCATGAGGGAACCTCTCAAGTCAAAACCCGTCTCTATGAGTCGTTTAAGCGAGAGTATGAGAACTTTCGACATATGCCTGGCGAGAGCATAGAAAGTTTATTCGCTCACTTTCAGGTGATTGTCAACAGGATGAGGGCTAACAAGGAGCTGTTGCCTTTCGACGATCATGAGAGGGCTTTGAAGCTTTTGCATACTCTTGATCGGTCAGTGTGGGATTCCAAAGTTCAGGCGATCATCGAATCATCTAACTATGAGACCCTCACGTGCGACGAGCTCTTCAGTAAGCTCAAGTCTAGTGAGATCGATGCCATGGCGAGGGCTTCTTATGAAAATCCTTCTGGCCCGTCGATGGCTTTGCTTTCTGGCTCTTCTGCTAACCCCTCTGGAGGCTTTGCTCTTTCTTCTCTCTTTTCTGTCACAGAGGACCAGCTAGAGTCTTTAGGGGATGACGAATTGGCAATGCTCGCCAACCGGTTCTCGCGGTTCCACTACAACCACATGAACCGTCGCCGCGGAGGAGGACGCTCAGGATGCTATGAGTGCGGTGACCCCGACCACTTCATCGCCAACTGTCCCAAGAAGAACAAGCATTTTGGGAAGGGCGATCATGGGCACAAGTACGACTCCGGCAAGCGCAAGGAGAAGTACGTCCCCGCGAGGCACAAGCGGAAGGGCGGCTTCAACAAGGAGTACATCAAGAAGAAGTACTTGGAGAAGGCCCAGGCTGAGCAGCGTGCGTTCTTTGCCACGCTCAGTGACGTTGACGGCTCGGATGATGACCCCGCTTGCTCAAGCGACGACGAGTCCGAGAAGAAGAAGAGGATCGAGGACAAGCTGAACGACCTCTGCTTCTTCGCCGATGACGACGGCTTCTGCACCATGGCCCTCGATGGCGAGCTGGACACTCCTCGGGACGACGACGACAACACCTCCCAGGTATCTCTGACCCACGACGAGCTTTTGGCTGAGGTCGAGAAACTTACTGTCGCGCTTCTTAGTCAAGATAAGCTGCTTAGGCGTGCCGCTAGAGACCGCAAGGAGTTTAGGCAGAAGTGGGAGGATACGGTGAAGGAACTTGATTCTGTCAAGTCCACCGTGGTTGTTAGCGATGAGGAGGAGTGTGAGATGTGCACCACACACATGACTGACCTTCTCACTTTGAGGAGCAAGTATGCTGTGTTGGTAGGAGAGGTGGATGAGCTGAAGGCTAGACCCTCGCTGTTGGGTGCGTGCAAGACGTGTCCTGTCTTGCAATCTGAGTTGGCAGAGAAGAATGCCAAGATTGTGTCTCTTGAAGAGGCCAATTCAGGTAGCACATGTGTGGCTAGGTGTGTTCTTTGTGAGGGCCTGGAGATGGAGATAGCCAATGTGAAGCATGACAAGATGCAAACCGAGGAAGAAAACACATACCTTCGGACCATCTTGTCATGGGTGTCTTGTGGTGAGCCGCAGCTCGGGATGATGATCTCCCAATTCAAGCGAGCTGCTGAAGGTCCTGGTGAAGGTTTTGCTCCGGGTGTTGATCTTTCTGCTTTTGGGAAGATTGGAGAGTCGAGTGGTTTGAACCCAAGTGAGAAGCCCAACTCCACCACTACTCCCAAACTTACCAAGCTTCCACTCAAAGAGCCTCTCAAGCCTAACACCAAGGATGGGGTCTTTGTTGAGCCTCCAAGAGCTCCACCCAAGAACCAAGTGTGGCATCCCAAACCCAACCACCTCAAGAACAAGCTTGACACCATGCCACCCATCCAAGAGGAGCTTATGCCACAGAAGGGCAAAGTGATCCACACCCACAACCGTGAGTACCAACAACCCCCTATGAGAGCGGTGAGGTACCATTGTGAGCATTGTGGGAGAGATGGACACTTGAGTGAGTTCTGCTTTCGGCGCAAGAGAGAGGCGCGCCGTGCTAGGGAGATGAACAATGTGGACATGTACCATCCTCTCCATGATGTACATGCACCAAATGTTCAGAGACGTGCTGCTAGGCCCAGAGGTCCAGAACCTCAAGTTCCCAGGCCTAGGCAGAGGAGAGCTCCGAGGAGAGATGCTAGGCCTAGAGGTGCAGTGCCTCAAGTTCCTAGGCCTAGGCCTCGTAGAGAGCGTGCCCGGCGGGAGCCTGCTATTGTAGGCTATGGACCCCGTGGCGGTGGCTTTGTAGTTGAGCGTTTTCCCCCACCGCGTTTTGAGTATCGCGATGGATGCTCCTCCCTTAGGGGACCACGTCTTTCTAAACGTGGTGATCGCTTCCTCCGTAGGTGTGCTAGGAATGGTTTTTCTGCTAACCGTTCTTTTGAGCAGCCGGGCCAACACTGGTATTCTCCTTACTTCACTAACCCCAGTGTTGGCCCGTATGCTCACCCTATGTCTTTTTATTGATGTAGGTAAAACAATGGGAGAACGTTTGGTTGGTGGATTCCGGGTGTTCGAGGCACATGACCGGAAACGGTAAGTGGTTCTCCAGTCTTAGTCCGGTCGCCGGAAAGGAGTATATCACCTTCGGCGACAACAGCAAAGGTAAGGTGCTGTCTCGTGGGTCTGTGCGAGTTAATGAGCACTTTGTGTTGCGCGATGTTGCTCTTGTTTTCAACTTGCATTTTAACCTTCTTTCTGTTTCACAACTCTTTGACGACGACTATGAGATTCGTTTTAAACCGAATCCCAGTCGTATTTTGGACCCTCAGGGCAATCTTGTTTGTGTGATTTCGCCCTTTGGGAAAGTCTTTCGTGTGGATTTCTCGGAGTCTTTTGGCATTTCTCGTTGTCTTGTGGCTGGACCTTCCTCTTCTGATCTTTGGAAGTGGCATATGAGACTTGGACATTTGAGCTTCGACTTGCTTGCAAGACTTAGTTCACTTGGTCTAATCCGAGGATTGCCCAAGTTATCTATGGAGAAGGATCTTGTTTGCCACTCTTGTAGACATGGGAAGATGGTTGCTGCTCCCCACCATCCAGTAACTCAGGTCATGACCAAGCGCCCTGGAGAGCTTTTGCACATGGACCTTGTTGGTCCGGCTCGGGTGAGCTCGATTGGGGGGAAGTGGTATGTGCTTGTTGTTGTTGATGACTTTTCGAGATATTCGTGGGTCTTCTTTTTAGCTGAGAAGACCGAGACTTTCTCCTTTGCTCACAATCTGATTTTGCGTCTTCAGAACGAGTTCCCTTTGAACTCGATGCGAGCTATTAGGAGTGATAATGGTTCCGAATTCAAGAATTTGGATTTTGAGAAGTTTTGTAACTCTTTGGGTTTAGAGCATCAGTTTTCTTCACCCTACACACCCCCTCAGAATGGTGTTGTAGAGAGGAAGAATTGGACCCTTGTAGAGATGGCCAGGACGATGCTCGATGAGCATAGGACTGCTAGGCGATATTGGGCCGAAGCCATGAGCACTGCATGCTACATTTCCAATCGCATTTTTCTCCGAGCTTTCTTGAAAAAGACTTCTTATGAGTTGTGTTTTGGAAAGCTGCCCAAGGTGAGTTATTTTCGAGTTTTTGGTTGCCATTGTTTTATACTCAAAAAGGGCAACATGGACAAGTTTGAGTCTCGTTCTTCTGACGGTGTGTTTTTGGGTTATGGCACTCACACTCGAGCTTATCGTGTACTTAACATTGACACTAACCGAGTCATGGAGACATCCGATGTCACCTTCGACAAGACCATGGTTTGTCCTTCTTCTCATTTTGAGCGTGCAGGTGATCACGAGGTTGGCGAGCCTCTTTTCGATGATGAAGAAGAAGGTGCTGAATGGATAGATGACCCAACACCTCCTCCACTTGCTGTGCTGCCAAGAGCGGCTTCTACGACGACTCACGGCCCCGACACTTCTTCTTCCTGGGGGCCGTGGGATCCGCCACCTCGAGTGGTACCCTTTGTACCCGAGGAGGCACCAGCTGCTGTCGAGGGGGAGGCAACTTCGGCAAGGGAGGCGCCACGACACATTCAGCGCTAGCACCCGCCTTAGCAGATGATCGGCAGCATCGACGAACGCGTCACTCGGTCAAGGCAAATCAATCACTTTGCTCATTCTGCATTTGTTGCTAATTTTGAACCCCGGGATGTTGGACACACTTTGACGGATCCGGATTAGGTCAATGCCATGCATGAGGAGCTTGAGAACTTTGAGAGAAATCGGGTTTGGGTTCTAGTGTCTCCACCTTCTGAGTGTCACCCAATTGGGACAAAATGGGTTTTCAAAAACAAACAGGGAGAAGATGGCCATGTTGTGAGAAACAAGGCCAGACTCGTAGCCCAGGGATATAGTCAGAAGGAGGGGATAGACTATGAGGAGACTTTTGCTCCTGTAGCACGTTTGGAGGCTATTAGGATACTCTTGGCTTTTGCTGCATCCAAAGGTTTCAAACTTTTTCAAATGGATGTCAAGAGTGCCTTCTTAAACGGCTACATAGAAGAGGAGGTATATGTTAGACAACCCCCCGGTTTTGAAAATCCCAAGTTTCCAAACCATGTCTTTAAACTCCACAAAGCTTTGTATGGTTTGAAACAAGCCCCTAGAGCCTGGTATGATAGGTTGAAAACTTTTTTGCTTGCTAATGGTTTTAAAATGGGATGTGTAGATAAAACGCTCTTTCTCCTCAAGCAAGGCACTGATACTCTCTTGGTCCAAATTTATGTGGATGATATCATTTTCGGTGGTTCTTCTCATGCTTTGGTTGCCAAGTTTGCAGATACTATGAGCAGGGAGTTCGAGATGAGCATGATGGGTGACTTGACGTTTTTCCTCGGGTTGCAAATCAAGCAATCCCGGGAAGGGACGTTCGTGCACCAGGGCAAGTACACCCAGGACATTCTGAAGAAATTCGACATGGGTGAGGCCAAGCCTCTTCCAACACACATGGTGACCACGACGGCCCTAGATGCAGACAAGGAGGGAGAAGCAGTGGACCAGAAGGAGTAACGGAGTATGATCGGGTCGCTGCTGTACCTCACGGCGACACGCCCGGACATCCAGTTCGCGGTGTGTCTTTGCGCGCGTTTTCATTCTTCGCCGCGCACCTCTCACCGTCAGGCGGTCAAGCGCATTATGAGGTACTTATCCTTCACTCCAGAATTCGGGATTTGGTATTCTGCTTCCTCCACTCTTTCTCTTTGTGGTTATTCCGATGCTGATTTTGCTGGTAGCCATACTGATCGCAAGTCCACCTCTGGGACTTGCCATTTTATTGGTTCTTCTCTTGTTTCGTGGTCTTCTCGCAAGCAGTCTAGTGTCGCCCAGTCTACCACAGAGGCTGAGTATGTTGCTGCGGCTAGCTGCTGTTCCCAGTTACTCTGGATGATGGCCATTTTGTGTGATTTTGGTCTGAGCTTTTCTCGCGTTCCGTTGCTTTGTGACAGCACGAGTGCTAGTAGCGTTGCTAAGAACCCCGTGCTTCACTCGAAGACCAAACACATTGATGTGCGCTTTCATTTTCTGCGAGACCACTATGAGAAGGGTGATATCGACCTTCGCCATGTCGATACTCATCATCAGTTGGCTGATATTTTCACCAAGCCTTTGGACCAATAAACTTTTAATCGGTTGAGAGGTGAGCTTGGTGTGTTTTTCCCCTTTTAGTTTGAGGAAACATTTTTGACTCTTGTATGATACACTGACTTTGTGTTTTCAGTTGTTTTCACTTCATTTTGGGTTCTTCATGCATCTTTGCATTTCAGCATACGCTTTTACATTCTGAGCTTCATGAATATAGTCTGAAGAATGTAACTATGCTCTGTGTAGCCTTTGCTCCGATGCTTTATGTAGATGCTGTAGCTTATGCTCTTTCTGATCACTGATACATACTGTGAGCCGAGCTATTTTTTGAATGGTGAATTTGATAAAGAACTTAAAACTTGAAAATGTTCACCATTGAGATATGCAACTAGCATGTGTAGGATGTGTCGAAGTCACTTATGCTATTTATGTATGCTAGGTTGCTATGTCTCTAGTGTTGAGTCATTCACTTGCTTGGTATGTCATATTCTGTTTAAAATCTGAACCAAGTTAAGTAAATTGAAAAGATTGAGATGGGTTTGCTTGTTAACACCTCACAGTTTCGAGACTGTTTGTCATTGCACTTTGAGTTAAACTCGAGCTGTGTAGTGTATGACCGAAACTGTTGCTTTAAGCTTCTGATTGCTTATGCATAGGCTTCGCACAGTTGGAAAGTTAGGCAATAACAAGCATTCAACCTCTCGCAGTCACATGCTGATTTCTGAACTTGTGTAAATTCACCCTTGCAACTCCGATTAAAATTTGAAATCACAAGTATATGCTTCATTTTTCAATTGGTATCAGCATGATGATTGAACTATGCTAGGGGTAGTTCACCTCATATACATGTTTAGCCCTTGTTTGACTTCCTGTCTATACGTGTCTGTGCTATTTTGATGGTGAATACCTTTTTGGCTGAAAACTGCTCACTTTGCTCATATATTCATAGTTCATATTTGGTGATCAGTTTGAGCCTTTGCTAGCTTTTATGCTTTCCAGTGAGTCATTGGAGCTATACTGTTTAGAGCATCTTTGCATTCTCTCGACTCTATTCCTGAAGCTGCTAACTTGCATTTTGACTCATATGCATTTTGGAAGGGTGAGTCCCTCTCTTGTTGGCACTTTCGTTGGTGCATTTTCTGAGCGGGAGAACATTGCTTTCGGCTCTTCTTGCTTGATGGTGCATTTTCAACTAAGGGGGAGAAATTGCAAATCATTTGCTTGTATGCACTATTCAGGGGGGAGCTTGACCGTAAGGTTTTTCGTATCGAGTTTTCTTTGCTAGTTGTGTTGAGCCTCTGTGCCTCTATCTTGAGGGACTAGCATTTTGCTTTGATTTTTTCAGATTGGTATTTGCTTGCGGTGTTGAGCCTGTTCTACCTCTTCTTGAGGGCTAGCTTTGCTTTGCTTGGTCGCGTCGAGCCGTTGCCCATGTCTTTGGGGACCAAGTTGTTTTGCTCTTTCCACTTGACCTTCTTCGGCTTTGCTATGCTTTTGGGTCATTTGGTCGAGTTCTCTCTTCTCCTTCTTCCTCCTTTTCTTCTTCCATTATGATTTGTGTTGGTAGTTGACAATGCACTCATCAAGGGGGAGATTGCGGATACATGGGTGTATGCCGGGTCTCTGAGTGATGAGTGATTGTCAACTGGGATGATGCGTATGTTCTTTGGCTTGTGTTGTGCAGGTGTCGAGCACGGATGCAGTGATCAGAGGCAAGGTGAAGGTCAAGTAGAGACGTGCCGTGCCGATGGACCGAGAGTGGCGAAGGGCGAACGTGAGGCTTGGACTGAGGGACCGGTGGCCCGAGGATCAGCTGTGGTGGCTGGCAGCCTGGGAGAGCGACGAGCGAAGACTTGCGGTCATGTGTTGCCTGAGTCGTGGACTTGGGGACACGTGTCGGTGGACGGGGTGCACAGGTGGTGCATCTCCTCTACGATGTCGGTTTGGTGGTAGAGCTAGAGAAAAACCATCGGGTGGACGGTTTCCAGGTTTGGGCCTCAAAACCTGGGCGCGGATGGTTTTCGAGTTTGGCCACAAAACTCGAGCTGAGGACAGTTTCTAGGTTTGGGCCTCAAAACTTGGGCGCTGCGGGTTTGCTGAGTTTGGGCCTCAAAACTCAGATGCTGGTGGGCTGGTTTCCCGGTTTGGGCCTCAAAACTGGGGGTTGGCTGTGAAGGCTGGTTTCCCGGTTTGGGCCTCAAAATCGGGGGTGCGACGTCCAGGAAAAGGACGCGGAGCGGTGGCGGCACGTGGCGGCAATCGGGAGGTTGCGTCGAGGCAATGCTACGAGTTGTGCGGGCGTGGCCGTCGGATCTACCTACCACCGAGTTGGTCCAGAATAACCTTAGGGTTTAGCTGGTTCACTCAGTAAGTAGAGAGGGGTAGAATAGGAATAGATTAGGAATTAGGAATAGGTTAAGTAGGGGGAGACATCCTCCTTCCCAAATATCTCAGTTCATTTGCTCTTTGCACTTAGGGTTTCCTGCTCTCCCAATCCCCTGCTGTAGCTAGCTGAGATCCGCAGAGAACCATACCTCTGTGTACTGGAGACTTTGAGGAAGTGAGGCCGTAACCTCACTGTTGTAGCGTGTGCTAACCACACGGTTGTAGATCGATGTGTTCATTCGCGTTTTGGTTCGTGTTCTTCGCGTTCTTCGTTTCTCCACGATTTTCCCGTCACTCGATCTCTATCCCTACTGGGTCTTTGTGAAATCCGTTTGAATCAACTTGTTTGTATTTGAAAGGAGATCATTTCCTCCGAAGGAATTTTTCTAACTCCTTATGAACAAGTAGATCAGGTTGATTTCATTTTCGTGGCGCTTTTTCGTTCTTCCTGTTCCCCTCTTGATTTCCCGGTGTTGGAGTTGATTTGAGCAGATGATTTCTTGGGGATAGTCTCCTAACTACTCCGTGATCATCCTCTCCAAGTTTGGGAACGTGGGATTTTGGATTGAATCGATTTGGAGAAGATTTGGGTAAAGGCCGACCAAAATCGCCCTCACTGGGAGTTGGCGGACAGTCCGCCGTTCCAGTCGCGGACAGTCCGCGCGTCGGGGACGAGCCGGACCAGTGGCCCTGTTCTTCGGCTGTTTGGCTTTTTCTTAACCGGCGGACAGTCCGCAGGTGTAGGTCGCGGACAGTCCGGGAAAGTCTAGAGGACTTTCAGTTGCACTGTTGTTTTGCGTTTTCTGCCGGCGGACAGTCCGCCAGTGAACCGCGGACAGTCCGGCCTTGGGCGGACAGTCCGGGACTCTAGGTCTGGACAATCTGGAATTTGGCTGAAGCTTCCGGTTGTGTGCGTTTGCTCTCTCGGCTTCCTCGCTTGGTTTTCGGACTTCGCGTTTGGCCTTGTAGTTGACCAAGGAACCTCTCTAGGTATCTTTGCTACTTGTTAGCATCGGTATTTGGAGATTTCTCGACGTAGCCGTCTATCTACGTTCGAGACTTGGTTTTTGAGGGTCGAACTTGTTCGAGTGCTTTTGCCGTTTGGTTCGCAATCGTCTTGTGGTGCCTCGCTGTGATCCTAGAGATCATCCACCCTCTTCCAAGGGTCGTGGGCATCACGGTTTCGGTCATAGCTCTTGGGGGTTGATTTTGGGACATTTGGCCAATGTTTCGAGAGAAATTTTTGAGCTCCCATTCACCCCCCCTCTGGTCGCCTTGCTAGTGCTTTCTGGGTCCTTCAGATAAAGCGTGTCTAACATCTTGGGGTTCAAAATCAGCAACAAATGCAGAATGAGCAAAGTGAGAGATTTGTTGTGACCTAGACCGAGTGACGCGTTCGTGGATGTCGCTGATCATCTGTCGAGGAGGGTGTTGGCGCTGAATGTGTCATGGCGCCTCCCTTGCTGAAGTAACCTCCCCATCAACAATGGTTGGTGCCTCCTCGGGTACAAGCGGTACAGCCCGAGGTGGTGGATCACATGGCCCCCATGTAGTAGAGGAAGAAGGGTCGGGGCCGCGTGCAGTCGTGGTCGAAGTCGACTCAATCGGCACCGCGGGTGGAGGAAATGCTGGATCATCCATCCCTTCAGCACCTTCTTCCTCATCATCAAAAAGAGGTTCTCCAACCTCATGATCACCTGCACGCTCAAAACTAGAAGAAGGACAAAACACAGTCTCGTCGAAGGTGACATCAGATGTCTCCATGACTCGGTTGGTATCGAGGTTAAGTACACGATATGCGCGAGTATGATTTCCATAACCCAAAAATACACTGTCAGAAGAGCGAGACTCAAACTTGTCCAAGTTACCTTTCTTGAGTATAAAACAGTGGCAACCAAAAACTCTAAAATAACTCACTTTGGGTTGCTTCCCAAATCGCAACTCATAAGAAGTTTTCTTCAAGAAAGCACAGAGAAAAATGCGATTGGAAATATAGCATGCAGTGTTTATAGCCTCGGCCCAATACCGCCAAGGAGTCCTATGCTCATCGAGCATCATCCTGGCCATATCTACAAGGGTCCGATTTTTCCTCTCTACAACACCATTTTGTGGCGGTGTGTAGGGGGAAGAAAACTGATGCTCCAAACCCAAAGAGTTACAAAACTTCTCAAAATCCAAGTTCTTAAACTCGGAACCATTATCGCTACGAATAGCTCTCATAGAGTTCTTAGGGAACTCGTTCTGAAGTCGCAAGATCAAATTGCGAACAAAAGTGAAAGTCTCAGTTTTCTCAGCTAAACAGAAAACCCACGAATATCT
The DNA here is from genome assembly GCA_009763385.1 of Coix lacryma-jobi var. lacryma-jobi. Classification (NCBI taxonomy): domain Eukaryota; kingdom Viridiplantae; phylum Streptophyta; class Magnoliopsida; order Poales; family Poaceae; genus Coix; species Coix lacryma-jobi. Next base: position 94,891,226 of record CM019826.1, on the reverse strand, counting down.
CGATAAGTCATCAACAACAACAAGCACATACCACTTCCCACCAACCTTACTCACCTGAGCCGGACCGACAAGGTCCATATGTAAAAGCTCTCTAGGGCGCTTGGTCATAACTTGGTTAACATGGTGGTGGGGAGCGTCTACCATTTTCCCATGTCTACAAGAATGGCAAACAAGATCCTTCTCCATGGGCAATCCTCGGATTAAGCCAAGTGAACTAAGCCTTGCAAGGAAGTCGAAGCTCAAATGACCTAGTCTCCTATGCCACTTCCAAAGATCGGAGGAGGAAGGTCCAGCCAAAAGACAACGAGAAATTTCAAACAACTCCGAGAAATTCGCACGAAAGACTTTCCCAAAGGGCGAAATCAAACACACAAGATTGCCCTGAGGATCTAAAATACGACTGAGCAGCTTAAAATGAATCTCATAGTCATCATCAAAGTGTTGCGAAACAGAAAGAAGGTTAAAATGCAAGTTAGAAACAAGAGCAACATCATGCAACACAAAGTGCTCATTAACTCGCACAGACCCACGAGACAACACTTTACCTTTGCTATTGTCGCGGAAGGTGATAAACTCCTTTCCGGCAACAGTACTAAGACTGGAGAACCACTTGGCGTTTCCGGTCATATGCCTGGAGCACCCGGAATCCACCAACCAAATGTCCTTCAATCGTTTTACCTACATCAATAAAAATACATAGGGTGAGCATACGGTCCAACACTAGGGTGAGTAAAATGGGAAGTGTACCAGTGTTGGGCCGACTGCTCAAAACAACGGTTAGTAGCAAAACCATTCCTAGCACGCCTACGGGGGAAGCGATCACCACGTATAGGAAAATGTGGTCCGCTAAGGGAAGAGAGTCCATCGCGATACTCAAAACACGGTGGGGAGTAACGCTCAACAGCAAAGCCACCGCCACGGGGTCCATAGCCAACAAAAGCAGGCTCCTGTCGGGCACGACCTCCTTGCGGCCTAGGACCTTGAGGCATTGGACCTCTAGGCCTAGCAGCTCTCCTTTGAACATTCGGCATATGTACATCATGGAAAGGATGGTACATGTCTGTGTTGTTCATCTCCTTTGCACGGCGCTCCTCTCTCTTGCGCCGAAAGCAAAACTCCCTCAAGTGTCCTTCTCTCCCACAGTGCTCACAGAGGTACCTCACCGCTCTCATAGGGGGTTGTTGGCACTCATGGTAGTGGGTGTGGATCACTTGGCCTTTTTGTGGCATGAGCTCCTCTTGGATAGGTGGCATTGTGTCTAGTTTGTTCCTTAGGTGGTTGGGTTTAGGAGACCGCACTTGTTTCTTTGGTGGAGCTCTCGGAGGTTCCTCATACACTCCATCTTTGGTGTTAGAATTAAGAGGCTCTTTGGTTGGTATCTTGGTAAGTTTGGGAGTAGTGGTGGAGTTGGGCTTCTCAATCGGGTTAAGACCACTAGACTCTCCAATCTTGTCAAAAGAAGCAACACTCTCCATCCCCTGAGCAAAGCTTACAGCTGGACCTCCAGCAACATGCTTGAATTGGGCAATCATCATCCCAAGCTGCGGCTCACCACAAGACACCCATGATAAGATGGTCCGAAGGTATGTGTTTTCTTCCTCGGTTTGCATCTTGTCATGCTTCACATTTGCAATCTTCATCTCCAAACCCTCGCACAAAGCACATCTAGACACACAAGTGCTACCCGAGCTGGCCTTCTCAAGAGACACAATCTTGGCATTCTTCTTTGCCAACTCGGATTGCAAGCCTGCACATGACTTGCACGCACCCAGCAACCCTGGTCTAGCCTTCAGCTCATCCATCTCCCCAACCAAAGCAACACACTTCACCCTTAGAGTGAGAAGGTCAGTCATGTGCTTGGAGCACATGTCACACTCATCCTCCTCGGTGACAACAATGATGGACTTGACAGATTCAAGTTCCCTCACTGCATCCTCCCACTTCGTCCTAAACTCCTTTCTCTCCCTAGCGGCAAGCCTAAGCAGTTTATCTTGACTAAGGAGAGCAGCAGTAAGCTTGTCAACCTCAGTAGAGAGTTCGTCAGGAGTTTGAGATACATGGGAGGTGTCGTCATCGTCGTCGTTGTTCCGAGGGATCTCCTCTAGCTCACCGTTGACTTCATCACTGAGGGCCATGGTGCAGAAGCCCCCGTTGTCGGTGAAGAAACAAAAACCGTTCAGCTTGTCCTCGATCTTCTTCTTCTTCTCGGACTCGTCATCGCTTGATGCAGCGGAGTCGTCATCCGAGTCGTCGACGTCGCTGAGAGTGGCGAAGAAGGCACGCTGCTCAACCTGGGCCTTCTCCAAGTAATTCTCCTTGATGTACTCCTTGTTGAAGCCGCCCCTCCGCTTGTGCTTGGCGGGGACGTACTTCTCCTTGCGCTTGCCGGAGTTTTGTGGCCCAAACTCGGAAACCGGCTAGGGCCCAGGTTTTGAGGCCCAAACCTGGAAATCGTCCTCAGCCTGAGTTTTGTGGTCCAAACTCGGAAACCGGCCGCACCCAGGTTTTGAGGCCCAAACCTGGAAACCGTCCACTCGGTGGTTTTTCTGTGGCTCAACCACCAAACCGAGCCGTAGAGGGGATGCACCGCCTGTGCACCCCGTCCACACGCACGTCTTCACTTGTCACTGTCCCAGGCTGTCAGCCACTACGGCTGATCCTCAGGCCACCGGTCCGTCAGTCCAAGCCTCACGTCCGCCCTTCACCGCTCCGGGTCCATCGACACGACACGTCTCTACTTGACCTTAACCTTGCCTTTGATCACCGTATCCGTGCTCATCACCTGCACAACACAAGCCAAAGAACATGCGCATCATCCCAGTTGATAATCACTCATCGTCTCAAGATCCGGCATACACCCATGTATCCGCAGCGTCCGTGGCCGGCCCCCCAATCCCCCACTCGGCTAGTCAGTTGTCGGCTCCCCAATTCCCCATTCCCAAATCCCTAACCCTAATCGTCTGCATCCATCGGCCGCCGGCCGCTGCTGCTCTCTGGCTCTTGCGCTTGCGCAAGCGTGACTGCACCTCTTTGGCTCTTCCTCTCTTAGTCTCTCTCTGCCAGTCCGCCTTGTTGCGAACACAAGGTTGATATGTGCCCTTGTGGTTCCCTTCCTAAGTGATGAGCGATCAGTCAACAGGCTCACCGGAAGGGGTGAGAGGCAACATGTCTCTTGGCTGTGTTGATGTGCAGGTGTGGAGCTTGGAGACGGTGGTCGAAGGTGAGGTGAAGGTCAAGTAGAGACGTGCTATGCCACGGACCGAGAGTGGTGAAGGGCGAACGTGAGGCTTGGACCGACGGGCCGTGAGACCTGAGGACTAGCTGTGGTAGCTGATACGTGGCATCGACAAGCAAGAGCACATGGGGATGTGTGGTGCATCGGCCGAGTCGGGAGGAAGGTGATGGCATCGTGACACTTGGCGGGAGGCCAAGAAGCAAGGCGAATGCACTGTGCCCGGCGTGGAGGCTGGACATGCTCCGACATCGGTGCTGGAACTCGGGGTGTGCGAACCACATCCCGTCTACGACGCGGGTTTTGTAGTTGAGCCTCGAGAAACTACCCTTGACGGTTTCCGAGTTTGGGCCATAAAACTCAGGGCGGTGGGTTTCCGAGTTTGTGCCTCAAAACTCGGTTAGGACGGTTTCCAGGTTTGGGCCTCAAAACCTGGGCTGGCGGGTTTCTGAGTTTGGTCCACAAAACTCAGCCGGAGGACAGGTTTCCCGGTTTCAGCCTCAAAACCAGGGGGAGGTCCAGAAAGGACGGTCGACGCGTGGCGGCGTGGAGAGGCTAGCACAGCGGCGAAGCTATCCACGAGGAAGGCGCGGCGGTCAACAGGACGGCACGTGGCGGCATCCTGAGGCTTGCGTCGAGGCAAAGCTAAGGATGAGGAACGCGCAAGACCGTTGGATCGCGACTCTTCAGAGTTGGACCGGGATACCCCTAGGGTTGGTGAAGGGTCGAGATGGCGGACTAGAGGGGGGTGAATAGTCCTTTCTAAAAATAATCGCACCGGCGAAACAAATGCGGAATTAAAACTATCGGTCTAGCCAAGACTACACCCCTATACTTATACTCTATGACACCTTACAAAAGATCCTAAACAAAGCAAATAAGGTGTCGGGCTAGCTAGAGCTCACCTAAACAATTCTAGCTTGCAAGGTTACACAAACCTAAGCAACTAGTACTCAATCAATCGGGGAGCTCCTACACATGCCACTAAGCAAAAGCACAAAGCCTAAGCTCACTAGCAATGCTCAATAACAAGGCAACACAAGCCAAATTAGAGAGCTCAACTTAGCTACACAAACTAAGCAATGTGACTAGCAAGACTACAAGTCAACTAGTCACTCACGGGATCAACTTCTATGCTACACAAGCAAGGAAGGTAACTAGGAAGCTACACAAGCTAACTAATTACTAGAGCAACAACACTAGCACATGTATATGGACAAGTAAATACAAGCTAGTGAAAAGAGTTTGCAAACCACCGAGAAGATGAACACGAAGTTGACATGGTGATTTTTCTCCCGAGGTTCACTTGGTTGCCACTGAGCTAGTCCCCATTGTGTCGACCACACACTTTGGTAGTTCGGCAGCTAATAGGCACCACACCTAGATCGACAATCGAGCGCCGCAAGAACTCACCCACAAGTGAGGGTAACTCAATGACACGCGCAATCCACTAGAGTTGCTCTTCGCGATCCCCGCGGGGCGAGCACAATGCCCCTCACAATCCTTCTCCGGAGCCACGCACAATCTTCACGCGGGCTTCACGACGGAGACTCGATCACCAAGTCGTCTAGGAGGTGGCAACCTCCAAGAGTAACAAGCACCACCGGCTTGCAACACGAACACCTAGTGCCACTCGATGCATTCTCTCAATGCAACGCACTAGGGATCACTCACTCGCAATAGATTCGCTCACTAGCAAGCACAAGCGAGTTAGAGGACTCTCTAGCACATCCACACAGGCCACCAAGGCTTTGGAGTGCTTGGCTCAGCTCCGCGGCCAGCCCACGGCCGACCTCAACCGCTATATATAGAACGGGCGAAAGCAACTAACAGTTCCCCACTTTTTCCCGAGCTCCACGAAGACCGCCGGTACAACTGGTGCGCACTACCGGTACTACCGGTGAGCGGGCATGTACTACCGGTCTCGGACCGGTACTTCCGCTTCACACTTCACTCCTCAGCCCAATGGCTACTTCTATTGATCGGTACCTCTGGTTCTTGACCGGTACTACCGCTCGCAGGGCCGGTACTACCGGTCAACCACCGGTACTACCGGTCAACCACCGGTACTTCTGGTCAACCCCTTAGACGCCCGTTGGAAGAAACTAGGCACGAAACAGGACTCTCCGAGCCCCGATCGGTACTACCGTCCCCCGGAGCGGTACTACCACCCCTGGGACCGTTACTACCGCCCCTGGACCAGTACTACCGCTCGTCCCTCGGTAGTACCGCTACCAGCCGTAGCTCGGCGCTAAAACGGCCATAACTCTTCGCTCCGAACACCGATTTCAATGATCTTGGAAATTTTGTAAAGCTTATTCAGAGGGCTACGCAACCCACATGAATACACAATCCAAAACACAAAGGATTAGAACAGATTTCCAATCCAAGATCAAACGCTTCTCTTTTTCCACCAAGGTTTTCTTCAAAAAACTTCTCCGAGTTGATCAAATTCAACTCCAACACCTTCTCCTTTGCAAATGTGCCAACACCACCAAGTGTACACCATCATGTGCATGTGTGTTAGCATTTTCAAAATCATTTTCAAAGGATTTTCACTTTCACTCACCACGCCACTCGATCCTAGCAACATCGCAAAGTTAGATCGCTCAAGTGGCACTAGATGACCGATATGCAAACAAGTTTGCTCTTCTTGATAGTACGACCATCTATCCTAAACCCGGTCATAATCTTCTCTACACACCTATGACCGGTGAAATTAAATGCCCTACAAATATACCTTTGTCTTGCGCATTCCATTTCATCTCCTTCATTGTTGATGCAACACATGCACCAACCTAGCATCAAATGATATGATCCACTTCATATCATCACATAGCCTCCATGTTCCATCGATCTTGACCTCACTTGCTCTTCACCATTGCTTTGGTCCTTCGGCGCCAAGTCTTTCTTAAGCCTCCCGACACTCGGTACCAACGGCTTCAAAGCCTCCAACTTGCCCTTCACCTTCGCAATCGATCCATCAAGCCAAGTCTTGCCTTGATCTTCACCATCTTAGCCACATGACCACATGTCATGTCACATGAAATAAGCTCCTTCATCACATGTGTACTTGTGGACTAATCTCCTGTGTATCTCATATAAGCACAATTAGTCCACCTAAAGTTGTCACTCAATTACCAAAACCAAACTAGGACCTTTCAATCTCCCCCTTTTTGGTAATTGATGACAACTCTACAAAGATATGGAAATTAAGCTTTTTATGATTCTATGTTACTTATCCAACATTAAGACCATATGAGAGAATTTGGATAAGCACCATACAACCCGACTTTGTAGTGTTAACTCCCCCTACATGTGTGCTCAAATGGTTTGGTTTCAAGCTTGCACACATGAATAAATATGAAATTTGTGGGAGTGTTAGCACTACTAAGTGATGCTAAGGTATACAAAATAGAAATGTACCTTTGAAGGGTGTATACCACATTTTAAATCATCCTTAGCATCAACCTTGCTAGAAACAAGTGAAACTAGATACCACGTGAGATCAACATTATAATCAAGGTTCTAGTTATCACTTGTTACACTAAGACTATGCTCTAAATATCAATAGAAGGAAAAACAATCATTATTCATGTCTTAGCTATAGCAAGTATTTCACACAAGCATATAATAATTTAGAACATATGCAATGCAAGCAAAGAAATGTAATGCACAACCGAATGCATCAAACATGTATTCATGAGCTTGCTCCCCCTACTTGTGTGCTCTCTTTGTCCAAGAATTGTGATCCTTTTCCATTGTTCAATCTTGCTCCCTTTTGATCCATGTCCATCTTCTTTACTTGTTTTCTCCCCCATTGTCCTTCACATATCACAACTGACATATCTTTGCCACAATTTCTCCCCCTTTGTCATCAATGACCATAAAAGGTATGCTCTCTTCTCACAAAGGGTGACACTAGGGTAGATAGGTGAGACTTGAATCTTGCATTTTTGATGGACACCACCATATCTGTTGGAATGACACCATGTGTAGGATCTTTGACCTTGATACCAATAGGTGGGGCAACTCCCCTATGTCATAGCATGGGTCATCCAATTGATAAGCTTGAACTCTTGTTGGTGAGGGATGTGACAGAACCGACCAGTTTATAAGAGCACAAGTGCAAAAACCTCTGCCGAAACAGCTGAATTAGCACACTTAAGCCCATATAAACCCGGTAGTCCGGAAATCTCGAAGCATTTCAAACATTTCCAACATCTCAACCAAGATCGCATGGTCAAGCAAATACAAATCATGTCCACGAAGCTTTGCAGCGGAAATAATATTACAATAGAGTTCACAAATAATAATACAAGTTGAGTTCCACTTAATTTAGAAGAACAACATAGCTTTGAAATAAATACCATAACATAAGTTGAAATACTTTGCTAGCTTGAGTGACATCCTCCAACAACAGCATAAGAGAAGAAGTATGGAACTGCCGAGCCCACCGGCACTGGCCATCACCTTTCGGCAGGCCTAACCTTCACCTGCAACAAGGTGGGATAATCAACATTAGAGTATTAGCAGTCACTTGGCTAATTAATCAAGCAAGAGTGGTTATTTCATCAATAGCCTTTCAGATTCAGTACCATAACCATCTTTAATTCCATAAGTTACTACGATAACACATGCCCAGTCAAGTTACTCACTGTCCAGGAGCGATGGCGATTATAATCGATTCCTACCCAGCTGGGGATAAAATGTCGCACACTCGCCCGATCACACCTGCGCTCAGTAGCCGTCGGCTGCCACTCAGGAGATTCGAGAACACAATTCGCGGGACGGCCATGGGCCCTTCTACACCGGGGGTTATCTCAGTACCAGGTCGCTCAAGCTATAGCTGTGCACGGTCATGCCAGGTCGATCAGGCCCTGCCTGCCCTCGGACCATGCCAGGTTGTTCAGAATAGTTGCCCATGGTACAGCTGAGGCCCTGGGTGTTAGGCGTCAACATCTCCATCACCGGCTCGAATAACCTTACTCGGCTTCACGGGAGGTACTCCGACCTACTCCGTTAAGTGATTGACGCGTTCAAAATGACTGACGTGTGCCTTCGTCGGGTCCTAATCGACACAGACGGGAGACTACCAGCACATAGAACCCATGTCCTGCTGCTCCTACATCCCGCCCGGTCTCAAATTAATTATCACATGGTTATCTCCATGATAGCACCAGGCTAGTCATGATCAGTATCCACCTATATGCGGGAGACAGGAAATCACCCGACTTTTACCGGTCTAAGCAGGGCTAAGCATATAAACGAGCCTAGACCTAGCCGGGATATCAAGATAATATTTGCTGGTGGAAAGGATTAGTAAGTAATGCATCAACGGTATCATTCAACTCCAATAACTTAATGCAACAATCATTATATTGACTCGATTGCATTTATAAAAGAATGGTAGGAGACTTAGAATGCTCCGAGGCTTGCCTGGGACACAACACTTAAGCTAGTGTTAGTTAGCAGCATCTTCGGGAACGTCACCACTACAACAACTTGTGGTTCACCAACACCATCATCTTCGAGTGATCAACAAACCATCATCCTGAGGTCTGGCTCCATCACCACGTCCTCCGCTTGATGTTCACCATCTATCGCACCTAAGATGGGATGCACAATGCATATGTATGAATGCATAGAAATTATACATAAAACACGTAGCACAAGCTACCACTAGAAATCACTTGGCATAAGTACTATTATCAAGCATTCATCATGGTTTCACATAAGCAATCGGGATAACTTAGCACACCTCTAAGCACATTGCACAAACAAGTAATAGAGCACAAACACAAACTCTGAATGATAGGACAACAGTCCACTCTTTTAATCATAACCTTCTCATGCTACAGACCTCCAAACAAAGTGCACTAAGACTTTCTGAAAGGCTAACAAGATTAGCTACAACTTTGTTATTTACCACAAGAGCTAATTCAAAGGCTATCTATCTCAAAAATAGATAACTATGCAGCTCGGTCCAACTGTTGGACAGCAGGACTGACAGAGCTTCAGAGAAGCATAACTCAAGATACAGACATCACATGAGAATGCAATTAGCCATTATGGAAAGCTTACAAGGTTATCTAAACCTTTATTATTATTATTATCTCAAGGTGAATTAATCATTAACAAAGTCAAACAACATGATTAGAGCAGCTTTGCCACACTTGGACAGAACTAGCCACACATCAACAACAGTAACTTAAAACAACCATAACTACAGATCTATAGCACCTGAGAACTTGCCCCTAGACTTTTTAGAAATGTTATTAAGTTGTCTACAAATCATCTATAATCATCTTAAGATGATTCATAAGTTAACAAGGTCTAATTAGTATAATTAGGCGCCTCTGTCCAGACTTGGACAAATTTACTCATCTACACTAAAACAGCTATAACTCAAGTTATAGAACTCCAACAAACAGAATCTAAGACAATTTAGAAAGATTATGAAAAGTACTACAACTCTTCTATAAACACCTAAGCATGAATCATAACATAACTTGGTGTAACAAGCCAAACATTCAGATCTGGACAGAATGTAGGCAAAACTTGACAGGAATCTTACAACAGCCATATCTCTTAAACTATTAAGCCTATGGCCATGCAATTTGGTGACAAGCAAGATTAAGACGTTATCTACGACTTTCATATACAACACTTTCACAGCAAACATTATTATCGTAATGAAAACATGCACACAACACAAACTCCACATGCAGCCATTTCAGCAATTTAGTAAATCCACTTTGCTAATTATTTGGTTAACATATGAGCACACATATAAGCTATAAACAACATACAATGCTTATAAACATGAGCACACATAATTTACCTCAGATCAATATGCAACAAGGACAAGCACAGAAATATATACATATTGATCCATTGCTATATTCCTATTAACTAGATAATTATTAAACATAGGCATTATCTTTAAGTGATATTGCACATATATAGTTTCAGCCTCATATTTTTACATTTGATAGACAATGTCAAATCATGACTACTGTAAAAATATCACATGCCTAGGTATTATAATTTAATTATTAAAAACATGGCAAGTTTAATTCACAAAAATGCATGTGAGAGCAAAATAAATCTACAAATCACATTTCCTGCAAACACATGGCCATGATAAAATTACCTAAGCTACCACAACATCATATAAAGGCAGTAGAACCATAATTTCTATTTTTACTTGCAAACATTTATCACAAACCATTTTAATCCATTTAATGAGCCGAGAACAAGATAAATTCATAACTAATTCATACATGCACCAAAAATTTTGAAATTTTTATCATAGCATACACATAATATGAGGAGCCTACCATAAAAATTTCATATAAAGAAAGCAATACAACAGTAGGTATCATTTTCTTCCTATTTAAACCTTTTTAACTCAAATCAATCATCACAGCAGAAACTTTCCACTAACACATATTATTTTATACATCCACTGGACAGAGATTTCCACAAGGATTCCAAAAAGTCCATATATGCAATTTTTAGACAAACACACAATTTATTATGCATTTTACAAATTTCATCCAGATTTGCCAATTAATTAAAAACGAAAATAAAAACTGTTTTTGCATCTGGAACCCCTGGATCTGCACAAATCAACCAAGGACTAGTTAGTAAATCTAATGAGTCATGCAACTTAACACAAAAACACCTATAAAGAGTTTCAGCTTCGCTCCTTGTTTTCACGGCAAATCGTCGGGAGATCGACGAGTGATGGCCGGCTCCGGGAAGGGAATGTCGGGCTTCAAGAGTTAGGGTTTGGGGCTGGGCTGGCTGGCTGGCTGCTGCTCGATGCCGCCTTGGCTGCTGGCGCCCTGATTGTTGCGGCCTGCTGCCCCTGCAGCGGCGGCCAGGGAAGGCCGCGACCTGAAGGCCATGCGACTTGAAGGTCGCGGCTTCGGGCGGACCGAAGAAATTAGCCGGTGGAAGAGAGGAGAAAGGAAGGAAAGGAGAGGGAGCGCCAGCTGCTGGTACTTGCTCGAGCCAGGAAGAGGAGCAGGGAGAAGGCCGGCCATGGAGGTAGGAACAGGGAGAGGTGCCATGGATGGAGAAGGGAGCTGCTGCCTTTGCTGTTCAACCATGGAGAGGAAGAACAGGGAGGGGAAACAGAGAGAGAGGGGGAAGAAAGGACCGAGGGGGAGAGGAGAGCTGGCCTCGACCGTTTTGGTCGGAGGGAGCAGGGGCGCGGCCTCGGGAGGAGGCCGGTCGGCCACGGCCAAAAGTGCCGTCAAATTTTTCCCCAAAATTTCTTTCAAAAATGGCAAGTTTTCGGAAACTTTCGGTCAAACTCTAAAATTGCAAACACTGCTCAAACGGACTCCGATTTTGATGAAACTAATTTTGTTGTCGTCGTCTCGCCGAGTACTCCAACTTTCATTAAAGGCAGTTGTTCAGATTCCCGATGGTTTGCCCGGTAACGATCGTCGACGGCCGCTTCGCGGTGACCGAAATTCCAATTTCGCAGTATAGACTTAACCAGTTTCCGGAACCTGAAAATTGCGTTGTATCTCATCTTGCGAGCTCGTTTTCACTATTTTTGGCAGCGATCCAGGTCTCGGCCATAAAACGAAATTTGTTCCTTTCGATCTGTACAACAACTTTCGTTTAAGGCGCACTGACATGCGAACATCCAAAAATACCGTTCAACGCTGGTTAAAGCAGTCACCCGGTAGGATACGAATTAGGGTTTCTCGTCGGTCGGAACATTTTCCGGTCATCTGCTCAACACGGAACTTTCATAAATTTTGACCGTGAGTTCATATATAGTTGATCGGGCATAATTGCAACACTTGGTTGAACCCGAATGATTTTCTTCCGTTAATTAGTCAGCACTGGCAAAGCTGCGACTCGTCATTTCATGTAACTTTTTGATTCCAAACTTCACGAAACTTTTTCACCAATTACTATAGACAGGAATGGAGGTGGGTCATATGAAAAATCCATGTTTAGCATAAATCCTGAATATTCATAAATTAGCAGTTGTTATTAACTAGCTCTGTTAAATAAATTCCTGAATGAATCAAATTGAGGTTCTGCCTCTGAGATTGATCCTGACACTTCGGTCATCACTGACTAACCTTGAACTTAGTCCTTCATCATCGCTTGATATACCAGGTCCGTGCTCAACTGACGACGAACACCCGGGGTGTTACAAGGGATGCTTTGCTTGATTTGATCACTTGAAGTCGTGTAGGATACCTCTTGAATGAAAGTTTAAACTTGATATCCATTTGCATTGTTGTCTTCTTCTTGAACTCTTGTGATCTTCATGAGCTTTTCTTTTGTGACTTGAACTAGCAAATTTGCACAAGATATCTAACTCGATTTGCTCTAGAGTAAGCTTCTTCACACATCTTTCAATGGTTATCTTACTCACGTTGAATTAGACACTTAAAAATGCTCATCTTCTAGATCAAGTACTTAGGTTCACTAGCTCATGAACAAATCCATATACTAACCACTAGATCATATAATCAATCAAGCAATAGTGGTAGGCTATGAATTTAAACTTTTCATTTGTTATGCATGATCCTATTGAGCATGTACTATATATTCACTAACCGCATACTAGTAAGAGATAAAATGATCATGCACATTACAATGATACCTTTGCTATCTTGGAGTAGAGGATAGTCATTAGATTCCAATTAAGCTCCGCAATAGCAATGTGAAGTCCATGGTGAAGACCAATAGGTACCAATTGATAGAACAAATATTCATCTGTATGATCAAGTGCACTAGCTTGACACTTGTATGTTGTAGCACTTGGACTTCACTTTATTTGACATGGCATTGGGATATAGATTGCACTAGGCTTCATTGCTTGACACAATCATATGATGATCAATATGAATTCAATTGAATCAAGCCTCCAATGCCGATGGTACCTACAATCAATCATCCACTTTTTGATGGTACCCAAACTAGTTTGGGTCCTCTCAAGTTAGGAGCAATATACTTAGGCATTGCCTTAGTATGAGTAGCGGGATGTTTTGCAATAGCAACCAATGAGGTACCATTGTCATCCTTTCTAAGCACAATATTATCATTAATTGAGATGGGCTTAGAAGTGTTACCTAGGGGACATGAATTAGCCATGTGTCCCCTTTCCCGGCATGAGTAGCAAACTCTCTTGGATTGAGCCTTTTCTTCCTTGCTCATGTGTTGCTTCTCATTGCCTTGCCTCTCATGAGTTGCTTGAGCCTTCTTCTCAAGCTTGGTAGGACACTTCGAGGCAAAGTGTCCCATATCATCACATTTGTAGCACTTGATGTGAGCCAAATCTTTCTTCTCATCCTGATTCTTGCTCATCATCATCTTGGCATCTTGGATATGAGTTGGATGCCTTGCTCTTCCGCCCCTTCTTGTTTTCTCATGCCAATACATGAGGCTTCTTGATTGGGCAATGCTTAGCAAAGTGTCCCATTTCATGGCACCGGTAGCACATGAAATGAGATAGCTTCTCTACTTCTTGCTTCTTCATTTCTTTTTCATTTCTTCTCTTGCCCCATCTCTTGCCTTTGACATTTGCTCTTGTTGAAGCCAATGCTACTCTTGTCACCATAGGTTCTTTGGTTGTTCAACATGTGCTCAATGGTGACTTTTGAGTGGTAACACCTCTCTAACTTGTTGCTCAAATTCTTCACTTCACTTTTGAGCTCATTGTTCTCCTTCAAAAGGTTAGTCTCACAAGACATAGAAGTAGAACAAGCATCTATATGTGAAGAACATGGCATAGATAACAAATCATCACAAGAGGTGGATACATGCCTCTTGCCTACATCACAAGGGTTAGCAATATTATGTGATTGATCATTTGACCCAAGTGATGAGCTCTCACTAGTTTTAGTTTCTTCATTAGAAAGCTTCTTAGTGAGAAAAGCATGGTCTTGTACCAAGTTGTCATGAGCAACACTAAGTTCTTCATGAGTTAATTTAAGCTCCTCATGTGAACAAGTAGTAACATAAAGTAGATGCTTTTGTTGTTCACATGTGTTTCTTAGAAATGAGTTTTCATTTTCTAATTTCATTGTTTTAGTTTTCTCATTTTCTAAAAACATGGTCATGCTAGCAAGTTTACCTACAAGCTCATCATATGAATCAACATGATCAACCACATTAGCTTTTTGTATCTTTGTGTCACCTTGTGACATGAAGCAATGTGGTGATGTAGGAGAGCTTGTAGTAGCACCACGATCGTCAACCAAACATGATCCATCAACATCATCAAGTGTGCTTGGAGTAGAATCATTACTTACAACACTTGAATCATCACCATCAACCTTGTCAAGTGTGTTTGTGGATTGATCATCATCATCACCACTTGACCATGAGGTGGAGCAATCCTCCACAACCACCAAGTTGTGGTCATGCTCAACATCCTCATGCGCAACTTCCTTTGATTCATCATTCTTGATGTTGCCATCAACCCATGTGGAAGAGTCACCGAAAGTATGCTTCACTGACTCCCACAACACATGGGCGGTTCCTTTGTGGTTCACCTTGCCAAAACACTCAAAGCTCATAGCATGAATAATAAACATGAAAGCTTCTCCATCAAGATCAAAGAGAACCTTTTGAGCTTTGGTGAGATTCTTATGGTCCAAGACATGACTGAGACCACTAGTGATAATCCACCAAAACTTTGGCCCCTTTGCACGAAAATGATCAAGCATATGACGTTTCCACGGTGCAAAGTGTGTGCCATCAAATATATGTGTATCACACACATCATCTAGCCCACTAGACGCCATCCTCTCAGGTCGGTGAAGACCACAAATGAGAGACCTCGCTCTGATACCAATTGAAGGATCGAGATGGCGGACTAGAGGGGGGTGAATAGTCCTTTCTAAAAATAACTGCACCGGCTAACCGAAACAAATGCGGAATTAAAACTATCGTTCTAGCCAAGACTACACCCCTCTACTTATACTCTATGACACCTAACAAAAGGTCCTAAACAAAGCAAATAAGGTGTCGGGCTAGCTAGAGCTCACCTAAACAATTCTAGCTTGCAAGGTTACACAAACTTAAGCAACTAGTACTCAATCAATCGGCGAGCTCCTACACATGCCACTAAGCAAAAGCACAAAGCCTAAGCTCACTAGCAATGCTCAATAACAAGGCTACACAAGCCAAATTAGAGAGCTCAACTTAGCTACACAAACTAAGCAATGTGACTAGCAAGACTACAAGTCAACTAGTCACTCACGGGATCAACTTCTATGCTACACAAGCAAGGAAGGTAACTAGGAAGCTACACAAGCTAACTAATTACTAGAGCAACAACACTAGCACATGTATATGAACAAGTAAATACAAGCTAGTGAAAAGAGTTTGCAAACCACCGAGAAGATGAACACAAAGTTGACACGGTGATTTTTCTCCCGAGGTTCACTTGGTTGCCACCGAGCTAGTCCCCATTGTGTCGACCACACAGTTTGGTAGTTCGGCGGCTAATAGGAACCACACCTAGCTCGACACTCGAGCGCCGCAAGAACTCACCCACAAGTGAGGGTAACTCAATGACACGTGCAATCCACTAGAGTTGCTCTTCGTGATACCCACGGGGCGAGCACAATGCCCCTCACAATCCTTCTCCGGAGCCACGCACAATCTTCACGCGGGCTTCACGACGGAGACTCGATCACCAAGCTGTCTAGGAGGTGGCAACCTCCAAGAGTAACAAGCACCACTGGCTTGCAACACGAACACCTAGTGCCACTCGATGCAATCTCTCAATGCAACGCACTAGGGATCACTCACTTGAAATAAATTCGCTCACTAGCAAGCACAAGCGAGTTAGAGGGCTCTCTAGCACATCCACACAAGCCACCAAGGCTTTGGAGTGCTTGGCTCAGCTCCGCGGCTAGCCCACGGCCGACTTCAACTGCTATATATAGAAGGGGCGAAAGCAACTAGTCATTCCCCACTTTTTCCCGAGCTCCACGAAGACCGCCGGTACAACCGGTGCGCACTACCGGTACTACCGGTCAGCGGGCCGGTACTACCGATCCCGGACTGGTACATACGCTTCACACTTCACTCCTCAGCCCAACGGCTACTTCTCTTGAGTGGTACCTCCGGTTCTTGACCGGTACTACCGCTCGGAGGGCCGGTACTACCGGTCAACCATCGGTACTTCTGGTCAAGCCCTTAGACGCCCGTTGGAAGAAAACTAGGCATGAAACAGGACTCTCGGAGCCCCGATCGGTACTACCGCCCCCCGGACCGGTACTACCGCCCCCCGGACCGGTACTACCGCCCTAGGACCGGTACTACCGCCCCTGGGACTGGTACTACCACCCCTGGGACCGGTACTACCGCTTGTCCCTCAGTAGTTCCGCTACCAGCCGCATCTCCGCGCTAAAACGGCCATAACTTTTGCTCCGAACTTCGATTTCGATGATTTGGACATTTTGGAAAGCTTATTCAGAGGGCTACACAACCCACACGAATACACAATCCAAAACACAAAGGATTAGAACAGATTTCCAATCCAAGATCAAACGCTTCTCTTTTTGAACCAAGGTTTTCTCCAAAAACTTCTTCGAGTTGATCCAATTCAACTCCAACACCTTCTCCTTTGCAAATGTGCCAACACCACCAAGTGTACACCATCATGTGCATGTGTGTTAGCATTTTCACAATCATTTTCAAAGGATTTTCACTTTCATTCACCACGCCACTCGATCCTAGCAACATCGCAAAGTTAGATCGCTCAAGTGGCACTAGATGACCGATATGCAAACAAGTTGGCTCCTCTTGATAGTACGACCATCTATCCTAAACCCGGTCATAATCTTCTCTACACACCTATGACCGGTGAAATTAAATGCCCTACAAATATACCTTTGTCTTGCGCATTCCATTTCATCTCCTTCATTGTTGATGCAACACATGCACCAACCTAGCATCAAATGATATGATCCACTTAATATCATCACATAGCCTCCATGGTCCATCGATCTTGACCTCACTTGCTCTTCACCATTGCTTTGGTCCTTCGGCGCCAAGTCTTGCTTAAGCCTCCCGACACTCTGTACCAACGGCTTCAAAGCCTCCAACTTGCCCTTCACCTTCGCAATCGGTCCATCAAGCCAAGTCTTGCCTTGATCTTCACCATCTTAGCCATATGACCACATGTCATGTCACATATGAAATAAGCTCCTTCATCACATGTTTACGTGTGGACTAATCTCCTATGTATCTCATATAAGCACAATTAGTCCACCTAAAGTTGTCACTCAATTACCAAAACCAAACTAGGACCTTTCAGTTGGCCGCTTCGCTCTTCTATTTAGGGGTAGAATGGGATTATTGTTATTAGGCTATAAATAAGAGAGGCACCCCTCCTCTCTCCCTGTCCTTGCAGCCATTATTTCCTAAGCTCTCTCTCTCTAGCCCCCGCTTAGGTTCTAATCATACCTCGCTGCCTGTGATCCGCAGAGGCGACTAATCATACCTCTGTGTATTTGGATTTTGAGGAAACAAGACCGTAATCTCGTTGGCTCCTCATGTGGAGAAGTTTCAGCTGGAATTCGAGATCAATTCGTGTTTTGAGTTGTGTTCTTCATGTTTTGGTTCGTCACCTGTCGGAGATTTGCTTCGTTCTCCTTCTCTTACGAACGATTTTTGATTCCACTTGAACTGAGTTGTTCTAGATTGTGAGGTGCTTCTTTTCAACAAAGGAATTCTTCCCTAACCACACAAGCTAGTATATCGGTCGATTTTTGTGTTGGATCAAGTTCTTTCTCTCTTGCCCAAAAATTCTTCGATTCACCGATTTGGGATTAGATTTGAGCCATGATCTCTTAGGAGTATTGTTGACACTAGTTATCTATCAAAATTAAAGGATAAATAAATATGAAAAGGGCATGAATTCAATCACCAATAAAGGTTTAGGGTTTTAATTGACAATATTCCACGAGTTTTGGTGAATTGTGATTCTGCGGGGACTAAACCAGAAAACCAACACAAATTACTTCTCCTGGAAGGAACCCGGCAGAAGATAGCCGAACCGACGCATCAGGAATACTCCAGAAGGACCTAGAGGACACCAGGAGGCCGAGCACCCCGAGTGGCCGCCAGGTGGGACCGACCGGTCCCACACTAGGATCGGTCGGTGGTCCCCTGGCCCCGCTGGTCTCCGCCTTCTGGAACCTTCCTCCACCGCCTACGAGGATGCATCTCAGCTATACCTAAGGTCGGTTTGATCCTACAGCCACGGTTCCTCGCCCAGGGCTATATAAGCAGCCCCAGACCCCCCTCTCCAGGCATCATATTCATCACATGAGATAGAATCAGATCAGTTCATCACCAGAGAAGGAGATCATTCAGAAGCCCTAGGACTACATCCACCTAGAATAGTTAGATAGAATAGGATTAGAGGAGGCAAGCTTCGCTTGGATTCCAGATCTAGTCACGAGAAGGCTCGGTAAACCCAAGATCTTCTCGCTTGTATTGACATTATGGATCTAATCATGTTTCTAGTTCATAATTGCTCTTCAAGTTCATCATTGTTCATGTTCTAGTTCGTCGTCTAGTTCTAGTTCATCGTCTAGTTCTTCTTCTAGTTCATAATCTAGTTCTAGTTCATGTTCTAGTTCGTACTCTAGTTCTTCTAGATGTTATAGTTCATCTTATTGTTCATCCCTGTGTTCTAGATAGCAATACAATTGATATGACTAAGACATCAATAATTATATTCTTAATTATATTGCTTGTAGTGTGCTTTGATTATATATTTGGCATAGGTAGATCACCATTATGTTTATTATATATTGTTTGTTTAGAGCTCATCTTAATGGTCATTGGGTGGGTGATAGATACTGTGTAGGTGTGGTGCCTATACACTATTTATCTACGAATGCTTCCTACATTCCGGATAGAGTGGTAGATCGCGGGTGTGACACTCCTGTTGACTCCTTTGTATTCCACCTCCCGAATGGAGTGTTCAGTATGGCTCAGTTAACTCATGGTTTAGGGGTTACTCTGTTTGCCACCTTTACTATGGAGTTGCCTCTTGAATATAAATATGATATGACCTAGCCAATGATTGCCAAATATGTCTGCACTAATCAATGTATACTATGACTTGTAATTAGAATAACTTAGGAATATTTCTTATTAATGCCTGTTCTAATCATCACTTGCTTGGTAGTACTGTTCTAGGATTATCTTTGATTGATCTGCTCTCTGTTATCATTTATCATTACAGTAATGAGTGTGTTATCAGTCTTTATCACAAGTGTGTGCCACATTAATTGTTGTTTAAGTCCTCACTAATGTAGTACCATCATACTTTGAATTGATTAGTCTCTAGGCTAAATATAAATAACGATACTTGAGACTAGCTTGGGTGAAATGCTTCTACAACGGGTGTATTTATCTGTGCGCTTGCGGGTAAATATTTATCTTTAGATCTAGTGCTCTGATATAATCACACTGCTAGCTTCATGTTGGGGATGACAACTTGACGTTAAGTGATGCTAGTATTGTCCCGTATGAAGGACCGAAAGTGCAAAAGCATGGCGACCAGAGGGGGGGGGTGAATGGGAGCTTCAAAAATTTCTCTTGAAACTTTGGCCTTTGTCCCAAAAATCAACCCCCAAAAGCTTTGACCGAAATTGTGATGCCCACGACCCTTGGAAGAGGGTGGATGATCCCTAGGATCACAGCAAGGCACCACCAAGCAAGGGCAAACCAAACGCCAAAAGCACCGGCACAAGTTTGACCCCTAAAAAACCCGACTCCCGAACATAGATGGAAGACTACGTCGGGAAATCTCCAAATACCTATGCTAACAAGTAGCAAAGATACGAGGTTACTTGGTCAACTCTAGGGCCAAACGAGAAGTCCGGAAACCAAGCGGAAAAGCCGGGAAAGCAAACACACTGAAGAAGACAAGTCTGCGAGTTCCCGGACTGTCCGCGGGTATGGTCCCGGACTGTACGGCTCAACTGCGGACTGTCCGCGAGCCTTTGGCGGACTGTCCGCCGGCCAAATGGACAAAACAGCAAGGTTGCTAAAACCTTCTGCTCGACCCCCGGACTGTCCGCGGTCACGAACTGCAGACTGTTCGCCAGTCAAGCCGAGGCAACATAGCTGAGACTCGCGACCACTGACTCGGTCGGAGCCCGACGCACGGACTGTCCGCGGGCACACTAGCGGACTGTCCATGAGTGCCTAGAAAGGGCGATTTCGGTCGCCTTCAACTCAAATCTGAGGTAGTTAGGAGACTATCCGCAAGAAATTATCCGCTCAAATCAACTCAATCAACGGGAAATCGAAGGAGAAGGTGTATGAACCGAAAAAGTGCCACGAAAATTGAATCGACCTGATCTACTTGTTCGTGAGGAGTTAGATGAATTCCTTCGGTGGAAATGATCTCCTCACTGTAAAGAACAAGTTGATTCAAGTGGATTTCAGAAAGACGCAGTATAGAGGGAGATCGAGTGACGGGAAAATCATGAAGAAACGTAGAACGCGAAGAACAAAATCAAAACGCGAATCAAGACATCGATCTGCAACTGTGTGGCTACCACACGCTACAACAGTGAGATTACGGTCTCACTTCCTCAAAATCTCATGAACACAGAGGTATGGTTCTCTGCGGATCTCAGTAGCTACAACAGGGGATTGGGAGAGCAGGAAAACCTAAGTGGAGAATAGCAAATGACTGAGATAGGATGGGAGGTGGGTGTCTCCCTCTACTTATCCTAATTCTAGTTCCCACTCTACCCTAGGGTTATTCTGGACCAACTCGAAGTAGATGCTGATCCGACGGCCACGCCCGCACAACTGGTAGCGTTGCCTCGACGCAACCTCACCGATTGCCGCCACGTGCCGCCACCGCTCTGCTTGTCATTTTCACGGACTCCGCCCCCGGTTTTGAAGCCGAAACCGGGAAACCTGTCTTCACGACCAACCCCCGGTTTTGAGGCCCAAACCGGGAAACTAGCCGTCCATCGCTTGAGTTTTGTGGCCCAAACTCAGAAACCCGTCAGCATCCAGGTTTTGAGGCCCCAACTTGGAAACCGTCCTCAGCCCGAGTTTTGTGGCCAAACTCGAAAACCATCCGCGCCCAGGTTTTGAGGCCCAAACCTAGAAACCGTCCACCCGATGGTTTTTCTCTAGCTTTACCACCAAACCGACATCGTAGAGGGGATGCACCACCCGTGCACCCCGTCCACCGACACGTGTCCCCAAGTCCACGACTCAGGCAACACATGACCGCAAGTCTTCACTCGTCACTGTCCCAGGCTGCCAGCCACTACAGCTGATCCTCGGGCCACCGGTCCCTCAGTCCAAGCCTCACGTCCGCCCTTCGCCACTCTCGGTCCATCGGCACGGCACGTCTCTACTTGACCTTCACCTTGCCTCTGATCACTGCATCCGTGCTCGACACCTGCACAACACAAGCCAAAGAACATGCGCATCATCCCAGTTGACAATCACTCATCACTCAGAGACCCGGCATACACCCATGTATCCGCAATCTCCCCCTTGATGAGTGCATTGTCAACTACCAACACAAATCATAATGGAAGAAGAAAAGGAGGAAGAAGAAGAGAGAACTCGACCAAATGACCCAAAAGCATAGCAAAGCCGAAGAAGGTCAAGTGGAAAGAGCAAGACAACTTGGTCCCCAAAGACATGGGCAACGGCTCGATGCAACCAAGCAAAGCAAAGCTAGCCCTCAAGAAGAGGTAGAATAGGCTCAACACCGCTGGCGAGAAAGCTCGATACCAACTGAAGAGCAGAAAAGCTCGATACCAATTGAGAATCACACTCACAAGGCAAAACTGCTAGTCCCTTAAGATAAAGGCACAGAGGCTCAACACAACTAGCATAAAATCGCTCCAAACAAATTGAAAAACCTTCATCAAATGAGCAAGAGCAAACTCCCAAACTCCCCCTCCAATAGTGCACACAACCAGGACATGATTTGTCAAATTTCTCCCCCTTAGTTGATAATGCACTATCAGGCAAACTTCTCCCTTCCAAATGCATATGAGTCAGAGTATGCAAGTTAGCAGCTTCAGGAATATAGTAAATATAACGAAAAGATGCTCTACAAAGTATAACTCTAATGACTCAACAATAAGCATACATGCCAGCAAAGGTTCAAGCTGATCACCAAATACGAAATATGAACATATGAGCAAAGTGAGCAGTTTTGGCCAAAAAGGTATTCACCATCAAAATAGCACTAAACATGTATAGACATGAAGTCAAACAAGTGCTAAACATGTATACAAGGTGAACTACCCCTAGCACAGTTCAATCATCATGCTGCAGAATGAAACATATACTCGTGATTTCAGATTTTAATCGGAGTTGCAGCGGTGAAATTACACAAGTTCAAAATTCAGCAAGTGATTGCGAGAGGTTGAAGGCTTGTCATTGCCTGACTTTTCAACCGATCTAAGCCTATGCATATGCAATCAGAAGCTTAAAGCGTCAGTTTCGGCCATACACTACACGGCTCAAGTTTAACTCAAAGTGCAGTGAGAAACAGTCTCGATACCGTGTTGTGTTGACAAGCAATCCCATCTCGATCTTTCCAATTCACTTAACTTGGTTCAATGTTATGACAGAATATGAACATACCAAGCAAGTGAAAGACTCAGAACTAGATTCATAGCAACCTAGCATATATGAAAAGCACAAATGAATTCAACACATTCTACACATGCTAGATGCATATCTGAATGGTGAACAATTTCAAGTTTTATGTTCATTAAGCAAATTCACCATTCATAAAATAGCTCAGCTCACAGCATGTATCAGTGATTAGAAAGAGCATAAGCTACATATAGCATCGGAGCAAACTAGATAGAGCATAATCAAACTCAAAATGAAATGCGAAGACTAACTTATTAGAAACAAAACGAAAGAAAAAGAGTCAGTCTATGATACAATACCCAAAATGTTTCCCCATCTAAAAGGGGAAACACACACCAAGCTCACCTCTCAACCTAGCAAAAGTTGATTGGTCGAAAGGCTTGGTGAAAATATCTGCCAGCTGATGATGAGTATCGACATGGTGATGGTCGATATCACCCTTCTCATAGTGGTTTCGCAAGAAATGAAAGCGCACATCAACGGGGTTCTTAGCAATGCTAATAGCACTCATGCTGTAACAAAGCAAAGGAACGCGAGAAAAGCTCAAACCAAAATCACGCAAAGTGTCCATCATCCAAAGCAACTGGGAACAGCAGCTAGCCCCAGCAACATACTCAGCCTCTGTGGTAGACTGGGCGACGCTAGACTGCTTGCGAGAAGACCAAGATACAAGAGAAGAACGGATAAACTGACAAGTCCCAGAGGTGGACTTGTGATCAAGTCGGCAACCAGCAAAATCGGCATCAGAATAACCGCAAAGGGAGAGGGTGGAGAAAGCAGAATACCAAATCCCAAACTCTGGTGTGAAGCATAAGTACCTCATAATGCGCTTGACCGACTGACGGTGAGAGGTGCGCGGTGACGACTGAAATCGCGCGCAAAGACACACCGCGAACTGGATGTTCGGGCGTGTCGCCGTCAGGTATAGCAGCGACCCGATCATACTTCGGTACTCCTTCTAGTCCACAACTTCTCCATCCTAGTCCGCATCCAGGGCCGTCGTGGTCGACATGGGTGTTGGAAGAGGCTTGGCCTCACCCATATCGAACTTCTTCAGGATGTCCTTGGTATACTTGCCCTGATGCACAAACGTCCCCTCTCGGTATTGCTTAATTTGCAACCCGAGAAAGAATGTCAACTCGCCCATCATGCTCATCTCAGACTCCCTACTCATAAGATCTGCAAACTTGGCAACCAAAGCGTGATAAGAACCACCGAAAATGATATCATCCACGTAAATCTGGACCAAGAGAGTGTCATTGCCTTGCTTGTGGAGAAAAAGAGTTTTATCCACACATCCCATTTTAAAACCCTTAGCAAGCAAAAAGGTTTTCAACCTATCATACCAGGCTCTAGGGGCTTGTTTCAAACCATACAAAGCTTTGTGAAGTTTAAAAACATGGTTTGGAAACTTGGGATTTTCAAAACCGGGGGGTTGTTTAACATACACCTCTTCTTCTGTGTAGCCATTTAAGAAGGCACTCTTGACATCCATTTGAAAAAGATTAAACCCTTTGGATGCATCAAAAGCCAAGAGTATCCTAATTGCCGCCAAACGAGCTACAGGAGCAAAAGTCTCCTCATAGTCTATCCCCTACTTCTAAAGGACCGAGAATGCTACCAGAAAGGCGACCAGAGGGGGGGTGAATGGGAGCTTCAAATTTTCCTTTCGGAAACTAGTAGCCACTGTCCCGTGAATCACCCCAAAAGCAAACCCCAGAGCTTGCAAGTGTCCACGACCCTAGTTGTAGGTTGGATGCTTCCGAGAAGCACAGCGGGACACTACACAACTCTAGAAAGACAACGCAAAAGACGGAAATCAAATCCGACAACAAACGAACGAACTGCGAACGAACCAGCGCGAAACAGCTACGACCGGGCTCACTGGTGCGTCCGGTCAGTAGGCACCGGACGCGTCCGATCGAGTGAAACAGGATTTCGGAGCTCTCTATGTTGGACCGGACTCACGGAGTCAGAGCGTCCGGTCGCAACACTTAGCGTCCGGTCAACACAAAACACAGGTGAACAGTAACCACAATGCGTCCGGTCCTAGCGAGAACAGAGAGTCTGGTCGATCACGCGAAAAGTGTTTCTGCTCGGCCTTCAACGACCGGACTCACAGGGAGCGTCCGGTCGATGAACAGGCAGCGTCCGGTCACCCCGTGTTTCTACTGTTCGTCCACTGATTCCACTCGATCTCACCCAAAACGAATCCTCTAGGGATCAAACTTGGTGAGAGGAGTCACAAGGAGAATAGTGAGCTATCTCCAAGAGATCATGGCTCGAACCTATTTCCAAAACGATGAATCGAAGATATTCGGGGGAAGGGAGAAAAGCTTGACCCAAAACTAAAATCGATCGATCTCCTAGACCGTGAGGTTAGAGGTGAATTCCTTCGGTGGAAAGAAGTGCTTCAGGATCTAGAACAACTTGGTTCAAACGAATTTGCAAAAGATGAACCGAGCAAAGAGATCAAGCGACGGGAAAAACGTGAAGAAAAGGATTCCGCGAAGAACACGAACGAAACGCGAATCACAACCACGAGATTGCAACCGTGTGGCTACCACACACTACAACAGTGAGGTTACGGCCTCACTTCCTCAAAATCTCATGAACACAGAGGTATTGTTCTCTTCTATGTGGATCTCATGTTCGCTACAGCAGGGGAGAGGGAGAGCAGGAAAACCTAGAAGCAAAAGAGCAAATGACTGAGATGGATGGGGAGGAGGGTGTCTCCCCCTACTTAACCTATTCCTAATTCCTACTCTATTCCTATTCTACCCCTCTATACTTACAGAGCGAACCAGCTAAACCCTAAGGTTATTCTGGACCAACTCGGAGGTAGGTAGATCCGACGGCCACGCCCGCACAACTCGTAGCGTTGCCTCGATGCAACCTCCTGATTGCCACCACGTGCCGCCACCGCTCCGCGTCCTTTTCCTGGACATCGCACCCCCGGTTTTGAGGCCCAAACCGGGAAACCAGCCTTCACAGCCAACCCCCGATTTTGAGGCCCAAACCGGGAAACCAGCCCACCAGCATCTGAGTTTTGAGGCCTAAACTCAGCAAACACGCAGCGCCCAGGTTTTGAGGCCCAAACCTGGAAACCGTCCTCAGCCCGAGTTTTGTGGCCAAACTCGGAAACCCTCAGCACCCAGGTTTGGAGGCCCAAACCTAGAAACCGTCCTCCCGATGGTTTTTCTCTGGCTCTACCACCAAACCGACGTCGTAGATGGGATGCACCGCCCGTGCACCCCGTCCACCGACATGTGTCCCTAAGTCCACGACTCAGGCAACACATGACCGCAAGTCTTCGCTCGTCGCTGTCCCAGGCTGCCAGCCACCACAGCCGATCCTCGGGGCACCGGACCCTCAGTCCAAGCCTCACGTCCGCCCTTCGCCAATCTCGGTCCATCGGCATGGCACGTCTCTACTTGACCTTCACCTTGCCTCTGATCACTGTATCCATGCTCGACACCTGCACAACACAAGCCAAAGAACATGCGCATCATCCCAGTTGACAATCACTCATCACTCAGAGACTCGGCATACACCCATGTATCCGCAATCTCCCCCTTGATGAGTGCATTGCCAACTACCAACACAAGTCATAAAGGAAGCGGAAGAAGGAAGAAGGCGAAGAAGAGAACTCAACCAAATGACCCAAAAGCATAGCAAAGCCGAAGAAGGTCAAGTGGAAAGAGCAAGACAACTTGGTCCCCAAAGACATGCGCAACGGCTCGACGCGACCAAGCAAAGCAAAGCTAGCCCTCAAGAAGAGGTAGAACAGGCTCAACACCGCTAGCAAATACCAATTGAAAATATCAAAGCAAAATGCTAGTCCCTCAAGATAGAGGCACAGAGGCTCAACACAACTAGCAAAGAAGCTCGATACCTGTGCCTTACGGCCAATAGGAAGCAGCAAAAACTCCCCCTCGAATAGTGCAAACAACAAGGAAAGCTCCCCCTTAGTTCAAACGGAGGGTAATGATTTGCAATTTCTCCCCCTTAGTTGAAAATGCACTTATCAAGAACCAATGCTCCCCCTCAGAAAATGCACCAGCAAAAAGTGCCAACCAGAGAAGTTCTCCCCCTTCCAAAATGCTTATGAGTCAAAATGCAAGTTAGGAGCTTCAGGAGTATACTCAAAGGAGTGCAAAGATGCTCTACAGAGTCCTGATCCGATGACTCAGAAAATGCACAGAATGCTAGCAAAAGCTCAAACTGATCACTAACTCTGAAATGAGAGCACAAAGAGCAGTTTTTAGCCGAAAAGGTATTCACCATCAAAATAACACAGACATGTATAGACAGGAAGTCAAACAAGTGCTAAACATGTATACAAGGTGAGCTACCCCTAGCACAGTTCAATCATCATGCTGATACCAATTGAAAAATGAAGCATATACTTGTGATTTCAAATTTTAATCGGAGTTGCAGCGGTGAAATTACACAAGTTCAGAAATCAGCATGTGACTGCGAGAGGTTGAATGCTTGTTACTGCCTAACTTTCCAACTGTGCGAAGCCTATGCATAAGCAATCAGAAGCTTAAAGCAATAGTTTCGATCATACACTACACAGCTCAAGTTTAACTCAAAGTGCAATGAGAAACAATCTCGAAAGTGTGAGGTGTTAACAAGCAAACCCATCTCGATCTTTTCAATTCACTTAACTTGGTTTAGATTTTAAACAGAATAAGACATACCAAGCAAGTGAATGACTCAACACTAGAGACATAGCAACCTAGCATACATAAATAGCATAAGTGACTTCAACACATCCTACACATGCTAGTTGCATATCTCAATGGAGAACATTTTCAAGTTTTAAGTTCATTATCAAATTTCACCATTCAAAAATAGCTCAGCTCACAGTATGTATCAGTGATCAGAAAGAGCATAAGCTACAGCATCTACATAAAGCATCGGAGCAAAGACTACACAGAGCATAGTTACATTCTTCAGACTATATTCATGAAGCTCAGAATGTAAAAGCATATGCTGAAATGCAAAGATGCATGAAGAAACCAAAAGGAAGCAAAAATAACTGAAAAACACAAAGTCAGTGTATCATACAAGAGTCAAAAATGTTTCCCCCATCTAAAAGGGGAAACATACACCAAGCTCACCTCTCAACCGATTAAAAGTTGATTGGTCCAAAGGCTTGGTGAAAATATCAGCCAACTGATGATGAGTATCGACATGGCGAAGGTCGATATCACCCTTCTCATAGTGGTCTCGCAGAAAATGAAAGCGCACATCAATGTGTTTGGTCTTCGAGTGCAGCACGGGGTTCTTAGCAACGCTAATCGCACTCGTGCTGTCACAAAGCAAAGGAACACGAGAAAAGCTCAGACCAAAATCACGCAAAGTGGCCATCATCCAGAGTAACTAGGAACAGCAGCTAGCCGCAGCAACATACTCAGCCTCCGTGGTAGACTGGGCGACACTAGACTGCTTGCGAGAAGACCACGAAACAAGAGAAGAACCAATAAACTGGCAAGTCCCAGAAGTGGACTTGCGGTCAATACGGCAACCAGCAAAATCAGCATCAGAATAACTGCAAAGCGAGAGAGTGGAGGGAGCAGAATACCAAATCCCAAATTCTGGAGTGAAGGATAAGTACCTCATTATGCGCTTGACCGCCTGACGGTGAGAAGTGCGCGGCGATGACTGAAATCGCGTGCACAGACACACCGCGAACTTGATATCCGGGCGTGTCGCCGTCAGGTAGAGCAGCGATCCGATCATACTCCGGTACTCCTTCTGATCCACTGCTTCTCCCTCCTAGTCCGCATCCAGGGCCGTCGTGGTCCCCATGGGTGTTGGAAGAGGCTTGGCCTCACCCATGTCGAATTTCTTCAAAATGTCCCGGGTGTACTTGCCTTGGTGCACGAACGTTCCTTCCCGGGATTGCTTGATTTGCAACCCGAGGAAAAATGTCAACTCGCCCTTCATGCTCATCTTGAACTCCCTGCTCATAGTATCTGCAAACTTGGCAACCAAAGCGTGAGAAGAACCACCGAAAATGATATCATCCACGTAAATTTGGACCAAGAGAGTATCAGTGCCTTGCTTGAGGAGAAAGAGTGTTTTATCTACACATCCCATTTTAAAACCCTTAGCAAGCAAAAAGGTTTTCAACGTATCATACCAGGCTCCAGGGGCTTGTTTCAAACCATACAAAGCTTTGTGAAGTTTAAAGACATGGTTTGGAAACTTGGGATTTTCGAAACCGGGGGGTTGTCTAACATACACCTCCTCTTCTATGTAGCCGTTTAAGAAGGCACTCTTGACATCCATTTGAAAAAGTTTGAAACCTTTGGATGCAGCAAAAGCCAAGAGTATCCTAATAGCCTCCAAACGAGCTACATGAGCAAACGTCTCCTCATAGTCTATCCCCTCCTTCTGACTATATCCCTGGGCTACGAGTCTAGCCTTGTTTCTCACAACATGGCCATCTTCTCCCTGTTTGTTTTTGAAAACCCATTTTGTCCCAATAGGATGACACTCAGAAGGTGGAGACACTAGAACCCAAACCCGAATTCTCTCGAAGTTTTCCAACTCCTCATGCATGGCACTGACCCAATCCGGATCCGTCAAAGCGTGTCCAACATCTCGGGGCTCAAAATCAGCAACAAAAGCAGAATGAGCAAAGTGAGAGATTTGCCTTGACCGGGTGACGCGTTCGTCAATGCTGCCGATCTTCTGCTGAGGGGGGTGTTGGCGCTGGATGTGTCGTGGCGCCTCGCGTGCAGAAGTGATCTCCCCCTCAACAGCAGCTGGTGCCTCCTCGGGTACAAAAGGTACCGCTCGAGGTGGCGGATCCCACGGCCCCCAGGAAGAAGAAGTGTCGGGGCCGTGAGTCATCGTAGAAGCCGCTCTTTGCGGCACAACAGGTGGAGGGGGTGCTGGTTCATCCATACCTTCAGCACCCTCATCCTCGTCATCAAAAAGAGGCTCACCAACCTCATGATCACCTGCACGCTCAAAATGAGAAGAAGGACAAACCATGGTCTCATCGAAGGTGACATCGGATGTCTCCAAGACTCGGTTAGTGTCAAGGTTAAGTACACGATAAGCTCGAGTGTGAGTGCCATAACCCAAAAACACACCGTCAGAAGAACGAGACTCAAACTTGTCCAAGTTGCCCTTTTTGAAACAATGGCAACCAAAAACTCGAAAATAACTCACCTTGGGCAGTTTCCCAAAACGCAACTCATAAGAAGTCTTTTTCAAGAAAGCTCGGAGAAAAATGCGATTTGAAATGTAGCATGCAGTGCTCATAGCTTCGGCCCAATATCGCCTAGGAGTCCTATGCTCATCGAGCATCGTCCTGGTCATCTCTACAAGGGTCCGATTCTTCCTCTCTACAACACCATTCTGAGGGGGTGTGTAGGGGGAAGAAAACTGATGCTCTAAACCCAAAGAGTTACAAAACTTCTCAAAATCCGAATTCCTGAATTCGGAACCATTATCACTCCTAATAGCTCGCATCGAGTTCAAAGGGAACTCGTTCTGAAGACGCAAAATCAGATTGCGAGGAAAGGAGAAAGTCTCGGTCTTCTCAGCTAAAAAGAAGACCCACGAATATCTCAAAAAGTCATCAACAACAACAAGCACATACCACTTCCCCCCAACCGAGCTCACCCGAGCCGGACCAACAAGGTCCATGTGCAAAAGCTCTCAAGGGCGCTTGGTCATGATCTGAGTCACTGGATGGTGGGGAGCGGCAACCATCTTCCCATGTCTACAAGAGTGGCAAACAAGATCCTTCTCCATATGCAACTTGGGCAATCCTCGGATTAGGCCAAGTGAACTAAGCCTTGCAAGCAAGTCGAAGCTCAAATGTCCAAGTCTCCTATGCCACTTCCAAAGATCAGAAGAGGAAGGTCCAGCCACAAGACAAGGAGAGATGCCAAAAGACTCCGAGAAATCCGCACGAAAGACTTTCCCAAAGGGCGAAATCACACAAACAAGATTGCCCTGACGGTCCAAAATACGACTGAGATTCGGTTTAAAACGAATCTCATAGTCGTCGTCAAAGAGTTGCGAAACAGAAAGAAGGTTAAAATGCAAGTTAGAAACAAGAGCAACATCGCGCAACACAAAGTGCTCATTAACTCGCACTGACCCACGAGACAGCACCTTACCTTTGCTGTTCTCGCTGAAGGTGATATACTCCTTTCCGGCGACCGGACTAAGATTGGAGAACCACTTGGCGTTTCCGGTCATGTGCCTCGAACACCCGGAATCCACCAACCAAACGTTCTCCAATCGTTTTACCTACATCAATAAAAAGACATAGGGTGAGCATACGGTCCAACACTGGGGTTAGTGAAGTGGGAAGAATACCAGTGTTGGGCCGGCTGCTCAAAAGAACGGTCAGCGAAAAAACCATTCCTAGCATACCTACAAAGGAAGCGATCACCATGTTTAGAAGAACGTGGTCCGCTAGGGAAGGAGCGCTCACCGCGATACTCAAAATGCGGTGGGGGAAAACGCTCAATTACGAAGCCACCGCCACGGGGTCCATGGACTACAACAGCAGGCTCCCGCCGGGCACGCTCTCTACGAGGCCTAGGCCTAGGAACTTGAGGCACTGCACCTCTAGGCCTAGCATCTCTCCTCGGAGCTCTCCTCTACCTAGGCCTGGGAACTTGAGGTTCTGGACCTCTGGGCCTAGCAGCACGTCTCTGAACATTTGGCGCATGTACATCATGGAGAGGATGGTACATGTCCGCATTGTTCATTTCCCTAGCACGGCGCGCCTCTCTTGCGCCGAAAGCAGAACTCACTCAAGTGTCCATCTCTCCCACAATGCTCACAATGGTACCTCACCGCTCTCACACGGGGTTGTTGGTACACATGGTTGTGGGTGTGGATCACCTTGCCCTTCTGTGGCAAACACTCCTCCTGGATAGGTGGCATCGTATCAAGCTTGTTCTTCAAGTGATTGGGTTTGGGATGCCACACTTGGTTCTTGGGTGGAGCTCTCGGAGGTTCTTCAAACACTCCGTCCTTGGTGTTAGGCTTGAGAGGCTCTTTGGGTGGAAGCTTGGTAAGTTTGGGAGTAGTGGTGGAGTTGGGCTTCTCACTCGGGTTCAAACCACTCGACTCTCCAATCTTCCCAAAAGTAGAAAGATCAACTCCCGGAGCAAAACCTACACCAGGACCTCCAGCAGCTCGCTTGAATTGGGAGATCATCATCCCGAGCTGTGGCTCACCACAAGACACCCATGACAAGATGGTCCAAAGGTATGTGTTTTCCTCCTCGGTTTGCATCTTGTCATGCTTCACGTTTGCAATCTCCATCTCCAAACCCTCACACAAAGCGCACCTAGTCACACAAGTGCTACCCGAGCTGGCCTCCTCAAGAGACACAATCTTGGCATTCTTCTCTGCCAACTCGGATTGCAAGACAGGACAAGTCTTGCACGCACCTAACAGCGAGGGTCTAGCCTTCAGCTCATCCACCTCTCCTACCAACGCAACATACTTGCTTCTCAAAGTGAGAAGGTCAGTCATGTGCGTGGTGCACATCTCTCACTCCTCATCAGTAACGACCACGGTGGACTTGACAGAATCAAGCTCCTTCACCGTATCCTCCCACATCTGCCTAAACTCCTTGCGCTCTCTAGCGGCACGCCTAAGCAGCTTATCTTGACTAAGAAGCACGGCAGTAAGTTTCTCTACCTCAGCCGAAAGCTCGTCGTGGGTCAGAGATACCTGGGAGGTGTCGTCGTCATTCCGAGGGGAGTTCACCAGCTCGCCATCGACCTCCTTGCCGAGGGCCATGGTGCAGAGGCCGTCGTCGTCGGTGAAGAAGCAGAGACCGTTCAGCTTGTCCTCGATCCTCTTCTTCTTCTCAGACTCGTCGTCGCTTGAGCAAGCGGAGTCGTCATCCGAGCCGTCGACGTCGCTGAGCGTGGCGAAGAACGCGCGCTGCTCAGCCTGGGCCTTCTCCAAGTACTTCTTCTTGATGTACTCCTTGTCGAAACCACCTCTTCGCTTGTGCCTCACGAGGATGTACTTCTCCTTGTGCTTGCCGGAGTCATACTTGTGCCCATGATCGCCCTTCCCAGAATGCTTGTTCTTCTTGGGACAGTTGGCGATGAAGTGGTCGGGGTTGCCGCACTCGTAGCATCCCGAGCGTCCTCCTCCGCAGCGACGGTTCATGCAGTTGTTGTGGAACCGCGAGAACCGATTGGCGAGCATTGCCAACTCGTCATCCCCCAAAGACTCCAGCTAGTCCTCTGTGACAGAAAAGAGAGACGAAAGAGCAAAACCTCCAGAGGGGTTAGAAGAGCCAGAAACCAAAGCCATAGTCGGGCCAGAAGGATTCTCATAAGAAGCCCTTGCCATGGCATCAATCTCAGTGGATTTGAGCTTACTAAAGAGCTCGTCGCACGTGAGGGTCTCATAGTTAGGTGATTCGATGATCGCCTGAACCTTGGAATCCCACACCGACCGATCAAGGGTATGTAAAAGCTTGAGAGCCCTCTCATGATCGTCGAAAGGCAACAGCTCCTTGTTAGCCCTCATCCTGTTGACAATCACCTGAAAGCGAGCGAATAAACTTTCTATGCTCTCGCCAGGCATATGTCAAAAGTTCTCATACTCTCGCTTGAACGACTCGTAGAGTTGGGTTTTGACTTGAGAGGTTCCCTCATGAAAGCGCATGAGGGTAGCCCAAATCTCCCGAGCCGTAGCGAGGTGAGAAACACGATCAAACTCACTCATGCTCAAGCATCAGAAAAGAGCATTACGTGCTCGGCTATTGGCATCGTGCTCATCGATCTGATACTGAGTCACACGAGCAGCCAAGACAACGTAATTGGCAGAGTTGCAAATATCCCAGATGGAAGCGCCCAAACTCTACAGATAGGCCGACATGCGTATCTTCCAATACAAATAGTTCGTCCCATCGAAGAACGGCGATTTGCCCACGCCGCGATCCATGTCGCCTTCTGTGGATCTGGAACCGGCTAAGGTGGAAGATCCTTAACCCACTCCGATACCAATTGAAGGACCGAGAATGCTACCAGAAAGGCGACCACAGGGGGGGGTGAATGGGAGCTTCAAATTTTCCTTTCGGAAACTAGTAGCCACTGTCCCGTGAATCACCCCAAAAGCAAACCCTAGAGCTTGTAAGTGTCCATGACCCTAGTTGTAGGGTGGATGCTTCCGAGAAGCACAGCGGGACACTACACAACTCTAGAAAGCCAACGCAAAAGACGAAAATCAAATCCGACACCAAACGAACGAACTGCGAACGAACCAGCGCGAAACAGCTACGACCGGACTCACTGGTGCGTCCGGTCAGTAGGCACCGGACGCGTCCGATCGAGTGAAACAGGATTTCGGAGCTCTCTGTGTTGGACCGGACTCATGGAGTCAGAGCGTCCGGTCGCAACACTTAGCGTCCGGTCAACACAAAACACAGGTGAACAGTAACCACAGTGCGTCCGGTCCTAGCGAGAACAGAGAGTCCGGTCGATCACGCGAAAAGTGTTTCTGCTCGGCATTCAACGACCGGATTCACAGGGAGCGTCCGGTCGATGAACAGTCAGCGTTCGGTCACCCCGCGTTTCTACTGTTCGTCCACCGATTCCACTCGATCTCACCCAAACGAATCCTCTAGGGATCAAACTTGGTGAGAGGAGTCACAAGGAGAATAGTGAGCTATCTCCAAGAGATCATGGCTCGAACCTATTTCCAAAACGGTGAATCGAAGAAATTTGGGGGAAGGGAGAAAAGCTTGACCCGAAACTAAAATCGATCGATCTCCTAGACCGTGAGGTTAGAGGTGAATTCCTTCAGTGGAAAGAAGTGCCTCACGATCTAGAACAACTTGGTTCAAACGGATTTGCAAAAGATGAACCGAGCAAAGAGATCAAGCGATGGAAAAAACGTGGAGAAAAGGATTCCGCGAAGAACACGAACGAAACGCGAATCACAACCACGAGATTGCAATCGTGTGGCTACCACACGCTACAACAGTGAGGTTACGGCCTCACTTCCTCAAAATCTCATGAACACAGAGGTATTGTTCTCTTCTCTATGGATCTCAGGTTCGCTACAGCAGGGGAGAGGGAGAGCAGGAAAACCTAGAAGCAAAAGAGCAAATGACTGAGATGGATGGGGAGGTGGGTGTCTCCCCCTACTTAACCTATTCCTAATTCCTACTTTATTCCTATTCTACCCCTCTCTACTTACAGAGCGAACCAGCTAAACCCTAAGGTTATTCTGGACCAACTCGGAGGTAGGTAGATCCGATGGCCACGCCCGCACAACTCGTAGCATTGCCTCGACGCAACCTCCCGATTGCCGCCACGTGCCGCCACCGCTCCGCGTCCTTTTCCTGGACATCGCACCCCCGGTTTTGAGGCCCAAACCGGGAAACCAGCCTTCACAACCAACCCCCCGTTTTGAGGCCCAAACCGGGAAACCAGCCCACCAGCATCTGAGTTTTGAGGCCTAAACTCAGCAAACCCGCAGCGCCCAGGTTTTGAGTCCCAAACCGTGAAACCGTCCTTAGCCCGAGTTTTGTGGCCATACTCGGAAACCCTCAGCACCCAGGTTTTGAGGCCCAAACCTGGAAACCGTCCTCCCGATGGTTTTTCTCTGGCTCTACCACCAAACCGATGTCGTAGATGGGATGCACCGCCCGTGCACCCCGTCCACCGACACGTGTCCCCAAGTCCACGACTCAGGCAACACATGACCGCAAGTCTTCGCTCGTCGCTGTCCCAGGCTGCCAGCCACCACAGCCGATCCTCGGGCCATCGGTCCCTCAGTCCAAGCCTCACGTCCGCCCTTCGCCACTCTCGGTCCATCGGCACGGCACGTCTCTACTTGACCTTCACCTTGCCTCTGATCACTGTATCCGTGCTCGACACCTGCACAACACAAGCCAAAGAACATGCGCATCATCCTAGTTGGCAATCACTCATCACTCAGAGACTCGGCATACACCCATGTATCCGCACCTTCTGTCTATACCCCTGGGCTACAAGTCTGACCTTGTTTCTCACAATGTGGCCATCCTCTCCTTGTTTGTTTTTGAAAACCCATTTTGTACCAATAGGGTGACACTCAGGAGGAGGTGGAACCAAAACCCAAACCCGATTTCTTTCAAAATTTTCTAACTCCTCATGCATGGCATTAACCCAATCAGGATCAGATAAAGCGTGTCTAACATCTCGGGGTTCAAAATCAGCAATAAATACAGAATGAGCAAAGTGAGAGATTTGTTGGGACCTCGACCGAGTGACACGTTCGTCGATGCTGACGATCATCTTGAGGCGGGTGTTGGCGCTGAATGTGTCGTGGCGCCTCCTGAGCTGAAGAAACCTCCACCTCAACGGCAGCTGGTGCCTCCTCGGGTACAAAAGGTATAGCCCGAGGTGGCGGATCCCACGGCCCCTAAGTAGTCGACGAAGAGGGGTTAGGGCCGTGAGTCGTCGTAGTAAAAGCCGATGCTTGCGGCACAGCAGGTGGAGGTGGTGCTGGATCATCCATCCCTTCAGCACCCTCGTCCTCATCATCAAAAAGAGGTTCGCCAACCTCATGATCACCTGCACGCTCAAAACAAGAAGAAAGACAAACCATGGTCTCGTCGAAGGTGACATCAGATGTCTCCATGACTCGGTTAGTATCAAGGTTAAGTACACGATATGCACAAGTATGAGTGCCATAACTCAAATTTGTCCAGGTTGTCTTTTTTTAGTATAAAACAGTGGCAACCAAAAACTCTAAAATAACTCACTTTGGGCTGTTTTCCAAAACGCAACTCATAAGAAGTCTTTTTCAAGAAAGCTCGGAGGTAATGCGATTGGAAATATAGCATGCAGTGTTCATAACTTCGGCCCAATATCGCCTAGGAGTCCTACGCTCATCGAGCATCATCCTGGCCATCTCTACAAGGGTCCGATTCTTCCTTTCTACAACACCATTCTGTGGCGGTGTGTAGGGGGAAGAAAACTGATGCTCTAAACCCAAAGAGTTATAAAACTTTTCAAAATCTGAGTTTTTAAACTCGGAACCATTATCACTCTGAATAGCTCGCATTGAGTTCATAGGGAACTCATTCTGAAGACGCAAAATCAGATTGCGAGCAAAAGAGAATGTCTCAGCTTTCTCAGCTAAAAAGAAAACCCACGAATATCTCAAAAAGTCATCAACAACAACAACAAGCACATACCACTTCCCACCAACCGAGCTCACCCGAGCCGGACCAACAAGGTCCATGTGCAAAAGCTCTCCAGGGCGCTTAGTCATGACTTGGTTCACAGGATGGTGGGGAGCAGCAACCATCTTCCCATGTCTACAAGAATGGCAAACAAGATCCTTCTCCATGGACAACTTGGGCAATCCTCGGATTAGGCCAAGTGAACTAAGCCTTGCAAGCAAGTCGAAGCTCAGGTGACCAAGTCTCCTATGCCACTTCCAAAGAACAGAGGAGGAAGGACCAGCCACAAGACAACGAGAAATTCCAAACGACTCTGAGAAATTCGCACGAAAGATTTTCCCAAAGGGCAAAATCAAACATGATGCGAACCCGTTAGGGTTTTTGCCCGATCTTTCGATGAGAAATGGGGATAACTCGATTGGTGGATGGAGATGACGTTCACGGCCCGACAACAGCCCTCAAGACCGCGCCTTAGCAACCGATACACCACGTCCAATAGCCGTCACGATCTTGTGGAGCGCGACAACCAGCCCCTAGGGCTCCCGTCCTGCAAGCAATCGAAGAACTAGCAAGAACGAGGAAACAAGCACTGAATTTGCAAGATGAAATTGAAGGCTTCAAACTGAATCTTAATCAACAATGGGGTTCCAAAGACAAGGAGACGGGCGGCAGATCCTGCACGCGCGCCTACAAGCAAGTAGCTAAGGCAAAACTTGATCTAAACAAAACCCAACCCGACCATGGCGGCTATAGAGGGATATAAGTAGATGGATTGATGACCAAAAGAGTGTTGGGGTCGTCCTCCAACCCTAGGACGCGTCCCTAATGGACCCAACTTGATACATGGGCCATAAGCCCAAAATGAGGTGACGCAGCACCCTGGACAGCAAGAC
This sequence comes from Coix lacryma-jobi var. lacryma-jobi, assembly GCA_009763385.1. Lineage (NCBI taxonomy): Eukaryota > Viridiplantae > Streptophyta > Magnoliopsida > Poales > Poaceae > Coix > Coix lacryma-jobi. The sequence continues at coordinate 94,853,239 of CM019826.1, read as the reverse complement.
CTGTCGACGGTAATTGGATCATTGCCGCTGCTGCCGAACAGATATTGACGTGGGACTTGATTCATATGAAATTAAACTTGATAAGCTTTCCAACAAGTCCTGAAGCGCCTGAATCCGAAACCGTATGCAACCGTGGTGGCGGTCACAAGTTGGTGCTTTGCTGCAGTCCGAATCCAGCTAGCGCGAGTCCTTCTCCCTTTCGGTCTTCTCCTCGGTTCCTAATCAAAACAAGAGTGCACGCATTTCCATTGTCTAAACAAGATGGACAAGAGCTTATCATGGAACTCACTTGATGATTAAGTTGACGAGCACGAGCACGAGTAAGAGGACCAGCTATAGGTTGTGTCGGAGAGGATGTATCGCTGGTGTTGATGTCCTCATCAAAACATACAAGATTGCCCTGAGGATCTAAAATGCGACTAAGATTCGGCTTAAAACGAATCTCATAGTCATCATCAAAAAGTTGCGAAACAGAAAGAACGTTAAAATGCAAGTTAGACACAAGAGAAACATCACGCAACACAAAGTGCTCATTAACTCACACAGACCCACGAGACAACACCTTACCTTTGCTATTGTCGACGAAGGTGATAAACTCCTTTCTGGCAACTAGACTAAGACTGGAGAACCACTTGGCGTTTCCAGTCATATGCCTTGAGCACCCAGAATCCACCAACCAAACGTTCTCCAATCGTTTTACCTACATCAATAAAAAGAACGGTTAGTAGCAAAACCATTCCTAGCACGCCTACGGGGAAAGCGATCACCACGCTGAGGAAAACATGGTCTGCTAAGGGAAGAGCGTCCATTGTGATACTCAAAACGCGGTGGAGGGTAGCGCTCAACTACAAAGCCACCGCCACGGGGTCCATAGCCCACAAATGGAGACTCCCGCCGGGCACGTCCTCCTTGCGGCCTAGGACCTTGAGGCATTGGACCTCTAGGCCTAGCAGCTCTCCTCTGAACATTCGGCGCATGTACATCATGGAAAGGATGGTACATGTCCGCATTGTTCATCTCCCTGGCACGGCGCTCCTCTCTCTTGCGCCGAAAGCAAAACTCCCTCATGTGTCCGTCTCTCCCACAGTGCTCACAATGGTACCTCACCGTTCTCATAGGGGGTTGTTGGTACTCACGGTAGTGGGTGTGGATTACTTTGCCTTTCTGTGGCATGAGCTCCTCTTGGATAGGTGGCATGGTGTCTAGCTTGTTCTTGATTCTTGAGGTGGTTTGGTTTTGGAGCCCATGTATGTTTCTTAGGTGGAGCTCTCGGAGGTTCAACAAAAACGCCATCCTCAGTGTTAGGCTTGAAAGGCTATTTGGGTGGAATCTTGGTTAGTTTGGGAGTAGTGGTGGAGTTGGGCTTCTCACTCGGGTTAAGACCACTCGACTCTCCAATCTTACCAAAAGACGAAGCACACTCAACACCCTGAGCAAAACCTACACCTGGACCTCCAACAACACGCTTGAATTGGGCAATCATCATCCCAAGCTGCGGCTCACCACTAGACACCCATGACAAGATGGTCCGAAGGTATGCGTTTTCTTCCTTGGTTTGCATCTTGTCATGCTTCACATTGGCTATCTCCATCTCCAAGCCCTCACACAAAGCACACCTAGTCACACAAGTGCTACCCGAGCTGGCCTTCTCAAGAGACACAATCTTGGCATTCTTCTCTGCCAACTCGGATTGCAAGACTGCACAAGACTTGCACGCACCCAACAACATGGGTCTAGCCTAGAGCTCATCCACCTCTTCAACCAAAGCAGCATACTTACCTCTCAAAGTAAGGTCAGTCATGTGCTTGGTGCACATCTCGCACTCACCCTCCTCAGAGACAACTACGGTGGACTTGGCAAACTCAAGCTCCTTCACCGTATCCTCCCACTTCTGCCTAAACTCTTTCCGCTCTCTAGCAGCACGCCTAAGCAGCTTATCTTGACTAAGAAGGGCGGTAGTAAGTTTCTCAACCTTAGCTGAAAGCTCGTCGGGGGTCTGAGATACCTGAGAGGTGTCGTCGTCGTCGTCGTCGTTCTGAGGGGTGTCCTCCAGCTGGCTGTTGACCTCCTTGCCGAGGGCCATGGTGCAGAAGCCCTCGTTGTCGGCATAGAAGCAGAGGCCGTTCAGCTTGTCCACGATCTTCTTCTTCTTCTCGGACTCGTCATCGCTTGAGGAAGCGGAGTCGTCATCCGAGTCATCAACATCGCTGAGCGACGCGAAGAAAGCACGCTGCTCGGCCTGGGCTTTCTCCATGTACTTCTTCTTGATGTACTCCTTGTTGAAGCCGCCCTTCCGCTTGTGCTTGGGAGGAACGTGCTTCTCCTTGTGCCAGCCAAAGTCATACTTGTGGCCACGATCGCCCTTACCCACCACTTGCTTGTTCTTCTTTGGGCAGCTGGCGATGAAGTGGTCCGAATCGCCACACTCGAAACACCCAGCGCGTCCTCCTCCACGGCGACGGTTCATGCGGTTGTTATGGAACCGTGAGAACCGGTTGGCAAGCAAAGCCAACTCGTCATCCCCCATGAACTCCAACTGCTCCTCTATGACAGAAAGAAGAGAAGAAAGTGCAAAGCCTCCAGAGGAGTTAGCAGAAGAGCCAGAAAGCAAAGCCATTGATGGGCCTGAAGGATTTTCATAAGAAGCCCTCGCCATGGCATCAATCTCAATGGACTTGAGCTTACTGAAGAGGTCGTCGCATGTGAGGGTCTCATAGTTAGGTGATTCGATGATCGCTTGAACCTTAGAGTCCCACACCGACCGATCAAGAGTATGTAAAAGCTTCAAAGCCCTCTCATGATCGTCGAAAGGCAACAACTCCTTGTTAGCCCTCATCCTGTTGACAATTGTTGGTAGTTCTTAGCTTCACTAAAGATAGAGCTAGGCAACTATCCCCGGTAACGGCCCAGAAATGCTTGTTGACACTAGCCAACGTCGTTACTAGGAGAAGACTATGGAATCTATTCTAGGCAACAGTGTCAGAAGTGCTTGAAGCAAGTCCGGTCACTATACCTAAAGGAGTGAAGCTAAAGCAGCTATCTACTAATGCCAAGCGGGGTGGTCAATCCCAACACTAGTAGGAGCTAGCTAGAGAGATTGCAATCTACCAAGAGGAGATTCTGCAAGCGCACAGAACTATCGTAGTAGCACTTCGCCTGGGAGTACCAGGTGTCGATTTATTTGATCCCCCAAGGGAAGGCTAGGGTGGTGTATGAGTCGAGTCAAGGAGAGGATGAGAGTCGAAGAAAAGAGAAATGGGAAAAGGAGTGTGGCAGAACCTCCTGAATTAAGTGGCCCACCTGCACCCATCATTGTCTTAAAGACTTCTGATAGGCGTGCACGAGTTCCAAATGATCCAAGAGATCTGTCGGGTGTCCTCGGAAGACCCGAATCATCCACGTTTATGTTTTCCAAGATAATTCCCCAACAAGCATCACAGTATTACAACAGTTTTATAGATAAGATAAATCAGAGTAAAGCGGAAAGATTATAATACATAGATTAAAAACTTATGTTTAAAAGTTTACATTACCGAAGTACTTATTACATAACTTGTTCGGAACTAATATTACATATTTTCACACAAAAGTTTTCACTTGCCCAAGGTCACACATTAGAATTATCATCACTCTCTTCTTCTAGAGTGAAGTAGCACTGTCCATCAAAAGGTGGATTCATGTACTCACCTGCAACAAGGGTTAACAAACCCTGAGTACAAAAGTACTCGACAGGACTTAACCGTCTAGGGAAAAGAAGAAGACTCAGGTATGAAGGCTGTAAGGATTCAAGGTAAGGCTTTTAGCAAAGTCAAAGCATTTTGTTTGCATAAAAGCTTACTAAAAGTAAAACCTATTTTCAAGTTTTAACTCAAGTTTGTAACTAACCAAAGATTCTTAAACCTTCATCCTCTTTAAATTCTCATTTCATAACCATCCCATTATTTACTACGATGCGGGACAGTGGATTGAGGCTCCATATCCGAGGAAACACGGCGATTCGAATCGATTAACCCAGCTGGGGATTCAGTACCACACGATATATGTAGAACTTAATCTTGCATATATCAACCCTATCTATAGATCCTCCCATACAAGAACGGGTCCGCGCCACCCGAGAGTACAGTACACCTCGAACCCGACTATCTCATAGCCCCGAGGGTACACGCTACTCCCGCCATCTCTCCACTCCCAGTGCACGATTAGCCGTTCTCAGGTATCGGAATAGCTATAGATTAGGCTTACCACCGTATGTGGGCTGTACTCAAAGGTCTCAAACACAGCGGTCCAACAACGATACGGTCCTAAGTTGAGTAACCTTACAACAAGACTCCACTCTTGTTGTAAGTTGCTATCATTATCATGTTGTCTCATGATTCATTATTCTCATAGCATAGCCACCATTTTGAAAAGCATCTACTATAATAAAGTAGTAAAGCTTGGCTAAGCATACTAAATATTTTCATAAACAGGTATCCAGGTTAAGGGTTGGAATCATCAAGGTAGGTAATGCATCAAAAAGGATTCACCCAACTCCTATTACCTAATGCATCATATTACTCAAGTGAAATAACTTTAAAAAAAACACAAGGATAAGGTTAATGTCCGGGGCTTGCCTTGAGAGTTAGCGAAGTCCGGAGTCTCAGGAAAAGAAGAATCCACTCCCTCAAGAGATATCCACGGAGTTTCAGATTCTTCTGGAACGGGAGCTACACGTAAAAGTGCATATGCATGATCAATGAGATGCTTATGATATGATCATGGTAAAGATGGAAATTTTCTTAACTATAACCTTTATAGAGTACAACTTTCCATCACGGTAAAGTTGCAAACCAACAAAACCACTTCAGCTATTAAAAACACTAAACAAGTTTTATTATTTTCTGATAAAGCAACTTTCAAGCAACAAAAAGGTATTTGTATAAAGGAAACCCATAACCAGGGAGCAAATCTTGCTAGTTTCCCATTGGTTGTCAAACAATTCCAAAAGTCACACAAATCTACAGGGATCAACTATTTCTATTTATTTTATTAATCATTTTAATTAGCCTTTTATTTATATACCAAGCATACTTTGTCAAACAGAGATGAAATTAAACATGAAGGTGTATATCAGTGATATAAACTCCCATGTTAAATTTCATGATTAACAGAGCTATAGATTAATTATAGCAAAAATAACAAAACTGATTACTGTTCAACAAGACAGAAAAAGAAAAACTTAAACTAACCCAAACGGGGCTTTCGGCCCAGCCCAACTCAACTCAGCGTGGCGCGAGTGCACGGCGGTGGGTGAGGGTTCGTTCGCTCGAGGCCCGGCTCGAACGAGACAGCGCCCGAGGGTCCGCTTGAGGCCTAGCTCGAGGCTCGGGCGATACGCTGCGCATGTGCCCGCTCGAGGCTTAGCTCGAGGCTCGGGCGAGACGGAAACGCTCGTCCGTCCGAGGCCTAGCTCGGGCGGGTCGGTGAACGCGTTCGCCCGAGGCTGGGCTCGAGCAAAGCGGTGTGCCTGACAGCTTTGCAGAAAAGCCCTCCGGCTTGCGCTAAAACAACCCGCAGTACATGGTGCTATTCACCTGAGTCTTGGACTTTGCAACCAACACCCTGGAACTTCTCATCTTTACAACGAGGAGGTCCTCGACCATGGCCGGCGCGCATGGCGATGAACCGAGCGGCGACGTGACTTACGCCGGTCAACTCCGACCACTAAAGACCCAACGGACGCAAGCATCAGCACCGGCAAGCCAACCGCAACCGATTGAGCCCCTAACCCTAAACTCTACTGCTACGGCGAGGTCTGGCCATGCACGGTGGCGGATTGGATCTCGGCACGGCCGTTCCGGCGAACCTAGGCCGGTAGCAAGCGAACGGAGAAGCTAGAAAGGTGTAGAAGCTCACCCTGGTGCTGATGGTGAAGTTGGTTTGAGCGGAGGTTGCTTGGAGAGTAGGCGTCCACGGAGCAGTGGCCTTTGGCGGTGAACTCCGGCGAAGACGACGCTGTTCCGATAAAACCTGAGCACCAGACAGGGAACCATCGAGCTGATGAGTTCTCTGAGATCAAGACGAAACACAAACACGAGAAAGAGAGAGTGGAGAAGTGCTCGGTTGAGCTGACCACGGTGAGATCGAGCTCGGCGGCGCTTTCTGCTCGGCGGGAAGAAAACCGTCGAGTATGAGCTCTCTGGTGCAGTAGAGGTGGAGAGGATAGGTCTGGGAGATGCGCAAAGAAGTGAAGTACTTAAAGGCGCGGTGAAACTGGATGGGAAAGACTGGAGACGGTGAATCTGGAGGTTTGACCGGATTGTTCCCGTCGGCGCCTTGGTGGCAATCATGGCGACGGCGAGCTCAGAGGTGACCCCACGACGCGAGGGAGAGTGCCAGCAGCAGCTTAACTTGGCCACGAACTCGGTCGCGCGTTCCTTCGGGAGAAGTCGCCGTCCACGCGCGAGAGCAGGCGATCAAAAGATCGGCCTTGCTGCCGCCATGAACAGGAGCAAGAACTTATCCCCCCCCTTTCCCAAAACTACCCTTACCAAAATTTGAAATTACTTTGGATTTTTGAATATAAGCTGAAAATATGCCAAAATATCAAATGCTCAGAATTCACTACTGAACATCTTTCATTTTTGCAAGATACCCAAAATATGCTCAGATTTTGAATTAGGATTTGAAATACAAAAGAGGACAAAAGGGCAAAAGGGAACTTTTACATATACTTTTGATTTCACAAGAACACTTGAAAAACTTTAAACACCAAAGTTGTTCCTTATCAGAAATAGGGCAACTTTGCTTTTTAAAGCATACCCAAATTCTTTCTAAATTTTGATTTATAGAAAAGGGAATAAAATAAGGTTTTTGAATTAATTACACTATTTGTAGAATTCTAACCAAAATCTAATTTATACCTCAAAGATTACTTGAATCCTGACTCAAATACACCTTTGAGACATAAAACCAAAGTTTGGTCCAAAACTTCACTATTATAAAAGAAATTACCATAATACCCCATAAACACACAAAAGCACTAATTACCAAATAAGAAAGCATAAACTAAGGTTTAACTTAAGCACTCTTTTATCAACTAAGCACAAGCATAAAATAATAAACTTGTTTTAGTGAATGAATATCCAGGTTATCATTCAAATGAAATGCTGATGCACATGATGACATGACAAGTTTTAGTTTGCTTAACACCAGAGTGTTACAGCTCTTTCCCCCTAAAAGAAATCTCGTCCCGAGATTTAAACTGTAGGCTAAGTAATGGAAAAGGAAAAGTGTCAGGCACTCCCATTACTGACCTTTACATAGAGCAGGGAACTGATCTTCATAAAACAGATCATACTGCTTATATAGAGGAAAGAAACTCAGGGAAGCTCTCTAAGAGAAACTCTTCTGACTCCCAGGTGGCTTCTTCTTCCGTATGATGATTCCATTGCACCTTATAGAACTTCACTGTTCTTTTGCGAGTGACTCGATCTTTCTGATCAAGAACCTTGATAGGATATTCTGAATATGTCAAATCAGGTTTTAATTCAATTTCCTCCACATGAAGGATATGATCTGGTACTTGGAGACACTTCTTCAATTGTGAAACATGAAACACGTTATGGACTAGTGATAACTGTGGCGATAATTCTAGTTGATATGCCACTTTCCCACATCTTTTCCTGATCTGATAGGGGCCTATATACCGAGGTGCTAATTTTCCCTTGACTCCAAATCGAGTTACTCCTTTTATTGGCGATACTTTGAGGTAAACATAATTACCAATTTCAAAAGTGAGAGATCGGCGTCTCTTATCAGCATAACTTTTTTGTCTAGATTGTGCTATTTTCATATTTTCTTGAATCAATCTGACTCTTTCTTTAGCTTCTTTGACTAGGTCAACTCCAAAGAGACTATGCTCTCCTGGTTTAGACCAGTTCAAAGGTGTTCTGCATCTCCTACCATATAGGGCTTCAAAAGGTGCCATTTTGATACTTTCCTGATAACTATTGTTATACGAAAATTCTGCTAGAGGCAAACATTCATCCCATTTTTCTGAATAAGTGAGTACACAGGATCTCAACATATCTTCTAGAACCTGATTAACTCTTTCAGTTTGCCCTCCGGTTTGTGGATGATAAGCGGTACTGTGCAAAAGCTTGGTACCCAAAGATTCATGTAAATGCCTCCAGAAAACATTGACAAACTGTGTTTCTCTATCTGATATGATAGTCTTGGGTATACCATGCAAACTTACAATTCAATCAAAGTACATCTTGGCATAACTGGATGCATGATATGTTGTCTTGACAGGTAAGAAATGAGCTGACTTAGTTAGACGATCAATAATGACCCATATGGAATCAAATCCTTTTGAAGTTTTGGGTAGACCTACTATGAAATCCATACTAATATCATCCCATTTCCAAGCTGGAATTGATAACGGTTGTAACTCTCCTGCAGACCTAAGATGAACTGCTTTTACTTTTTGACAAGTATCGCATCTTGCTACATAGCTAGCAATCTCTAGTTTCATCTTAGTCCACCAGAATTTCTGTTTTAAATCGTGATACATCTTATTACTGCCGGGATGTATTGAGAATTTTGCGGCATGTGCTTCATCAAGTATCTGCTTTCTAAGTTCAGGTACTTTTGGAACTACTAACCGATTCCTGAACCATATTACTCCGGCTGCATCTATTGTGAAATTAGAGTTTTGCTCTGAGAGAACCTTTTCTTTCAGACGAATAATACCCTTGTTTTCCTGTTGGGCTGCAATGATTTGATCTTTTAGGGATGATTGAACTGTTATACTTGCAAGACTTCCTTGGGGAATCATTTCAAGGTTTAGTCTTTCAAATTCATGACTCAAGGTAAGATGAATTGGCTTCATTTCCAAACAATTACAATGAATCTTCCGACTAAGTGCATTCGCCACCACGTTGGCTTTTCCTGGGTGGTAGTGCACTTCAAGATCACAATCTTTTATCAATTCTAGCCATCTTCGCTGTCGCATATTTAACTCAGACTGTGTGAAGATATACTTCAAACTTTTATGATCAGTGTATATATGACATGTATTTCCCAATAAATAATGTCGCCAGATCTTTAAAGCATGAACCACAGCTGCCAATTCTAAATCATGCGTTGGATAATGCTCTTCATGTCGTTTCAGCTGTCGTGAAGCATAAGCAATGACTCTGCCTTCCTGCATCAATACACACCCAATTCCTTTGCCTGAAGCATCACAAAAGACATCAAAGGACTTTTCAATATCTGGCTGAGCTAATACTGGTGCCGTTGTTAACAACTTTTTCAGAGTCTTGAAAGCTTTTTCACATTCTGACGACCATACAAACTTGGTATCATTCTTTAGTAAGGTTGTCATAGATTTGGAGATCTTGGAGAAGTCAGGGATAAATCTTTGATAATACCCTGCCAATCCTAAGAAACTCCGAACTTGATGCACTGATACTGGAGACTTCCAGTCTAGCACTTCTTGAACTTTACTCGGATCCACTGCAATTCCTTCAGCTGACAAAACATGACCTAAGAATTGAACTTCATTTATCCAGAACTCACATTTGCTAAATTTGGCATATAATTGATGTTCTCTTAGATGAGTCAATACTGTTCTGAGATGTTCTGCATGTTCTTCTTTTGTTTTAGAATAGATGAGAATATCATCAATAAACACCACCACAAATTTATCAAGTTCTGGCATAAACACTGAATTCATCAAATACATAAAGTACGCTGGAGCATTTGTTAACCCAAATGACATGACTAAATATTCATATAACCCATATCTGGTTGTGAAGGCTGTTTTTGGAACATCCTCTGGCTTGATCTTGATTTGATGATATCCTGACCTCAAATCTATCTTTGAGAATACCTTTGCACCAGTAAGTTGATCAAACAGAAGGTCAATACGGGGCAAAGGATATTTGTTCTTGATTGTCACTTCATTCAAGGGACGGTAATCCACACACAGCCTTAAAGTATGGTATTTCTTCTTTACAAAGATTGCAGGACAACCCCAAGGTGACGAACTGGGTCGGATGAAACCTTTATCTAGCAACCCTTGTAACTGAGTTTTCAATTCTGCTAATTCTTTTGGTGGCATCCTGTAAGCTCTTCTGGCTATAGGTGTTGTCCCTGGTTTGAGTTTTATTTCAAACTCCACATCTCGATCGGGTGGTAGTCCAGGTAAATCCTCCGGGAACACATCAGGAAATTCACATACTATGGGGATGTCTTGGATTTCCTTGATAGAGGTAGCATAAACTTTCTCAACTGCTTTCTGAACAGAAGGAAGATGGATAAGAAGTTGAGACTTGTTATCAGGTAGATTGAGCTTGATGGTCCTATTTAAGGTGTCAATCACTGCACCTCTTTGGATCAACCAATTCATACCCAAGATTACATCTATACTGGGACCTTTTAAAACTATCATGGAGGTTGGAAATATATAGCCTCCCAGATCTATTGGTACCTGTCGTACCATTTCCTTAGTACAAAGTCTACCCCCAGGTGACTGTATACAGAAGCTATCTTGGGTTTCACCAATAGGTATGTTATGCTTTTCCGCAAATGCTCTATTCATGAATGTATGAGATGCAACTGAATCAAAAAGTGTAACTGCTGGGTGTTGAGCAATAGGGAATATACCAAGCATAACCGGCTCGCCATCAGGAATAGCTTCTATTTGAGTATGAAATACTTTTCCTATTTTCTGGACACCTTTACCCTTTTGAGTATTCTGGGTATTCCCCTTGTTTTGGCTTGCTTGCTGATTGCCGGTTGCTCTTGGTACATTTACATTTGGAATGTTCTGCCTTGGGTATGGACAATCTTGAGAAAAATGCCCAGCTTTCCCACAATTAAAGCATGGATACTTGGTAACTTGAGGTACCTGTGGACGAATAGCTGGAACATTTGACTGACGTTGAATATTGTAAGGCATTGCCGGCCTTACAAAAGAACCCTAAAAATTTTGCTGTTGAGGGGGACGATAAGGCGGACGGTATGGTGTGCGAAACTGCTGGATAGGATGGTATATCAGCCTTTGACGTTTCTTACTACCGCCTGATGGTCCAGATCTTGATACATTTTCCCTCTTCTTCTTGGCCTCTTTATGTTTACGATTCTTCTCTTCACTGGCTATAGCAATATTTACTGCTTCATGATATGATATATTACCACACGTTGTCATCATAGATTGTAACTTTGTATTCAGACCCCTCATAAAACAGGCCTTTTTCTTTGCATCAGTATTAACTTGATCAAAAGCATATTGAGATAAATGATTAAATTTCCCGACATACTGCATCACCGGTTCATCCCCCTGACGTAATGCCAGAAACTCTTCAAGTTTCATTTGCATAATACCATCCGGAATGTAATGCGCCCCGAAAGCCTCTTTAAATTCAACCCAAGTTATACGATGACCGGCTGGTTGTACAGCCAAGAGATTTGCCCACCATACACCGGCAGCTCCCCGAAGCTGTTGTGCTGCGAATACTGGCTTCTGGGTTTCCGTACAATTGATAAGACTAAACTTCTGCTCCATAGTACGGAGCCAATCATCTGCTTCCAATGGTTCATCAGCCTTTGTAAAGATTGGAGGACGTGTATCTGTGAAATCCACATAAGTTGTTTCATCCCTATTGAATCGGCCATGACCACGCTATCCGGCATTCTGATTCTGAGCTAGGAGAGTTGTGGCATTAACCAATGCCGCAATAGCATCGGCTAAGGATGGTGGAACTGGCGGTGGGTTAGGTATATCATCTCTGCCACGAGAAGAACTAGCTCCACGAGTATTGACAGGCATCTGTTTAACACAACTATTCTTGATTAACATATCATCTCACATATAAAACATATCAAGCCCATTTTATTTATCAAACAAGCCACTCTGAGACAGAAGGATTACTGAAAATATTACATATATCCCCAGGCTAGAGGTTTTTCTGACTAACTATGTTACAAAGTCAGAATGATTCATTATGATATATCTACATATTATTCCACCTCTAGATCTAGGATTCTGCTTCGGATGAGACCTCATACTCCTCGGGTTCTAACTCTTCATCCTCCTCTTCCTCTTCGGTTTCTTCCTTAGTAGAGGTTGGCATAGCAGGTTCGGAATGCAACCGTGCAGTTAGTTCCTCCAACTGCCTGTGTAACTCCACATGGTGATTTGCCATGAGGGTTTGGTTCTCCCTTATGGTATCCACCCGACATCGTGCCCGGTTTCTCTGATCTACTGCCTGTCTCCACTTACATTCATATACTTGGTGTTTCTTGTGGTGATATTGCAATTGTTCATTAAGCTCTTCTCTTTCTCGGTTACCCCTCATTCTTTCTCCATTTGCTCTAGCTAATTCCATGTATAGGCGGTCTACTTCTGCCTGTAGCCGTGAAGTGGCGCTAATGCTGCCTTCGCCTTCTTCGTAAGTAACCAGGGGTTGGTTACTCCCTTCGCTTTCGGCAAGGTCGGCTTGCCTCAGGGCGAGAGCATGCCGAGGAACACCACGTGGTCCAGTGCACTTACGTGCTGTTTGCTTGGTACGGGGCATCTGCTAAAATATATCCATTTTGAAGATTCGAACCATATATGTTCTAAGATAAAGAGATAGAGTTTTATAAATAGATAGATATAAACTCTACTTAGATATAACTTTTAAGAGGGAAAGTAAATCTTATGTTAACAATAATGATGCATGAACCGTACTTACGAACAAAACATACATCAAACAAATAATTAACTTTAAAATAGTTACTTACTATACAAGTGAATAAACTTTCTTTTTATAAGTAGGGCAATATTATAAACAATGTTCCTTAGATATAACTATCACCATAACTATACTAAAACATATTCATTTAGATAGAAGGATAAGTCTACAGAATGAATTTAGGCAAGTCAGAAGAATAAGACAAGCCTTAGAAGCAATTTGGACTCAAACTAATTTAAAATTTAGTTTGACCCCAAAATTTTTGAAATTTTCAAAAATGAATAATGTCATACTTTCTAAGGAATTCCAGCTCCGATACCAGCTGTGGCAGAACCTCCTGAATTAAGTGGCCCACCTGCACCCATCATTGTCTTAAAGACTTCTGATCGGCGTGCACGAGTTCCAAATGATCCAAGAGATCTGTCGGGTGTCCTCGGAAGACCCGAATCATCCACGTTTATGTTTTCCAGGATAATTCCCCATCAAGCATCACAGTATTACAACAGTTTTATAGATAAGATAAATCAGAGTAAAGCGGAAAGATTATAATACATAGATTAAAAACTTATGTTTAAAAGTTTACATTACCGAAGTACTTATTACATAACTTGTTCGGAACTAATATTACATATTTTCACACAAAAGTTTTCACTTGCCCAAGGTCACACATTAGAATTATCATCACTCTCTTCTTCTAGAGTGAAGTAGCACTGTCCATCAAAAGGTGGATTCATGTACTCACCTGCAACAAGGGTTAACAAACCCTGAGTACAAAAGTACTCGACAAGACTTAACCGTCTAGGGAAAAGAAGAAGACTCAGGTATGAAGGCTGTAAGGATTCAAGGTAAGGCTTTTAGCAAAGTCAAAGCATTTTGTTTGCATAAAAGCTTACTAAAAGTAAAACCTATTTTCAAGTTTTAACTCAAGTTTGTAACTAACCAAAGATTCTTAAACCTTCATCCTCTTTAAATTCTCATTTCATAACCATCCCATTCTTTACTACGGTGCGGGACAGTGGATTGAGGCTCCATATCCGAGGAAACACGGCGATTCGAATCGATTAACCCAGCTGGGGATTCAGTACCACACGATATATGTAGAACTTAATCTTGCATATATCAACCCTATCTATAGATCCTCCCATACAAGAACGGGTCCGCGCCACCCGAGAGTACAGTACACCTCGAACCCGACTATCTCATAGCCCCGAGGGTACACGCTACTCCCGCCATCTCTCCACTCCCAGTGCGCAATTAGCCGTTCTCAGGTATCGGAATAGCTATAGATTAGGCTTACCACCGTATGTGGGCTGTACTCAAAGGTCTCAAACACAGCGGTCCGACAACGATACGGTCCTAAGTTGAGTAACCTTACAACAAGACTCCACTCTTGTTGTAAGTTGCTATCATTATCATGTTGTCTCATGATTCATTATTCTCATAGCATAGCCACCATTTTGAAAAGCATATACTATAATAAAGTAGTAAAGCTTGGCTACGCATACTAAATATTTTCATAAACAGGTATCCAGGTTAAGGGTTGGAATCATCAAGGTAGGTAATGCATCAAAAAGGATTCACCCAACTCCTATTACCTAATGCATCATATTACTCAAGTGAAATAACTTTAAAAAAACACAAGGATAAGGTTAATGTCCGGGGCTTGCCTTGAGAGTCAGCGAAGTCCGGAGTCTCAGGAAAAGAAGAATCCACTCCCTCAAGAGATATCCACGGAGTTTGAGATTCTTCCGGAACGGGAGCTACACGTAAAAGTGCATATGCATGATCAATGAGATGCTTATGATATGATCCTGGTAAAGATGGAAATTTTCTTAACTATAACCTTTATAGAGTACAACTTTCCATCACGGTAAAGTTGCAAACCAACAAAACCACGTCAGCTATTAAAAACACTAAACAAGTTTTATTATTTTCTGATAAAGCAACTTTCAAGCAACAAAAAGGTATTTGTATAAAGGAAACCCATAACCAGGGAGCAAATCTTGCTAGTTTCCCATTGGTTGTCAAACAATTCCAAAAGTCACACAAATCTACAGGGATCAACTATTTCTATTTATTTTATTAATCATTTTAATTAGCCTTTTATTTATATACCAAGCATACTTTGTCAAACAGAGATGAAATTAAACATGAAGGTGTATATCAGTGATATAAACTCCCATGTTAAATTTCATGATTAACAGAGCTATAGATTAATTATAGCAAAAATAACAAAACTGATTACTGTTCAACAAGACAGAAAAAGAAAAACTTAAACTAACCCAAACCGGGCTTTCGGCCCAGCCCAACTCAACTCAGCGTGGCGCGAGTGCACGGCGGTGGGTGAGGGTTCGTTCGCTCGAGGCCCGGCTCGAACGAGACAGCGCCCGAGGGTCCGCTTGAGGCCTAGCTCGAGGCTCGGGCGATACGCTGCGCATGTGCCCGCTCGAGGCTTAGCTCGAGGCTCGGGCGAGACGGAAACGCTCGTCCGTCCGAGGCCTAGCTCGGGCGGGTCGGTGAACGCGTTCGCCCGAGGCTGGGCTCGAGCGAAGCGGTGTGCCTGACAGCTTTGCAGAAAAGCCCTCCGGCTTGCGCTAAAACAACCCGCAGTCCATGGTGCTATTCACCTGAGTCTTGGACTTTGCAACCAACACCCTGGAACTTCTCATCTTTACAACGAGGAGGTCCTCGACCATGGCCGGCGCGCATGGCGATGAACCGAGCGGCGGCGTGACTTACGCCGGTCAACTCCGACCACTAAAGACCCAACGGACGCAAGCATCAGCACCGGCAAGCCAACCGCAACCGATTGAGCCCCTAACCCTAAACTCTACTGCTATGGCGAGGTCTGGCCACGCAAGGCGGCGGATTGGATCTCGGCACGGCCGTTCCGGCGAACCTAGGCCGGTAGCAAGCGAACGGAGAAGCTAGAAAGGTGTAGAAGCTCACCCTGGTGCTGATGGTGAAATTGGTTTGAGCGGAGGTTGCTTGGAGAGTAGGCGTCCACGGAGCAGTGGCCTTTGGCGGTGAACTCCGGCGAAGACGACGCTGTTCCGGTAAAACCTGAGCACCAGACACGGAACCATCGAGCTGATGAGTTCTCTGAGATCAAGACGAAACACAAACACGAGAAAGAGAGAGTGGAGAAGTGCTCGGTTGAGCTGACCACGGTGAGATCGAGCTCGGCGGCGCTTTCTGCTCGGCGGGAAGAAAACCGTCGAGTATGAGCTCTCTGGTGCAGTAGAGGTGGAGAGGATAGGTCTGGGAGATGCGCAAAGAAGTGAAGTACTTGAAGGCGTGGTGAAACTGGATGGGAAAGACTAGAGACGGTGAATCTGGAGGTTTGACCGGATTGTTCCCGTCGGCGCCTTGGTGGCAAACATGGCGACGGCGAGCTCAGAGGTGACGCCACGACGCGAGGGAGAGTGCCAGCAGCAGCCTAACTTGGCCACGAACTCGGTCGCGCGTTCCTTCGGGAGAAGTCGCCGTCCACGCGCGAGAGCAGGCGATCAAAAGATCGGCCTTGCTGCCGCCATGAACAGGAGCAAGAACTTATCCCCCCCCTTTCCCAAAACTACCCTTACCAAAATTTGAAATTACTTTGGATTTTTGAATATAAGCTGAAAATATGCCAAAATATCAAATGCTTAGAATTCACTACTGAACATCTTTCATTTTTGCAAGATACCCAAAATATGCTCAGATTTTGAATTAGGATTTGAAATACAAAAGAGGACAAAAGGGCAAAAGGGAACTTTTACAAATACTTTTGATTTCACAAGAACACTTGAAAAACTTTAAACACCAAAGTTGTTCCTTATCAGAAATAGAGCAACTTTGCTTTTTAAAGCATACCCAAATTCTTTCTAAATATTGATTTATAGAAAAGGGAATAAAATAAGGTTTTTGAATTAATTACACTATTTGTAGAATTCTAACCAAAATCTAATTTATACCTCAAAGATGACTTGAATCCTGACTCAAATACACCTTTGAGACATAAAACCAAAGTTTGGTCCAAAACTTCACTATTATAAAAGAAATTACCATAATACCCCATAAACACACAAAAGCACTAATTACCAAATAAGAAAGCATAAACTAAGGTTTAACTTAAGCACTCTTTTATCAACTAAGCACAAGCATAAAATAATAAACTTGTTTTAGTGAATGAATATCCAGGTTATCATTCAAATGAAATGCTGATGCACATGATGACATGACAAGTTTTAGTTTGCTTAACACCAGAGTGTTACAAGGAGAGAAGGGAAAAGAGGGGATGGAAGGCTAGAAAGAATATGTGGGTGGATAGGTAAGAATGAAATGGATGGCTAAGGTAAGGTGGATGGATAGGTAGTTATGGGGTAACTAAGGGTAACTAAAGATAACTAACTACTAACTAGTAACTACTCCTAAATAACCACAGAGCAAGATAACTACGAAGCAAGACAGGCAAATGTCAATAAAGCAACTAAGTTAAGTAAAGTTTTATTCCTATCTTATCAAGTATCGAGGCGTACTAGCCTTTACCACTGACTTGGGTTGAACGCTAGCACAACGAGCCTTACTGTTAAACTGGGCCAACTACGTGGTGGAATTCAAGGCGCACAGGGCTGTCACCACCTGCTTGCTACCATAGCTATCTGGGGTTCCAGCCGTATCTGAAGGTAAGTCTATAACTAAGCACCACGCTTAACCATATTCTAACTATCTCTAACCTAGCTTTGAATAGAGACACCCTTGCGGACGTCAGAGCAAATACTTGACTTAATAAGATAAACACTAAACTACCTAAGCAACTTATTGGCAAAGATCAAACACTAAGCTCACTAGAGATTAACTACTATGGCTAAGTGAATTGATCTGTAGGATTGCTAGGCACTCAAGCAATCAATCAAGTATACCACTCAATACTGATAAGTAGAATAAAGTAATACTTGAAATGATGAAATAGAATATAGTAAAGTGCTTGAGTAACAAGAGCAAAACCTGAACTGGAGATGAAGGAAGACTCTTCCCAGCTCCAGGACCGATCACTCGCACGCCTCTACTCTTGAGCTAAGCCTTGAGCAGCGCTCCCGTGAGGGCAAAGATGCCTTGCTCTACTAGCTACCTACTTGCCTAAGCTCTCTGAGCTTCTAACCTAACTCTCACTTGCTTGTGTTGCTTCTTGGTGTGGTATGGGATATGAATGAAGTGATGCCTCAGGGGGGTATATATAGTCTTGAGGAGTGAGGGGGGTACTTATAGGGGGCAGCCAACCGACCTAGGGCTAACCCTAGTGGCGGGCGCCAGCCCTAGGTGGCGGCCGCCACCTCCATCACCGTTGGATGCACCGCCTTGGCTTCAACGACATCCAGGAGCTCCAGAGAGGCGGTTGGTAGGTCAGTTGCATGTCCAAATAACCGCCATTCGGCTTTGATCCACGCCACTCACTCCTGAGCCGTCCGATTCCACTGACCTAGTGACCAAGGGCCAAGATTTGGCCTTGGGATGGTCACACGGATCAGTGACGTGGCAAAGGGGGAGAGTTGGGCCTCTCCATGTGGCGGGTGCCACATTTGGGTGGCGGGCGCCACCTCTGGTTGGCGGCGCCACCCCACTCGGGCCCAAATGGGTCCTGGTGAGTGGGCTCGTCTCCTGGTGGGTCCATTCTCCAAATTTGGTCCAAATCCTGCATTCAAATAAAAATCTATGGACATGTGGAATTTGGTTAGTTTGAAATCTATTTGACTACATTTCATGCCTTTTTGGTGAACTTTAGGGTAAAATGTTGATGGTAAAACAGGTGTTTAAGGACCATCAACAAGCTCCCCCAAGCTAACCTGTTGCTCGTCCTCGAGCAACAATGGGGTTTAAGCATTGAGCATGAAATAGATAGCAACTTAAGATGTATGAAAGTGCATATTGTATAGTGAGAAATAACTTAGCATATATCATAAATCATAGCAATGTGGGGCTTATAGCTTTTCACTTCAAACATGCAAGAGTGAAATAAATTAGTAGATAGGAAACTTTTATCTTGCTTAGGTTTGACTAGGATTTTGTCTGGAGGTTTTTCAAGGTTTTCAAAAGATAACAACTTGCTTAAGTCCTCCAAGATTCCCTCAATCACTCAATGGTGTTTAAATCCTGACTTAGGCCAAAATGTAGCCTCTCCTATTTCTAAAGAATGATATGTGGAGTTACAGGTAGGTTAAGAATCATGAGCAAATTGCCTGATGTTTATTGCTAAGCTAGACACTCAGATCATAAGGAGCAGCAAATCATAAAAATTGATCAAGATGTGCATGCGTGGTTATGTGGAAGTGTATAGAGAGATATTTCATAATCCTTCCTAGTTAATTTCTGGGGTCTAGAGCTAATGATAATTCTCTCTCTCTCTCTCTTCTTCTTCTTTTTTGAATACATAGTGAGTAGACAAAAGATGTGTCCTCACATTTTCTTAGGACACAGTCCTCTCTTGAGCTACTTTGCTCATTTTTTTTCTTAGGACATAGTCCTTTCTTGAGCTACTTTGCTCACTTTTTTTTGTATCTCTCTCTCTCTTTTTTTTAGCTCTAGATTTCCCCAGATATCTATAGGAAAGGATTTTTGAAATGAGTAGGGAAAGGGAGAGAAATGCTTATTCCCAGTGTAGGAATAGCATAAGGCTAGCAATGGGACATTTGGCAAGGTATTGCATATCTCCAGTGTAGAGAATGAGCAATTTATTTGGTGGTTGCAAACTTCCAAAGTGGAGAGTAGGCAATTTATGGTGGGTGTGTGAATCTTGATTCAAAAGATATGATAAGCTTCTCTACTAAGATCTATGAGGTCTAACAAAGCTCAACACAGACAAAGCTCTTTGTGGTTTTGACTAACAAATATTTGGCTGATGGTGGGATGGGATAAAATATAGGAGGAACTTTTAGCAAGGTTTTCATAATTTTTAAAAGAAATCCTCCAGATTAGGTCCTAATTTCACCTTAGCAAGTTTAAAGAATTACTCAATTTCTTACTAACTTTACTCACTAAGCATGATTTCAGTTTAAGCATGTGCAACCCAGAAAAGCTACAACTTAGATAAGACCAATTATTCAAACCATAACAATAGCATTTGCATGACATATTTCAAATCTTATTCAGGTTTCAACTTGTTTAAGCAGATTTTATCAATTTGATTCATGGAATGGTTATTTAGGCAAGCATGTGACATTCAAAAGATATAGAATTTAAGAACTGAATGTAAAGTATAGGCTTGAGACATAACTTATCAGAGCGGGAGTCTCCCCCAAGCTGGCTTCTTGCTCGGTGAAGGATCTTCTTCTTCTCAGTCAGAGTTCTTGTTCTCATTTTATTAAAAAGGGAAACTATCTAATGTTGTGAAAAGGGAAACTATCCTATTATGATATTTTATTGTTCTAACTAAGTTAACATATACCTATGCATAAAACTAATGATAACTGATTTTTTTTAGTTTCATGCATGACATATGTTATTTATTCAAAAAAGGGAAAATTGAAGGGAAAAATTAAAAATAAAACCATACCTTAGGTCGATGGAATTTCATCCTTATCAGGTGGGTCTTCTTCTTCCTTGGGCACTTCTCTCAGTAATTCATCAGGTTCTTCTTCTTTTGGCACCTCTCCTTTGTTATGTGAATTACACAACTCAGGAGGAGGTGGTTCTTTCTTTATGTTCCACCTTGTTCTTGGGCGCCTCTTCTTGGTACGAACGGGTTTTGCTAGCTGCATGTTAGCGGCATATGCGGGACCACGGGAAAAGGATAATATTTCCTTCCTCCCTCCTAATGTCATTTGCATTTTACCACTTCCCACATATATGCAAGCATCAACAGTGTTCAAGAAGGGTCTACCTAAGATTAGAGGAACATCTTTTCTATTTCCCATATCTAGTATTATGAAATCAGCAGGAACATAGGAACCTCTAATATGAACAGGTAAATCATTAACTATTCCTTCTACATAGCAAGTGGATTGATCAGCTAGCACAACATAGGCAGATGTGGATGACATGGGTGGAAAGAACGAGTTTTCATAGAAATCTTTAGATAAAATGTTCGCACTCGATCCTAAATCACACATGGCATTTTTAAAGACTTCACCAAAGATGGAGCATCTAATTATGGGACTACTAGGATCACCCTTTTTAACAGTCATGGTTTGATCTTCATAATAGTTAAAATATTTTATTTCAACCATATTTGCAGTTTCCATGTCAGGGTTAGCACGAATTTTGCCAGATTCAAAAGATGGTATGATAGCAGCAAGTTGAGCTAATTGGGTTTCTAACATCTTATTAAAACTTAATTGATTTTTCAGAGCAGACGAGAAATCTTCCAATTTAGCATTTATATTCTCAAGGGTTTTATCATTCGACATTAATTTCTTATTCAAAAATTCAGTAGTTCTACCTTGAGAGTAGACTAGATTCTTTAAGAATGAGAAATCATCAGAATTCTGAAAATTAGAGCGGGGGAATGAATTGTTACCTTGAGAATTTGCAGGCTGATTCCATCCTTGATTCTGTTGACGGAAACCATTGTTGTTGTTGATGAAGTTCAAATCTTCATGTAGCTCGGGGCAGTGGCTCCCAGAATGTTTGGTTTCTCCACAGACTTCACAAGTCATGTAGGATTCCAAAGATTGGACACTATCTTGTTGGTTCATCTTCTCACAGCTGTCCAGCTTCATTGCCAGCAGGTCCATCTTGGCCATGATCATGTCGGCTTCCTTAAGGGAATGCATACCTTGCTTACGGGGCTGTAGTTGAATGACCGAGAAAGAACTAGCAAGGCGACCAGAGGGGGGTGAATGGGAGCTCAAAAATTTCTCACGAAACTTTGGCCAAATGTCCCAAAATCAACCCCCGAAAGCTACGACCGAAACCGTGATGCCCACGACCCTTGGAAGAGGGTGGATGATCCCTAGGATCACAGCGAGGCACCACAAAGCGATAACAAACCAAGCACCACAAGCTCCGGCACAAGTTCAACCCTCAAAAACCAAGTCTCGAACGTAGATAGACGGCTACGTCGAGAAATCCCCAAATACCGATGCTAACAAGTAGCAAAGATACCTAGAGGGGTTCCTTGGTCAACTACAAGGCCAAACAAGAAGTCCGAAAACCAAGCGTGGAAGCCGGGAGAGCAAACACACAAAACCGGAGGCTTCAGCCAATCTGCGGACTGTCCGGCCCCGGGGTCCCGGACTGTCTGCCCTACTGCGGACTGTCCGCGAGGGGATGGCGGACTGTCTGCCGGTGGAACATGAGAAACAACAACTCTGCTGGAACCTCCCTGGACGTTCCCGGACTGTCCGCCAAACACAACGGCGCACTGTCCGCGGTTCAAAAATTACTTGCTCCTCAGCGCGGAGTCTGGCCACTGGTCCGGCCAAACCCGACGCGCGGACTGTCTGCCGGTCAAGGCCGCGGACTGTCCGCCAACGAGCAGAGAGGGCGATTTCAGTCGCCTCCTCTCCAAATCTCTCCAAATTTGATCCAAATCAAAATCCCACGTTCCCACACTTGGAGAAGATGATCACGGGGTAGTTAGGAGACTATCCTCAAGAAATCATCCGCTCAAATCGATTCAATCACCGAGAAATCGAAGGGGGAAGATCAAGAACGAAAAAGCGCCACGAAAACGAAATCAACCCGATCTACTTGTTCAAGGAGTTAGATAAATTCCTTCAGTGGAAATGATCTCCTTTCAAAAACAAACAAGTTGAATCAAACGGATTTCACAAAGACACAGTATGGAGAGAGATCGAGCGACGGGAAAAACGCGGAGAAAAGAGGAACGCGAAGAACACGAACCAAAACGCGAATCAACACATCGATCTGCAACCGTGTGGCTACCACACGCTACAACAGTGAGGTTATGGCCTCACTTCATCAAAATCGCCAGTACACAGAGGTATGGTTCTCTGCGGATCTCAGCTAGCTACAGCAGGGGATTGGGAGAGCAGGAAACCCTAGAAGCAAAGAGCAAATGACTGAGATAGATGGGGAGGTGGGAGTCTCCCCCTACTTATCCTAATTCTAACTATTCCTAATTCCCACTCTACCCCTAACTACTTACAGAGCGAACCAGCTAAACCCTAAGGTTATTCTGGACCAACTCGATGGTAGGTGGCTCCGACGGCCACGCCCGGACAACTTGTAGCGTTGCCTCGACGCAACCTCCCGATTGCCGCCACGTGCCGCCCTCGCTCTGCACACCCGGTTTTGTGGCCCAAACCGGGAAACCAGCCTTTCCAGCCAACCCCCGGTTTTGAGGCCCAAACCGGGAAACCAGCCCACCAGCATCTGAGTTTTGTGGCCCAAACTCAGCAAACCCGCAGCACCCAGGTTTTGAGGCCCAAACCTGGAAACCGTCCTCAGCCCAAGTTTTGTGGCCAAACTCAGAAACCATCCGCGCCCAGGTTTTGGGGCCCAAACCTGGAAACCGTCCACCGGTGGTTTTTCTCTGGCTCAACCACCAAACCGGAGCTGTAGAGGGGATGCACCTCCCGTGCACCCCGTCCACCGACACGTGTCCCCAAGTCCACGACTTAGGCAACACATGACCGCAAGTCTTCGCTCGTCGCTGTCCCAGGCTGTCAGCCACCACAGCTGATCCTCGGGCCGCCAGTCCCTCAGTCCAAGCCTCACGTCTGCCCTTTGCCACTCCCGGTCCATCGGCACGGCACGTCTCTACTTGACCTTCACCTCACCTCTGATCACTGTATCCGTGCTCGACACCTGCACAACACAAGCCAAAGAACATGCGTATCATCCCAGTTGACAATCACTCATCACTCAGAGACTCGGCATACACCCATGTATCCGCAGTAGTCTCTCGTCATTCCATCCTTAGTTCGACACCATCTTCTCTATAAGAGCCTTAGCATCTGCAACATTCAGAGAAAAGAATGCACCGCCGGCGGCGTCATCCAAATGGCTTCTAGAGAGTGGGGTTAAGCCATGGTAGAAGTTCTGGATCAATAGCCAATCCTCCATACCATGGTGCGGACAAGCAGCGACATACTCTTGCAACCTCTCCCAAGCCTCGGGAATAGATTCCTCGGCTTGTTGCGTAAAGCTGGAGATTTTGTTGCGCAGAGCATTCGTCTTGCCAATCGGAAAGAATTTGGCGAGAAAAGCATTGGAACACTTGTCCCATGTGTCTACAGCGTTGCGATCGGTATAGAACCATTGCTTCGCTTTTCCTAGAAGAGAAAAGGGAAAGAGACGAAGACGGATGGCTTCTTGGGTTATCCCCTTAATGGTGAAGGTGCCGCAAATCTTCAAGAATTGTTGGAGGTGAGCATTAGCATCCTCATGAGCTTTGCCACAGAACGGGCTAGCTTGGACCATCGTGATCAGAGCCAGTTTCAACTCAAAATTGAGGTTGGCATCAATCACGTCTGGTCCTATCGCTACATTAGTGGCAGAAGGAGCAGAAAACTCACGAATGGTCTTATTGGCCATTGTGAAGATAGAACGAGATAAGAAAGAAAGAAGTTGAAGAAGATGAAGGAAAAAGATAAGAAGGACTAAGGAAAGAAGAATGGGGTAAGATGGGATTCGCTAAGCGGGAGCTTAAGCGAAGATAAATTCGACACGGACTCAACCGATACACCGATTGCCTTCCCCGGCAACGGCGCCAGAAATGCTTGTTGGTAGTTCTTAGCTTCACTAAAGATAGAGCTAGGCAACTATCCCCGGTAATGGCCCAGAAATGCTTGTTGACACTAGCCAACGTCGTTACTAGGAGCAAACTATGGAATCTGCGGATACGTGGGTGTATGCCGAGTCTCTAGTGATGAGTGATTGTCAACGGGTTTGATCGCAGGTTCTTTGGCTCGTGTTGTGCAGGTGTCGAGCATAGAGACAGTGATCGACGGCAAGGTGAAGGTCAAGTAGAGACGTGCCGTGCCGACGAACCGGGAGCGGTGAAGGGCGGACGTGAGGCTTGGACTGAGGGACTGGTGGCCTGAGGATCAGCTGTGGTGGCTGGCAGCCTGGGACAGCGACGAGCGAAGACTCGCGGGCACGGTGTTGCCTGGGTCGTGGACTTGGGGATACGTGTCGGTGGATGGGGTGCATGAGCGGTGCATCCCCTCTACAGCTTCGGTTTGGTGGTAGAGCCAGAGAAAAACCATCGGGTGGACGGTTTCCATGTTTGGGCCTCAAAACCTGGGTGTGGATGGTTTCCGAGTTTGGCCGCAAAACTCGGGCTGAGGACGGTTTTCAGGTTTGGGCCTCAAAACCTGGGTGCTTTGGGTTTGCTGAGTTTGGGCCACAAAACTCAGGCGTTGGTGGGCTGGTTTCCCGGTTTGGGCCTCAAAACCGGGGGTTGGCTGTGAAGGCTGGTTTCCCGGTTTGGGCCACAAAACCGGGGGCGGAGTCCGTGAAAAGGACGCAGAGCGGTGGCGACACGTGGCGGCAATCGGGAGGTTGCGTTGAGGCAACGCTACGAGTTGTGTGGGCGTGGCCGTCGGATCCACCTACCATCGAGTTGGTCCAGAATAACCTTAGGGTTTAGCTGGTTCGCTCTGTAAGTAATTAGGGGTAGAGTGGGAATTAGGAATAGTTAGAATTAGGATAAGTAGGGGGAGACACCCACCTCCCCATCCATCTCAGTCATTTGCTCTTTGCACTTAGGGTCTCCACCTTCTGAGTGTCATCCAATTTGGACAAAATGGGTTTTCAAAAACAAATAGGGAGAAGATGGCCATGTTGTGAGAAACAAGGCCAGACTTGTAGCCCAGGGTTATAGTCAGAAGGAGGGGATAGACTATGAGGAGAGGTTTGCTCCTGTAGCTCGTTTGGAGGCAATTAGGATACTCTTGGCTTTTGCTGCATCCAAAGGTTTCAAACTTTTTCAAATGGATATCAAGAGTGCCTTCTTAAACAGCTACATAGAGAGGAGGTGTATGTTAGACAACCCCCCGGTTTTGAAAATCCCAAGTTTCCAAACCATGTCTTTAAACTCCACAAAGCTTTGTATGGTTTGAAACAAGCCCCTAGAGCCTGGTATGATAGATTGAAAACCTTTTTGCTTGCTAAGGGTTTTAAAATGGGATGTGTGGATAAAACGCTCTTTCTCCCCAAGCAAGGCACTGATACTCTCTTAGTCCAAATTTACGTGGATGATATCATTTTCGGTGGTTCTTCTCACGCTTTGGCTGCCAAGTTTGCAGATACTATGAGCAGGGAGTTCGAGATGAGCATGATGGGCGAGCTGACATTCTTTCTCGGGTTGCAAATTAAGCAATCCCAAGAAGGGACGTTTGTGCATCAGGGCAAGTATACCAAGGACTTGCTGAAGAGGTTCGATATGGGTGAGGCCAAGCCTCTTCCAACACCCATGTCGACCACGACGACCCTGGGTGCGGACAAGGATGGAGAAGCTGTGAGCCAGAAGGAGTACCGAAGCATGATCGGGTCGCTGCTCTACCTGACGGCGACACGCCCGGACATCCAGTTTGCGGTTTTCTCACCGTCAGGCGGTCAAGCGCATTTTCAGGTACCTTCGTTTCACACCTGAGTTCGGGATTTGGTATTCAGCTTCCTCCACCCTCTCCCTTTGCGGCTATTCCAATGCCGATTTTGCTGGTTGTCGCGTTGAGCGCAAGTCCACTTCTGGGACTTGCCAATTTATTGGTTCTTCTCTTGTATCGTGGTCTTCTCGCAAGCAGTCTAGTGTCGCTCAGTCAACCGCTGAGGCTGAATATGTTGCTGTGGCTAGCTGCTGTTCCCAATTGCTTTGGATGATGGCCACTTTGCGTGATTTTGGTCTGAGCTTTACTCGTGTTCCTTTGCTTTGTGACTGCACGAGTGCTATTAGCGTTGCTAAGAACCCCGTGCTTCACTCGAAGACCAAACACATTGATGTGCGCTTTCACTTTTTGCGAGACCACCAAGAGAAGGGTGATATCAACCTTCGTCATGTCGATACTCATCATCAGTTGGTTGATATTTTCACCAAGCCTTTAGACGAATCAACCTTTAATCAGTTGAGGGGTGAGCTTGGTGTGTGTTTCCCCTTTTAGATGGTGAAACAGTTTGGTTCTTGTATCATAGTCCGACTCTTTTTCGTTTGACTTTGTTTTCTTTTGCTTTTTAGCACACGCATTTACATTCTGAGCTTCATATATATAATCATTAGAATGTAACTAGGCTCTATGTAGTATGCTCCAATGCTTATGATGATGCTTGTGGCGTATGCTCTTTCTGATCACTGGTACATGTTGTGAGCTGAGCTATTTCTGAATGGTGAACCTGCTTAACAAACTTAAAACTGAAAATGTTCACCATTGAGATATGCAACTAGCATGTGTAGGATGTGTCGAGTTCACTCGTGCTTTTCATATATGCTAGGTTGCTATGTCTCTAGTTCTGAGTCTCTCACTTGCTTGGTTTGTTCATATTCTGTCAATAAAATTGAACCAAGTTTTAGTGAACTGAAAAGATCGAGATGGGACTGCTTGTCAACACATCACGGTATCGAGACTGTTTCTCATTGCACATCTGAGTTAAACTCGAGCCGTGTAGTGTATGACCGAAACCGACGCGTTAAGCTTCTGATTGCATTTTGCATAGGCTTCGCTCAGTTGAAAAGTTAGGCAATGACAAGCTTTCAACCTCTCGCAAACATCTGCTAAACTTCTAAACTTGTGTTATTTCACCGCTGCAACTCCGATTTGAAACTGAAATCACAAGTGTATGCTTCATTCTATAGCATGATGTTTGAACTTTGCTAGGGGTAGTTCACCTAGTATACATGCTTAGCACTTGTTCGGATTCCTGTCTATACATGTGGAGTGCTATTTTGATGGTGACTATCTTTTTCGCTAAAAACTGCTCACTGTGCTTTCATGTTCATATTTCGTATATAGTGATCAGTCTGAGCCTTTGCTAGCATTTTGTGGATGATGTTGAGTCATTGGAGTTATACTGTGCAGAGCATCTTTACATTGTCTTGACTATATTCCTGAAGCTGCTAATTTGCATTTTGACTCATATGCATGTTCGAAGGGGGAGTTTCTCTTGTTGGCACTTTTGTCTGGTGCATTTTCAACTAAGGGGGAGAAATTGCAAATCATATGCTTTCTCGAAGTTCAACTAAGGGGGATTGTTCAAATCTTGTGTTTTCCGAGTTGAATCAAGGGGGAGTTTTCCTGGTTGCGTGCACTTTTCGAGGGGGAGCTTGTTGCTTTGTGTTGGCCGTAAAGGTTTGGTATCGAGCTTTCTTGCTAGTTGTGTTGAGCCTCTGTGCCTCTGTCTTGAGGGACTAGCATTTGCTTTGATCTCTCATTTGGTGTCAAGCTCTTTTTCTGGAGTTTTCAATTGGTATTTGCTAGCGGTGTTGAGCCTGTTCTACCTCTTCATGAGGGCTAGCTTTGCTTTGGTTGGTTGCGTCGAGCCCATGTCTTTGGGGACCAAGTTGTTTTGCTCTTTCCACTTGACCTTCTTCGGCTTTACTATGCTTTTGGGTCATTTGGTCGAGTTCTCTCTTCTCCTTCTTTCTTCTTCTTCTTTTTCACTATGATTTGTGTGAGTAGTTGACAATGCACTCATCAAGGGGGAGATTGCGGATACATGGGTGTATGCCGAGTCTCTAGTGATGAGTGATTGTCAACGGGTTTGATTGTAGGTTCTTTGGCTTGTGTTGTGCAGGTGTCGAGCACAGAGACAGTGATCGAGGGCAAGGTGAAGGTCAAGTAGAGACGTGCCGTGCCGACGGACCGAGAGCGGTGAAGGGAGGACGTGAGGCTTGGACTGAGGGACCGGTGGCCTGAGGATCAGCTGTGGTGGCTGGCAACCTGGGACAGCGACGAGCGAAGACTTGCGGGCACGGTGTTGCCTGGGTCGTGGACTTGGGGACAAGTGTCGGTGGACGGTGTGCATGAGCGGTGCATCCCCTCTACAGCTTCGGTTTGGTGGTAGAGCCAGAGAAAAACCATCGGGTGGACGGTTTCCAGGTTTGGGCCTCAAAACATGGGTGCGGATGGTTTCCGAGTTTGGCCGCAAAACTCGGGCTGAGGACGGTTTCCAGGTTTTGGCCTCAAATCCTGGGTCCTTCGGGTTTGCTGAGTTTGGGCCACAAAACTCAGGCGTTGGTGGGCTGGTTTCCCGGTTTGGGCCTCAAAACCGGGGGTTGGCTGTGAAGGCTGGTTTCTTGATTTGGGCCACAAAACCGGGGGCGGAGTCCGTGAAAAGGACGCAGAGCGGTGGCGGCACGTGGCGGCAATCTGGAGGTTGCGTTGAGGCAACTCTACGAGTTGTGCGGTCGTGGCCATCGGATCCACCTACCATCGAGTTGCTCCAGAATAACCTTAGGGTTTAGCTGGTTCGCTCTGTAAGTAATTAGGGGTAGAGTGGGAATTAGGAATAGTTAGAATTAGGATAAGTCGGGGGAGACACCCACCTCCCCATCCATCTCAGTCATTTGCTCTTTGCACTTAGGGTTTCCTGCTCTCCCAATCCCCTGCTGTAGCTAGCTGAGATCCGCAGAGAACCATACCTCTGTGTACTGGAGATTTTGAGGAAGTGAGGCCGTATCCTCACTGTTGGAGCGTGTGGTAGCCACACGGTTGCAGATTGATGTGTTGATTCACGTTTTGTTCGTGTTCTTCGCGTTCTTCATTTCTCCGCGATTTTCCCGTCACTCAATCTCTCTCCCTAATGCATCTTTGTGAAATCTGTTTGAATCAACTTGTTCGTTTTTGAAAGGAGTTCATTTCCACCGAAGGAATTCATCTAACTCCTCACGAACAAGTAGATCGGGTTGATTTCGTTTTCGTGGCGCTTTTTCGTTCTTGATCTTCCCCTTTCGATTTCCCGGTGAAAGACTCGATTTGAGCGGATGATTTCTTGGGGATAGTCTCCTAACTACCCCATGATCATCTTTTCCAAGTTTGGGATCAAGGGATTTTGATTTGGATCGATTTGGAAGAGATTGGGTGAAGGGCGACCAAGATCGCCCTCACTGGGTATTGGCGGACAGTCCGCCACTCCAGGCGCGGACAGTCCGCGCGTCGGGGACTTGGCCAGAGCAGTGGCCGTGAGTCTCTGCGTTTTGGGTCTCGGTTGACCGGCGGACAGTCCGCCGGTGTAAACCGCGGACAGTCCGGGACTGTCCAGGGAGTTTGCAGCAACTGTGTTGTTTCAGGCATTTGGCCGGCGGACAGTCCGCCAACCCCTCGCGGACAGTCCGCAGTAGGGGCAGATAGTCCGGGACCCCAGTGCCGGATAGTCCGGGATCCTGCTGTAGCCTCCGGTTTAGTGCGTTTGCTCTCCCGGCTTCTTCGCTTGGTTTCCGGACTTCTCGTTTGGCCCTAGAGTTGACCAAGGAACCTCTCTAGGTATCTTTGCTACTTGTTAGCATAGGTATTTAGGGATTTCTCGACGTAGCCATCTATGTACGTTCGGGACTTCGTTTTTGAGGGACGAACTTGCTCCGGTGCTTTTGTTAATTGGTTTGCTATCGCTTTGTGGTGCCTCGCTGTGATCCAAGGGATCATCCACCCTCTTCCAAGGGTCATGAGCATCACGTTCTCGGTCGTAGCTCTTGGGGGTTGATTTTGGGACAATTGGCCAAAGTTTCGGAAGAAATTTTTGAGCTCTCATTCACCCCCCCCTCTGGTCGCCTTGCTAGTGCTTTCTCGGTCGTTCAGAGTCTATTCCAGGCAACGGTGTCAAAAGTGCTTGAAGCAAGTCCGGTCACTATACCTAAAGGAGTGAAGCTAAAGCAGCTATCTATTAATGCCAAGCGGGGTTGTCAATCCCTACACTAGTTGGAGCTAGCTAGAGACATTGCACTCTACCAAGAGGAGATTCTGCAAGCGCATAGAACTATCGTAGTAGCACTTCGCTTGGGAGTACCAGGTGTCGATTTATTTGATCCCAAGGGAAGGCTAGGGTGGTGTATGAGTCGGGTCAAGGAGGGGATGAGAGTCGAAGAAAAGAGAAATGGGAAAAGGAGAGAAGGGAAAAGACGGGATGGATGGCTAGAAAGAATATGTGGGTGGATAGGTAAGGATGAAATGGATGGCTAAGGTAAGGTGGATGGATAGGTAGTTATGAGGTAACTAAGGGTAACTAAAGATAACTAACTACTAACTAATAACTACTCCAAGATAACCACAGAGCAAGATAACTACGAAGCAAGACAGGCAAATGTCAATAAAGCAACTAAGTTAAGTAAAGTTTTATTCCTATCTTATCAAGTATTTGGGCGTACTAGCCTTAACCACTGACTTAGGTTGAACGCTAGCACAACGAGCCTTACTGTTAAACTGGGCCAACTACGTGCTGGAATTCAAGGCGCACAGGGCTGTCACCACCTGCTTGCTACCACAGCTATCCAGGGGTCCAGCCGTATCTGAAGGTAAGTCTATAACTAATGACCACGCTTAACTATATTCTAACTATCTCTACCCTAGCTTTGAATAGAGACACCCTTGCGGACGTCAAAGCAAATACTTGACTTAATAAGATAAACACTAAACTAACTAAGCAACCTATTGGCAAAGATCAAACACTAAGCTCACTAGAGATTAACTACTATGGCTAAGTGAATTGATCTGTAGGATAGCTAGGTACTCAAGCAATCAATCAAGTATACTACTCAATACTGGTAAGTAGAATAAAGTAATACTTGAAATGATGAAATAGAATATAGTAAAGTGCTTGAGTAACAAGAGCAAAACCTGAACTGGAGATGAAGGAAGACTCTTCCCAGCTCCAGGACAGATCACTCGCACGCCTCTACTCTTGAGCTAAGCCTTGAGCAGCGCTTCCGCGAGGGCAAAGATGCCTTGCTCTACTAGCTACCTACTTGCCTAAGCTCTCTGAGCTTCTAACCTAACTCTCACTTGCTTGTGTTGCTTCTTGGTGTGGTATGGGATATGAATGAAGTGATGCCTCAGGGGGGTATATATAGTCTTGAGGAGTGAGGGGGGTACTTATAGGGGGCAGCCAACCGACCTAGCGCTAACCCTAGTGGCGGGCGCTAGCCCTAGGTGGCGGCCGCCACCTCCATCACTGTTGGATGCACCGCCTTGGCTTCAACGGCATCCAGGAGCTCCAGAGAGGCGGTTGGTAGGTCAGTTGCATGTCCAAGTAACCGCCATTCGGCCTTGATCCATGCCACTCACTCCTGAGCCATCCGATGCCACTGACCTAGTGACCAAGGGCCAAGATTTGGCCTTGGGATGGTCACACGAATCAGTGACGTGGCAAAGGGGGAGAGTTGGGCCTCTCCATGTGGCGGGCGCCACATTTGGGTGGCGGGCGCCACCCCACTCGGGCCCAAATGGGTCCTGGTGAGTGGGCTCGTCTCTTGGTGGGTCCATTCTCCAAATTTGGTCCAAATCCTGCATTCAAATAAAAATCTATGGACATGTGGAATTTGGTTAGTTTGAAACCTATTTGACTACATTTCATGCCTTTTTGGTGAACTTTAGGGTAAAATGTTGATGGTAAAACATGTGTTTAAGGACCATCAACAACAATCACCTGAAAGCGAGCGAATAAACTCTTTATGCTCTCGCCAGGCATGTGTCGAAAGTTCTCATACTCACGCTTATGCGACTCGTAGAGACGGGTTTTGACTTGAGTGGTTCCCTCATGGAAATGCATGAGGGTAGCCCAAATCTCCCGAGCCGTAGCGAGGTGAGAAACATGATCAAACTCCATCATGCTCAAACATGAGAAAAAGAGCATTACGGGCTCGGCTATTGGCATCATTCTCATCGATCTGATGCTGTGTCCCAAGAGCAGCCAAGACCACGTAATCTGCAGAGTTGCAAATATCCCAGATGGAAGCACCCATGCTCTGAAGATAGGCCGACATGCGTATCTTCCAATACGCATAGTTCGTCCCATCGCAAAATGGTGGTTTACTCATGCCGCGATCCATGTCTCCTTCGGTGGATCTGGAACCGGCTAAGGTGGAAGATCCTTAACCCGCTCCGATACCAATTGAAGGACCGAGAGTGCAAAAGCAAGGCGACCAGAGGGGGGTGAATGGGAGCTTCAAAAATTTCTCTCGAAACGTTGGCCTTTGTCCCAAAAATCAACCCCCAAAAGCTTTGACCAAAATTGTGATGCCCACGACCCTTGGAAGAGGGTGGATGATCCCTAGGATCACAACGAGGCACCACCAAGCAAGAGCAAACCAAACGCCAAAAGCACCGGCACAAGTTTGACCCCTAAAAAAACCGACTCCCGAACATAGATGGAAGACTACGTTGGGAAATCTCCAAATACCTATGCTAACAAGTAGCAAAGATACTTAGAGAGGTTAATTGGTCAACTCTAGGGCCAAACGATAAGTCCAGAAACCAAGCGGAAAAGCCGGGAAAGCAAACGCACTAAAGAAGACAAGTCTGCGAGTTCCCGGACTATCCGTGGGTACGGTCCCGGACTGTCCGGCTCAACTGCGGACTGTCCGCGAGCCTTTGGCGGACAGTCCGCCGGCCAAATGGACAAAACAACAAGGTTGCTAAAACCTTCTGCTCGACTCCCGTACTGTCCGCGGTCACCAACTGCGCACTGTCCGCCGGTCAAGCCGAGGCAACACAGCCGAGACTCGCGACCACTGACTCGGTCGGAGCCCGACGCGCGGACTATCCGCGGGCACACTGGCGGACTATCCGCGAGTGCCCAGAAAGGGCGATTTCGGTCGCCCTCAACTCAAATCTCCTCCAAATCGATCCAAATCAAAATCCCTTGATCCCAAACTTGGAGAGGATGATCACGGGGTAGTTAGGAGACTATCCCCAAGAAATCATCCGCTCAAATCAACTCAATCAACCAGAAATCGAAGGAGAAGGTGTATGAACCGAAAAAGCGCCACGAAAATTGAATCGATCCGATCTACTTGTTCGTGAGCTGTTAGATGAATTCCTTCAGTGGAAA
The DNA here is from genome assembly GCA_009763385.1 of Coix lacryma-jobi var. lacryma-jobi. Taxonomy (NCBI): domain Eukaryota; kingdom Viridiplantae; phylum Streptophyta; class Magnoliopsida; order Poales; family Poaceae; genus Coix; species Coix lacryma-jobi. The sequence continues at coordinate 94,819,595 of CM019826.1, read as the reverse complement.
TGATCTCCTCACTGTAAAGAACAAGTTGATTCAAGTGGATTTCGAAAAGACGCAGTATAGAGGGAGATCGAGTGATGGGAAAATCACGAAGAAATGAAGAACGCGAAGAACAAAATCAAAACGCGAATCAAGACATCGATCTGCAACCGTGTGGCTACCACACGCTACAACAGTGAGATTACGGTCTCACTTCCTCAAAATCTCATGAACACAGAGGTATGGTTCTCTTTGGATCTCAGTAGCTACAGCAGGGGATTGGGAGAGCAAGAAAACCTATGTGGAGAATAGCAAATGACTGAGATAGGATGGGAGGTGGGTGTCTCCCTCTACTTATCCTAATTCTAGTTCCCACTCTACCCCTAACTAATTACAGAGCGAACCAGCTAAACCCTAGGGTTATTCTGGACAAACTCGAAGTAGATGCTGATCCGACGGCCACGCCCGCACAACTGGTAGCGTTGCCTCGACGCAACCTCACTGATTGCCGCCACGTGCCGCCACCGCTCTGCTTGTCATTTTCACGGACTCCACCGCCCGGTTTTGAGGCCAAAACCGGGAAACCTGTCTTCACGACCAACCCCCGATTTTGAGGCCCAAACCGGGAAACTAGCCGTTCATCGCCTGAGTTTTGTGGCCCAAACTCAGAAACCCGTCAGCATCCAGGTTTTGAGGCCCAAACCTGGAAACCGTCCTCAGCCCGAGTTTTGTGGCCCAAGCTCGGCAAACCCGCAGCACCCAGGTTTTATGGCCCAAACCTGGAAACCATCCACCCGATGGTTTTTCTGTGGCTCAACCATCAAACTGAGCCGTAGAGGGGATGCACCGCCCGTGCACCCCGTCCACCGACACGTGTCCCCAGGTCCTTGACCCGAGCAACACTGTGCCCCGCAAGTCTTCGCTCGTCGCTGTCCCAGGCTGTCAGCCACCACAGCTGATCCTCAGGCCACCGGTCCCTCAGTCCAAGCCTCACGTCCGCCCTTCACCTCTCCCAGTCCATCGGCACGGCACGTCTCTACTTGACCTTCACGTTGCCTTCGATCACTGTATCCGTGCTCGACACCTGCACAACACAAGCCAAAGAACATGCTCATCAAACCCATTGACAATCACTCATCACTCGAGACTCCGCATACACCCATGTATCCGCACCGTACACTCCTTAGTGCCTTCACTTGGTTATTGCTTATGAGGTTCATTCTTAGGGTGATTCCATTAAGGAGTGTCAACAAGCATTTCTAGCGCCGTTGCCGGGGAACACATATATTCAACTAGGGATGGTACCTAGTGTTATTTATTAAAATCATTATGAACACTGTTAGGACATTGCATTAGTAGCATTAAAATGGTAGCTAGAATATATCATTTAACTTTCACGCATGTGATAATGCACTGATTGTTTATCTCTACTCAAACAGACTTACCCTAGCTTTGTTTATCTTTTATCTTATGTAGGGTGTGATGTATGACTGGTTTCCAACTTTCGAATAACTACGTTGAGGATCCCGAAGCTTTATTGAAGAAGACAAGACACAAACTCAAGAGACCCTCACCACCACTTCCAGAAGTTAACCAGATAAGAAGAAGCTTAACACCAGTGTTGAACACCATGGCCGACAAGACACTCTGTGAGTTCTCTGCACCAACCACTGACAACATCAGGACTGGGCCAACAGTCAATGTTGGAAATGACGGATTTGAACTCAAGCCAGCTTTGATCAACATGGTGCAAGCTAACCAGTTTTGTGGGAAGGCACATGAAGACGCAAGCGCTCATCTCCAACACTTTCTGGAGATCTGTAGCACTTTCATCATCAAGGGAGTCGAAAGAGACGCCATTCTACTCTGCTTGTTGCCAATCTCACTCTTGGTAAAAGCAAAACAATGGTTCTACGCCAACAAGGACAAAAACACCTCCTGGGCGATCTGTTCAACTGCCTTCCTAGCAAAGTTCTTTCCAGTGGGCAAGACGAATGCCCTCCGTGCCAAGATTTCAACTTTCGAGCAACAATACGATGAATCAATCCCAGAGGCTTGGGAATGCTTTCAAGATTACATATCAGAATGCCCTCACCATGGGATGGAGAATTGGCTACTCATGCAGACCTTCTACCATGGGCTCACATCAAGTACCCGTGAGAATGTGGATGCCGCTGCTGGAGGATCATTCTTGTCACTCACTATAAACAATGCTACTACACTCATTGAGAAGATGGCCTCTAACCAAGGATGGAACAAGGAATGCTCTCAACCATGCAAGAGGGGAGGAATACATCAACTAAAGGAAGTAGACATGTTGTCTGCCAAACTTGACCTACTCATGAAGAAGTTAGATGAACACACTCCCAAGAAAGAAGATGTCATGCACATCTATGAATCTCGCATGTCATGTGAAGAGTATGGAGGCACTGGTCATTCAGGGAGCAACTGCCCTGAGATTCAATAGGATGCGAAGTACATCAACAACGACACCAACTATCATCCTCAATAAGCTCAAGGATGGAAGCAACAATCAAGGCCTAATTACTCAGGTAACTACTCAGTTAACAACCAAGGTAATACATTCAACCAACCACCTTTGAGAGAGATGATATCTAATCAAAACAAGATCATTGATAATATGTCTAAGAAGATAGCTTCCAATGATAAACTGCTTGAAAACATTAATACTAGAATGGATAGCTTTACTTCTGCCATAAAGAATCAACATAGCTTTAATAAGATGATAGAATCTCAGTTATGTCAGCTAGCAGCTTCAGTCCCTATGGCTGAAAAAGGTAAGATTCCCGGATGTCCGGAAGAGCTAGAGACTGCAAATCTTGTAGATATTTATAATGCAGGGCAGCTCACAGCTAGACCATCGAGGGAGTGGAAAGATGACTCCATTGCCCCAAAGAAAGGAGATCTAGGAAGACATGTCATTCCAATCCACATTAGACCTGACAGTTTTGAAGAAGCAGTCTGCGACCTTGGAGCAAGTGTCAACGTTATGCCAAGGGTAATTTACGAACAAATTCATGGTTCACCTATGTTATATACAAATATGTGTTTGCAGCTTGCGGATCAGACACTGTGCTACCCATTGGGAATTCTAGAAGATGTCTGTATTCGAGTGGGACAGTCATATGTGTGTGTAGACTTTGTGGTCATTGAAACAGGTGGAGACGATAGAGCACCCATCATTCTTGGGCGCCCGTTCCTAAGCTCAACCAAAGCCATCATCTACACGGATAGCGCCAAGATCTGTTTCACAATCACAGGCAACAAAGAAAATTCAGCTTCAAGAAACACACACTCACTGCTCGAGTCCACCATCAGAAGTCTTATGAGGATGCAAACGCAATATCATCGAAGAAGAAGAATACGAACAGAAGGAGGAAGAACAAGGCTACACAACCACATCAAGACACAGTGTGGATGGTCAACTCTGTCCGAACAGAGAGTGACCACCTTCTTCCATCACCATACCTCGCCAAGAGAGACAACCCAGGCGTACCCACCATCGATTGCAAGATTGAGGGAAGTACATTCCACAAGACGTTCTGCGACATCGGTTCAAGTGTTAACATAATGTCTAAGGTAACATATGAGTACTTATATAAAAATGGACCTATGTATCAGACATATGTGCAGCTGCAGCTGGCGGACCAAACACATCGATTCCCGGAGGGAGTAGTAAAGGACTTGATGATCCAAATTGAAGACTACTATGTTCCCACTGACTTCATGGTACTAGACATGGGAAGAGAAGACGATGTCCACATCATCCTAGGAAGACCCTTCCTCAACACCACTGGCGCCATCATCTACATGAGATCTGGAGAGATCCACTTCCAGTTCCCAAGGGATAAGGTACGCTGTTACTTTAATAGCTATTCCACTAATGAACAGGAAAAGAATAACCACTGAAGGAGGAGGCACCGCACATCCCAATGCAATAAGAACCGATCAATCAATGATGGATGGGCTGACTATGAAGGAGAAGTCACCAGGAGTGAAGACATCCCATTAAAGGAAATGAAGGACGATGAAGTAAAGGAGACAAGTCCACCAGTCAAGCAAGTGTGGAAGAAGAAAGAGAGTTCTACTGACGTGCAATCATCGAGGTCCTCCTCAGGATCTGCTGATACACCCAAGGAAGAATGAGGAGCGTACAAGGAGTCTTGTTCGATAGACTATAAAAATCGAATCCTCGCCGAAAGGTAACTCGGTAGTTATCCATATTCATTAGCATTAAATTCATCATTACATAATTAGTAGATATAGCATAATCATTTTTAGTATCATATTTATTTACTTCTTAGTAATTATATCTGCATTAGAAAACAAAATAAAAATATGAAAAACTCTAAGCCCCATGAGAGTATTATATTTTCTATGGAGGCATAAAAATGCATTTGCATATTTACTTCTGCATTGCATTCATAAAAACAAAAATCCAAAAAGAGACACTACTGAAACTCTGCTTAGTGGAAAGGAAGAACATAAATGATCTTAAGAGCTTTAAGACAACTAGACAAATGAGAGGAATATTTATCACTAACGCTTAATCAAGTTCAACTAGTTGTGTTGTCTATCTTTGAATTCAGCAGGAAGAGAAGAAGAGAAGGACTCAAGAAACCGCTAACGGTCTACTCATCTTCTGGGGAAAAGACCACGACAAGATCCAGCTTGGGGGAAAGCACCCTCAGTTATCACGATAAGTATCGTACGACGACTATTTTTGTTTACTATTATTAGTTCGGTTTAGCTAGATCAGGTAAATAAACATAAAAACCCATAAAAAGATAAATAACTATTACAAAAGCAAATAAAGATACTATATAATGAATAAATGTCTAGTGGATATAAACTTAATGTGGCTCATGATGAAAATGATGAATAATTGCTCTGCCATAATTCCTTTTAGGTACCTAGCGTTCAACCTTAAATTTTCTTAAGTTTTAGACAAAGCTGTTCTAAATAAACCCTGAACCTGAAATCTGTGGACTGCAAATGCTTGATCTAAAGTCTAGATAATTGTGGGATATGATATAAAAAGGTTTGAGCTGTTGTTTATCTAATTCCTAGAGATACTAGAGTTCTGGAGATTTACACATTGAAAAGATTAAAAGCACATGATGAGATCTTGTATGACATAACATGAATTCCTACCCAGAGCCATTAATATGATCTTAAGATGAGGCTACTTGCTTTGTTCTAAGTTTTTAGTCATGGTTGAGACATTTTACATTCTCTAGAAATCAAGAACGTTTTATTAAAATATTCACTCTTCCGAAGTAGTATTGTGTTAGAGGCATGGGACTATGCAAAAGTGTAAAAGGAGGAAATAAAAAGGGACAAGTGTCCGACTACCTCAAAAGAAAAAGAATTATGATAAAAATATGAAAGAAAAAAAAGAATGATAGCCTATGGTCCCTCTAATTACAATATGCCAGCAAGAGATTGTTGATGGTCCTTAAACACTTGTTTTACCATCAACATTTTACCCAAAAATTGACAAAAAGGCATGAAAAGTAGTCAAATAGATTTCAAACTAACCAAATTCCACAAGTCCATAGATTTTTATTTGAATGCAGGATTTGGACCAAATTTGCAGAATGAACCCACCAGGGGCCGAGCCCGCTCACCAGGGCCCATTTGGGCCCTAGTGCGGTGGCTCCCGCCACCCATAGGTGGCGCCCGCCACCAAGGAGAGGCCCAAACTTCTCCCCTACCACGTCACATATCCATGTGACCACCATAGGGCCAAATCTTTGCCCTTGGTCACTAGGTCAGTGGCATCGGAGGGCTGAGAAGAGATATCACGTGGATCATGACCTATTGACGGTTATCTGGACATGCAACCGCCTTGGAGGAGTCCCTGGAGACCGTAGGATCAATGACGGTGCATCCAAGGGCCAGGGGGGTGGCGGCCGCCACGTAGGGCTGGCGCCCGCCACTAGGGTTTGCCTTAGGTCGGTTGGCTGCCCCCTATAAGTACCCCCTCACTCACTTGGGCTATAAATACCCCCCTGGAGGCGTCACTTAATATCAAGCAAGGAAAGCAAGGAAAGAAGAAAGCAAGGCTAATAGCTTAGGATTTAGCCAAGCTTAGGCAAGTAGGTAGCTAGTAGAGCAAGGCATCCTTGCCTCATTGCCCTCGCGGAAGCGCTGCTCAAGGCTTAGCTCAAGAGTAGAGGCGTGCGAGTAATCGGTCCTAGAGTTGGGAAGAGTCTTCCTTCATCTCCGGTTCAGTTTTTTCTCTTGTAACTCAAGGACTTTACTATATCCTAGTTCATCATTTCAAGTATTACTTTATTCTACTTACCAGTATTGAGTAGTATACTTGATTGATTGCTTGAGTACCTAGCTATCCTACATTTCAATTCACTTAGCCATAGTAGTTAATCTCTAGTGTGCTTAGTGTTTGATGTTTGCCAATAGGTTGCTTAGTTAGTTTAGTGTTTATCTTATTAAGTCAAGTATTTGCTCTGACGTCTGCAAGGGTGTCTCTATTCTATGCCAGGATAGAGATAGTTAGAATTTAATTAGGTGTGGTGCTTAGTTATAGACTTAATTTCAGATACGGCTAGACCCCCGGATAGCTGTGGTAGCAAGCAGGTGGTGACAGCCCTGTGCGCCTTGAATTCCACCATGTAGTTGGTCTAGTTTAACAGTAAGGCTCGTTGTGCTAGCGTTCAACCTAAGTCAGTGGTAAAGGCTAGTACGCCTCGGTACTTGACAAGATAGGAATAAAACTTTACTTAACTTGGTTGCTTATTTGGCATTTGTCTATCTTGCTTCGTAGTTATCTAGGAGTAGTTATTAGTTATTAGTTAGTTACATTAGTTATCCTTAGTTATCTTTTCCGCTATCTACCTATCCATCCACCTTACCATAACCATTCATTTCATCCTTACCTATGCACTCATAAATTCTTTCTTGCCTTTCATCTCCTCTCTCCTCTTCTCTCCTTTTCCCTTTCTTATTCTTTGACTCTCATCCCCTCCTTGACTCGACTCATACAACACCCTAGCCTTCCTTTGGGATCAAATAAATCGACACCTGGTACTCCCAGGCGAAGTGCTACTACGATAGTTCTGTGCGCTTGCAGAATCTCCTATAGGTAGATTGCAATCTCTCTAGCTAGCTCCTACTAGTGTTGGGATTGACAACCCCATTTGACATTAGTAGATAGCTGCTTTAGCTTCAATCCTTTAGGTATAGTGACTGGACTTGCTACAAGCATTTCTGGCGCCGTTGCCAGGGATAGATTCCATAGTCTACTCCTAGTAACGACGTTAGCAAGTGTCAACAAGCATTTCTAGGCCATTACCGGGGATAGTTGCCTAGCTCTATCTTTAGTGAAGTTAAGAACTACCAACAAGCATTTCTGGCGCCGTTGCCGGGGACGGCAATCGGTGTATCCTTCGAGTCCTTGTCGAATTTATCTTTGCTTAAGCTTCCGCTTAGCGAATCCCATCTTTCCCCATTCTTTCTTTCCTTAGTCCTTCTTATCTTTTTCCTTCATCTTCTTCAACTTCTTTCTTTCTTATCTCGTTCTACCTTCACGATGGCCAACAAGACCATTCGTGAGTTTTCTGCTATCGTGGCCAAGATGGACCTGCTGGCCAAGAAGCTGGACAGCTGTGAGAAGATGAACCAACAAGAGAGTGTCCAATCTCTGGAATCCTACATGACTTGTGAAGTCTGTGGAGAAACCGGAAATTCTGGGAACCACTACCCCGAGTTACATGAAGATTTGAACTTCATTAACAACAATAACAACAACAACAACGATTTCCGTCAACAAAATCAAGGATGGAATCAGCACTCCAACTCTCAAGGTAATAATTCATTCCCTCGCTCTAATTTCCAAAGTACTGATAATTTCTCGTTCTTAAAGAATCTAGTCTACTCTCAAGGTAGAACTACTGAATTTTTGAATAAGAAATTAATGTCAAATGATAAAATATTTGAGAACATAAATGCTAAATTGGAATATTTCTCATCTGCTCTGAAAAATCAGCTTAGCTTTAATAAGATGTTAGAAACCCAATTAGCTCAACTTGCTGCAATCATACCATCTTTTGAAACTGGCAAAATTCCGGCTAAACCTAACATGGAAACTGCAAATATGGTTGAAATAAAATATTTTAACTATTATGAAGATCAAACCATGACTGTTAAAAAGGGTGATCCTGGTAGTCCCATAATTAGATGCTCAATCTTTGGTGAAGTCTTTAAAAATGCCATGTGTGATTTAGGATCGAGTGTGAACGTTTTATCTAAGGATTTCTATGAAAACTCGTTCTTTCCACCCATGTCATCCACGTCTGCCTATGTCGTGCTAGCTGATCAATCAACATGCTATGTAGAAGGAATAGTCACCGATTTACCTGTTCATATTAGAGGTTCATATGTTTCTGCTGATTTCATAATACTAGATATGGGAAATAGGAAAGATGTGCCTCTAATCTTAGGTAGACCTTTCTTGAACACTGCTTATGCTTGCATATATGTGGGGAGTGGTAAAATGCAAATGACATTAGGAGGGAGGAAGGAAATATTCTCCTTTTCCCGTGGTCCCGCATATGCCGCTAACATGCAGGAAGCAAAATCCGTTCGTACCAAGAAGAGGCGCCCAAGAACAAGGTGGAACAGAAAGAAAGAATCACCTTGTCCTGAGTTGTGTAATTCACATAACAAAGGAGAGGTGCCAAAAGAAGAAGAACCCGATGAAGTACTTAAAGAAGAAGCACCCAAGGAAGAAGATCCACCCAATAAGGATGAAATTCCATGGATCTAAGGTATGGATTTACTTTTAAATTTCCCTTCAAATTTCCCTTTTTCAAATAAATAACATATGTCATGCATGCAACTAAAAAAAATCAGTTATCATTAGTTATATGCATAAGTATATGTTAACTTAGTTAGAATAATAAAATATCATAATAGGATAGTTTCCCTTTTTCACAACATTAGATAGTTTCCTTTTTAATAAAATAAGAACAAGAGCTCCGACCGAGAAAGATGAAGACCCTTCACCAAGCAAGAAGCCAGCTTGGGGGAGATCCTCGCGCCAATAAGGTATGTTTCAACCTTACTCTTTATGTTCGATTCTTAAATTCTATATCTTTTAAAAATTTTTGAATGTTATATACTTGCCTAAGTAATTATCCCATGAGTAAAAATGATAAAATCTGCTTAAAAATATTGGAACCTGAATAAGAAATAAAATATGCCATGCAAATGCTATTGTTATAGTTAGAATAACTAGTTTTATCTAAGTTGTAGCTTTTGTGGGTTGCACATGTTTTAACTAAAATCATGCTTAGTGAATAAAGTTAGTTGGAAATGGAGTAATTCTTTAAACTTGCTAAGGTGAAATTAGGACCAAATTTGGAGGATTTTTTTTCAAAAAAATCATGAAAACCCTGCTAAAAGTTCCTCCTGGATTTTATCCCATCCCACCACTAGCCAAATATTTGTTAGTCAAAACCACAAAGAGCTTTGTTTGTGTTGAGCTTTGTTAGACCTCATAGATCTTAGTAGAGAAGCTTATCATATCTTTTGATCAAGATACACACACCCACCATAAATTGCTTACTCTCCACTTTGGAAGTTTGCAACCACCAAATAAATTGCTCATTCTCTACACTGGAGATATGCAATACCTTGCCAAATGTTCCATTGCTAGCCTTATGCTATTCCTACACTGGGAATAAACATGTCTCTCTCTTCCCCCTTTTCATTTCTAAAATTCTTTCCTATAGACAATCTGGGGAAATCTAGAGCTAAAAAAGAGAGATATGAAAAAAAAGTGAGCAAAGTAGCTCAAGAGAGGACCATGTCCTAAGAAAATGTGAGGACACATTTTTGTCTACTCAGTATGTATCGAGTAAAAAAGAGAGAGAGAGAGAGAGTTATCATTAGCTCAAGACCCTAGAAATTAACTAGGAAGGATTATGAAATATATCTCTATACACTTCCACATAACCACTCATGCACATCTTGATCAATATTTATGATTTGTTGCTCCTTATGATCTGAGTGTCTAGCTTAGCAATAAACATTATGCAATTTGCTCATGATTCTTAGCCTACCTATAACTCCACATATCATTCTTTAGAAATAGGAGAGGCTACATTTTGGCCTAAGTGAGGATTTAAACACCATTGAGTGATTGAGTGAATCTTGGAGGACTTAAGCAAGTTTTTATCTTTTGAAAACCATAAAAAACCTCCAGACAGAATCCTAGTCAAACCTAAGCAAGATAAAAGTTTCCTATCTACTGCTTTACTTCACTCTTGCATGTTTGAAGTGAAAAGCTATAAGCCCCACATTGCTATGATTAATGATATACACTAAGTTATTTCTCACTATCTATTTCATGCTCTATGCTTAAACCGCATTGTTGCTCGAGGACGAGCAACAGGTTAGCTTGGGGGAGCTTGTTGATGGTCCTTAAACACTTGTTTTACCATCAACATTTTACCCAAAAATTCACAAAAAGGCATGAAAAGTAGTCAAATAGGTTTCAAACTAACCAAATTCCACATGTCCATAGATTTTTATTTGAATACAGGATTTGGACCAAATTTGGAGAATGAACCCACCAGGGGCAGAGCCCACTCACCAGGGCCCATTTGGGCCCTAGTGGGGTGGCGCCCGCCATCCATAGGTGGCGCCCACCACCAAGGAGATGCCCAAACTTCTCCCCTGCCATGTCACTGATCTGTGTGACCACCCCAGGGCCAAATTTTAGCTCTTGGTCACTAGGTCAGTGGCAGCGGAGGGCTGAGAAGAGATATCACGTGGATCATGACCTAATGACGGTTATCTGGACATACAACCACCTTGGAGGAGTCCCTAGAGACCGTAGGATCACTGACGGTGCATCCAAGGGCCAGGGGGGTGGCGGCCGCCACCTAGGGCTGGCGCCCGCCACTAGGGTTTGCCCTAGGTTGGTTGGCTGCCCCCTATAAGTACCCCCCTCACTCACTTGGGCTATAAATACCCCCTGGAGGCGTCACTTCAGATCAAGCAAGGCAAGCAAGGAAAGCAACGAAAGAAGAAAGCAAGGCTAATAGCTTAGGATTTAGCCAAGGTTATGCAAGTAGGTAGCTAGTAGAGCAAGGCATCCTTGCCTCATTGCCCTCGCGGAAGCGCTGCTCAAGGCTTAGCTCAAGAGTAGAGGCGTGCGAGTAATCGGTCCTGGAGTTGGGAAGAGTCTTCCTTCATCTCCGGTTCAGGTTTTGCTCTTGTAACTCAAGCACTTTACTATATCCTAGTTCATCATTTCAAGTATTACTTTATTCTACTTACCAGTATTGAGTAGTATACTTGATTGATTGCTTGAGTACCTAGCTATCCTACATTTCAATTGACTTAGCCATAGTAGTTAATCTCTAGTGTGCTTAGTGTTTGATCTTTGCCAATAGGTTGCTTAGTTACTTTAGTGTTTATCTTATTAAGTCAAGTATTTGCTCTGACGTCCGCAAGGGTGTCTCTATTCTAGGCCAGGATAGAGATAGTTAGAATATAATTAGGCGTGGTGCTTAGTTATAGACTTACCTTCAGATACGGCTAGACCCCAGGATAGTTGTGGTAGTGCGGATACATGGGTGTATGCCGAGTCTCTGAGTGATGAGTGATTGTCAACTGGAATGATGCGCATGTTCTTTGGCTTGTGTGTGTGCAGGTGTCGAGCACGGATACAGTGATCAGAGGCAAGGTGAAGGTCAAGTAGAGATGTGCCGTGCCGAGGGACCGAAAGTGGCAAAGGGCGGACGTGAAGCTTGGACTGAGGGACCGGTGGCCCAAGGATCAGCTATGGTGGCTGACAGCCTGGGACAGCGACAAGCGAAGACTTGCGGTCATGTGTTGCTCGGGTCGTGGACCTGGGGACACGTGTCGGTGGACGGGGTGCACGGGCGGTGCATCCCCTCTACAGCTTCGGTTTGGTGGTAGAGCCAGAGAAAAACCATCGGGTGGACGGTTTCCAGGTTTGGGCCTCAAAACCTGGGCGCGGATGGTTTCCGAGTTTGGCCACAAAACTCGGGCTGAGGACGGTTTGCAGGTTTGGGCCTCAAAACCTGGGTGCTGCGGGTTTGCTGAGTTTGGGCCACAAAACTCAGGCGCTGGTGGGCTGGTTTTCCGGTTTGGGCCTCAAAACCGGGGGTTGGCTAGAAAGGTTGGTTTCCCAGTTTGGGCCACAAAACCGGGGGTGCAGAGCGGTGGCGGCACGTGGCGGCAATCGGGAGGTTGCATCGAGGCAACGCTACGAGTTGTGCGGGTGTGGCCGTCGGATCCACCTACCATCGAGTTGGTCCAGAATAACCTTAGGGTTTAGCTGGTTCGCTCTGTAAGTAGTTAGGGGTAGAGTGGGAATTAGGAATAGTTAGAATTAGGATAAGTAGGGGGAGACACCCACCTTCCCATTTATCTCAGTTCATTTGCTCCTTGCTTCCAGGGTTTTCTGCTCTTCCAATCCCCTGCTGTAGCTAGCTGAGATCCGCAGAGAACCATACCTCTGTGTACTGGAGATTTTGAGGAAGTGAGGCCGTAACCTCACTGTTGTAGTGTGTGGTAGCCACACGGTTGCAGATCGATGTGTTGATTCGCATTTTGGTTCGTGTTCTTCGCGTTCTTCGTTTCTCCGCGATTTTACCGTCACTCGATCTCCCTCTAGCCATCCATTTCGTCCTTACCTATCCACCCACATATTCTTTCTAGCCTTTCATCTTCCCTTCTCCCCTTTTCCTTTTTCAGATTTCTTCGACTCTCATCCCCTCCTTGACTCAACTCATTCACCACCCTAGCCTTCCCTTGGGATCAAATAAATTGACACCTGGTACTCCCAGGCGAAGTGCTACTACGATAGTTCTGTGCGCTTGCAGAATCTCCTCCTGGTAGATTGCATTCTCTCTAGCTAGCTCCTACTAGTGTCGGGATTGACAACCCCGCTTGGCATTAGTAGATAGCTGCTTTAGCTCCACTCCTTTAGGTATAGTGACCGGTCTTGCTTCAAGCATTTCTGACGCCGTTGCCAGGGATAGACTCCATAGTCTACTCCTAGTAACAACGTTAGCAAGTGCCAACAAGCATTCCTGGGCCGTTACCGGGGATAGTTGCATAGCCCTATCTTTAGTGAAGCTAAGAACTACCAACAAGCATTTCTGGCGCCGTTGCCGGGGAAGGCAATCGGTGTATCGGTTGAGTCCGTGTCGAATTTATCTTCGCTTAAGCTCCCTCTTAACGAATCCCATCTTACCCCATTCTTTCTTTCCTTAACTCTTCTTATCTTTTTCGTTCATCTCCTTCAACTTCTTTCTTTCTTATCTCATTCTATCTTCACGATGGCCAAGAAGACCATTCGTGAATTTTCTGCTCCTTCTGCCGCTAATGTAGCGATAGGACCAGACGTGATCGATGCCAACCTCAATTTTGAGTTGAAACCGGCTCTGGTCACGATGGTCCAAGCTAGCCCGTTCTGTGGCAAAGCTCATGAGGATGCCAATGCTCGTCTCCAACAATTTTTGGAGATTTGCTGCACCTTCACCATTAAGGGGATAACCCAAGAAGCCATCCGTCTTCGTCTCTTTCCTTTCTCTTTGCTATGAAAAGCGAAGCAATGGTTCTATACCGATCGCAACGCTGTAGACACATGGGACAAGTGTTCCAATGCTTTTCTCACCAAATTCTTTCCGATGGGCAAGACGAATGCTCTTCACAACAAAATCTCCAGCTTTACGCAACAAGCCGAGGAATCTATTCCCGAGGCTTGGGAGAGGTTGCAAGAGTACGTCGCTGCTTGTCCACACCATGGTATGGAGGACTGGCTATTGATCTAGAACTTCTACCATGGCCTAACCCCACTCTCTAGAAGCCATTTGGATGCCGCCGCCGGCGGTGCATTCTTTTCTCTGAATGTTGCAGATGCTAAGGCTCTCATAGAGAAGATGGTGTCGAACCAAGGATGGAATGACGAGAGACTGCAGCCCCGTAAGCGAGGTATACATTCCCTTAAGGAAGCCGACATGATCGTGGCCAAGATGGACCTGCTGGCAAAGAAGCTGGACAGTTGTGAGAAGATGAACCAACAAGAGAGTGTCCAATCTCTGGAATCCTACAGGACTTGTGAAGTCTGTGGAGAAACCGGACATTCTAGGAGCCACTGCCCCGAGCTACATGAAGATTTGAACTTCATCAACAACAATAACGGTTTCCATCAACAGAATCAAGGATGGAATCAGCCTGCAAACCCTCAAGGTAACAATTCATTCCCCCGCTCTAATTTTCATAATTCTGATAATTTCTCATTCTTGAAGAATTTAGTTTACTCACAAGGTAAAACTACTGATTTCTTGAAAGAGAGATTAATGTCGAATGATAAAATTCTTGAGAATATAAATGCTAAATTGGAAGATTTCTCATCTGCTCTGAAAAATCAACATAGCTTTAATAAGATGTTAGAAACCCAATTAGCTCAACTTGTTGCTATCATACCATCTTTTGAATCTAGCAAAATTCCTGCTAAACCTGATATGGAAACTGCTAATATGGTTGAAATAAAATATTTTAACTATTATGAAGATCAAACCATGACTATTAAAAAGGGTGATCCTGGTAGTCCCATAATTAGATGCTCAATCTTTGGTGAAGTCTTTAAAAATGCCATGTGTGATTTAGGATCGAGTGTGAACATTTTATCTAAAGATTTTTATGAAAACTCATTCTTTCCACCCATGTCATCCACATCTACCTATGTTGTGCTAGCTGATCAGTCCACTTGCTATGTAGAAGGAATAGTCAGTGATTTACCTGTCCATATTAGAGGTTCATATGTTCCTACTGGCTTCATAATACTAGATATGGGAAATAGGAAAGATGTGCCTCTAATCTTAGGTAGACCCTTCTTGAACACTGTTGATGCTTGCATATATGTGGGGAGTGGTAAATGCAAATGACATTAGGAGGGAGGAAGGAAATATTCTCTTTCTCCCGAGGCCCCGCATATGCCGCTAACATGCAGGAAGCAAAACCCGTTCGTACCAAGAAGAGGCGCCCAAGAACAAGGTGGAGCAGAAAGAAAGAACCACCTCCTCCTAAGTTGTGTAATTCACATAACAAAGGAGAGGTGCCAAAAGAAGAAGAACCCGATGGAGTACTAAGAGAAGAATTGCCCAAGGAAGAAGATCCACCCGATAAGGATGAAACTCCATGGACCTAAGGTATGGTTTTACTTTTAATTTTTCAATTCAATTTTCCCTTTTTTGAATAAATAACATATGTCATGCATGTAACTAAAAAAAATCAGTTATCATTAGTTATATGCATAGGTATATGTTAACTTAGCTAGAATAATAAAATAAGATAGTTTCCCTTTTCACAACATTAGATAGTTTCCCTTTTAATAAAATGAGAACAAGAGCTCCGACCAGAAAGAAGAAGACCCTTCACCAAGCAAGAAGCCAGCTTGGGGGAGACTCCCGCTCCAATAACGTATGTCTCAAGCCTACACTTTACATTCAGTTCTTAAATTCTATATCTTTTGAATATCACATGCTTGCCTAAATAACGATTCCATGAATAATATTGATAAAATCTGCTTAAACAAGTTGAAACCTGAATAAGATTTGAAATATGTCATGCAAATGCTATTGTTATGGTTTGAATAACTGGTCTTACCTAAGTTGTAGCTTTTGTGGGTTGCACATGCTTTAACTGAAATCATGCTGAGTGAAAAAAGTTAGTAAGAAATGGAGTAATTCTTTAAACTTGCTAAGGTGAAATTAGGACCTAATCTGGAGGATTTCTTTTAAAAAATTATGAAAACCTTGCTAAAACTTCCTCCTGGATTTTATCTCATCCCACCACCAGCCAAATATTTGTTAGTCATTAGTCAAAACCACAAAGAGCTTTGTTTGTGTTGAGCTTTGTTAGACCTCATAGATCTTAGTAGAGAAGCTTATCATATCTTTTGAATCAAGATTCACACACCCACCAGAAATTGCCTACTTTCCACTTTGGAAGTTTGCAACCACCAAATAAATTGCTTACTCTCTCCACCGGAGATATGCAAAACCCTGCCAAACATCCCATTGCTAGCCTTATGCTTATTCCTACACTGGAATAAGCATTTCTCCCTCTTCCCCGTTTTTCATTTCTGAAATCCTTTCCTATAGATGTCTGGGGAAATCTAGAGCTAAAAAAGTCAGAGAGAAAAAAAAGTGAGCAAAGTAGCTCAAGAGAGGACTATGTCCTAAGAAAATGTGAGGACACATCTTTTGTCTACTCACTATGCATCCAAAAAAAAGAAGAGAGAGAGAGAATTATCATTAGCTCTAGACCCAAAAAATTAACTAGGAAGGATTATGAAATATCTCTCTATACACTTCCACATAACCACACATGCACATCTTGATCAATTTTTATGATTTGCTGCTCCTTATGATCTGAGTGTCTAGCTTAGCAATAAACATCACACAATTTGCTCATGGTTCTTAGCCTTCCTATAACTCCACATATCATTCTTTCGAAATAGGAGAGACTATATTTTGGCCTAAGTGAGGATTTAAACACCATTGAGTGATTGAGTGAATCATGGTGGACTTAAGCAAGTTGTTATCTTTTGAAAACCTTGAAAAACCTCCAGACAGAATCCTAGTCAAACCTAAGCAAGATAAAAGTTTCCTATCTACTGCTTTATTTCACTCTTGCATGTTTGAAGTGAAAAGCTATAAGCCCCACATTGCTATGATTAATGATATATGCTAAGTTATTTCTCACTATACATTATGCACTAGCATACATCTTAAGTTGCTATCTATTTCATGCTCAATGCTTAAACTGCATTGTTGCTCAAGGATGAGCAACAGGTTAGCTTGGGGGAGCTTGTTGATGGTCCTTAAACACATGTTTTACCATCAACATTTGACCCTAAAGTCCACCAAAAAGGCATGAAATGTAGTCAAATAGGTTTCAAACTAACCAAATTCCACATGTCCATAGATTTTTATTTGAATGGAGGAATTTGGACCAAATTTGGACATTTGAACCACCAGAGGCCAAACCCACTCAGCAGGGCCCAATTGGGCCTTAGGGGGGTGGCGCCCGCCGCCCCTAGGTGGCGCCCGCCACAAGGGTGAGGCCCAACTCTCGCCCTTGCCACGTCACTGATCCGTGTGACCATCCCAAAGCCAAATCTTGGCCCGTGGTCACTAGGTCAGTGGCATCCGACGGCTACGGAGGGGAGTGGCATGGATCCTGACCTAAGTCGGTTGCTAGGACATGCAACCGACTTCCAAACTGCCTTGGTCATCCACCTGGAGGCCGTAGGATCAAAGACGGTGCATCCAACGGCCAGGGGACTGGCGGCCGCCAGTAGGGGGTGGCTCCCGCCACCTGAACTAACCCTAGGTCGGTTGGCTGACCCCTATAAGTACCCCCCTCACTCCTCAAGACTATAAATACCCCCCGGAGGCATCACTTCATTGATATCCTAGATACCCACAACACACCAAGAAGCAAAGCAACACCAAGCAAGAGAAGTGAGAGTTAGGTTAGAAGCTCAGAGAGCTTAGGCAAGTAGGTAGCTAGTAGAGCAAGGCATCTTCGCCCTCACGGTAGCGCTGCTCAAGGCTTAGCTCATGAGTAGAGGCGTGTGAGTGATCGGTTCTGGAGCTGGGAAGAGTCTTCCTTCATCTCCAGTTCCGGTTTTGCTCTTGTTACTCAAGCACTTTACTATATTCTATTTCATCATTTCAAGTATTACCTTATTCTACTTATCAGTATTGAGTGGTATACTTGATTGATTGCTTGAGTGCCTAGCTATCCTACAGTTCAATTCACTTAGCCATAGTAGTTAATCTCTAGTGAGCTTAGTGTTTGATCTTTGCCAATAGGTTGCTTAGTTAGTTTAGTGTTTATCTTATTAAGTCAAGTATTTGCTCTAACATCTGCAAGGGTGTCTCTATTCAAAGCTAGGATAGAGATAGTTAGAATATAGTTAAGCGTGGTGCTTAGTTATAGACTTACCTTCAGATACGGCTGGACCCCCGGATAGCTGTGGTAGCAAGCAGGTGGTGACAGCCCTGTGCGCCTTGAATTCCACCACGTAGTTGGCCCAGTTTAACAGTAAGGCTCGTTGTGTTAGCGTTCAACCTAAGTTAGTGGTAAAGGCTAGTACACCTCGATACTTGATAAGATAGGAATAAAACTATACTCAACTTAGTTGCTTTATTGACTTTTGCCTGCCTTGCTTCGTAACTATCTTGCTTCGTAGTTATCTTGCTTTGTAGTTATCTAGGATTAGTTATTAGTAGTTAGTTAGTTACCCTTAGTTACCCCCCTATCTATCTAGTTATCCACCTTACCATAGCCATCCATTTCGTCCTTACCTATCCACCCACATATTCTTTCTAGCCTTTCATCTTCCCTTCTCCCCTTTTCCTTTTTCAGATTTCTTCGACTCTCATCCCCTCCTTGACTCAACTCATTCACCACCCTAGCCTTCCCTTGGGATCAAATAAATCGACACCTGGTACTCCCAGGCGAAGTGCTACTACGATAGTTCTGTGCGCTTGTAGAATCTCCTCCTGGTAGATTGCATTCTCTCTAGCTAGCTCCTACTAGTGTCAGGATTGACAACCCCGCTTGGCATTAGTAGATAGCTGCTTTAGCTCCACTCCTTTAGGTATAGTGACCGGTCTTGCTTCAAGCATTTCTGACGCCGTTGCCAGGGATAGACTCCATAGTCTACTCCTAGTAACAACGTTAGCAAGTGCCAACAAGCATTCCTGGGCCGTTACCGGGGATAGTTGCCTAGCTCTATCTTTAGTGAAGCTAAGAACTACCAACACTCAGCAACCTTGCTATTTTGTCCATTTTGCCGGTGGACAGTCCAGCGCCCAGTCGCGGACAGTCCAGGGTTGAGCCGGACAGTCCGGGACCGTACCGGCGGACAGTCCGGGAACTCGTTGTGTGTTCCAGTTTAGTGCATTTGCTCTTCCGGCTTCTTCGCTTGGTTTACAGACTTCTCGTTTGGTCCTTGAGTTGACCAAGGAACCTCTCTAGGTACCTTTGCTACTTGTTAGCATAGGTGCTTGGGGATTTCTCGACGTAGCCGACTATCTAAGTTCGGGACTTGGTTTTTTAGGGAGCAAACTTGTGCCGGTGCTTCTTGCGTTTGGTTTGCTATCGCTTGTGGTGCCTCGCTGTGATCCTAGGGATCATCCACCCTCTTCCAAGGGTCGTGGGCATCACGGTTTCGATCGAATCTTTCTGGGGTTGATTTTGGGACAATAGGCCAAAGTTTCAAGCTAAATTTTTGTGGCTCCCATTCACCCCCCCTCCAGTCGCCTTGCTATTGCATTCTCGGTCCTTCAATTGGTATCGGAGCGGGTTAAGGATCTTCCACCTTAGCCAGTTCCAGATCCACAGAAGGCAACATGGATCGCGGCGTGGGCAAACCGCCATTTTTCGATGGGACGAACTATGCGTATTGGAAGATACGCATGTCGGCCTATCTGCAGAGTTTGGGTGCTTCCATTTGGGATATTTGCAACTCTGCTGATTACGTGGTCTTGGCTGCTCGTGTCTCTCAGCTTCAGATCGATGAGCACGATGCCAATAGCCGAGCCCGTAATGCTCTTTTCTCATGTCTGAGCATGAGTGAGTTTGATCGTGTTTCTCACCTCGCTATGGCTCGGGAGATTTGGGCTACCCTCATGCGTTTCCATGAGGGAACCTCTCGAGTCAAAACCCGTCTCTACGAGTCGTTCAAGCGAGAGTATGAGAACTTTCGACATATGCCTGGCGAGAGCATAGAAAGTTTATTCGCTCGCTTTCACGTGATTTTCAACAGGATGAGGGCTAACAAGGTGTTGTTGCCTTTCGACGATCATGAGAGGGCTTTGAAGCTTTTGCATACCCTTGATCGGTCGGTGTGGGATTCCAAAGTTCAGGCGATCATCGAATCACCTAACTATGAGACCCTCACGTGCGACGAGCTCTTCAGTAAGCTCAAGTCCAGTGAGATCGATGCCATGGCGAGGGCTTCTTATGAAAATCCTTCTGGCCCGTCGATGGCTTTGGTTTCTGGCTCTTTTGCTAACCCCTCTGGAGGTTTTGCACTCTCTTCTCTCTTTTCTGTCACAGAGGAGCAGCTGGAGTCTTTGGGGGATGACGAGTTGGCTTTGCTCGCCAACCGGTTCTCGCGGTTTCACAACAACCGCATGAACCGTCGCAGTGGAGGAGGACGCTCAGGATGCTTTGAGTGCGGCGATCCCAACCACTTCATCGCCAATTGCCCAAAGAAGAACATGCAAGTCTTCGGCAAGGCGGATCATGGGCACAAGTACGACTCCGGCAAGCGCAAGGAGAAGTACGTCCCCACGAAGCACAAGCGGAAGGGCGGCTTCAACAAGGAGTACATCAAGACCAAGTACTTGGAGAAGGCCCAGGCTGAGCAGCGTGCATTCTTCGCCACGCTCAGCGACGTCGACGACTCGGATGACGACTCCACCTCCTCGAGCGACGACGAGTCCGAGAAGAAGAAGAGGATCGAGGACAAGCTCAACGGCCTCTGCTTCTTCGCCGACGATGAGGGCTTCTGCACCATGGCCCTCGGCAAGGAGGTCGACGGCGAGCTGGAGGACACTCCTCGGAACGACGACGACTCCTCCCAGGTAAAACGATTGGAGAACGTTTGGTTGGTGGATTCCGGGTGTTCGAGGCACATGACCGAAAATGCCAAGTGGTTATCCAGTCTTAGTCTGGTCGCCGAAAAGGAGTTTATTAGCTTCGGCGACAATAGCAAAGGTAAGGTGCTGTCTCGTGGGTCTGTGCGAGTTAATGAGCACTTTGTGATGCGCGATGTTGCTCTTGTTTCTAACTTGCATTTTAACCTTCTTTCTGTTTCTCAACTTTCCGATGACGACTATGAGATTCATTTTAAACCGAATCTCAGTCGCATTTTGGATCCTCAGGGCAATCTTGTTTGTGTGATTTTGCCCTTTCGTAAAGTCTTTCGTGCGGATTTCTCGGAGTCTTTTGGCATTTCTCGTTGTCTTGTGGCTGGACCTTCCTCCTCTGATCTTTGGAAGTGGCATAGGAGACTTGGACATTTGAGCTTCGACTTGCTTGCAAGGCTTAGTTCACTTGGCCTAATCCGAGGATTGCCCAAGTTATCCATGGAGAAGGATCTTGTTTGCCACTCTTGTAGACATGGGAAGATGGTAGCCGCTCCCCACCATCCAGTGACTCAGGTCATGACTAAGCACCCTGGAGAGCTTTTGCACATGGACCTTGTTGGTCCGGCTCGGGTGAGCTCGGTTCGAGGGAAGTGGTACGTGCTTGTTGTTGTTGATGACTTTTCGAGATATTCGTGGGTCTTCTTTTTAACTGAGAAGACCGAGACTTTCTCCTTTGCTCGCAATCTGATTTTGTGTCTTCAGAACGAGTTCCCTTTGAACTCGATGCGAGCTATTAGGAGTGATAATGGTTCCGAATTCAAGAATTCGGATTTTGAGAAGTTTTGTAACTCTTTGGGCTTAGAGCATCAGTTTTCTTCTCCCTACACACCGCCATAGAATGGTGTTGTAGAGAGGAAGAATCGGACCCTTATAGAGATGGCCAGGACGATGCTCGATGAGCACAGGACTCCTAGGCGATATTGGGCCGAAGCTATGAGCACTGCATGCTATATTTCCAATCGTATTTTTCTCCGAGCTTTCTTGAAAAAGACTTCTTATGAGTTGCATTTTGGAAAACTCCCCAAGGTGAGTTATTTTCGAGTTTTTTGTTGCCACTGTTTTATACTCAAAAAGGGCAACCTGGACAAATTTGAGTCTCGTTCTTCTGACGGTGTGTTTTTGGGTTATGGCACTCATACTCGCGCATATCGTGTACTTAACCTTGACACTAACCGAGTCATGGAGACATCAGATGTCACCTTCAACGAGACCATGGTTTGTCCCTCTTCTCGTTTTGAGCGTGCAGGTGATCATGAGGTTGGTGAGCCTCTTTTCGATGATGAAGAAGAAGGTGCTGAAGGGATGGATGATCCAGCACCTCCTCCACCTGCTGTGCCGCAAAGAGCGGCTTCTACTACGACTCACGGCCCTGACACTTCTTCATCTTGGGGGCCGTGGGATCCGCCACTTCGAGCGGTACCTTTTGTACCCGGGGAGGCACCAGCTGCTGTTGAGGGGGAGGCCATTTCAGCAAGGGAGGCACCACGACATATCCAGCGCCAACACCCTCCTCAACAGATGATCGGCAGCATCGGCGAACGTGTCACTCGGTCAAGGTCACAACAAATTTCTCACTTTGCTCATTCTGCATTTGTTGCTGATTTTGAACCCCGAGATGTTGGACACGCTTTGATGGATCCAGATTGGGTCAATGCCATGCATGAGGAGTTGGAAAATTTTGAAAGAAATCAGGTTTGGGTTCTAGTTTCTCCTCCCTCTGAGTGTCACCCAATTGGGACAAAATGGGTTTTCAAAAACAAACAAGGAGAGGATGGCCATGTTGTGAGAAACAAGGCCAGACTAGTAGCCCAGGGGTATAGTCAGAAGGGGGGGATAGACTATGAGGAGGCTTTTGCTCCTGTAGCTCGTTTGGAGGCAATTAGGATACTCTTGGCTTTTGCTGCATCCAAAGGATTCAAACTTTTTCAAATGGATGTCAAGAGTGCCTTCTTAAATGGCTACATAGAAGAGGAGGTGTATGTTAGACAACCCCCGGTTTCGAAAATCCCAAGTTTCCAAACCACATTTTTAAACTTCACAAAGCGTTGTATGGTTTGAAACAAGCCCCTAGAGCCTGGTATGATAGGTTGAAAACCTTTTTGCTTGCTAAGGGTTTTAAAATGGGATGTGTGCATAAAACGCTCTTTCTCCTCAAGCAAGGCACTGATACTCTCTTGGTCCAGATTTACGTGGATGATATCATTTTCGGTGGTTCTTCTCACGCTTTTGTTGCCAAGTTTGCAGATACTATGAGCAGGGAGTTTGAGATGAGTATGATGGGCGAGTTGACGTTTTTCCTCGGATTGCAAATCAAGCAATCTCGAGAGGGAACGTTTGTGCACCAGGGTAAGTACACCAGGGTTCTGAAGAAATTCGATATGGGTGAGGCGAAGCCTCTTCCAACACCCATGTCGACCACGACGGCCTTGGATGCGGACAAGGATGGAGAAGCTGTGGACCAGAAGGAGTACCGGAGTATGATCAGGTCGCTGCTGTACCTGACGGCGACACGACCGGACATTCAGTTCGTGGTGTGTCTTTGCGCGCGCTTTCAGTCGTCGCCGCACACTTCTCACCGTCAGGCGGTCAAGCGCATTATGAGGTACTTATCCTTCACTCCAGAATTTGGGATTTGGTATTCTGCTTCCTCCACCCTTTCCCTTTGTGGTTATTCCGATGCCGATTTTGCTGGTTGCCGCATTGATCGCAAGTCCACTTCTGGGACTTGCCAGTTTATTGGATCTTCTCTTGTTTCGTGGTCCTCTCGCAAGCAGTCTAGTGTCGCCCAGTCTACCACAGAGGTTGAGTATGTTGTTGCGGCTAGCTGCTATTCCCAGTTTCTTTGGATGATGGCCACTTTACGTGATTTTGGTCTGAGCTTTTCTCGCGTTCCTTTGCTTTGTGACAGCACGAGTGCGATTAGCGTTGTTAAGAACCCCGTGTTGCACTCTAAGACCAAACACATTGATGTGCGCTTTCATTTTCTGCGAGACCACTATGAGAAGGGTGATATCGACCTTCGCCATGTCGATACTCATCATCAGTTGGCTGATATTTTCACCAAGCCTTTGTACCAATCAACTTTTGCTAGGTTGAGAGGTGAGCTTGGTGTGTGTTTCCCCTTTTAGATGGGGGAAACATTTTGGTTCTTGTACCATAACCTGACTATTTTTCGTTTGTCTTGTTCTCTTCTGCATTTCAGCATACGCTTTTACATTCAGAGCTTCATGTATATACTCTAAAGAATGTAACTATGCTCTGTATAGGATTTGCTCCGATGCTTTATGATGATGCTGTAGCTTATGCTCTTTCTGATCACTGATACATGTTGTGAGCAGAGCTATTTTATGAATGGTGAATTTTGCTAAATAAACATAAAACTTGAAAATGTTCAACATTGAGATATGTAACTAGCATGTGTAGAATGTGTAGAAATCACTTGTGCTTTTCGTATATGCTAGGTTGCTATGTCTCTAGTTCTGAGTCCTTCACTTGCTTGGTATGTTCATATTCTGTTTTAAAAACTGGAACCAAGTTAAGTGAATTGGAAAGATCGAGATGGGATTGCTTGTCAGCACATCACAGTTTCAAGACTGTTTCTCATTGCACTTTGAGTTAAACTTGAG
This sequence comes from Coix lacryma-jobi var. lacryma-jobi, assembly GCA_009763385.1. NCBI lineage: Eukaryota > Viridiplantae > Streptophyta > Magnoliopsida > Poales > Poaceae > Coix > Coix lacryma-jobi. The sequence goes on along the minus strand of CM019826.1, from coordinate 94,795,231 downwards.
CTGTGTAGTGTATGACCGAAACTGTTGCTTTAAGCTTCTGATTGCTTCTGCATAGGCTTCGCACAGTTGATAAGTTAGGCGATGACAAGCTCTCAACCTCTCGCAATCACATGCTGAAATTTAAACTTGTGTAAGTTAACCGCTGCAACTCCGATAAAATTCTGATACACAAGTCTATGTTTCATTCTATAGCATGATGATTGAACTGTGCTAGGGGTAGTTCACCTTGTATACATGTTTAGCACTTGTTTGATTTCCTGTCTTCACATACCTAGTGCTATTTTGATGGTGAATACCTTTTTGGCTAAAAACTGCTCTTTTTGCTCCAATGTTCAGAATTTATATTTGGTGATCAGTTTGAGCCTTTGCTAGCTTCTTATGGATATTGTTGAGTCATCGGATCAAAACTGTTTAGAGCATCCTTGCACTCTCTTGATTATATTCCTGAAGCTGCTAACATGCATTTTTCCTCATATGCATTTTTGGAGGGAGATATTCTGCCAAGGGGGAGACATTTGAGTGCGTGTGCACATTTGCTTGCTGGTGCATTTTCAACTAAGGGGGAGAAAATATTGACAAATCATGTGTTCCCTGGGTTGTGTGCACTAGTTGAGGGGGAGTTAATATTGACAAATCATTTGGTCCCTGGGTTGTGTGCACTAGTTGAGGGGGAGTTTGCTAGTTGTGTTGAGCCATTGCCTCTTTCTTGAGGAACTAGCAAACGTTTTCAGCTCTCTTTCAGCTCTTCAATTGGTATCAAACTCTTTTGGTTTTGAGTTGGTAACAGTTGGTATTGAGTTGTTTCGCTAGCGGTGTTGAGCCCGTTCTGCCTCTTCTTGAGGGCTAGCTCTGTTTTGCTTGAATTTCAGTTGATCTTTCAATTGGTATCAAGTTTTCTCGCTAGTAGTGTTGAGCCTGTTCTACCTCTTCTTGAGGGCTAGCTTTGCTTTGCTTGGTTACGTCGAGCCGTTGCCCATGTCTTTGGGAACCAAGTTATCTTGCTCTTTCCACTTAACCTTCTTCGGCTTTGCTATGCTTTTGTGTCATTTGGTCGAGTTCTCTCTCCTTCTTCCTTCTCTCTTTTGTTTCCATTATGATTTGTGTTGGTAGTTGACAATGCACTCATCAAGGGGGAGATTGCGGATACATGGGTGTATGCTGAGTCTCTGAGTGATGAGTGATTGTCAACTGGGATGATGCGCATGTTCTTTGGCTTGTGTTGTGCAGGTGTCGAGCACGGATACAGTGATCAGAGGGCAAGGTGAAGGTCATGTAGAGACGTACCGTGCCGAGGGACCGAGAGTGGCGAAGGCCGGACGTGAGGCTTGGACTGAGGGACCGGTGGCCTAAGGATCAGCTGTGGTGGCTGACAGCCTGGGACAGCGACGAGCCAAGACTTGCGTGCACGGTGTTGCCTGGGTCGAGGACCTGGGGACACGTGTCGGTGGACGGGGTGCACGGGCGGTGCATCCCCTCTACAGCTTCGGTTTGGTGGTTGAGCCACAGAAAAACCACCGAGTGGACGGTTTCCAGGTTTGGGCCTCAAAACCTAGGCGCGGATGGTTTCCGAGTTTGGCCACAAAACTCGGGCTGAGGACGGTTTCCAGGTTTGGGCCTCAAAACCTGGGTGCTGCGGGTTTCTGAGTTTGGGCCACAAAACTCAGGCGATGGACGGCTGGTTTCCCGGTTTGGGCCTCAAAACCGGGGGTTGGCTGTGAAGGCTGGTTTCCCGGTTTGGGCCACAAAACCGGGGGTGCGACGTCCGGGAAAAGGACAAGCAGAGCGGTGGCGGCACGTGGCGGCGATCGGTGAGGTTGCGTCGAGGCAACGCTACCAGTTGTGCGGGCGTGGCCGTCGGATCACCACCTACCATGAGTTGGTCCAGAATAACCCTAGGGTTTAGCTGGTTCGCTCTGTAATTAGAGAGGGGTAGAGCTGGAATTAGAATTAGGATAAGTAGAGGGAGACACCCTCCTCCCATTCTATCTCAGTCATTTGCTCTTTGCTTCTAGGTTTTCCTGCTCTCCCAATCCCCTGCTGTAGCTAGCTGAGATCCGCAGAGAACCATACCTCTGTGTACTGGAGATTTTGAGGAAGTGAGACCGTAATCTCACTGTTGTAGCGTGTGGTAGCCACACGGTTGCAGATCGATGACTTGATTCGCGTTTTGTTTGTGTTCTTTGTGTTCTTCATTTCTTCGCGATTTTCCCGTCACTCGATCTCCCTCTCTACTACGTTTTTGCGAAATCCGTTTGAATCAACTTGTTCTTTATAGTGAGGAGGTCATTTCCACCGAAGGAATTTATCTAACTCCTCACGAACAAGTAGATCGGGTTGATTTCGTTTTCATGGTGCTTTTTCATTCATACTCCTCCCCTTTTGATTTCCCGGTGATTGAATCGATTTGAGCGGATGATTTCGTGGGGATAGTCTCCTAACTACCTTGTGATCATCTTCTCCAAGTTTGGGAACATGGGATTGAGTTTTGGTTCAGATTTGGGAGCATTCGTGAGAGGGGCGACCAAAATCGCCCTCTCTGTTCATCCGCGGACAGTCCGCCAGGTGAACCGCGGACAGTCCACGCGTCGGGCTCGAGCCAGACCAGTGGCAGCGAGCCTCGGCCACCATGGTCAGGTGTGACCGGCGGACAGTCTGCCGTAGTTGATCGCGGACAGTCCGCGTGACGACCAGGGACCCTCAGCAACCTTGCTGTTTTGTCCATTTGGCCGGCGGACAATCCGGCGCCCAGTCGCGTATAGTCCGGGGTTGAGCCGGACAGTCCGGGACCGTACCGGCGGACAGTCCGGGAACTCGCTGTGTGTTCCAGTTTAGTGCGTTTGCTCTCCCGGCTTCTTCTCTTGGTTTCTGGACTTCTCGTTTGGTCCTAGAGTTGACCAAGGAACCTCTCTAGGTACCTTTGCTACTTGTTAGCATAGGTGCTTGGGGATTTCTCGACGTAGCCGACTATCTACGTTCGGGACTTGGTTTTTTAGGGAGCAAACTTGTGCCGGTGCTTCTTGCGTTTGGTTTGCTATCGCTTTGTGGTGCCTCGCTGTGATCCTAGGGATCATCCACCCTCTTCCAAGGGTCGTGGGCATCACGGTTTCGATCGAAGCTTTCTGTGGTTGATTTTGGGACAATAGGCCAAAGTTTCGAGAGAAATTTTTGTGGCTCCCATTCACCCCCCCTCTGGTCGACTTGCTATTGCATTCTCGGTCCTTCAGGCGGTGACAGCCCTGTGCGCCTGAAATTCCACCACGTAGTTGGTCTAGTTTAACAGTAAGGCTCGTTGTGCTAGTGTTCAACCTAAGTCAGTGGTAAAGGCTAGTACACCTCGGTACTTGACAAGATAGGAATAAAACTTTACTTAACTTGGTTGCTTATTTGGCATTTGGCTATCTTGCTTCGTAGTTATCTAGGAGTAGTTATTAGTTATTAGTTAGTTATATTAGTTATCCTTAGTTATCTTTTCCCCCCATCTACCTATCCATCCACCTTACCTTAACCATTCATTTCATCCTTACCTATCCACTCATAAATTCTTTCTAGCCTTTCATCTCCTCTCTCCTCTTCTCTCTTTTTCCGTTTCTTATTCTTCGACTCTCATCCCCTCCTTGACTCGACTCATACACCACCCTAGCCTTCCTTTGGGATCAAATAAATCGACACCTGGTACTCCCAGGCAAAGTGCTACTATGATAGTTCTATGCGCTTGCAGAATCTCCTCTAGGTAGATTGCAATCTCTCTAGCTAGCTCCTACTAGTGTTGGGATTGACAACCCCATTTGACATTAGTAGATAGCTGCTTTAGCTTCACTCCTTCAGGTATAGTGACTGGACTTGCTACATGCATTTCTGGCGCCATTGCCAGGGATAGATTCCATAGTCTACTCCTAGTAACGACGTTAGTAAGTGTCAACAAGCATTTCTGGGCCGTTACCGGGGATAGATGCCTAGCTCTATCTTTAGTGAAGTTAAGAACTACCAACAAAGATGACAAATTTCAAAGGTTCTAAGTTCTTGATCTATGAGTATGACATTTTTCTCCCTAACTTTGAACTTGGACTTGGTAAGATATGCTATTAACTTCTTTAAAAGCTCCAGATATATATTCATAAAAAAGAAGGAAAATGCATCAGGGAGGAATCATAAAAATATAAAAGAGTGATTTGAGAGTGTCATACAGTAAAATCTCTGAATTTTATTTCGAAAATATATAAAAACTCCAGAATGAAGGTTGATCAAAGAGTTAGAGATACAGTACTTAGCTTGATTGTTCTATCTTTCAATTGCTTAAGACCCAGGTGAAGGCAAAAGCTCCATAGTTAAAGGTAATATGAGTAAGTCAGAATAGTTAACTCTAATCCAAAGGAAGATTTTTGGTTTGAACATATGTACCTTTGAGGTGTGAAAGCATAGTAGCATTTCCTGATTCATCATGACTATTTGCTAAGGGACTAGCAAAAGGTAAGCTTGGGGGAGTTGTTGACACTGGTTATCTATCAAAATTAAAGGATAAATAAATATAAAAAGGGCATGAATTCAATCACCAATAAAGCTTTAGGGTTTTAATTGACAATATTCCACGAGTTTTGGTGAATTATGATTCTGCAGGGACTAAACCAGAAAACCAACACAGATTACTTCTTCTGGAAAGAACCCGACGGAAGATTGCCGAACCGACGCATCAGGAATACTCCTGAAGGACCTAGAGGACACCAGGAGGCCGAGCACCCCGAGAGGCCGCCAGGTGGGACTTTCCTCCACCGCCTACAAGGATGCATCTCAGCCGTACCTAAGGTCAGTTTGATCCTATGGCCACGGTTCCTCGCCCAGGGCTATATAAGCAGCCCCAGACCCCCCTCTCCAGGCATCATATTCATCACATCAGATAGAATCAGATCAGTTCATCACCAGAGAAGGAGATCATTCAGAAGCCCTAGGACTACATCCACCTAGAATAGTTAGATAGAATAGGATTAAAGGAGGCAAGCTTCGCTTGGATTCCAGATCTAGTCATGAGAAGGCTCGGTAAACCCAAGATCTTCTCTCTTGTATTAACATTATGGATCTAATCATGTTTCTAGTTCATAATTGCTCTTCTAGTTCATCATTGTTCATGTTCTAGTTCGTCGTCTAGTTCTAGTTCATCTTCTACTTCATGTTCTAGTTCATACTCTAGTTCTTCTAGATGTTCTAGTTCATCTTATTGTTCATCCCTGTGTTCTAGATAGCAATACAATTGATATGACTAAGACATCAATAATTATATTCTTAATTATATTGCTTGTAGTGTGCTTTGATTATATATTTGGCATAGGTAGATCACCATTATGTTTATACTCATGTTCTTATAGCGCTCATCTTAATGATCATTGGGTGGGTGATAGATACTGTGTAGGCGTGGTGCCTATACACTATTTATCTGCGAATGCTTCCTATGTTCCGGATAGAGTGGTAGATCGTGGGTGTGACACTCCTGTTGAGTCCTTTGTATTCCACCTCCCGAATGGAGTGTTCAGTATGGCTCAGTTAACTCATGGTTTAGGGTTACTCTGTTTGGCACCTCTACTATGGAATTACCTCTTGAATATAAATATGATATGACCTTGCCAATGATTGCCAAATATGTCTGCACTAATCAATGTATACTATGACATGTAATGAGTGTGTTATCAGTCTTTATCACAAGTGTGTGCCACATTAATTGCTGTTAAGTCCTCACTAGTGTAGTACCATCATACATTGAATTGATTAGTCTCTAGGCTAAATATAAATAACGATACCTGAGACTAGCTTGGGTGAAATGCTTCTACAACGGGTGTATTTATCTGTGCGCTTGCGGGTAAATATGTATCTTAAGATCCAGTGCTCTGATATAATCACACTACTAGCTTCATGTTGGGGATGACAACTTGACGTTAAGTGATGCTAGTACTGTCCCGTATGAAGGACCGAGAGTGCAAAAGCAAGGCGACCAGAGGGGGGGTGAATGGGAGCTTCAAAAATTTCTCTCGAAACTTTGGCCTTTGTCCCAAAAATCAACCCCCAAAAGCTTTGACCGAAATTGTGATGCCCACGACCCTTGGAAGAGGGTGGATGATCCCTAGGATCACAGTGAGGCACCACCAAGCAAGAGCAAACCAAACGCCAAAAGCACCGGCACAAGTTTGACCCCTAAAAAAACCGACTCCCGAACATAGATGGAAGACTACGTCGGGAAATCTGCAAATACCTATGCTAACAAGTAGCAAAGATACGAGGTTACTTGGTCAACTCTAGGGCCAAATGAGAAGTCCAGAAACCAAGCGGAAAAGCTGGGAAAGCAAACGCACTGAAGAAGACAAGTCTGCGAGTTCCCGGACTGTCCGCGGGTATGGTCCCGGACTGTCCGGCTCAACTGCGGACTATCCGCGTGCCTTTGGCGGACTGTCCGCCCGCTAAATGGACAAAACAGCAAGGTTGCTGAAACCTTCTGCTCGACCCCCGGACTGTCCGTGGTCACCAACTGCAGACTGTCCGTCGGTCAAGCCGAGGCAACACAGCCGAGACTCGCGACCACTGACTCGGTCGGAGCCCGACGCACGGACTGTCCGCGGGCACACTGGCAGACTGTCCGCAAGTGCCCAGAAAGGGCGATTTCGGTCGCCCTCAACTCAAATCTCCTCCAAATCGATCCAAATCAAAATCCCTTGATCCCAATCTTGGAGAGGTTGATCACAAGGTAGTTAGGAGACTATCCCCAAGAAATCATCCGCTCAAATCAACTCAATCAACGAGAAATCGAAGGAGAAGGTGTATGAACCAAAAAAGTGCCACGAAAATTGAATCGACCTGATCTACTTGTTCGTGAGGAGTTAGATGATTTCCTTCAGTGGGAATGATCTCCTCGCTGTAAAGAACAAGTTGATTCAAGTGGATTTCAGAAAGACGCAGTATAGAGGGAGATCGAGTGATGGGAAAATCACGAAGAAACGAAGAACGCGAAGAACAAAATAAAAACGCGAATCAAGACATCGATCTGCAACCGTTTGGCTACCACACGCTACAACAGTGAGATTACGGTCTCACTTCCTCAAAATCTCATGAACACAGAGGTATGGTTCTCTGTGGATCTCAGTAGCTACAGCAGGGGATTGGGAGAGCAGGAAAACCTAAGTGGAGAGTAGCAAATGACTGAGATTGGATGGGAGGTGGGTGTGTCCCTATACTTATCCTAATTCTAGTTCCCACTCTACCCCTAACTAATTACAGAGCGAACCAGCTAAACCCTAGGGTTATTCTGGACCAACTCGAACTAGATGCTGATCCGACGGCCACGCCCGCACAACTGGTAGCGTTGCCTCGACGCAACCTCACCGATTGCCGCCACGTGCCGCCACCGCTCTTCTTGTCATTTTCACGGACTCCGCCCTCAGTTTTGAGGCCGAAACCGGGAAACCTGTCTTCACGACCAACCCCCGGTTTTGAGGCCCAAACCGGGAAACTAGCCGTCCATCGCCTGAGTTTTGTGGCCCAAACTCAGAAACCCGTCAGCATCCAGGTTTTGAGGCCCAAACCTGGAAACCGTCCTTAGCCCGAGTTTTGTGGCCCAAACTCGCAAAACCCGCAGCACCCAGGTTTTGTGGCCCAAACCTAGAAACCGTCGACCCAATGGTTTTTCTGTGGCTCAATCATCAAACCGAGCCATAGAGGGGATGCACCGCCCATGCACCCCGTCCACCGACACGTGTCCCCAAGTCCTCGACCCGAGCAACACCGTGCCCTGCAAGTCTCCGCTCGTCGCTGTCCCAGGCTGTCAGCCACCACAGCTGATCCTCAGGCCACCAGTCCCTCATTCCAAGCCTCACATCCGCCCTTCACCGCTCCTGGTCCATCGGCACGGCACGTCTCTACTTGACCTTCACCTTGCCTTCGATCACTCTATCCGTGCTCGACACCTGCACAACACAAGCCAAAGAACATGTGCATCAAACCCATTGACAATCACTCATCACTCGAGACTCGGCATACACCCATGTATCCGCAATCTCCCCTTTGATGAGTGCATTGTCAACTACCAACACAAATCACAATGAAGTAGAAGAAGGAAGAAGAAGGAGAAGAGAGAACTCGACCAAATGACCCAAAAGCATAGCAAAGCCGAAGAAGGTCAAGTGGAAAGAGCAAGACAACTTGATCCCCAGAGACATGGGCAACGGCTCGATGCATCCAAGCAAAGCAAAGCTAGCCCTCAAGAAGAGGTAGAATAGGCTCAACACCGCTGGCGAGAAAGCTCGATACCAACTGAAGAGCAAAAAAGCTCGATACCAATTGAGAATCACACTCAGAAGGCAAAACTGCTAGTCCCTCAAGATAAAGGCATAGAGGCTCAACACAACTAGCATAAAATCGCTCCAAACAAATTGAAAAACCTTCATCAAACGAGCAAGAGCAAACTCCCAAACTAGGTTAAGTGATGCTAGTAGTGTCCCGTACACTCCTTAGTGCCTTCACTAGGTTATTGCTTATGAGGTTCATTCTTAGGGTGATTCCATTAAGGAGTGTCAACAAGTAGCTCACTAATACCCTTGTGACCTCTTAGATCAAGTCTTGGCCTTAGAGCTTTTGATTCGGAGGAGATCGGATTGAATCGTTGAAAAACTACACACAATTTTCGGGGGCATCGGGCGCTGGTGTTCTTGGCATCAGACGCTGACCCGAGTAGCATCGGACGCGCCGTTGCCACATGTCTATTTCTGTATTTTATTTTTTAGTGAGCATCGGACGCAGGGCATCGGGCGCTCCGTTGACCATCGGAAGCGCCGGGGCCTGAGCATCGGACGCCGAGCTGTTACTGTAGCAGCGTCCGATGGTCATGCAGTAAGGTTCTGTAACAGACTCTCCCAATAATGTGGCCCACCTACACCTGTCATATGTCCAACGACCTCTGACCGTTATGTAGGTGTGCCACAAGACTGGATTAATTTGTTGGATACGATCGACGTATCCATAGGTCACAGGAATCATCCGAGTACAATCATTACAACACATCACATTTCATACAAAATACCAGATCGGAGTATTTCCGCGGAAGTCTTATATAAACATAATATTACAAACCGGTGTTCAATATTACAACATAGGTGATAAAGAGTTCAAGTTGCGATAGTACTAGAGTGCTAGCTGGAAGTCTGATAACATAACCATAATATTAAAAACCCTGCCCAAGGGTACATTACTTATCATCCTCAACCAAAAAGATGGTCATGCAGCATGGCCCGAAGCACATCTGTTCAGCGGTCTCACCTGCAACAAGGGGTCATCGAACCCTGAGTACAGGAATACTCAACAAGACTTACCCGACTAATAAAATGGGGAGAAGACTCAGGAATGCGCGTTGAGGGAAAGTCAAGGTAAGGCTTTAGCAAGAATCAAAAGTTTTTCCTTTGCCTAAAAGCTCCTACTACCAAGTAGTTGTGTCATTCCATATTTCTAATATTAACTAAGTAAATGAATATACATCTCATAATCAACCCATTAATCCTCCAATGTTTCATCATTAAACTACGCTGAGGGTGCGAGGACGAGTCTCCTTTTCTCGTGGAGCAAATGACGATTCGAACTGCTTGATCTACCCACCTGGGGCTTCCTTATCACACGACATATGCGAGACCGAACTCGCATATATCAACCGTCCCGTGGATCCGCTCAAACCGGACCGGAGCCGCGCCACCCGGGAATACAGTACACCACCGCCCTACAACGGCCTTGTTGAGTAATGTACAACAGGTGACCGAGTAGGGTGGGTACACGCTACTCCCGCCATCTCTCCACTCCCAGTGCGCGGGTGCGCCGTTCCAGTAAGGGCATAGCCACAGTAGGGCTTACCGAAGCATGTGACCAGTACTAACAAATAGTTCTCGATCCAACGGGCCAACATCGGACGGGCCCTAGGCGACATAGGCGGAAACACTACACCAGAATTCCATTTCCTGTGCAAGTTACGCGCCCGGTCTCATTTTAATTACACCATCCCAAACCGAGGGAAGGGTTCCCAACAATAGCATCTCTCTTTTCAAAAACATATTCTATTGAGCAAGGCTAAGTAGTCTAAGCATTTGTAAATGACCCAGAGACAAGGATAATATAAGGAGTATTCAAGGTAGTCAATGCATCAAATAGGTAACATTCAACTCCTAAACTTAATGCACCAATTTTATCAACAAGTATATTATTGAAAATTGCAAGGTAGGGGCAAATGCACCGGGGCTTGCCTTGGGGTTCCTCTTCTGGTTCGTCCCCATAGATATCAAATCCAACCTCATAGAAGACCGGTGCCTCCCTTGTTGCAATCTCCGGCTGATCCGTGCTAATATCGGTTTCTAAATGCAATATAACGAACGAGTATATATAAGATGCATGTGATACGAATATGAATGAATGCTCATGATGCTGGACAACTATAAGCAGAAGAGTACCGCAGCAAACAACAATCTTAAACTGAATTTAGAAACAGACATCATATTTGGAACAAGATTTGCATAAATAATATCCCGAACAGATTTGATGTACCAACTTGTTTTAATCATAACCAGAGCTACACAATAGCAATTCTGGTGATTCAGGACAATCTGGAAAGCTTAACAAATTCTCTAAGAATTTTCTGTAATACACAAAAGCTGATTCCAGGGTCATATGGACCAAACAATTCATTTGGTTAAATCTGTCCAGATTCTGGACAGATTCAAACACCACTGTTCCACAGACCATATCTGGAGTTCAGAGACATCAAAAATTGTGATCTAAACCATTCTGGAAAGCATATGAAATCTTCTACAACTTTCTTATAATACACCAAATCTGATTTACAAGTTAAATATCCCAAACAGTTCAGTTTTCACAAACTGTCCAGATTCTGGACAGCACTGCAAACCCAGATTGAACAGAACATAACTCCCAGTATATACATCCAACAATTACGAAATTTTAGGAGCAGCTAGATATACAAAAGCGCTACAACTTTGCTATACAACATTTTGCCAGCAAACCACAGGATCATGGTGTTATCATTTTTCCAACAGAACTGAACCAGAAAATTATAGGAACAATGCAAGGCAAGTTTCTTGTTACAACATGATTAGCAATGATCAATTGCATAACCCATAACATAGGTATTCAATAGGGAACTATCCAGAACACAATGTAACCTGTTAACTCACGATTTCTATTTAACAGTAACAAGCTTAAGTAATAGAATTTTGTTAGTTAAATAGTTTATTTATTTAGATCAACATAAACATGGTGCCACCAAAAGGGATTTCTCCTAACCTAAACTTTCTGTGTTAATTGACTAATTTGGCACAACAGTGACCACCTAACTTTTGACAATATGATAGGAGAAACAAAATTGCAGAATTAACTAAATCAATCAACAACCATTATTTAATTAAAGGTTTAATTATAAAGGCTTAAAAATTTATTTTCACGAAAGGGCTCAAAATTTTAGCAGAGATGTGTTATGTGTTGCAAAGTACTACAAAATTGGTTTCATAATTTTTGGACTTCAGGAACAGCCTACAAAATTATTTAAAGTTCTTAAACTATTTATGTAACTATTTTGATCCTCCAACAAAACTTGTCCAAACCTTCAGTTTCATATTTTTATAATTTTCTTCACAGGTCAGAGAGGCTACACAAAAATTTTCAGAATTTTTAGAGCAGTAACAAAAATACAGCAAAAATAACAAATTTCGACACTGTTCATATGCGCGAAAATAGAAAACCCTAAGCCTATCACACTGACTGGCGGGGCCGTGATGTCAGGCCGGACCAGCACACAGGCCAGCGCGCGCGGGCGCTGACCGCGCGATGGCGGCATTGACCGCCGGCCGTTCTCGCCGGCGGCGAGGCCAGGAACCAAATCGACACTACCTACGCGCTCCTTGACGCAAGGCGAACGCACCGGTGGGGTTGGTTAAGGCTATCGGCGACCGGAGGTATGGTGGCCGCGCCGTTCCCGGCGGCGCGCCGGTGTTCCGGCCAAGGCGGCACGGTAGTGACCGAACGACGGCTAGCATCGGCACCAGGGGGCTCACCTAGGTTTGGTGCGCGCGTTGGTTTGGTCGGAGGGGCTCGGGGAAGTAGAGGTCGACGACGGCGGCGAAGATAGAGGCGGCGTTCCGGCCTCCCCTACGCGATAGAGACCATGGTAGCGAGCCGACGGGAGTCAGTAAACCAAGGCGAAGCTAATGGTGTACTCAATTTGGTTCGAGGAGTCCTGTCCTCACCGCGCGACGACGAACACGACTGCGACGGCGGATGACCGGAGTTGGGGAAGATGAGGTCAGTCTGGGCAATGTGGGTGGCTAGGGCTCGATTCAGTGGGTTGGGGAGACGGCCGAGGTTATGGCGGCGCGGAGGATGGACGAAGACCGGCGGTGGAAGCTCGTTGGCGACGAATTTCGCCGCCGGAGCTTCCCTGTTCTTGCCGGCGGAAACAGAGGGAAAGGGAATGGAGAGGAGCACGGCGACCATGGGGTTTTTTGTAGGCGGCGAGGAGCTCAGGGAGTGCGCCAGCTAATGTGCATGCGAACGGAGCGAGAGACACGTGGAAACGGACGTGGCGGCGCCGTAGAACGCCGTGGCCGCGACGGCCGTCGTGGATGCCATGCAAGGCTCCATGGACTGTAGCTACAGGAGTTTTTGTCCCCTTTTGAATTGCGTCAAAATTTTAAACTAAAGTGTGAAATCTGTAAGAATGAAAGTTGTTCAGAATTTTGTGCTCTACAAATTTTCTTAAAGGACCATGTGCCAATTCGGCTTAGGTTTTGAATTAGGGTTTGAATTCAAATTTGACCTAAACTGATTTCTCAAATTACTTTAAAATTTTCTGAAAAAGTTCAAATTCTGTGAACATGAAAGTTGTCACATTTGTCATTGCCTACAACTTTGATTAAAGAACCAAGGTCAGATTCTCAATGGTTTGAGATTTGTAGTTCAAGGGTAGATTCTAGGGTTTAAACAAATTTGTTTCAATTCCAATTCTGTGCAGAATCTTTGTTAACTTTATATACCAAAGTTGTTCCTTTCATTAGTATCTACAACTTTGTTTTAAGGGCCATGCCCTGATTCAGCTTAGATTTTGGTCTTTATCATAGGGCTGCTATAAGGACTTGTAGTTTTTATGAACAATATAGTCTATAAGCCTATCTTACTAGAAATCAGCCACTACAAATCTGTAACACCCTGATTTAATTTTTCTCCAATTTAATAAAAGGAATTAGAAACTAATTAGGTTGGCTAGTTTATTAGAGGAGGAAAATAAAATTTGTTTAGTATTCTCATGTTGCATTCATGTCGTTGCACAATTTTATTGGGTGAAAAATAAATTTATTAAACCCGTATAGGGCGAATCGATTTTATTCTATTTAGAAAAGAAATAAAATATTTACGAAAGTTTTCCAAATTCAAAATCAAACCTTAATTCAAAACCTAGGGAAAATATTTTGAAAAGTTTTGCAATTTGTATTGATTTCAAACTGATTTTGAAATGGTTTTGGAAATGAATTTGAAAGAGTTTGCAAAACCTTGACAAAGAAAAAGAAAAGAGAAGGGCACCCTGACCTCACCTCTCCTTTCAGCCCACCCCACCTTTCGGCCCACTCCCTTGATCCCCTCTCCCCTCCCCGCAGCCCAGTCCAGCCGGGCCGCCTCCCACTCCTCCTCTCCTTCCCGTGCGCGGACCGCCCCTCTCTGCTTCTCCCTCTCCTGGGCTGAGCCGGCAGCGACGGCCCAACGCCACCCCTCGCGCCAGCCGACCCCGCGCGTCCCTCCTCTCTCACCGCCCCGCTGGCCCCAGTCGTCAGCCCCTCCCCTAACCTCCCTCCCCGCCCTTCACGCGACAGCAGCACGCGCGCAGCAGCCGCTCGCCCCGATCGATTCACAGCTGCAGCCGCCACCCTTCCCACACCCTATAAACCCATCTACGACCCCGCGCCGCCTCCGCCCAAGGCCTGTTCGTCCCTCGCCCCTCCATCTACAACCTCACGAAGCACACAGCCGCCATCGCCATTGCCTCCCTCACTGGAGCTCACGGGCGCCTCGACGACGCTGTGAACCACCACCCCGGGCCCTCCCTCGGTCTTGCAAGGACGCACCGCGCCCATAGGGTCATCACTGGTGGACTCGACGCTCGGGAGCGCCGTCAGCGGACCACGCCGGAGCTCGGAAACAACGCGGCCGCCCTCATCGTCAAACCCCGTACCCGGGCCTCCTCCGACCGCGCAAGTCCCCTCGGTGAGCTCGCCATCTCCTCCGCTCCTCTCCCCATAGTTTCCCGAGGTCGCTACCGGTCCCTAGGGCCTAGTCCGAGCCACGCCGCCGAGCTTGCCATGGCGCCGCCGCCGCAGGGTTCCCCGCCGCCGCTCTCTGAGCCGCCGGCGGTCACCCCACCCCTCATATCGCCCCTGCACTGTCCGATCTTAGATCAACGGCCAAGATTAGATCCTGCACCGAACCGGTATACGCCGGGTTCACAGTCCCGTGAACCCTGACCACCACATCACCCGACCCGCAGACCATGGCCACGCGGCACGCCGGTCCAACCCCCGTACGCCATGTGGCACACGTCGGCACCACGCGGCGCACACGTCAGCCACCGCCCCGCGTCAGTGCCCATTTTTCTAAAGAGACCCCGAATTTTTAGGGAATCAACCCGCACTCCATCTGTATAGTAATCTGAGTCTGCCGGAATCTCTCGATCTAGCCCTTGTTGTTTTGCCGAATTGATGCGCGATCCACCCATAGCCGACCGCCCCCGATCTAATCCTAGCTGACCTTCGCCAGATCGACGGCCGAGAGCCGCCGGTACCTCTTCGCTGATGCACTTTTGCTAAAGAGACCCTGTCCTTTTCCGTAATAAACTCGCGCTCCCACCTGTACTGTGCGCTGAGTCTATGCTTTCTTTTGATCTAGCCCTTGAATTTTCGGATAATTGAGTCCCGGTCCAGTCAGCGTTTAAATTCCGTTTTGATTTAATTTTAATTCGAAAATAAGTTCAATCTAATTACAGATTTGCCACTCAGATTCAAATGCTTATAACTTTTGCGTATTAACTCCGTTTTGACCCGTTCAACTTGCGTTAGTTCCATAATTTCATTCTCTACGCAGTAGATCTATTAGTTTACTGTTTTGATACTATTTAGTGTACTGTTATTTATTTTGTTGTATTGAGCCATGTATGTTGATTGGGCCAGAGAGTGCGGAGTACGAGGACGCTCCAGACCATCCTTGCGACCCAGTTGATTCGACCCAGTCCGAAGGCATGTGTCCTTGAACATCTTGCACCTACTTTATTTTACTTTTGGTACTAGAGTAGTTAGATCTTGTAGATGCATGCTTGTCATTAATTTGAATCCCATGTTAGGGTTTACTAGAATTTATTTATATTATCCTTGTCGCCTGTTTTGGGATGTTCGGGTAGGTGTCTTGCTTAGCCCTGCAGTCATGGTTGGGATGGGAGTTAAAATGTTTATAATCTTGATTAATGAAATATGAAACGAATGTGGACATGGTAATTTTGTAGTAACATGGTTATTAGGTAAATCCGGCAGGATGGACCCGTATTGGTGGTTTTGTGCCGTGGGACTCGGCAGCTGCTTTTGGTTTTTGGTTCGGGGCACGTGCTAGACATATCCTGCCTGGATCCCTAGGACCCAGTTCTCAGAGCATGTAACCCGGATTGACAGCGCAACCATGAGATCTGGATGGGCTGGACCTGGCTAATTAATTAGTTACCTCTAAGTTGAGGGTCCACACGGGGTTTGTTTTAGTGGGTCACGAGGGGGCCCTGGGGGTCGTAGACCTTTGTACGGGGTGAAACCTTAGAGGTACGTGTGGAACGGACTTGGAGGGGGCTTTGTAAAGGCCTTGCAGTGCAACCCGCTATGCACCTCGGCAGTGTTTAGCGTGACGGGATCTGCACGACTCATGGGTAACGATGTGCAACCTCTGCAGAGTGTAAAACTGATATATCAGCCGTGCTCACGGTCACGAGCGGCTTGGACTTCTTTGAGATTAGTTGGTTACTGGTTGGTTTTGGGTTCAGGTCACCTGATGGACTTCAGGTGTTGGTTGCTCGGTGAGACTACGAGTGTGGTTTGCTCGGTGCGACTCCGAGTGTTGGTACTTTTCTATAGAGTCTGTCTATAACCTAGTAAATATGTGCATAGGATTAATAGGATTAATAGAGTGTGTCGCTTTAGGCGCTTGAGTCAAACAAAGTCAGCCTACCTTTGTTATAAGCCTCATAAGCATATATTTCCTACACTTGCGGAGTACATTTTGATGTACTCACCCTTCCTCTTTGTCCCCCTTGCTACCCCACCCAGACGCTGGAGACTACACGTACGAGGGGCAGGAGTATCCAGAAGACGGTGGCTACGACCCTGACGACCTGTACTAGGATGGCGCTACCCCCGGTCGACCTTCCTGTGGAGATGGAGTCCCGATTTCCGCATCTACAACAGCGTCTTCATTAGAGTCCGTTATCATGGGAGTCTGTTAGGTTGCAGCGACATCATTTGTTTAAATATTTTACTAATCGAATTAATTAACCAAATTAGGGTTGTTATATATCTATCTATCACATCTCACTTTTACTCCTGGAAAATGTAACAGATGGTTGACACCAGGAGCAGCGCGGGTAACGCCGGTCATGCTGGCGGGAGCGGGGCAGGTGGCAACCAGCCGCCTCATCCCCATCCACCTCCGCCCCCGTACGACCCGCTCCAGATGGCCCAGGTGCAGAACCAGATGATGCAGAACATGGCCCAGATGATGCAGCACATGCAGCAGATGGCGCAGACTGCTCAGGGTGCTCAGGGTGCAGGAGCTGCACAGCCACCCCGACCGGATGACACTCTCAGGAGCTTCATGACGACGCGCCCTCCAGTGTTCCACCACGCCATAGAGCCAATGGATGCGGATGATTGGCTCGAGACGATTACAGGCAAGTTGCAGCTTGCCCATGTCGGGGACCTTGATAAGGCCCTCTACGCTGCGCACCAGCTTCAGGGCCCGGCGAAGAACTGGTGGACTGCCTACACCGCAGCTCATGCGGACGCCAACTCGATCACTTGGGAGGATTTCCGTAAGGCATTCCGCGACCAGTACGTCCCTTTCGGCGAGATCAGGGTGAAGCGCCGGGAGTTTCAGGACCTCCGGCACGGCGCGATGACAGTGCGTGAGTATCTCACGCAGTTCAGCCAGCTGTCCCGTTACGCCCCAGATGACGTGGACACGGACGACAAGAAGCAGGAGTGTTTCAGGCATGGGCTTAACCCAGGACTCCGCTATGCCCTAGCTTCAAATGAGTATTCCTCATTTCAGAAGCTGGTTGACCGTGCCTTCGCAGTGGAGAAGGAACGGAAGGACCTCGATGCAGATCGCAAGAGGAAGATGACGTTCTAGGGACAGTCCTCCGGCAGCTCTACCCGTCCTCGCTACGCTCCACCTGCCTCAGCTTCCAGGCAGATTCCCCAGCAGCAGCAGTACCGCCCGCCCCAGTCCCGGCAGCCCGCTCCTCAGTACAGGCACCCAGCTCCACAGTACCAGGCTCCACCTCAGCAGCAGCAGCAGCAGCAGCCTCGCCAGGCTCAGGCACCTCGCCAGGGCCTCCCAGCTCCATAGCAGCCCCGTCCAGCACAGGGGGCAGGTCAGATTGGTCCCTGCTACAAGTGCAACTAGATGGGACACTTCGCCAACAAGTGTCCGTTGAGGCAGTCAACTCCACCACAGTCCCGTTCCGCAGGACAGCCCCAGGCGTTCGCACGTGGCCGTGTGAACCATGTCGCAGCAGAGTCAGCTCAGACGGCTCCAGATGTGGTATTGGGTATGTTCACTGTTAATTCCCATCCAGCTACAGTACTCTTTGATTCTGGTGCATCACACTCTTTCATAACCGCAAGGTTCGCATCAGCATGTAGTCTGTCAGTTTCACCTATGCTTAGAGGCTTGATAGTTACATCTCCTGGAGGAGAGATGGTTTCCAGACAGGTGTGTCGGGAGCTGAGTATAAACATAAGGGGGGTAGAGTTTCCTTCTGATCTTATCGTTCTGGATTCTGAGGGGATAGATGTCATTCTGGGAATGAACTGGCTGAGCAAGTATCGAGGGGTTATTGATTGTGCTCAGAGGATCATCACAGTGAAGCATCCAGATGGCCCGGAGATTGTATATCAGGCACCGACGAAGATGATAGAAGAAGCCAGAGCATATGAGGCTGTCGTGGTACCTGATATCCGAGTTGTCAAGGAGTTCCCTGATGTCTTCCAGAAAGTGCCAGGTATGCCACCTGATCGTGAGATTGAGTTCTCTATTGATTTAGTTCCTGGCACTGCACCTATATACAGGCGACCATATAGAATGGATGCCGAAAAGCTAGCTGAGCTGAAGACGCAGATCCAAGAGTAGTTAGAGAAGGGGCATATTCGTCCTAGTACATCCCCATGGGGAGCCCCTGTGATCTTTGTTCCAAAGAAGGATGGAGGCCTACGGATGTGCGTTGATTACCGCGCATTGAATGAAGCTACCATCAAGAACAAGTACCCGATTCCTCGCATTGATGATCTGTTTGATCAGTTGAAGGGTGCTCATGTGTTCTCGAAGATTGACCTGCAAACAGGTTATAACCAGCTGAAGATTCGTGAAGCTGATATCCCGAAGACGGCATTCGTAACTCGATATGGGCTATATGAGTACACAGTGATGTCCTTCGGCTTGACTAATGCCCCAGCTTTCTTCATGTATCTGATGAACAAGGTCTTCATGGAGTTTTTAGATCTGTTCGTCGTGGTGTTCCTTGATGATATCCTGATATTCTCGAAGGAGGAAGAAGAACATGAGAGGCATCTGAGGTTAGTGTTGCAGAAGCTCAGAGAGCATCAGTTGTATGCGAAACTGAGCAAATGCGAGTTCTGGTTGAAGAAGGTTGCTTACTTGGGGCATATCATCTCAGAAGGTGGTGTATCAGTTGATCCAGGCAAGGTCCAAGATATATTGGACTGGAAGGTACCTGAGAGCGTTACTGAGATTCGGAGTTTCCTCGGTATGGCGGGATATTATCGCAGATTCATTGAAGGATTCTCCAAGATCGTGAAGCCGATGACGAGACTGACTGAGAAGGGTGCCAAGTTTGTTTGGTCCCCTGAATGCCAGACTGGTTTCGAGGAGCTGAAAGCGAGATTGACCTCTGCTCCTATTCTTGTCATGCCAGATGTCCAGAAGAACTTCACGGTGTATTGTGATGCTTCGCGACAGGGTCTAGGATGTGTGCTTATGCAGGAAGGTCGGGTGATTGCTTATGCCTCGAGACAGCTCAGGAAGCATGAGCTGAATTACCCTACACATGATCTAGAGTTGGCAGCTGTTGTTCATGCTCTGAAGATCTGGAGGCACTATCTGATGGGCAAGAAGACAGAGATATACACTGATCATAAGAGCTTGAAGTATATTTTCACCCAGCCAGATCTGAATCTTCGCCAACGGAGATGGCTCGAGTTGATCAAAGACTATGATCTGAGTATCAACTATCATCCAGGCAAGGCGAATGTTGTTGCAGATGCCTTGAGCAGGAAGGTCTACTGTAATGTGCTAGAGATCAAGGAGCAGCAGCCCGAGTTGCATGAAGAGTTTGTGAAGCTCAACTTGGGTATTCTTGGCCACACTGATGCAGTAGCAATGGAGGTTGATTCGACACTTGAACATGATATCCGGGCAGGACAGCTCACTGATGAGTATCTTCTGGAGATCAAACAGTCGATTAAGGAGGACAAAGCCCCAGGGTTCACAGAGGATGATCAGGGTGTCTTATGGTTCAGAGGCAGAATCTGTGTTCCAGATGTGAAGGCTATCAAGGAGTTGATTCTGAGGGAAGCTCATGATTTAGCCTACTCTCTCCATCCAGGCAGTACCAAGATGTACCAGGATCTGAAGCAGTATTACTGGTGGTATGGGATGAAGAGGGAAGTAGCGGAGTATGTGGCTTTGTGTGACACATGTCAGAGGGTTAAGGCCCAACATCAGAGACCTGCTGGTTTGTTACAGCCTCTGCAGATTCCCGAGTGGAAATGGGAAGAGATCAGCATGGATTTCATCACTGGTTTGCCCAGGACACAGTCTGGATATGACTCCATCTGGGTCATAGTTGATCGGTTGACCAAGGTGGCTCACTTCATTCCGGTCAAGGAGACATATCAGGGACCGAAGCTGGCAGAGCTGTACATGTCCCGCATTGTATGTTTGCATGGAGTACCTAAAATCATAGTATCTGACAGAGGTACACAGTTCACATCTAGATTCTGGAAGCGGTTGCATGAGTCTATGGACACTCGCCTCAGTTTCAGTTCGGCTTATCATCCTCAGACTGATGGACAGACAGAGAGGGTGAATCGGATTCTGGAGGATATGTTGAGAGCCAGTGCGCTTCAGAATAGCCAGAGTTGGGATGTGAGTCTGCCATATGCAGAGTTCTCATATAACAACAGCTATCAGGCCAGTCTGAAGATGTCACCTTTCGAGGCACTGTATGGCAGGAAGTGCAGAACTCCCCTGTTCTGGAACCAGGTTGGAGAAAGGAAGGTCTTTGGCCCTGAGTCTATAGAAGAAGCTGAAGAACAGGTCAGACAGATCAGAAGCAACCTGAAGACAGCTCAGACTAGACAGAAGAGCTATGCCGATGTCAGACGACGAGAGCTGGAGTTCCAGATTGGGGACTATGTCTATCTGAAGGTGTCACCTTTCAGAGGTCTTCGGAGGTTTAATGTCAAAGGGAAGCTATCCCCGAGGTTCATTGGCCCTTTCAAGGTGATTGACAAGAAAGGTGCAGTTGCTTATCAGCTGGAGTTGCCTGCACGGCTGGCAGGTATTCATGATGTGTTCCATGTATCCCAGCTGAAGAAATGCCTAAGAGTTCCAGAGGAGCAGTTGCCACTTGAGGAGCTTGGTCTCAGGGATGATTTGACTTTCTCTGAGCCGATCAAGATCCTGGACACGATGGAACGAGGCACTCGCAACAAGAGGATTAAAATCTGCAAGGTGCAATGGAAGCATTACTCCGAAGAAGAAGCCACATGGGAGAAAGAAGATGATCTTCAGGCAGATTTTCCTCATCTCTTCACCGACTCTTCCTAATCTCGAGGACGAGATTCTTCTAAGGGGGGTAGGTTTGTAACACCCTGATTTAATTTTTTCCCAATTTAATAAAAGGAATTAGAAACTAATTAGGTTGGCTAGTTTATTAGAGGAGGAAAATAAAATTTGTTTAGTATTGTCATGTTGCATTCATGCCGTTGCACAATTTTATTGGGTGAAAAATAAATTTATGAAACCCGTATAGGGCAAATCGATTTTATTCTATTTAGAAAAGAAATAAAATATTTACGAAAGTTTTCCAAATTCAAAATCAAACCTTAATTCAAAACCTAGGGAAAATATTTTGAAAAGTTTTGCAATTTGTATTGATTTCAAACTGATTTTGAAATGGTTTTGGAAATGAATTTGAAAGAGTTTGCAAAACCTTGACAAAGAAAAAGAAAAGAGAAGGGCACCCTGACCTCACCTCTCCTTTCAGCCCACCCCACCTTGCGGCCCACTCCCTTGCTCCCCTCTCCCCTCCCCGCAGCCCAGTCCAGCCGGGCCGCCTCCCACTCCTCCTCTCCTTCCCGTGCGCGGACCGCCCCTCTCTGCTTCTCCCTCTCCTGGGCTGAGCCGGCAGCGACGGCCCAACGCCACCCCTCGCGCCAGCCGACCCCGCGCGTCCCTCCTCTCTCGCCGCCCCGCTGGCCCCAGTCGTCAGCCCCTCCCCTAACCTCCCTCCCCGCCCTTCACGCTACTGCAGCACACGCGCAGCAGCCGCTCGCCCCGATCGATTCACAGCTGCAGCCGCCACCCTTCCCACACCCTATAAACCCATCTACGACCCCGCGCCGCCTCCGCCCAAGGCCTGTTCGTCCCTCGCCCCTCCATCTACAACCTCACGAAGCACACAGCCGCCATCGCCATTGCCTCCCTCACTGGAGCTCACGGGCGCCTCAACGACGCTGTGAACCACCACCCCGGGCCCTCCCTCGGCCTTGCAAGGACGCACCGCGCCCATAGGGTCATCACTGGTGGACTCGACACTCGGGAGCGCCGTCAGCGGACCACGCCGGAGCTTGGAAACACCGCGGCCGCCCTCATCGTCAAACCCCGTACCCGGGCCTCCTCCGACCGCGCAAGTCCCCTCGGTGAGCTCGCCATCTCCTCCGCTCCTCTCCCCATAGTTTCCCTAGGTCGCTACCGGTCCCTAGGGCCTAGTCCGAGCCACGCCGCCGAGCTTGCCATGGCGCCGCCGCCGCAGGGTTCCCCGCCGCCGCTCTCTGAGCCGCCGGCGGTCACCCCACCCCTCATATCGCCCCTGCACTGTCCGATCTTAGATCAACGGCCAAGATTAGATCCTGCACCGAACCGGTATACGCCGGGTTCACAGTCCCGTGAACCCTGACCACCACATCACCCCACCCGCAGACCATGGCCACGCGGCACGCCGGTCCAACCCCCGTACGCCATGTGGCACACGTCGGCACCACGCGGCGCACACGTCAGCCACCGCCCCGCGTCAGTGCCCATTTTTCTAAAGAGACCCCGAATTTTTAGGGAATCAACCCGCACTCCATCTGTATAGTAATCTGAGTCTGCCGGAATCTCTCGATCTAGCCCTTGTTGTTTTGCCAAATTGATGCGCGATCCACCCATAGCCGACCGCCCCCGATCTAATCCTAGCCGACCTTCGCCAGATCGACGGCCGAGAGCCGCCGGTACCTCTTTGCTGATGCACTTTTGCTAAAGAGACCCTGTCCTTTTCCGTAATAAACCCGCGCTCCCACCTGTACTGTGCGCTGAGTCTATGCTTTCTTTTGATCTAGCCCTTGAATTTTCGGATAATTGAGTCCCGGTCCAGTCAGCGTTTAAATTCCGTTTTGATTTAATTTTAATTCGAAAATAAGTTCAATCTAATTACAGATTTGCCACTCCGATTCAAATGCTTATAACTTTTGCGTATTAACTCCGTTTTGACCCGTTCAACTTGCGTTAGTTCCATAATTTCATTCTCTACGCAGTAGATCTATTAGTTTACTGTTTTGATACTATTTAGTGTACTGTTATTTATTTTGTTGTATTGAGCCATGTATGTTGATTGGGCCAGAGAGTGCGGAGTACGAGGACGCTCCAGACCATCCTTGCGACCCAGTTGATTCGACCCAGTCCGAAGGCAAGTGTCCTTGAACATCTTGCACCTACTTTATTTTACTTTTGGTACTAGAGTAGTTAGATCTTGTAGATGCATGCTTGTCATTAATTTGAATCCCATGTTAGGGTTTACTAGAATTTATTTATATTATCCTTGTCGCCTGTTTTGGGATGTTCGGGTAGGTGTCTTGCTTAGCCCTGCAGTCATGGTTGGGATGGGAGTTAAAATGTTTATAATCTTGATTAATGAAATATGAAACGAATGTGGACATGGTAATTTTGTAGTAACATGGTTATTAGGTAAATCCGGCAGGATGGACCCGTATTGGTGGTTTTGTGCCGTGGGACTCGGCAGCTGCTTTTGGTTTTTGGTTCGGGGCTCGTGCTAGACATATCCTGCCTGGATCCCTAGGACCCGGTTCTCAGAGCATGTAACCCGGCTTGACAGCGCAACCATGAGATCTGGATGGGCTGGACCTGGCTAATTAATTAGTTACCTCTAAGTTGAGGGTCCACACGGGGTTTGTTTTAGTGGCTCACGAGGGGGCCCTAGGGGTCGTAGACCTTTGTACGGGGTGAAACCTTAGAGGTACGTGTGGAACGGACTTGGAGGGGGCTTTGTAAAGGCCTTGCAGTGCAACCCGCTATGCACCTCGGCAGTGTTTAGCGTGACGGGATCTGCACGACTCATGGGTAACGATGTGCAACCTCTGCAGAGTGTAAAACTGATATATCAGCCGTGCTCACGGTCACGAGCGGCTTGGACTTCTTTGAGATTAGTTGGTTACTGGTTGGTTTTGGGTTCGGGTCACCTGATGGACTTCAGGTGTTGGTTGCTCGGTGAGACTACGAGTGTGGTTTGCTCGGTGCGACTCTGAGTGTTGGTACTTTTCTACAGAGTCTGTCTATAACCTAGTAAATAGGTGCATAGGATTAATAGGATTAATAGAGTGTGTCGCTTTAGGCGCTTGAGTCAAACAAAGTCAGCCTACCTTTGTTATAAGCCTCATAAGCATATATTTCCTACACTTGCGGAGTACATTTCGATGTACTCACCCTTCCTCTTTGTCCCCCTTGCTACCCCACCCAGACGCTGGAGACTACACGTACGAGGGGCAGGAGTATCCAGAAGACGGTGGCTACGACCCTGACGACCTGTACTAGGATGGCGCTACCCCCGGTCGACCTTCCTGTGGAGATGGAGTCCCGATTTCCGCATCTACAACAGCGTCTTCATTAGAGTCCGTTATCATGGGAGTCTGTACTTTTTATTTCAGACCCGAGGGTCATTTATGTAATAAAATTCGATATTATTAATAAAGCATTGTTTTGATATTTACTATGATGTGGATATATGTATGAAAATTGATCCTGGCATACATATATTGTGCTCCAATTTTGTTCTTAAAATTGGGGTGTCACAAAATCCTTAATCACCACACATCCATTGAACAAAACAGAATTAAACAAGCATATGGTGCACTTGAGATCAAGTTATATGCAAATTGTAAATGCATCTTTATGTAACTACATGAATGCTTTTCATGCTCATGATGACATGTCAGGTTTTAGCTGACTTAAACACCAGAGGTGTTTCAGCTCTTCCCCCCTTAAAGAAATCTCGTCACGAGATTGATTTGACTGACTAAGTAATGAAAAAGGAAATGTGTCACGATCTAAATCTATGACTTTCTCTAAAGCACCAATGTAAGTTTTCCTAGGTCGGCGAAACACTTACCTAAATGGAAGCGAGGAAATCCGAAAAGTGCTCCAACAGAAAATCCTCAGATTCCCAGGTGGCTTCTTCTTCTGAGTGTTGATCCCATTGTACTTTATAGAATCTAACAGTTCTACTTCAGGTGACTCAGTCCTTTTTATCAAGCACTTTGACTGGATACTCGGAATAAGTCATATCTGGCTGAATGTCCACGCCTTCATAATTCATCAATTTGTCGGGCACTCGTAAACATTGCTTTAGCTGGGATACATGGAATACGTTATGTAAAGCAGCAAGCTGTTCAGGCAACTCTAACCGGTAAGCTTGCTTTCCACACCGTTTTATAATCTTGAACGATCCAATGTATCGAGGTGCTAGTTTTCTCATTACTCCAAACTGAACCACTCCCTTCATTGGTGATACCTTCAAGTATACATAGCTTCCCTCAAAAAATACCAACGGTCTTCGTCTTCTGTCCGCGTAACTCTTTTGTCGGGTCTGAGCTACCTTCAGGTTGTTTTGTATTTGTTTTACTTTTTCTTCAGCTTCATTTACTAAATCAACTCCGAAAAATCTTCTCTCGCCAGGCTCTGACCAGTTCAACGGGGTTTGACATCTTTGTCCATAAAGTGCTTCAAACGGTGCCATTTTGATACTCTCTTGATAGCTATTATTATAAGAAAACTCTGCTGATGGTAGACATTCATCCCATTGGTCAGGATAGGTGAGTACACAAGATCTCAACATATCCTCTAAAATCTGATTTACTCTCTCGGTTTGACCTCCAGTCTGAGGATGGTATGCCGTGCTAAAAAGAAGTTTGGTTCCTAATGATTCATGTAAATGCTTCCAAAACTGAGAGACAAACTATGTTCCCCTATCAGAGACTATGGTCTTTGGTACACCATGAAGACTTAGAATTCTGGCTATATAGATTTGAGCATAAACAGGAGTTCTATAAGTAGTCTTAACTGGGATAAAATGAGCTGATTTGGTTAGACGATCTATGATTACCCATATCGAGTCAAATCCCTTGGAAGTTTTGGGAAGACCCACGATGAAATCCATGCTAATATCCTCCCATTTCCAAGCTGGAATAGGTAAAGGCTGTAACTCACCGGCTGGCTTCAAACGTACTGCCTTTACTTTCTGACAAGTGTCACACTGAGCCACATAGCGAGCTATTTCAATCTTCATCTTTGTCCACCAGAACCTTTGCTTCAAATCATGATACATTTTATTGCTTCCTGGATGAATGGCCAACTTGGTAAGATGAGCTTCATCAAGAATCTTCTGTCTGAGCTCGGGTACCTTGGGAACAACCAATCGGTCCTTAAACCATAACACACCTGCTTCATTAACTCTGAAACAAGTTGTTTCCCCTGCTTTGATTTTTGCTATAATATGATCTATCCCCTTGTTCTCCTTCTGAGCTGCTATAATTTCTTCTCGTATGGTAGGCTCGACCCTAATATTATTCAAGCTCCCTTGCGAAACTATCTCTATACCGAACTTTTCCAGCTCTTGACACAGACTAAGATGCATGGGTGCAACTGTTAAACAATTGCAGTGAGGGTTCCGGCTGAGAGCGTCAGCAACTACATTTGCCTTACCAGGATGGTAATGTATTTCTAGATCATAGTCCTTGATTAATTCCAGCCACCGCCTTTGCCGCATATTCAAGTCTTCCTGAGTAAAGATGTACTTCAAACTCTTGTGGTCAGTGTACATATGACAGGTATTCCCCAACAAATAATGTCGCCATATCTTCAGTGCATGTACAACTACAGCTAACTCCAGGTCATGAGTTGGATAATGTTCCTCATGTCGCTTTAGCTGTCTAGATGCATAGGCAATGACTCTTCCTTCTTGCATCAACACACAGCCAAGACCAATTCCGGAGGCATCACAGTATACATTGAAAGGCTTCTCAATATCTGGTTGAGCTAATATTGGTGCTGTGATAAGCAGCTTCTTTAGGGTTTGAAAGGCTTGCTCACACTCAGGAGTCCATTTAAATTTGACTTGGTTCTTGAGTAGCTTAGTAATAGGTTTGGCTATTTTTGAAAATCCAAGAATGAAACGGTGATAATAACCAGCCATTCCGAGGAAACTACGGACTTGATGGACTATGGTTGGCGACTTCCACTTCAGAATATCCTGCACTTTTCCGGGATCAACTGCAATACCCTCAGCAGATAACACATGACCTAGGAACTGGACTTCTTCTAACCAAAAGGCACACTTGCTGAATTTAGCATATAGCTGATGCTCACGCAGACGAGCCAGTACAACGCGAAGATGTTCAGCATGTTCTTCTTTGGTTTTGGAGTATATCAGGATATCATCGATGAACACTACCACAAACTTATCGAGCTCAGGCATGAACACAGAGTTCATGAGATACATGAAATGGGCTGGAGCATTGGTTAGACCAAAAGACTTGACAAGGTATTTGTACAGGCCATATCGAGTGGTGAAGGCAGTTTTAGGAATATCTTCAGGTCTAATCTTTATCTGGTGGTATCCTGATCTAAGATCTATTTTGGAGAAAACTTTGGCTCCGGCAAGCTGGTCAAAGAGGAGATCAATACGAGGAAAGGGATATTTGTTTTTGATGGTTACCTCATTGAGGGGACGATAGTCTACGCACATTCTCAAAGTCTTGTCCTTCTTCTTCACAAAGATAGCGGGACATCCCCACGGAGAGGAACTAGGCCGGATAAAACCCTTCTCTAAGAGTTCTTTTAACTGAGTCTTCAACTCGGCTAACTCCTTTGGAGCCATTCTATAAGCTCTTCGTGATACAGGTGTTGTTCCTGGTTGCAGCTCAATCACAAACTCCACGTTTCTGTCAGGTGGCAGACCGGGTAATTCTTGAGGGAACACATCAGGGAATTCTCGTACCACTGGGACATTCTCGACTCCTTCACTAACCATGGCACATAACTTCAGGCTGATTAGTTTGGGTTTTGGAAGCTGGATGAGAAGTTGGGATTTCCGGTCTGGCGAATTTAGATGAACAATCCTATTCAATGTATCTAAAACAGCTCCATAACGCTGCATCCAGTTCATCCCCAAAATCACATCTAAGGTTTGGTGGTTCAGCACAATCATGAAAGTGGGATAAACATGTCGTCCCATCTCTATTGGAACTTGATGCACTATCTCATTGGCATACAGCCGACCCCCAGGTGACAGTATAGATATTTTCCCCTTGGACTCACATATTGGAATTGCATGCTTCCTGACAAACTCTCTATTGATGAATGAATGCGATGCACCAAAGTCAAAGAGTGTAACTGCTAAATGGTTGGCAACAGGAAACGTACCCAGCAAAACCGGTTCGCCTTCTGGAATAGTCTCGACTTGAGTATGATGAACCTGTCCGGTCTTGGGTACCACATAAATCTTCTGTGTGCCTGATCGAGAACCAGAACGGTTGCCTTGCTGCTGCTTATTTTGTGGATTAGCTTGATTATCTTGCTGGCGAGGGACATTGGAATTAAAATTCTATGGTGAAGGACAATTCTTTGCAAAATGCCCCAATCCGCCACAGTTATAACAGGGGTTACTGGTCTTTGGAGCATTGGTGGATTGGGAGCTAGGTGCATTGGTTTATCGTGGGTACTGGAACTGGGAAGAGGTTGTAGCATTAGCTTGAGGCTGGTAGTATTGCTGTGGTGAGCGAGCAGGTACATGGGCATGTGGAACAGGATGGTACAGAAATTTAGGGCGTTTCGGCACACTCCCAGATGCACCAGCTTGAGCAGTCTTCCTCCTTTTTGCTTCCTTGTGCACATGATTCTTCTCTTCTAGAGTGATGGCAATACTCACAATGTCATTGAAGGTGGAGTTGGCACAGGTGGTCATCATGGTTTGCAGCTTGGTGCTCAGTCCTCGCATGAAGCACTGCTTCTTCTTAGCATCAGTGTTGACATGATCAGGAGCATATTGAGAGAGATGGTTGAACTTGCTCACATACTGCATCACTGATTGAGTACCCTGCTGCAGCTTGAGAAACTCTTCTAGCTTCATTTGCATGATACCCGCTGGAATGTGATGTACTCTAAAAACTTCACAAAATTCAGCCCAAGTGACCTGATGTCCAGCAGCTTGTGTGGCCAAATAATTTGCCCACCAGGTGCCTGCTGGTCCTCTAAACTGTTGTGCTGCAAACAGAGGCTTCTGGATGTCTATGCACCGGATTAACTCAAATTTTTGCTCAATAGTATGCAGCCATTCATTTGCTTCCAGAGGTTCTTCTGCTTTGGCAAAGAGCGGAGGGCGAGTATCCATTAAATCTGTGTACGTGCTGTTGGCATCCTGATGCCCCTGCCCGCAGTGTCCTTGCCCGCGCCCTTGAGCCATAGCTTGTAGTAGCCTAGTGTTATCAGCTGTCACAGTGGCTAATACAGCAATAGCCTCAGCCAAGGTCGGGGGTGGTCGTGGTGGTGGTGGGGGGTTTTCCCCATCATGGGATGTACCAGCCCCGGAAGCACGCGTATGCACCGACATCTGTAATATACAGCATGTATTGCATAAACATCCATAAGTAACTCATAATTAACTAGTCATAAACTTCCATTACACATCAGCAAAAGCAGTTGCATAAACATTACATGGTCTGACCTATTTATTATACAAGTCCGCTCCTGGCAGGACTATGTAGTGCAACCACCCTCCCATACTACTAGTTAGAACTACCCACACTACGCTCACTCCTCGTGGTCAGTGTCGAGGCCCGAGACATGGCCACCCTCGTCGTCACTATCGTCGATCTCAATCACCAACTCAGGCTCGTCCTCCTCCTCATCGGGCTCGCCTCCGTCAGCCAGGACCACACCATCCTCCATCTCTGCTGCCCCGGGCCGTGATAGGGGTTAAGACGATTGTTGAGGACGTGGATCTCCTCATGGAGGTTATTGGCATACACCTCCATGTCCTCTATCTGAAACTCGAGGTGAAAGACCCGAGTGCGTGCCAGGTCCTCACGACGCCATGCCTCATCTCTCATCTTGCGCAGCTGCTCATTCTCCTTCAGATCAGCCTCGACCGCGAGAGCCTCCTTTCGCTGCTCTTTCAGCAAGCCGATCATCGTGGCATCCCGCGCCCGCTCCCTGGTTGCCTCCGCAAGCGCGGCAGTAAGCCTCGCGACCTCCGCGCGAAGCTCCGCCTTGCGGCAACGGCCGCTGCGACTGCTGCTGCCCTCCCCAGTACGTGGTGCGAGCTGGTGTCGCGGGACTCCCCTCGGCCCCGTGCACTTGCGCGCGGTCTGCTTAGCGCGAGCCATTCCTGTAATAAGTTTAAACTAAAGTCAATTTCGTGCACCTACAAGTTAGTACAGTTATACCCTTAACCCGATATATATTAAGGGAGGAGAATTCTTAGAATTTAATTAGTGCAAGATGAAATGATGTATACTTACGATTGTACGCATACGACATTATCTACTTACTTAGAAACCCACCAAAATAATTTTGTAACCTTTAAACATAGGGCAAATACCTTTCAGCACTCTCATCCTTCCTAACTAAGCAAGAAGTAAGTTAAGGTGAGCAAAAGATAAGATTTAGAAGGAGCTTTTTAGATTTTTCCTTATAAAATAAGTTTTGAAGGTTTTTCAAATTACTATAATGATTGTCACGGGGATCCTGCTCCGATACCAAGCCTGTAACAGACTCTCCCAATAATGTGGCCCACCTACACCTGTCATATGTCCAACGACCTCCGACCGTTATGTAGGTGTGCCACAAGACTGGATTAATCTGTTGGATACGATCGACGTATCCATAGGTCACAGGAATCATCCGAGTACAATCATTACAGCACATCACATTTCATACAAAATACCAGATCGGAATATTTCAGCGGAAGTCTTACATAAACATAATATTACAAACCGGTGTTCAATATTACAACATAGGTGGTAAAGAGTTCAAGTTGCGATAGTACTAGAGTGCTAGCTGGAAGTCTGATAACATAACCATAATATTAAAAACTCTGCCCAAGGGTACATTACTTATCATCCTCAACCGGAAAGATGGTCATGCAGCACGGCCCGAAGCACATCTGTTCAGCGGTCTCACCTGCAACAAGGGGTCATCGAACCCTGAGTACAGGAGTACTCAACAAGACTTACCCGACTAATAAAATGGGGAGAATACTCAGGAATGCGGGCTGAGGGGAAGTCAAGGTAAGGCTTTAGCAAGTATCAAAAGTTTTTCCTTTGCATAAAAGCTCCTACTACTAAGTAGTTGTGTCATTCCATATTTCTAATATTAACTATGTAAATGAATATACATCTCATAATCAACCCATTAATCCTCCAATGTTTCATCATTAAACTACGCTGAGGGTGCGAGGACGAGTCTCCTTTTCTCGTGGAGCAAACGATGATTCGAACCGCTTGATCTACCCAGCTGGGGCTTCCTTATCACACGACATATGCGAGACCGAACTCACAAATATCAACCGTCCCGTGGATCCTCTCAAACCGGACCGGAGCCGCGCCACCGGCGAATACAGTACACCACCGCCCTACGACGGCCTTGTTGAGTAACGTCCAACAGGGGACCGAGCAGGGTGAGTACACACTACTCCCGCCATCTCTCCACTCCCAGTGCGCGCCACAGTAGGGCTTACCGAAGCATGTGACCAGTACTAACAAATAGTTCTCGATCCAACGGGCCAACATCGGACGGGCCCTAGGCGACACAGGCGGAAACACTACACCAGAATTCCATTTCCTGTGCAAGTTACCCGCCCGGTCTCATTTTAATTACACCATCCCAAACCGAGGGAAGGGTTCCCAACAATAGCATCTCTCTTTTCAAAAACCTACTCTATTGAGCAAGGCTAAGCAGTCTAAGCATTTGTAAATGACCCAGAGACAAGGATAATATAAGGAGTATTCAAGGTAGTCAATGCATCAAATGGGTAACATTGAACTCCTAAACTTAATGCACCAATTTTATCAACAAGTATATTATTAAAAATTGCAAGGTAGGGGCAAATGAACCGAGGCTTGCCTTGGGGTTCCTCTTCTGGTTTGTCTCCACAAATATCAAATCCAACCTCGTAGAAGACCGGTGCCTCCCTTGCTGCAATCTCCGGCTGATCCGTGCTAACCTCAGTTTCTAAACGCAATATAACGAACGAGTATATATAAGATGCATGTGATGCGAATATGAATGAATGCTCATGATACTGCACAACTACAAGCAGAAGAGTACCGCAGCAAACAACAATCTTAAACTGAATTTAGAAACAAACATCATATTTGGAACAAGATTTGCATAAATAATATCCCGAACAGATTTCATGTACCAACTTGTTTTAATCATAACCAGAGATACAGAACAGGAATTTAGGTGATTCAGGACAATCTGGAAAGCTTAACAAATTCTCTACGACTTTTCTGTAATACCCAAAAGCTGATTCCAGGGTCATATGGACGAAACAATTCATTTGGTTAAATCTGTCCAGATTCTGGACAGATTCAAACACCACTGTTCCACAGACCATATCTGGAGTTCAGAGACATCAAAAATTGTGATCTAAACCATTCTGGAAAGCATATAAAATCTTCTACAACTTTATTATAATACACCAAATCTGATTCAGAAGTTAAATATCCCAAACAGTTCAGTTTTCACAAACTGTCCAGATTCTGGACAGCACTGCATACAAAGATTGAATAGAACATAACTCCCAGTATATACATCCAACAATTACGAAATTTTAGGAGCAGCTAGATATACAAAAGCGCTACAACTTTTCTATACAACATTTTGCCAGAAAACCAAAGGATCATGGTGTTATCATTTTTCCAACAGAACTGACCCAGAAAATTATAGGAACAATGCAAGGCAAGTTTCTGGTTACAACATGATTAGCAATGATCAATTGCATAACCCATAACATAGGTATTCAATAGAGAACTATCCAGAACACAATGTAACCTGTTATCTCACGATTTCTACTTAACAGTAACAATCTTAAGTAATAGAATTTTGTTAGTTAAATAGTTTATTTATTTAGGTCAACATAAACATGGTGCCGCCAAAAGGGATTTCTCCTAACCCAAACTTTCTGTGTTAATTGACTCATTTGGCACAACAGTGACCACCTAACTTTTGACAATATGATAGGAGAAACAAAATTGCAGAATTAACTAAATCAATCAACAACCATTATTTAATTAAAGGTTTAATTATAAAGGCTTAAAAATTTATTTTCACGAAAGGGGCTCAAAATTTTAGCAGAGATGTGTTATGTGTTGCAAAGTACTACAAAATTGGTTTCACAATTTTTGGACTTCAGGAACAGCCTACAAAATTCTTTAAAGTGCTTAAACTATTTATTTAACTATTTTGATCCTTCAACAAAACTTGTCCAAACCTTCAGTTTCATATTTTTATAATTTTTGTCACAGGTCAGAGAGGCTACACAAAAATTTTCAGAATTTATAGCGTAGTAACAAAAATACAGCAAAAATAACAAATTTCGGCACTGTTCATATGCGCGAAAATAGAAAACCCTAATCCTATGACACTGACAGGCGGGGCCGTGATGTCAGGCCGGACCAGCACACAGGCCAGCGCGCGCGCGGGCGCTGACCGCGCGACGGCGGCGTTGACCGCCGGCCGTTCTCGCCGGCGGCGAGGCCAGGAACCAAACCAACAATACCTAGGCTCTCCTTGACGCAAGGCGAACGCACGGGTGGGATTGGTTAAGGCTATCGGCGACCGGAGGTAGGGTGGCCGTGGCGATGGCGGCTCGGCTGCGCCGTTCCCGGTGGCGCGCCGGTGTTCCGGCCAAGGCAGCGCGGTAGGGACCAAACGACGGCGAGCATCGGCACCAGGGGGCTCACCTAGGTTTGGTGCGCGCGTTGGTTTGGTCGGAGGGGCTCGGGGAAGTAGAGGTCGACGACGGCGGCGAAGATGGTGGCGACCCGAAGCTTCGCGGCGGCGTTCCGGCCTCCCCTACGCGATAGAGACCATGGTAGCGAGCCGACGGGAGTCACTAAACCAAGGCGAAGCTAATGGTGTACTAAATTTGGTTCGAGGAGCCCTGTACTCACCGCGCGACGACGAACACGATTGCGGCGGTGGCCGGCCGGAGTTGGGGAAGATGAGGTCAGTCCGGGCAATGTGGGTGGCTAGGGCTTGATTCAGTGGGTTGGGGAGACGGCCGAGGTTATGGTGGCGCGGTGGATGGATGGAGACCGGCGGTGGAAGCTCGTCGGCGACGAATTTCGCCGCCGGAGCTACCCTGTTCTTGCCGGCAGAAACAGAGGGAAAGGGAAAGGAGAGGAGCACGGCGACCATGGGGTTTTTGTAGGCGGCGAGGAGCTCAGGGAGTGCGCCAGCTAATGTGCATGCGAACGGAGCGAGAGACACGTCGAAACGGACGTGGCGGCGCCGTAGAACGTCGTGGCCGCGACGGCCGTCGTGGACGCCATGCAAGGCTCCATGGACTGTAGCTATAGGAGTTTTTGTCTCCTTTTGAATTGCGTCAAAATTTTGAACTAAAGTACAAAATCTGTGAGAATGAAAGTTGTTCAGAATTCTGTGCTCTACAAATTTTCTTAAAGCACCATGTGCCAATTCGGCCTAGTTTTTGAATTAGGGTTTGAATTCAAATTTGACCTAAACTGATTTCTCAAATTACTTTAAAATTTTCTGAAAAAGTTCAAATTCTGTGAACATGAAAGTTGTCACATTTCTCATTCCCTACAACTTTGATTAAAGGACCAAGGTCAGATTCTCAATGGTTTGAAATTTGTAGTTCAAGGGTAGATTCTAGGGTTTAAACTAAACAAATTTGTTTCAATTCCAATTCTGTGCAGAATCTTTGTTAACTTTTTATACCAAAGTTGTTCCTTTCATTAGTATCTACAACTTTGTTTTAAGGGCCATGCCCTGATTCAGCTTAGATTTTAGTCTTTATCATAGGGCTACTATAAGGACTTGTAGTTTTTATGAACAATATAGTCTATAAGCCTATCTTACTGGAAATCAGCCACTACGAATCCTTAATCACCACACATCCATTGAACAAAACAGAATTAAACAAGCATATGGTGCACTTGAGATCAAGTTATATGCAAATTGTAAATGCATCTTTATGTAACTACATGAATGCTTTTCATGCTCATGATGACATGTCAGGTTTTAGTTGACTTAAACACCAGAGGTGTTTCAGGTTCCAGAACTGCTCTGTTCACATCGGACGCGTCCGCCATTGAGGCATCGGACGATGCCAGCATCCGATGCAGTGACTTGTTCACTGTTTCGTTCGCAGTTCGTTCGTCCAACTTCGGATTTGGTTTCTGGCTTTTGCGTTGGACTTCTTGGGTTGTGTAGTATCCCGCTGTGCTTCTAGGAAGCATCCACCCTACATCTAGGGTCGTGGATATTAGCAAGCTCGTGTCTTGCTTTTAGGGTGACTTTCTGGGAGAAGGGCTGTTGGTAACACACTTGCCCTACCTCCGCACACGTGCAGGGGGTGGCGAAGGTGGCCAATCGTCAGAACCAAGCGAAGGTGCAAAGGAAACAAGAACAGTGATGATGTGGCTCTATTCCCAAAAAACGTACCCCATTACACTGTTCACCCCCTGATATTTATAGGGGATACCAAGGGGCACTAACCAGATTACAAAAGGGTACAAGAAAGATTCTTCTGCTCTGCATTACGGAAGGGCCGAATTGTACAAACACAACTGGAGTCGAGACCCTAGCCTGCTTTCCTCCTGCCCGCCGCCACTAGGCCTTGCTTGCCTTCGCGGAAAAAGCGGGGTCTGACCCTCGGCTCTGCCGGCGGCGAGGTCGGACCCCCGCCATGTTCATGATGAGCGAGGGTTGCCTCCTGTGTTATTTGCGCGCCATTGCCTGCAAGATTTGCAATGAACCCCGAGGGTCGAACTCATGTGTGAAGGTTAGCAAACCTGCCCGAAGGGTCCAAAATACGGAGATAACAGAGTTGAGAGGGTTCGAGGGCGAGAGCGGGTCACGCGAAGGTTGTTCCTCGAGCCAGCCTGAGCGGCGCCACTGCCGAGGGTCCCTTCCCCCAACAGTAGCCCCTCGCTGCCTTGGTCCTAAAGAACAGTGTTTGGGCCCAAGCAGCGTTTTTTCTTGATGTAGCGAGACCCTTGGCAGCGACGCCCGCGGCTGGCTTGGGCCGGGCCGTTAAGTTTTGTTTGTACTATTGAGGTCCGCCTCGTTGTTTGCGCCGTGGATTTCGGTTGTCGTGCCAGTTTTGTTGGGCGGGGTGACTCGTCCCCCGGCCTATAAATAGAAGGGGTTGGTGGGTGCTTGAAGTTGTGCCCTCCATTGCTATAGCCATCCTGCTACTGCGCAATTCTGTTTGCAAAGGTTGCTTTTGTCTAGATTCGAAGGTTTTGTTTGCCGAGTTCTGCGAGGGCTCTAGTTTGAGAGATGGCTAGGTTGAAGCAAACCGCTGGTGTTGCTTCCCCTTCTGCTGCGGATGAAGGAGTGACCTTCGAGTTTGGTCTCAGCCGAGTTTGTGCCTCGGAGTTGACATCTTATGTCAAGCGGGGCTGGATTGAGGATGGGAAAGCGAGGACCAGCGCTGGGGAGACTATGCCGAAGCCTGATGCTGGAAGTTGTTGTTTTTTGAGGAGTTCTTCGTGGCTGGTCTGTGATTTCCAGTTGATTCGTTTGTGATTTTGGTTCTTCAAAGGTTTAATCTAAAGTATCATCAACTCACCCCATCATGCTTTATGAAGCTTTCGGTTTACGTTTGGGCTTGCCGCTCACAAGGCGTTGTCCCTCATGTTGAGGGTTTTGTTCGGACTCACCGCGTGCATATGTAGCCTCGCAAGATCTCAGATCGCGAGGGTAACGTCAGTCTGGGTCAGTTCGCGGTGTACACCTTTTGTCATCGCGCCGCATCGGAGTTGCCGGTGCAAGCGCAAAAGAATAAATTGACCAGTGGTTAGCAGGAGTTCTGGTTCTACTACAAACTTGGCGGTAACGCCGAGCTTTGCGGCGAGCTTCCGCTCCTCGGTGATGTGGGCGCCGAAGCCAAGATGAGCGCCGTAGCGCATGCCGCTATTGACTGCCTGAGGGTTGTAGCGCGGTCTCAATGCGCCCGCGACTTGGTCAAAGAATATTGCTGTGCCTAGGTGTGGCCCCTCCTCCGAAGGCAAAAATGGTTTGCAGTTGAGGAAGACCCAAAGTATGAGGGTAGGGGTTTGAAGAAACCGAAGATTGAGTTGAACATAGTTTGGGAAAGAGTCCTTAAGAAGTTTCCAAAATGCGAAGATGGCGTTCAGGCTATTTATAAGTGGGTTCAGCAGAGGGCTGAAGATCTCGTTGGAAAATTATCTACATTGGAGGTTAAGGCTATCCACAACTCGGTGGGTAGCGGAGGTCCAGTCAACAGGATGTTCGACATTCTTGGGATCCAATATGCTGACTGGCCTGCTCCCTCGAGCGAGGACGCGCCAAAGAAAAGGAAGCGTGCTGCTGCGGAGGAGAAAAATGTTGTTTCATGGCCGAAAAGGGGTCGTGGTCGAGGCCGCGGTGGCACCGATGGCCGAGGGAAGACTCTTGCGACAAAGATCGTTGTTATTTTGGGCACTACCGGTACGTCATCCTCTTCGGCCGTTGTTTCGCTAGGGAGTGGCCAAGGCTTTGCGAAGGTTGGAGGGCAGGTGCCCTGAGTCGGGGGTATTGGCGCCCTGATCCAAGTTTCGGATGATGAGGATGTTTCCGATGATGTCGAGAAGGAGGGGGAGAAAGATGTTGAGAAAGAGTCGGACGCTGAAGATGACTCATCCGACGAGGTTAGCGACACCTCGAGTGGCGAAGGTGACTCTGATGAGGATGTGTCTATCGAAGATGATCGTGGGAAAGGGATTGCCTCGTCTTGTGCTGGTGCTGTGGCTGCTCGAAGTATCGATGACATCATTCGAGACTTCGAACCAGAGAGTCCTCCACGTGGGTCATTTCCTGAGTTTGCTGGCTCGCACATATGGGTCGATGGTTTCGAGGTTTCTGGAGATCTTGAATCTAAACGGACTCCCGGGAAGAGGCCATATGGCGAGGCTAGCCGATCAAGCCTTCCTTATTTGGCCAAGAAGATTGGAGTCTGTGATCCGGCGACGGAGCTTTTTACGAGTCTGGACCTTCGAGAGTGTCATTTACAATGTGCTCTGGAGGAAAGGCGTTTTCTTGGTCGGGTGTTAAACCATATCTATGTGCCGAAAGCGGAGCTTCGATTGGCCAACGAGCCCTTGGACACCCTTCATGATGACATCGATGTCAAAGTGGCTGAGTTGATGCTCCTTAATTGTTCGGCGCGTCGGAGGGTGAGTTATAATCTTCACCATTTGAATGATCGGTTGATTGAAGTTGAAAAAGATAATAAGGACCTTCGCCAAAGACTGAAGAATAAGGAAATTGAGCTTAAGGCTGCCTTGGATAAGGTTAGAAATCTCGAGAGGAGGCACAGGAGGCTGCAAATAATAACGCAGAACTTTTGGCGGCTTGCCGTCAGAAAGACAAAGATTTGTTAACGACGAACACTCGCATAGGTGAGCTGTCGTCGGAGTTAACTTCGCAGTCGGAGGCTTGGCAGAGAATTATGGGGAAAATTAAGAGCAAGCTTGATACTTGCTTGACCGAAGCCAGAGGTTCTGTTGGTGAACCGCTGCCTGCTGCCAATGGGGAGGCCTTCGAAGGTTGGCTGTGTAATGAGCTTGATGTGTTTAGCTCACTGGTTGGAAACGCGGCAGACTTCGGTGGGTATGCCGGAGCATTGGCGATGGCCAGTACATTTCGTCAAGCGGATTGCGAGCACCTTCGCAAGATCAGAAAACCCAACCATAATTTTCCGACAGTTGACGAAGTGCGCCAGATGAAGATTGATGACGCTGAGGTTCGGAACTGTGCGATGCGTTTGCTTCGCAAGTTCTGGATTGCTGGTGGTGGCCGCACACTTGCTTTCGAAGAAGCTGCCGAGGCTACCCGTCAGGTTTGTGTTATTGGAGAATACTTGGTTTTGGGTTTGTTTCAATAATGAAGGGGTTATTAATGATTGTTGAGGGTTCGCCCTTATTATTTCTTTGCAGGCTCAGAATGAAGCGATGCCTTCGCCGCCTGCGACTAATGATGTTGCCGGTGGTTCCGAAGCTGCTCCTGTGTTCGATTCTGCGGGGGTTCCACCCGTCGAGTTTGAGCGCTTGGCTGAGGACGCTCCAACCGCTGGAGAAGCTAATGTTGAAGAGGCGGCGACGGAGGAGGCACCTGCTGAGGGCTTGGAGGCTGCGACTGGCGAAGATGCAGATGAGCAGAGGGAAACCGAGCAGGTGTGAAAAACTTAGGCTTGCTCGGGCGAGGGGGTTGTTTTGTAATATGTGTGGTAGTTGGAACGACTTAATGACACTGAGATACTTTTTAATTCTATGAAAATGCAGGTTCCTGATGGAACCGTGCTAGAAGTGTTTGATGTGACGCCGTTGACGCTAAATTATCAAGATATTTTTATAACTGGTGAGTCGTGGGCTCGGGCTAGGCTTAAACACCCTTCGTTGTCCTTTGAACGATTTTGGTGGTCGAAGGTGTGGAGGTATGATTTGAAAAATAGCAGATCGAGTCATTTTTGGCGCGAGGCTGATTATACTGATCGACAGGCCACGCGGTATTTGTTTGGTTCATCTTCGTCCTCGCAAGCTGTTGTTGATGATGATATTGGTGAGAAGACAGCTCTGGATTATTTGTTTGGGCAAAGCACACTAGATTTATGTTCGGATGGATCGCTTGTGGTTCCGGAAGAGGAACCTTCGGAAGTTAGCGAAGTAAATCGTAGATATATGTATAGGGCGAGGGTTTTGTCCGGGGAGCTGCCAATTGTTCTTGGAGCTCCTTTGTTGTGGGGACCCATAGTTCCGGTGGATATAGGATTTGAGGAGGGTGTCGAAGGTTTGGATGATTTGATGTTGATTGAGGGTAGTGATGGTTCCTTGTAATTTTATTCTTTTTATTGATTGTATATCGCACTGTCGTCAGAAGCGAAGAACTTGTGATGTTGCTCTGTGGAGGTGCTATTCATTTTTTGCAATTTGATTGAAATAATACTTGACTCTCGAGGCTCGCTTTTCGTTTAAGAGAGGTGTTTTTTGAAAACAGCGACGCCCCCCTTTTCTTTTAGCGAGGCTCGCTTAACGTTTTTGAAGACTGATTAGAAAAAACAGCGACGCCCCCCTTTTCTTTTAGCAAGGCTCGCTTAACGTTTTTGTAAGCTGATTAGGAGAACAGCCACGCCCCCTTTTCTTTTTAGCGAGGCTTGTGTAACGCTTTTGTAAGCTGATTAGGAAAACAGCGACGCCCCCCTTTTCTTTTAGCGAGGCTCGCTTAACGTTTTTGAAAGCTGATTAGGAAAACAGCGATGCCCCCCTTTTCTTTTAGCGAGGCTCGCTTAACGTTTTTGAAAGCTGATTAGGAGAACAGCGACGCCCCCTTTTCTTTTAGCGAGGCTCGCTTAACGTTTTTGAAAGCTGATTAGGAAAATAGTGACGCCCCCCTTTTGTTTTAGCGAGGCTCGCGTAACGCTTTTGGTTTTGCGGGGGTACTCGACTTTTGGACTTCGGGCCTCCCCTTGTCTTAGGTGGAGGTGAAGTTTTCTTTGCGAGCCCCTAGTGTTTTTTGCGAGGGTGCTCGACTTTTTGTTGGACTTCGCGCCTCCCCTTGTCTTAGGTGGAGGTGAAGTTTGCTTTGCGAGCCCCTGGCGTTTTTTGCGAGGGTGGTCGACTTTTTTGGACTTCGCGCCTCCCCTTGTCTTAGGTGGAGGTGAAGTTTGCTTTGCGAGCCCCTAGCGTTTTTTGCGAGGGTGCTCGACTTTTTGTTGGACTTCGCGCCTCCCCTTGTCATAGGTGGAGGTGAAGTTTGCTTTGCGAGCCCCTAGCGTTTTTTGCAAGGGTGCTCGACTTTTTGTTGGACTTCGCGCCTCCCCTTGTCTTAGGTGGAGGTGAAGTTTTCTTTGCGAGCCCCTGGCGTTTTTTGCGAGGGTGCTCGACTTTTTTGGACTTCGCGCCTCCCCTTGTCTTAGGTGGAGGTGAAGTTTGCTTTGCGAGCCCCTAGC
This sequence comes from Coix lacryma-jobi var. lacryma-jobi, assembly GCA_009763385.1. Classification (NCBI taxonomy): domain Eukaryota; kingdom Viridiplantae; phylum Streptophyta; class Magnoliopsida; order Poales; family Poaceae; genus Coix; species Coix lacryma-jobi. The sequence goes on along the minus strand of CM019826.1, from coordinate 94,754,136 downwards.
GTTTTTTGCGAGGGTGCTCGACTTTTTTGGACTTCGCGCCTCCCCTTGTCTTAGGTGGAGGTGCAGTTTGCTTTTGGCAAGTTTGCTTCGAAAAAATTTGTGTTTCGAAGCAATCTTTGGTGTTTTTCATCGATTATAAGCGCTCTTGGATAAGGGCTGCTTTTATCGATGCTTAAGGAAAAACTGAAAGAAAGGACTTTAGAGTTTTGTTTTTTCGGGGGTTGATGCCTTTATTAAGGACTTGGAAACTGCCTCGTTAAAAAACCTTACGCCCCTTCGTAAGGAAAAAGAGTGCAGCGCCTTTGTTTTGGTTACAAGTATGATGCTGAGAAGAAGAGTTGACTGAAGGCATATTACAAGTTGCGAGAGCTCGCTAAGGCTCCGCTATGGGTAGTATTTGCGAAGGTCATCGACATTCCAGGTGTGAGGCAGGATGTTTCCCTCGTTGTCAGAGAGGTGAAAAGAGCCGGGACGATTGCATTCTACTATTAAGTATGGACCCGTCCACTTTGGCTGAAACTTTCCCGCCATGTTGGCGTTTTGCTTCCGAATGAGAACGAGGTCACCCTTCTTTAGTTCTTTGATTCTCGCCTTTTTGTCTCTCCATTTTTTTTGTTTCTTCCTGATACTTGCGAAGGTTGTGCACTGCATTGCATCTTGTTTCTTCAAGTAGATCTTTGTCTAGCAGTTGGTTTTGTTCATCTGTTTCGAGGGTTGTTCTGATTGATCCGTGCTTCAACTCTTCTGGTAGCACAGCTTCTTCCCCAAACAGGAGCCTGAAAGGGGTGAATTTTGTGGCTCTGCATTCCGAGGTGTTATGGGACCAGGTGACCGAGGTTACTTCTTCTGCCCACTTTCCCTTGGGCCTGCCTTGCAATTTTTTGGATATGGCTTGGAAAATTGTTGCATTGGCTCTTTCAACTAAGCCATTGGATTGAGGGTGGCGGACTGAGGCGAAGCACAAAACTGTTCTGATTTGTGCGCAGAATTCTTTGAAGACCTCGCTGTCAAACTGAGTGCCATTGTCGACAGTTAGGTATTTGGGGACCCCGAACCGACACACTAATTGCTGCCAGAAAAACTTCTTCACGGCCAGGGAGGTGATGGAAGCCAGCGGTCTAGTTTCAATCCACTTTGTGAAGTATTCCACAGCTACTACTGCGTAGCGGAGGTTTCCTGGAGCTGTTGGTAGTGGACCAACGAGATCCATTGCCCATCTTTGCAAATGCCAAGTTGGACAAATCAGAGTTGTTGGAGCCCCTGGGGCGTTTCGTGTTATTGCCGTTAGTTGACAACCTTCGCAGCGTTTGACGATGCCTTCTGCATCTTTTAATGCCGTTGGCCAGTAGAAGCCTTGTCGGAAAGCTTTGCCAACTAACGCCCTCGGGCCGTTGTGTGAACCGCAGATACCTTCATGAATAAGCTTGAGAATGTCATTTCCTTCAATCTGTGACACACATTTGAGCCATGGCGAGGTTACCGAAGCTTTGAACAGAATGTTGTCCACAATTTTGTACCCTCGAACTCTTTGTTTAAGTCTGTTTTCTTCCTCTTTGGTCTCGGGTTCATGCAGCCCGTTGATATAGGCCATGATGGGTGCTCTCCAATCTTCGCTCTGAATTGCATTGATCAGCTTCGCTGTATTCTCGGAAACTTCGATGGCTGATTGTGTCGCAGCTTCATAGAAGACGTCTGGGGGCAACTAAAGTTGTTGAGTTACCGCTTTGGCCAGATTGTCTGCCTCGCTGTTATCTGACCTCGGTATTGCTTTCACTGTTATGCCGAGGAAGAAAGATTCTAACCTTCAAACATATTGTAGGTACTTTTGTAGCTCTGGATCTTTTGCTTTATAATTTTTCTCGATGTGTCCCGCGATGACTTGAGAGTCTGTGTTAATGACTGCCCTTCGGACTGACAATGATCGAAGCCTTGAGAGTGCTAGTATCACGGCTTCGTATTCTGCCGAGTTGTTTGTGCATTTGAAGTCGAGTCTTTTTGTGTACCTTAGCTTCGACCCAGATGGCGAGACTAGGATTGCCGAGGCTCCTGGTCCGGCTGCTCCCCAAGCTCCATCAACATACGTTGTCCAAAACGGGTCTATCTGGGCTCCGTCTCTGCGAGGGTCTGGGGTCCATTCAGCTATGAAATCTGCTAGTGCCTGCGATTTGATCGCTGTTCTTCCCACAAAGGTTATAGCATAGCTGTTCAATTCAACTGACCATTTTGCTACTCTGCCGACTGCCTCGTTGTTCTTGAAAATGTTCTCGAGGGGGTATGATGAAGGCACTTGGATTTCATGTGCCTGGAAGTAGTGTTTTAGCTTTCTTGAAGCCATTACCACGGCATATGCTATCTTCTCTAGCTCTGGGTAGTTCCATTTTGGACCTTCGAGTGTTTCAGACACGTAGTAGACCGGGGCCTGCTTAATTTTGTTGTTTTCATGCAACTCTTTGATTAGCACTGCGCTGGTCGCATGGGGCGAGGCTGCGACATACAGTAGTAGAAGATAACCTTTGCTTCGACTGGTTAAAATGGTCAAGTTGGTGAGGTAGTTTTTCAAATCCTCGAAAGCTTTCTTCTGCCGAGGTCCCCAATTGAATGGGGCTGTGCTTCTCAGAGTTTCAAAAAAAGGTAATCCTCGCTCTGCTGATCTGGAGATGAATCTGCTGAGTGCTGCTAGATGACCTGTCAAACGCTGAGCTGCTTTTTTTGGTTGTCGGGGGTTCCATATTGATGATGGCATCAATTTTTTCGGGGTTGGCTTCAATTCCCTTTATTGAGACGATGCAACCTAGCAGTTTTCCTTCGTTTACCCCGAAAACACATTTTTTGGGGTTTAATTTGAGTCCGGCGGACCGAAGGCTTTTGAACACTCTTTCCAAGTCTGTTATGTGATTTTCTTTTAGCTCGCTGTGTAGAATCAAGTCATCGACGTAGGCAGAAATGGCGTGTTCATCTTTGAAGACTTCAGATGTCATGCGAGCGAAGGTTGATCCTGCATTTCTGAGGCCTTCTGCCATTCTTCGAAAGCCAAATGTGCTCGAAGGTGTAATGAAGCTTGTTTTTTCCTCATCTTCCTCATTCATCCAAATCTGGTGGTACCCTGAGAAGCAGTCGAGGAGAGAGAGCATTTGGCAACCAGCTGCTCTGTCGACCAAGGTGCTTATGTTAGGCAGAGGAAAGTCATCCTTCGGATAGGCTTTCTTCAGGCATGTGAAATCAACACACATTCTCCATTTCTTGTTCTTTTTCTGAGCTAATACCACGTTTGAGAGCCATGTTGGATATTTGACTCGACAGATGACGCCTGCGTCCAGAAGTCTTTTTACCTCTGCCATCGCTGCCTCTTTTCTCTCTTCTGACATTTTGCGAAGCTTTTGCTTAACTGGGCGATAGCCTGGTTTGATGTTTAGGCTGTGCTCGATCAAGGTTCTGTTTACTCCCTTAAGGTCCTCTGCACACCAAGCGAAGGTATCAGAGCTTTCCTTGAGGAAACGAATAAGGTTGTCTTCTGACTGGGGGTCTAGGTTAGCTAAGATGAACACTTTCCTTTATGAATTGCCCTCGAAGAGCTGGACTTGTTTAGTCTCTTCTTTGGGTGATGCTTTTACTCTATCGATGCATTCTTCACCCTCGTCGCTGAGGTTTGTGGCTCGAGGCTTTGACAAATTGTGGACATTGCGTTGCCCCGGTGCTACTGTTCATTCGGCTGCTCTTGCAATGTCTTGATCTCCGTATACTGCAACGACCCCCTTCGGAGCAGGAAGCTTCATGCAAAGGTATGCAGGGTGGATTACAGCGTTGAATGCGTTGGTGACGCCTCGGCCGAAAATTGCATTGTAAGGATAGAACATGTCAACCACGTCGAAGGTTATGTGCTCAGTTCTGCAGTTCAGCTGATCTCCGAAGGTAACGGGCAGAGATATTTTTCCAATAGCTCTTACTTGTTGCCCGCCGAAACCATATAGTGGGTTGTCGGAGGGTTGCAAGAGGTTTCTGTCGAGCTTCATGCTGTCGAAGGTTGTGGCAAACAGGATGTCAGCGGAGCTTCCTGTATTGACGAGAATTTTGGTGACTGTCCACCCTGCTAAGTTAGTCTCGATCACCATTGCATCAGTGTGAGGGTAATCCCTTAACTTCATGTCACTGGAATCGAAGGTTATAGGGATGTGAGACCATCGGCCGAATTTGTGCGGTCCTTCGACGGCTACATGATGTACTCTTCGAGCATGTTCTTTCTTTTGCCTCTTGTTGCCATGATCTTCGTTGGAGCCTCCGGTGATAGCTAGTATCACACCGAAGGTTGATGTTGGGTTGTTGATGGTTGTCTAGGATTGGGCTTCGGATTTGATAGGTTGGGGGCTGGCAGGGCCGGTATTGGTGGTGGTGGTGGTAGAGTGTTGCTCACTTGTTGGTTGGTTTGGGCTTGAGGGGTTGTTGGGAAATGACAGTGTATGGCACATTTTGGCATTGAGAAAAAGAGGTTGGTTGAAAAGAGGTGTGTTTGTAATGTGGGTGTTGAGAGTAGAAAGGTTGGTGCGAGGGTAAGCCGTAGTTTATGGGGGTGTACTGGTAGGGAGGTTGAGTTGGGTTGAAGTTTGGCTTTCTGGTGTGATTGATGGCTCTGTTTTTTGTTGAAGCGGCTCTTTTGGACTCCTGGTACTCTTTCCCTCTGGCGAAGCACTCGCATTGCTTTGTTGTGTGCCCCTTTCCTAGGTCACAGAAATGACAGTACATTTTGGCCGGGTCCCTCTGTTGGTTTCTTTGGTTAGGCGGTGGTGGAAATCCATGTGGGTTTTGGTTGCCCGAAGGCTGAGTGCTTCTTCTCTGGTCTTCGATTGTGTTTGCCTTGTTGATCACTCCAACGTTGCTCTGATCTTGGCGAGGGTTGTTTTCTCTCAATTGGGGCCTCGGCTGTGGTTTCTGCTATGACCTTCGAGCATCGGACTTTGCCCGGAAATCCATGTCCGCTCTACAGTACCTTTCCATTGTATCATGAAGCTCTTTGATTGTGTTTGCTGGTTTTCTGGCAAACTTTGAGGAGCATGGGCCTGGGCGTAAGCCGCTGACTGCAGCGAGGATTATGGCCTCGTCGGATATTCCCGAAGTTCTTGCTCTAATTTGGATGAACCTTCGCCAGTAATCTTGCAGTGGTTCGCGCTCTTCTTGTTTACAGTTGAATAATTCGATGGGGTTTGAAGGGGCTGCTGTGATACCCTTAAAGTTTGTATAGAGCCTATCTCTGAGATTGGCCCAGGAGTCCACAGTTCCGAGGCGAAGGTTGCTGTACCAAGTTTGCGCGATGTCACGAAGGATGATTACAAAAGACTTCGCCATTGTTGACTCATCTCCTCCTGCTGCGGCGACTGCCGCTTCATAGCTCATTATGAATTGGCGAGGGTCAGTGAGTTCGTCATAACGGGGCAGATTTTGTGGATTGTAGCATGGTGGCCAGGGTTGGGTTTGCAGTATTTGGGAGAGTGGTGATCTTGGGTCGTAGGGCATCTGGTGTTGTTGGGCCCTTCGCTGAATGCGAAGGTTTGGCTCCCGCTCTTCTGGTAGAGTTGGTGGAAAGTTGATGGTGGTGGGGGTGGTGGTGGCTGACGAGCATTGCCCTGTCCCTGCCCCACATTCTCCTCTTTAAGCGGCGGCATTTGCCTATCATCCCAGTCCTCGGCTTCGGCCTCAGCTGTTGCGAGGGACTCCTCCATTCGGCGGAGCTGCTCTCTTCCTTCATCCGCCTTTTGCCTGATGAGGCGCAGTCGGTTGTGCCTTTCAAGCTGGTCCAGACGTCTCTTCTTGTCTTGCAACTCAGCTTGGAGTCTTTCCAGGGCCTCGAGGCCCAATTCCTCTTTGTCTCCTCCCTCACCTTCTCCTGAAGTGTGGGGGTGCGGCTGTGTCGCCGTCTGGGACTTCTGAATCTGGGGTCACATCTTCTGCTCCCGAGGGTTCCACTATCTCTTCAACAGGAGGAATTACCGTCGTGGCCTCTCTAGTCGTGCGATGGTCTCTGGTAGTGGACGCTCTTCTGTTTCCCGCCATCTCGAACTTCGTTCCCCACGGACGGCGCCAAACTGTTGGTAACACACTTGCCCTACCTCCGCACACGTGGAGGGGGGTGGCGAAGGTGGCCAATCGTCAGAACCAAGCGAAGGTGCAAAGGAAACAAGAACAGTGATGCTGTGGCTCTATTCCCAAAAAATGTACCCCATTACACTGTTCACCCCCCGGTATTTATAGGGGATACCAAGGGGCACCAACCAAACTACAAAAGGGTACAAGAAAGATTCTTCTGCGCTGTACTACCGAAGGGCAGAATTGAACAAACACAACTGGAGTCGAGACCCTAGCCTGCTTTCCTCTTGCCCGCCGCCACTGGGCCTTGCTCGCCTTTGCGGAAAAAGCGGGGTCTGACCCTCGGCTCTGCCGACGACGAGGTCGGACCCCCGCCGTGTTCATGATGAGCGAGGGTTGCCTCCTGTGTTATTTGCGCGCCATTGCCTGCAAGATATGCAACGAACCCCGAGGGTCAAACTCGTGTGCGAAGGTTAGCAAACCTGCCCGAAAGGTCCAAAATACGGAGATAACAGAGTTGAGAGGGTTCGAGGGCGAGAGCGGGTCACGCGAAGGTTGTTCCTCGAGCCAGCTTGAGCGGCGCCACTGCCGAGGGTCCCTTCCCCCAGCAAGGGCCATCCATTTCACGAGTTGAAATTTGAGGCTCCCATTCACCCCCCCTCTGGTCACCAATTCGGTCCTTCCATTGGTATCAAAGCCGGTTAAGGGATCTTCTCTACCTTAATCGGTTTTGGATCCTAAGGGCGACATGGATCGAGGGAACGGCAAGGCTCCGTACTTCGATGGGACGAACCATCCCTATTGGAAGATTCGGATGCGTGCCTTTCTCTGCAGCATCAGTTCTTCCGTTTGGGAGATATGTGAGAACGCTGAGTATGAGGTCCTTGCGGCTCATGTGGGTTAGATCCAGATTGACCAACACGAGGCCAACTCCAAGGCTCGTAATGCTCTTTTGGCCAGCATCTCCCTTCCTGAGTTTGAGCATGTCTCTGAGCTTGAGACGGCACGAGAGATCTGGGTGAAGCTTCAAAGCTATCACGAGGGGACCATTCAGGTCAAGACCAGACTCTTCGAGACCTACAACCGAGAGTACAAGAACTTTGTTCAGTTGGATGGAGAGACGATTGATGCCATGTTCGCTCGTTTCCAAACGATTGTGAACAAGATGCGTGCCAATCGAGTCATCCTACCTTATGATGATCATGAGAGGGCACTCAAGCGTTTATATGCCCTGGATCGGAAGGTATGGGAGGTGAAGGTGTCGACCATCATTGAGTCTCCTTAAGACACCCTCACCGTGGACGAGCTATTCAGCAAGCTCAAGTCCACCGAGATCGATCACTGGACTCAGGCCAAGCTGAAGAACCCATCTTCACATTCTATAGCTGTTGACACAAAATGTGGTGCACTGTGCCTCACACACAGCATGCCGAAAAGCGTAGCTTCAATCGGGTTCCCGGACGGTTGGAAATCCAGAGACGTGCCAGTCGGTTTGACCTGAAAACCAACAAGGGATGACACTGTGAGAATAAAACTGGAACATGTCGGGTGAGACCAGACAGTTCCATATTCACGGCCCTGAAGCCACTTTTGACGACATACAACTATAAAAGCTGTCTGCCAAGCATGTTCATAGAGTCATTCGGCTGATATGAAAGAAAGCGTGTAAAAGTATTGACTGCAGAATACACATGTGAGAAAAGACACGCTTGAACAAGTAAGAATAAATTGAAAATTGACGTATAACCAAGATCGACAGACTAGCCAAATTGGGGTCCATGAAGAAGGAACATGCAAACAAACACAATCGAACTAATCTAAAACCTGCATCTGCCGCACGATACGTAGTTTTATCAAAGCTCAAACGTGATTGACATGTATGAACCCACAACACGTAACAATCTAGATTAGAAATTAATTCGGCCATTATGTGTAACACCTTGGTGTTAAGCAGTAATTAAAATCCTAATTAATATGTTTAGTATGCATAATCATTCGGATCATGGCATAGAGGCATTTCATGTTTTAAGCATGGTTGTGATGCTTTATATGTTTAACTTGAGTGTTGCATAATCTTGTGTGATTTACATAAGTGTTTTATGTAACATGAAATGATAAGTAGAAAACCATAATTTTCTATGCTCCTTTTTATTCCCTTTTCTATAAATCAAAAGTATGTCAAATTTCAAAGTGATTTCAAAGCAAAGCTGAAGGGTCTTGTTGAGATATAAAACTTTGGTATTCAAAGTTTTCAATGTTTCTGTACAAAAGTTTGAATAATGTGAAATCTTTCAAACCCAAATTTGACCTCTAAACTAGATTTCAAAACTAAAAAGAATTAGACTTTGGCCTTTAATAAAAGTTGTAGAGTGGTTAAAAGAAACAACTTTTATTCAGATAGATTTTCATGTTCTTAAGAAAGTCTGAAGTAATTTGGAAAACAAGTTTGATTTAGTTTCAAATTGAAATCAATTTCCAAAATCAGTTTTACCCCTTTTCCTATAGATTGAAAATTAGCATAATTTGGATATGGGACCAAAAACAAAGTTGTAGATAATTTTATAGGAACAACTTTTATATTGGAAAATTTGAAGTTGTCCAGAAAATTCAAAAGTAATTTTGAAATTCAGTTTGGTCCAAATTTGAATTTGAACTCCATTTCAAAATCCAGGCAGAATTTGACTTGGTTTTAAAGCAAATCTGTAGAACACAAAATTTGGAGCAACTTTGTTTTAAGAGTTTTTGGCGTGCAGTACAAAAATCTAGAAAAATTAGAAAGGGGGAAATTAGGTTTGCTACAGTACATGGGAGAGGGGAAAAGATCAGAGCAGGTGCTCTGCTCCTGACCGCCGCGTGCGCCGCCGCCGTGGCCTTGCCTCCTCCGCGCCGCTCCGCGTGTCCGGCCACGCAGCTGGAAGCCTGCTTGCTTCACTCGGGCGGTGGCAAGCTCGGAAAGCTTCCCAATCTCCCAGCGTCCACGTCCGCCACCTCCTCTTTCTCCTCCTCTGTTTCCAGTCAAGCTCCGACGAGCCCTCTCTCCACCGTTGCCGCGTCTCTGCCATCTCCATCTCCCAGATAGCTCCGCCTGCATCCCTCGTTCTCCTGAGCTAGCTAACCCGAGCCCTAGTGCTTGCTATCGCCGTCGCCACGGTCTTCGTCCTCGCTGCCGGCAGGGAGCCGCCGCGGGTACCTTGGTCGCGGTCACGGTAAGCCGCAGTTCCTCCGGTCAATCCGAGTAATGTTTTAGCTTCGTGATGTGTTGTGGCTCATGTTTGGCTCGCTTTGGAGGTCTCTATCGCTCTGGCTTGAGCAGTCCACGGAGGTTGCCACCGGTGCAAGCTCTGCCATCGCTGCCGCCATCGCCAACCTCGGTCCAGTGCTCCTCGAGTCAAGGTAAGGCGCGCATCGTAGTCGTGATGAGCTCCTAGACGTGTTGCGCTCCCTAGTTTAGTCTCTACCGAGTCACCATGGCCGGACCGCGTGGCTCGCCGTCGGCGCAAGCACCGCCATGGGCGCCATCGTGGACCATGTTGCTCAGGGTTATCTCCGAGCGAGTTTGGGTGCGCATCGTGGTCGCTACAGGTTCTTGAGCATGAAGCCACCCTCACCTAGGTCGCTACCGAGCCCTAGCGGCCGGAACATCGCGTCGCCGCCGTGCTCGGCATGACCGAGCCGCCATAGCCGCTGTCAGCTCGAAATCAAGTGGGTGCTAGATCTAGAGAGGGGTGGAATCGATGCGCGAGGTCAAGCAGGAGACGTTGAGGCCCTCGCCGTCGCTGGAGACTTCGCCGTGCGAAGGCCGACGGCAGTCAACGCGCCGCGCAGCCGGTCAAGGCCGGCCGAGCGCTGGCCTGGGCGTGTGAAGAAGAAGAGCAGAGGCTAACACCTGGGACCCAGTTGTCAGTGACTCTGGGCCGAAGTTGGGCCGAGCCCAATAGGGTTTAGAAGAGTTTTCTTTTTCTGTTTTGGCTGAATAGTGTTAAGTTTTGTCTTTTTGATATGTTTTGTAGGAGGAGCTCCAAAAATTGTGAAAATTTTTGTGTAGCTATCTCAAGCTGTCTAATATTTATGAAAAATATAAAACTTGAGTTTTGAACAAATTTTGAAAGTGATTTAAATAGGTCTTTTTATTAGTAAATGGACTTTGATGATTTTTGTAGGCTTATTTAAAGGTCCAAAAATCATGAAACTATTTTTGTCACTGTTTTGATCAAAATGTATCTTCACAAAAACTTTGAGCTCTGTTGGAGAAAATAAATTTTATTCTTATTTCTATGCTTTATTTAATCATTTAAATGTCTATAGTTTGATTTAATTCTGCAGGTTTATATGCTTGTCCAAAAATTTGTGATAATTTTTTGCCACTGTTATTTTATATAATTAATCATCTCAAAAAGTTGGGTTCAATTTCACAAACTTTAATTTATGTCCTTTTCCTATGTTTAATTTATAAAGAAATGGTTCATAGAGTTTGTTTAAGTAATTAGGTAATTAACTGTTCATAAGAAGGTATGGTTAATCTTTGCATGTTCAGTAATCTTTTGTTTAATGATTATGTTTCATGCATTTAATAAATCATGTTTAGTTGGTTATAGATCAAGTAATGCATTTAAGCTTACATGTTTTTATTGGTATAGTTGCTGGACCAGTCCACTTTAATGGACTATTTTCATGATTAAATTTATGTTTTCTGTAAATAAGTTGTATACAAAAGTTATAGTTAACTTCTGTCTCTAGCTTGTCCTAAAATTTCATGATTTGAGGCCTGCTAGATTAGGAGATATAGTTTTTGTAAGTCAACAGGTCAGATCTGCCCTACCTTTGGACAGATCTAAGGTTTTGTGCTGTTTGAGCCTTTTAAGTTGTAAACCACCTGTTGGAGACAATAGGAAAGTTTTAGAATTTTTCATAAGCTTTCTAGATTGTTAAGGATCATCCTTTTTGGTAACGCAGAGCTCCAGTTATAGATGTTGGAAGTTGGGCAAGCAAATCTGTCCTAGTTTGGACAGAAAGGTTTATTCAAGTTAGTTGACCTAGTTGCCTATAGAACCAACCCTAGGTGATATTAGGAAGTTTGTAGGCAATTTGATAAGCTTTTCAAATTGTCTAGGATCACCCTTTTGGATGATGGTAGCTCTGGTTATGGTTAATAAACCATTAAGTTTAAGTTTGCATCTTGTGTGACTTTTGGTTATTGTTTGAAAACCATGGGACACCTCTCATCTTGTACTCCTATGGCTTGAGTGATGTTTTAATGAACCTTAGCCATCCTTAGTTACCAGCCTAAAAGTGTTTGATGATAGTTATTCATTAAACTAAAAACCGTAGTGGTAAGTTGCAAGTTGGTTTTGTTGGTTTGCAACTTTACCGCGAAGGAAAGTTGTACTCGACTTTCCTTATCTTGTGTTGTCTTCTGTTTTACTTTTGAATTATCCTGCACCTTAGCATGCATCACACGGCATCATACTAAACATACATCATTTATCTACGTGTAGTATCCGAGAGTGTTGGAGTCGTGTTGATCAAGCTTTGGTGATCACCCTTGTCGAACAAGCCTCGGAAGGAGATTCTTGTTGGACAAGCTTCATCGAGAAGACTTAACTTCTAGATGAAGGAACTAACCTTTGTGGATCATTCTTGGATCCTATCTTCCCTGCAACAAAGGCAAGCCCCGGTTCATCTAACCATTTCCTTGGATTTACAATTACACTTACTTTTGATAACCTGATGCATTAGATGTTTATCAAATGAATGCTTTAAACCTGTTGATGCATGATCAACCTTGTTATCGATATATCAGTCCTTGATACCTGCTTTATGCAAATGATAGAAATGCTTAGCCTTGCTTTATGAAGCTTTTGATAAATGTTTTTCATACTTATAGTTTTGGAATGATAATGAGAAAGAATGATGGTTAAGACCAGACGGGCACATGCATCGAACCTTGGGTTGGTGTAGGGTGACCCGGGTGTGTCGAAATAGGATTAACCGTTGTTGGCCTACTAGATTGAGAAACTGTGAAGTACCGATCATATGCTACGGTAAGCCCTGCCTTGGTGGTTCTTAAATGAGAACGGCTAATCGCGCACTGGGAGTGGAGAGATGGCGGGAGTACTAGCTACCCTCGTGGGTTAAAGTCCCGGATTGGAGGTGTACAAGTACTCTTGGGTGGCACGGACCCGGTCTTGTTTGGAGGATCCAAGGTTGGGGTTGGTATATGTGTGATCCAGGGTCTACATATATCGTATGATCATGGAAAACTCCCAGATCTGGTTGAATCGGTTCGAATCGTCGTGCTCCTCGGTTAAGGAGACTCAATCTTCTGACCCGCACCGTAGAATAAAATGGAACTGGTTTGAGAAAGAATGACAATGATCTTTCACTAGTGTTCACTTTCAGTTCTTACCAAGTACTTAAATGATTAAGTAAAATTTGGATCTAGGATTACTTTAGTAAGCTTTTATGCAAATGAAAAATACTGTTGAGCCTACCCAAACCAGCATGACCCTGAAGTCTTTTCTGTTGACGGATAAGTCTTGCTGAGTATCGACCGTACTCAGGGTTTGTTAATCCCCTGTTGCAGGTTTTTAATAGGTGACGTGGATCATGGTCATGTCAGTGGGCTTGACGTGATCTGGTTGTTCTTCTTCTCTAACTTAGGTGCTCCACCTAAGTGTGGTTCTGTAATACTATCCCGCTTCCGCAATACAAGTTATGTTTATGTAAAAAGTAACTTATTCATGTTTTATAAAGGTTATCTATCTTGCTTCCGCACTCCGATGGTATTTTGTAACCAATGTTGTAATGTTGTGATTATTCCACCCTTCATGATGATGATCCTGTGGTTCGTGGATGATTCGGGGTTCTCTCGGGGACACCCGACAGATCTTTCCAGTAATGTGTTTCATTTGCACTGTCATTGGGCTCCTTATGACGATGACGTGTGCAGGTGGGCCACATTATTGGGAGGTTCTGCCACAGAATGGTATCAGAGCAGGATTGTCATCAAGGGAAGACTATTTACAACATTACATTTGAAAAACATCAAAATGGTTTCGTAATCTAAATGTTTTTGGATGTAACAAATTAAAAATGATCTTCCCTCCAATTTCTTTCTTGCTGAAAGACTTCGTGAAGACTCTACTGGTAACTCAAGCTGAAGACACTGAGATGGTTTCAACTCGTCTATAGAAAGTTAATGGAGAATCAACTTCCCAGTCAAACCACGACGGAAGAGCTATTCAACACCTGTTACCAAGTCCGTGAAGCTAAGGCGTAAAGTATAGCCCTATACCTAACTAACAGGTGGAGACAGAGATCTCCTGTCAGTGAGAGGTCGTATAGGACGAGCATATATCATATCATGCATAATGATAAAATGTGCTTCTTCTCTAAATTCTGAGAGCAGCTATGGTTCCCCGATAGCTGATCGTCCCTAGATTCTGTTACCCTTGCTACTTTTGTTCCATAAGTTCTGATCGTTGGGAACTTTTGGATATCTTTCATACATTCCACTACATAAAAATCTAGAATCATGATAAAATCCTTGATTCTTCTGGAGTGCGCGTGTCATGCCTTGAAATGGCATGTGCTAGTTGCTTGGTGTCGTGAAAACGACGAATGGTGGTTGAAGGTTACTGAAATTGTGTTCTCTGAAAGGACCATGATTCGTGGACCGGATAAAAGCGTGGAAACCTGGGGTCACCTATGGACGGCCACCATAGGGCATTACTGCCGGGTGCTCGCTAATATCCAGGCCTATGGTCATGATTCTTTCTAGTCCACTATTGACGTGCTTTCATTTTTGGATGCCCGAAGGGGAGTTCAAAGCCACTTTCCTTATAGTTATAACCAATCCTTGTTTCCAGTAATTCAGGGTTCTCTCGGGGACACCCGACAGATCTTTCCAGTAATGTGTTTCATTTGCACTGTCATTGGGCTCCTTATGACGATGACGTGTGCAGGTGGGCCACATTATCGGGAGGTTCTGCTACATTATGATCATGCGATCTATAGGATATGTCACAAAAAAGACAAATATTAAAGCATAAGTAAACTTTGTAAAGAAAGGCCGAACAAAGTCAATCTAGATTGGACAAAGGTGTGTTACAAAAATAATTAAACCATGCAACACATGATAACTTGATGAATCTACTAGATCTTGCCAAATCTAATAGAGTCGATAACTATCTCGCTTTTGCTAAACATATCAAGTAAACGCCTGCCACACGATATTTACTCATAAGCAAAGCATAAGCAAAGACTTCTTGATCGTTAACAAAGATCCGCTGCACAACCATTGGAAACAACCAAGACTACTTGCATCAAGTCTAAATCCACCGCATGATACTAGACATGATAACAAGGTTGTCGGAACTTACGGAGGTCGACGGATCGGTGATTCCTCTCGAAGAACTCGACGACACGACAAAGTTCTCGAAGATGGCATGGGGCCGATTTGTATTGATATGGTTGTGAACTCTTTTTACAATAGCCAAGGGTTTATATTTATACCCTAGACGCAATACAAGTCCTAAGAGGACACGACTGTGAAATATTGAAGAAAAATACAATATTTTTGGCCTTCGACTCCCTTCGGAATCTTCATTGCCTTAATTGTAGCAATTTTGTTGCCCGATCGGCTCTTGCTTCCATCGTTTCAATGGAAACTTCCCTTTTTTTTTAGAATAGCCGATCGCATAAGCAGTTGCCGAATCCTTGGAAACTAGCCGACCGCATGGACACTTGCCGAATGCCTCATACGCCCATCTCTCGCATACTGGCCCATCTGTCATCTCCTTGTACGTGCGAAAATCTGGTGTTAACACATGCCCCCTAATTTTGGGTTAAATATTTATTACAAAATTCCTTTCTCTCTCACTACTGACATGGAACCTCCAGAAGCATCAACTCTTGTGGAAATTTTGCGTGCCATAATTGCCTTTCCTGCCGATTCACCTTCCAATGCACTCTTTGGGGTCTTTTAAGTCACCCTTCACTCCGTTTCGGCTTACACTTTCAAACTCCCCTATTTCAATCTCAAAACCAAGAAAAACCCTTCTTCTTCCTATCATCACCCAATCCAATCTAGAAGATGTCTTCCGTGGCGAGCAAACATAGCTCCGAGCTCGGTGCTTCCAGCACTTCCAAGAAGAGGTTGCTCTCTTCTATTTTTCTTTTAAAATGAAGCAGCCGTTCTTACTTCGATACTTTTGTTCAGGAAAATCGATGATGATTTCTCCGAAAACCTGACTCAACAGGTCATAGACTTTCAGCTTGATCTGGAGGAGAAGGATCAGGAGATTACTCGAGTCTCCCGGTAGCATGACGTCGCTCAAAATCGGGCCGCTGGTGAATATTTTTCATCATTTCTGTCTTTGTTTCCCCTTTTTTCTCCTCAAGCAAGGCAATGACACACTCTTGGTTCAGATTTATGTGGATGATATCATTTTTGGTGGATCTTCTTATGCTTTGGTTGCCAAGTTTGCAGACACTATGAGCAGGGAGTTTGAGATGAGCATGACGGGCGAGTTGACATTTTTCCTCGGGTTGCAAATCAAGCAATCCCAAGAGGGGTCGTTCGTGCACCAGGGCAAGTACACCAAGGACATCCTGAAGAGGTTCGACATGGGTGAGGCCAAGCCTCTTCGAACACCCATGCCTACCACGGCGGCCCTGGATGCGGATGTGGATGGAGAAGCTGTGGACCAGAAGGAGTACCAGAGTATGATCGGGTCGCTGCTGTACCTGACGGCGACACGCCCGGACATTCAGTGCGCGGTGTGTCTGTGCGCGCGATTTCAGTCGTCGCCGCACACTTCTCACCGTCAGGCAGTCAAGCGAATTATGAGGTACTTATGCTTCACTCCTGAGTTTGGGATTTGGTATTCTGCTTCCTCCACCCTCTCGCTTTGCGGATACTCTGATGGTGATTTTGCTGGTTGCCGTATTGATCGCAAGTCCACTTCTGGAACTTGCTAGTTTATTAGTTCTTCTCTTGTATCGTGGTCTTCTCGCAAGCAGTCTAGTGTCACCCAGTCTACCACGGAGGCTGAGTATGTTGCTACGGCTAGCTGCTGTTCCCAGTTGCTTTGGATGATGGCCACTTTGCATGATTTTGGTCTGAGCTTTTCTCGCGTTCCTTTGCTTTGTGACAGCACGAGTGCTATTAGCGTTGCTAAGTACCCCGTGCCGCACTCTAAGACCAAACACATTGATGTGCGCTTTCATTTTCTGCGAGACCACTATGAGAATGGTGATATCGACCTTAGCCATGTCGATACTCATCATCAGTTGGCTGATATTTTTACCAAGCCTTTGGACCAATCAACTTTTGCTAGGTTGAGAGGTGAGCTTGGTGTGTGTTTCCTCTTTTAGATGGGGGAAACAATATGACTCTTGTATCACAAACTGACTTTCTGTTTTTCAATTGGTTTCTTCTTGCATCTTTTCTACATTTCATCTTGCATATTTACATTCAGAGCTTCATGTATATAATCCTTAGAATGTGACTATGCTCTGTATAGTGTATGCTTCGATGCTTTACTTGTAGCTTATGCTCTTTCTGATCACTGATACATGTTTTGAGCTAAGCCATTTTTTGAACGGTGAACTTGTGTAATAAACCTAAAATCTTAAAATGTTCACCATTGAGATATGCAACTAGCATGTGTAGGATGTGTAGATTTCACTCGTGCTTTTATATATGCTAGGTTGCTATGTCTCTAGTTCTGAGTCATTCACTTGCTTGGTATGTTCATATTCTGCTTTAAATTCTAAACCAAGTCAAGTATTTTGGAAAGATCGAGATGGGTTTGCTTGTCAGCACATCACAGTTTCGAGTCTGTTTCTCATTGCACTTTGAGTTAAACTTGAGCTGTGTAGTGTATGACCGAAACTGTTGCTTTAAGCTTCTGATTGCTTCTGCATAGGCTTCGCACAGTTGAAAAGTTAGGCAATGACAAGCTTTCAACCTCTCGCAATCACATGCTAAAATTTGAACTTGTGTAATCTAACCGCTGCAACTCCGATAAAATTTGGATACACAAGTCTATGTTTCACTCTATAGCATGATGGTTGAACTGTGCTAGGGGTAGTTCACCTTGTATACATGTTTAGCACTTGTTTGATTTCTTGTCTATACATGTTTGGTGCTATTTTGATGGTGAATACCTTTTGACTGAAAACTGCTCACTTGTTCTCATTTCGCATTTGGTGATCAGCTTGAGCCTTTGCTAGATCAGCACTTTATCGAGCATCTTCATATTCTATCGACTATACTCCTGAAGCTGCTAACTTGCATGTTGACTCATATGCATTTTGGAAGGGGGAGTTTTGCTTGATGGTGCATTTTCAACTAAGGAGGAGAAAATATTGACAAATCATAAGTGCCTTCTATGTTCAACTAAGGGGGAGCTTTCCGAGTTGAACTAAGGCGGAGATTTCCTAGTTCTGTGTACCATTCGAGGAGGAGTTTGCTCGCTGCTGCGTTTTCGAGCTGTTGACAGTTGGTTTGGAGCATTTTTGGTAGCTAGTTGTGTTGAGCCTTTGCCTCTTTCCTGAGGAACTAGCACCTTTGATCTTTTATGCTCTTCAGCTGATTTCTAGCTTTCTTCAGTTGGTACCGAGCTTCCTCGCTTGCGGTGTTGAGCCTGTTCTGCCACTTCTTGAGGGCTAGCTCTGTTTTGCTTGAATTTCAGTTGATTTTTCAATTGGTATCGAGCTTTCACGCTAGCGGTGTTGAGCCTGTTCTACCTCTTCTTGAGGGCTAGCTTTGCTTTACTTGGTTGCGTCGAGCCGTTGCCCATGTCTTTGGCAACCAAGTTGTTTTGCTCTTTCCACTTGACCTTCTTCGGCTTTGATATGCTTTTGGGTCATTTGGTCGAGTTCTCTCTCCTTCTTCCTTCCTTCCTCTATTCTATTATGATTTGTGTTGGTAGTTGACAATGCACTCATCAAGGGGGAAATTGCGGATACATGGGTGTATGCCGAGTTTCTGAGTGATGAGTGATTGTCAACTAGGATAATGCGCATGTTCTTTGCCTTGTGTTGTGCAGGTGTCGAGCACGGATATAGTGATCAAAGGCAAGGTGAAGGTCAAGTAGAGACGTGCCGTGCCGATGGACCATGAGTGGCGAAGGGCGGACATGAGGCTTGGACTGAGGGACCGGTGGCCCGAGGATCAGCTGTGGTGGCTGGCAGCCTGGGACAGCGACGAGCGAAGACTTGTGGGCACGGTGTTGCTCGAGTTGAGGACTTGGGGACACATGTCGGTGGACGGGGTGCACGGGCGGTGCATCCCCTCTACGGCTCGGTTTGGTGGTTGATCCACATAAAAACCACCGAGTGGACGGTTTCCAGGTTTGGGCCTCAAAACCTGGGCGCTGATGGTTTCCGAGTTTGGGCCACAAAACTCGGGCTGAGGACGGTTTCCAGGTTTGGGCCTCAAAACCTGGTGCTGCGGGTTTCTGAGTTTGGGCCACAAAACTCAGGCGATGGACTGCGGGTTTCCCGGTTTGGGCCTCAAAACTGGGGGTTGGTCGTGAAGGCTGGTTTCCCGGTTTGGGCCTCAAAACCGGGGGCGAAGTCCGGGAAAAGGACAAGCAGAGCGGTGGCGGGCACGTGGCGGCAATCGGTGAGGTTGCGTCGAGGCAACGCTACCAGTTGTGCGGGCGTGGCCGTCGGATCACCAGCATCTTCGAGTTGGTCCAGAATAACCCTAGGGTTTAGCTGGTTCGATCTGTAATTAGAGAGGGGTAGAGTAGGAATTAGAATTAGGATAAGTAGAGGGAGACACCCTCCTCCCATTCTATCTCAGTCATTTGCTCTTTTGCTTCTAGGGTTTCCTGCTCTCCCACATCCCTTCTGTAGCGAACTGAGATCCACAGAGAAGACAATCATACCTCTGTGTTCGTGAGATTTTGAGGAAGTGAGACCATAATCTCACTGTTGTAGCGTGTGGTAGCCACACGGTTGCAAATTTGTGGTTGTGATTTGCGTTTTGTTCGTGTTCTTCGCGGGTTGCTTTTCTCCACGATTTTCCCGTTGATCGATCTCTCTACTTGGTGCTTCTTTTACAAATCCGTTTGAACCAACATGTTCTAGATCGTGAGGCACTTCTTTCCACCGAAGGAATTCTCCTCTAACCTCACGTGCTTGTAGATCGGTCGATTTTCGTTTCGTGTCAAGTTTTTCACCCGTCCCCCGAATTTCTTCGATTCATCGGTTTGGAGATAGGTTCGAGCCATGATCTCTTAGAGATAGCTCACTATCATCCTTGTGACTCTTCTCACCAAGTTTGATCCCTAGAGGATTTGTTTTGGGTGAGATCGAGTTGAATCGGTGGACGAACGGAGCTGCGTCGGGGTGATCGAACGCTGGGGTCGGGGCGACCGGACGCACAGTCCAGAGTGCGGTAGATGAACACGTTGACAGTGCCTTTCTGGAACTTGACCGGACGCTCGGTCTTTAACTGACCGGACGCACCCGTCACACTGTTCATCAAGGTTGGCTTTTTGTGACTGGACGCGTGACTGCTGACCGGATGCTCAGGCTCAGTGAGTCCGGTCAGGAACAGAGAGCTCCCAAATCGGATTTCGCTCGACCGGACGCGTCCGGTGGTCAGTGACTGGACGCAGGCAGAGTCCGGTCAGAGCTGGTTCTTCACTATTTCGACCACAGTTCGACCGTTCGACTTCAGATTTGGTTTTGGGTCTTTGCGTTGGATTTCTGACATCGTGCACTATAGAAATCGGGCTTCCCGCTTTGCAAAATAGCCTGAATCCCCCTTGCGTTGCTCGGGGAAGGTCGAGGTTACCCAAAGCCCATCATGTCACTAGTTGACTTGCGTAAACTTGGGTGAGAGAGTTTTTGTGGTGTCCCGCTGTGTTCCTAGGGAACATCCACCCATTCTCTTGGGTCGTGGACATCATGTGCATCGGTTTTGCTCTTGGGGTTGATTTTTGGGACAGAGGCTTAAAGTTTCTGAAAGGAAATTTAAAGCTCCCATTCACCCCCCTCTGGTCGCTTTCTAGTTGCACTTTCGGTCCTTCAGTTCCTTCACCGTAACCTCCCACTTCTGCCTAAACTCCTTCCGCTCTCTAGTAGCACGCCTAAGCAGCTTATCTTGACTAAGTAGGGCGATAGTAAGTTTCTCGACCTCAGCAGAAAGCTCATCGGGGGTCTGAGATACCTAGGAGGTGTCTTCGTCGTCGTCGTCGTTCCGAGGGATCTCCTCTAGCTCGGCGTCGACCTCCTTGCCAAGGGCCATGGTGCAGAAGCCCTCGTTGTCGACGAAGAAGCAGAGGCCGTTCAGCTTGTCCTCGATCCTCTTCTTCTTCTCGGACTCGTCATCGCTTGAGGAAGCGGAGTCATCATCCGAGTCGTCGACGTCGCTGAGCGTGGCAAAGAAAGCACGCTGCTCAGCCTGGGCCTTCTCCAAGTACTTCGTCTTGATGTACTCCTTGTTGAAGCCGCCCTTCTACTTGTGCTTCACGGGGACGTACTTCTCGTTGCGCTTGCCGGAGTCATACTTGTGCCCATGATTCGCCTTGCCGAAGACTTGCTTGTTCTTCTTCGGACAATTGGCGATGAAGTGGTTGGGGTCGCCGCACTCGAAACAACCCGAGCGTCCTCCTCCGCGATGACGGTTCATGCGGTTGTTGTGGAACCGCGAGAATCGGTTGGCGAGCAAAGCCAACTCGTCATCCCCCATGAACTCTAGCAGCTCCTCTGTGACAGAAAGAAGAGAAGAGATTGCAAATCCTCCAGAGGGATTAGCAGAAGAGCCAGAAAGCAAAGCCGTAGACGGGCCAGAAGGATTTTCATAAGAAGCCCTCGCCATGGCGTCAATCTAACTGGACTTGAGCTTAGTGAAGAGCTTGTCGCACGTGAGGGTCTCATAGTTAGGCGATTCGATGATCGCCTCAACCTTGGAATCCCACACCGACCGATCGAGAGTATGCAAAAGCTTCAAAGTCCTCTCATCATCGTCGAAAGGCAACAACTCCTTGTTAGCCCTCATCCTGTTGACAATTACCTGAAAGCGAGCAAATAAATTCTCTATGCTCTCGCCAGGCATGTGTCGAAAGTTCTCGTACTCTCGCTTGTGCGACTCGTAGAGACGGGTTTTGACTTGAGTGGTTCCCTCATGGAAACGCATGAGGGATGCCCAAATCTCCTGAGCCGTAGCGAGGTGAGAAACGCGATCGAACTCTTTCATGCTAAAACATGAGAAAAGAGCATTACGGGCTCGGCTATTGGCATCGTGCTCATCGATCTGATGCTGAGTAGCACGAGCAGCCAACACCACGTAATCGACAGAGTTGCAAATATCACAGATGGAAGAACCCATACTCTGAAGATAGGCCGACATGCGTATCTTCCAATACGCATAGTTCGTCCCATCAAAGAACGGCGGTTTGCCCACGCCGCGATCCATGTCGCCTTCGGTGGATCTGGAACTGGCTAAGGTGGAAGATCCTTAACCTGCTCCGATACCAATTGAAGGACCGAGAATGCAAAAGCAAGGCGACCAGAGTGGGGGGTGAATGGGAGCCTAAAAAATTTCTCTCCAAACTTCGGCGTTTGTCCCAAAAATCAACCCTCGAAAGCTTCGACCGAAACGTGATGCCCACGACCCTTGGAAGAGGGTGTACGATCCCTAGGATCACAGCGAGGCACCACAAAGCAAGAGAGAACCAAACACCAAAAGGACCGGTTCACGTTCGACCCCCAAGAACCAAGTCCCGAACGTAGATTGAAGGCTACGTCGAGAAATCCTCAAATACTGATGCTAACAAGTAGCAAAGATACTAAGAGAGGTTCCAAGGTCAACTCTAGGGCCAAACGAGAAGTCCGAAAACCAAGCGGAAAAGCCAGGAGAGCAAACACACCAAACTTCAAGCTTCAGCCAAGTCCCGGACTGTCCGGGATCCAGTTCGTGGACTGTCTGCCCAACGGCGGATTGTCCGGGCTCTGGTGGCGGACTGTCCGCCGGTCAGATGTGCAAAAACGCACTGCTGCTGAAGACTCCCTGGTCACTCCCGGACTGTCCGCGAGTTAGAACGGCGGACCGTCCGCAGGTCACTCCGGACCAAAACGCCTGAGCCAAACAGCCACTGAGTCGGCTGGAGCCCGACGAGCGGACTGTCCGCGCCCCCTACGATGGACTGTCCGCGGATGAACAGGAAGGGCGATTTTGGTCGCCCTCAACACAAATCTCCTCCAAATCGATCCAAATAAAAATCCCTTGATTTCAAACTTGGAGAGGATGATCACGAGGTAGTTAGGAGACTTTCCCCAAGAAATCATCCGCTCAAATCAACTCAATCAACGGGAAATTGAAGGGGAAGGTGTATAAACCGAAAAAGCGCCACGAAAACGAAATCGACCCGATCTACTTGTTCGTGAGGAGTTAGATGAATTCCTTCGATGGAAATGATCTCCTCACTACAAAGAACAAGTTGATTCAAGTGGATTTCAAAAAGACGCAGAATAGAGGGAGATCGAGTGATGGGAAAATCACGGAGAAACGAAGAACACGAAGAACAAAATCAAACCGTGAATTGAGACATCGATCTGCAACCGTGTGGCTACCACACGCTACAACAGTGAGATTACAGTCTCACTTCCTCAAAATCTCAAGTACACAGAGGTATGGTTCTCTGCGGATTTCAGTTGCTACAGCAGGGGATTGGGAGAGTAGGAAAACCTAGAAGGCAAAGAGCAAATGACTGAGATAGGATGGGAGGTGGGTGTCTCCCTCTACTTATCCTAATTCTAATTCACACTCTACCCCTAACTAATTACGGAGCGAACCAGCTAAACCCTAAGGTTATTCTGGAACAACTCATGGTAGGTGGTGATCCGACGGCCACGCCCGCACAACTGGTAGCGTTGCCTCGACGCAACCTCACCGATTGCCGCCACGTGCCGCCACCGCTCTGCTTGTCCTTTTCACGGACTCCGCCCCCGGTTTTGAGGCCCAAACCGGGAAACCAGCCAGTGCCCAGGTTTTGAGGCCCAAACCTAGAAACCGTCCTCAGCCCGAGTTTTGTGGCCCAAACTCGGCAAACCCGCAGAACCCAGTTTTGAGGCCCAAACCTGGAAACCGTCCACCGGATGGTTTTTCTCTGGCTCAACCACCAAACCAAAGCTGTAGAAGCGATGCACCGCCCGTGCACCCCGTCCACCGACACATGTCCCCAGGTCCTCGACCCGAGCAACACTGTGCCCCGCAAGTCTCCGCTCGTCGCTGTCCCAGGCTGTCAGCCACCACAGCTGATCCTCAGGCCACCGGTCCCTCAGTCCAAGCCTCACGTCCGCCCTTCACCGCTCCCGGTCCATCGGCACGACACGTCTCTACTTGACCTTCACCTTGCCTTTGATCACTGTATCCGTGCTCGACACCTGCACAACACAAGCCAAAGAACATGCGCATTATCACAGTTGACAATCACTCATCACTCGAGACTCGACATACACCCATATATCCGCAACTACTTTATTAAGCAGGCTAAGCAATTCTTCATTGTAACTAAATAACAGGATAACAAGGCAGATATTAAGCAATAATCAAGGAATGGTAATGCAACAAGTAGGATTAAATCAACTCCTATACCTAATGCATCACAATATAAAATACTCAAATAGATTCATTGCAAGTACTGGGAGACTTAGAATGCTCCGGGGCTTGCCTTGAGTGAAGACCAAGGCCTCATGGGAGGGGCACTCGGGCAGGTTAGTCTCTGGCACGGGGTCGGCCTCCTCGGTTCTGGGCAGCTCCGGAATCTCCTGCTCGACGTTTACTTCCGGCTCCTGGTCGGGCTCCGGGACTGTCGATCCTATTGCAATGCGGTGGATAATAAATAAATAATGTGTGGTGCGAAATATGGTATGAAATGTAAACATTTCTTGCCAACCAACCAAACCAACTTGTTGAACAACTTTTGACATTGAGAAAAAACATTTATTTACCTCGTAAAACAAAATCATTATTTTAATCATTTCCTATTTATTAATTCGGGAGAAATCCAGGTTTGAACAGCATGTGCATCTTTCTGAACTCAGAAAAATCCACAAAAATTACAGAAGGTAATTACACTTAGTGGACCTCACTGTACAAATTTCAGCAAGTGATAAATTACTGAACATTAGATACAAAAAGATGAAACAAACTGGCCAAAAGGTGCTTTGAACTAACTTTTCTTATGAAAAGTTTCAAACAGCAGATTTCATATTTTTCCTAGCTGTATTTACCTATAACCACTCTACTGTAGAAAACTTACTGCTAAAGCATGAACATATAATCTACATAAAATAAACAAGTTTATTTCAAAATAAACCATTTGAACTGCAACCTTACTGGAAAAGGGTGACAACCTCATTTTCATATTTTTTCTCAGATTCCATTCCACATTTCATATTTATCAAGAAAGTTGCATGAACAGAAACATTATATTCTTTTCTACAAGAATTTTCTAATAAAAATACAGAAAAGCACATTTGTACAGCAACTCCTTATTTTTCTATATAACAACCTATGCTGAGCATTTTTCTCAGCTTAAACATAACACTCAGAGACTACATAAATTTTCTCATATTTTGTTTTCACATATAAATCAATTGAATAATTATTTTAAGAAAACAACTAAAAAGGAATTTAAATCTAAATAGATATTTTTTTCTACAGAAACAGTGCCTCATAAACTTTTCACATATACATGTCCTAACAAGAAACCTACACAAATTTTGCCATGAATTAATTCAACGACAAAACATATAAACCCATTTATCTAAACAAAAGCACATAAACTGTATTAAATAAAAACTGTGTAATAAACTTTCACCAAAAATGCTTTCATATTTTTTAATGACAGATCTACTCACGATCAAGCTAACAAAACTAAAAACACTTCATTTGGATCATTAAAACGTGCTACACAAAATAAACAAGCTTTTCTGGAAAATAAAGGAAAAAGAAAAACATTTGAAAACTTTCGGCCCAACTTGCATAGACTCGGTCTATGGACCACGAGCGGCTGACGCGTGGGGTCTGCGTGGTCAATGGTCCCACCTACTAGTGAGGGCAGAGCAGGGGAAGGGTTTGACCGCGCGGTTCTCGCCGACGGCGAGGTCGTCGGCGGTGGGGTGGTGCTCGGTGTGTTCACCTCGACGAGGCGGATCGAAAGGTGCTGTTGGTTTGGCCAGCGCACAGCCGTAACTTGCCGGCGGCAAGCCATGGCGGACGATGGTGGCGGTGGTGCTTGGCTACGTCATCTCCGGCGGTCGCCGGTGGAATTGAAGGAAGGGGGAGGACCAGTGAACCCTAAGAGAGCTATTAGGTGGGTTGGTCTGGCCGGTGAAGCTCCAGAGAAGCTTGGCCTCGTGCGCGGCCATGGCGGACGCCCATGGTGCACGGCCGAGAGAGAGAGGGAGCTCGGGAGCGGTAGAGATCAAGCGGTGGGGTGTTCTGACCTTGCCTTTGCTCGGTGATGCTTGCGGGTGAAGGAGGGAGGCGGTGGAGCTTTGGTCGGAGGGGAACGGCCTTGACCTCCGGGCGGCGTCCATGGCGATCGCGGCGGGGCTCCTTGCATTCTGGTGTTCACGGGGCTCGGCTGGGGGTACGAGTGTGCGCACGGCGTGTGCGGGGTCAAGGTGAAGTGGTGTGCGGAAGGAATCGGACAGTGGGGAGCGGAGGAGGTCGGAACGGCGGTGGTGCTCTTCAAGGTGGTGGTCACGGCGAGGGTGGCACTCGAGCTCGCGTTCGCGTGCAGAGAGGGAGTGGGAGTGAACGGGAGTTGGCGAGTGTGTGCGGGGTGAGTGAGGGAGTGAGGCGCGGGGCTTGGTCTTGCTTGCGGGATCAGCCGGCCGGCGGTCGTGGCGAGGGCCACGGCGGTGTGGCGAGCGATGCGAGTGGCAGGCGGTGGTGTGCGCGCAGCAGCCCGGGCGAGCGAGGGATAGGGCAAGCAAGATCGCTTGCGTGCGCGGGTGGGGAAAAATCGCGCGGTGAGTGGCGGAAGCGGATTTGGAGCAGGGAGTTGTGGCCACGCGGCGGCTCGGCCGGCGTACGGCGCGGCCGTGTCGGGCGAGCGGCACGGCGCGAGGCAAGCGGGCCAGCGCGGGCGTGAGGCGGGCCGACAAGGCCGGATGGGCCGAAAGCTTGGCGCGAAAAGAAAAGAAAAACCCTTTTTCTTTTTTCCAAACTTTTCCAAACTTTGACCATTTCAAATCAGTTTCAAAAATTCAAAACTAGGCTTTGACGCAAAAATAAAAGTTGCTCAAAAATAATTTTCTCTACAACTTTTATATAAGACACTTTTTCTGAAACTCATTTTTTTCAATCTCCACATAAATAAAGCCAATTTTTTGAGCTATAAATCATTTTGTTCCCACATTTTTTAATTATTAAACCATATTGAATTAGGTCAAGGCGTCAATATAAAAAGTGTTATACTCAATATTCTTTATTTTATAAAATTAATTGCCAAGACAAAAATCCACTCAAACAACCAAGTTTTATAGAAACCAAAATCCAAATAAACATCAAAAGGCAAAAAGCACTTTCAGGCACATGAAATGATGCAATGCATTGCTCATGAGTTTTAGTAGCTAAAAGTAGTTCCTAATGCAGTGCTTGACACTAGAGTGTCACAAGATGATGATTCCGATGAAGAAACCGCACTCCTTATCAAGAACTTTAGAAGAATCATGAGACGAAAATTGTTCAAGAAAGGTGGTGGCGGTGACTACAAGAAAGCAAAGAAGAGATATTGCTATGGGTGCGGTGCGGATGATCACTTCATAGCCGATTGTACAAGTGACAAGAAGAAGAACAAGTATAACAAGGATGATGACAAGAAGCAAAGAAGAGGAAGAGGAGGTGAAGCTCATATTGGGCAAGAGTGGTACTCGGATGATGACTCAAGTGATGATGAGAAGAGCAAAGGAAAGGACATGGAGAAAGGAGCCGCCAACATTGCTATTCACAAGACTTCTTCTCCAAGCCTCTTCACCAACAATGGTATAACAACCTCTTCACCACGCCTCTTCGAGTGCCTCTCTGTTGATGACTTCACTCATTCTTGCTTCATGGCTAAGGATGAGAAGGTACCACCTAACTCTCCTATTTGCTCAAGTGATGAATATAGTGATGATGATGAAGTTGAATATGAGCAAAACATGATAAAGAAATTTGGAAAGAAAGGTGGACCAAAAATAATAAAATTGCTAACTAAGATAGAGTGTCGGAATGCAAGTCTCTCTATGCAAGTTGACATTATCTCTCAAGAGAGAGAAAAGAACCTTGCATTGGAAGCCTCTCTTGCCGAGGAGAAGTTGAAGGTTGAGAAATTGACCTTGGAACTATCTTTAGTCAATGACTCTCACAAGAGATTGACTAAGGAGTGTTCCATGGGCAATGACTTAATTGCTAATCTAAACAAAAAGAAAGCTTGATTCAAGAAAGCCTCACAAGCTTGCAAGAGAGATATCAAAATCTTGAATTAAGTTAGAATACTCTTTGGAATAGCACCTCTTCAACTACTCCTAAGGATTCCGATAACTCTAATGCCTCAACTAGTCAAGGTTTTAAGAGATGTTACAAAATTGATATAAATGCTTGTGCGACTAACTTGTGAGTTAGAGAAGAAGAACGAGGAGATCCATAGGTTGAACATGATCTTGAAGAATGGTTGCAAATGTAAGTTGCAATAACCTAAGGACATCCTCAGATCGCAAGGAATCCTTCCATTAAAGAAGACATTGGATTAGTAAGTATGATGAAAAGCCAATGGAATGAAGATGGTCAATGGAGTACCCTTGTTAACTTTAGCAAAGGGGCCTCTCTCTTTGACCTCATGAAAAAGGCCAACAAGGTTGTCATTCCAAAGACAACACTCGAATGACAAGAACAACAAGAAGAAGGAAGTGGAAAACCCTCAAGCAAACAAGTGCCCATCTCTCGCACTGCTAGTGATTATATGTGTGACGGACCAGGATGTCAGAGATATCATCTATCGATGATTACTCCGACTAATCCAGGATGGCTTTAGAGATCCGAAGACTTGTAACGAAGTGTACTTGGATTAGGACTCTAGTTTGTAACTTAGCCGAGTTGTAAAAGGAAATCCTGTAATTAGAATAGGACTCCAATATTGTAACCGGCTAGGACTCGGTCTGCGCTAAGGTTCACCCGAACATATAAGGGGAACCGGGCGCAGGCTCTAGACAATCGAACATTGAATCATAACAATACACAAGGCACACGCCGCACTGGACGTAAGGTATTACGCTATTTAGCGGCCTGAACCAGTATAAATCGCTGTCCCTGTGTACTCGCCGAGTCCTACGAACGCCGATCCCCACCGAACAAATCGTCTGAGATTACTCAAGACGAGTTGCCGGTTAACAAACACCGACAGCTGGCGCGCCAGGTAGGGGCTTTCGGCGATTCGACGACCAAGAGCCCGGCGAACCACGACAACATGTTCTCGGCGGGATCAATTTTCGTTTTTGGCTCATGGACTTGCATTGCGGATGATCAAGGAAAGCTGCACAGACAGCTCGCCGTGGAATCAGAACCACAAGCCATGCCAAAGATGGAACACCTCGCTCAGAACCTAGCAAATCTGACAATCCAAGACCCGCAAGATCCTGGGGACCATACAAAGACATCCGACTCCTACTCCAACTCGAACTCTGAAGAAAAGGACCCGGATACTGCTATGGATACCGGGGCGAGTGCGGAACTCTGCTGAAAACTTTCAGGACCTGATTGGTGCAAAATTCAAAGAGTATCAGCAGATACCTTTGACGGGAGCTCAACAAGGACTCGTTTTAGCTCTACCAAGGAGGGTAACATTGTCCATTGGCCAATTCAGCCTGCCCGGCTAGACTGGTTGGCACAATTGACCAGCAACTTCCGTACCAGCACGGACATCAGCTCCCTTTTGAGGAACACGACTCCACAACGGAACTAATCTCCACACTTCTACTTTGGAATCAGTAACACCGGGATCATCAAACCAGGGCTACACTCGTGAAGTCTTCATGGCGGGGCACCAGTCATCTCTACGACCACCAACCCCACCAGATGTCTGTCAAGACGATGAAACTCTGAGTATGATTTGACAATGATCCGGAAGGACCGCGGAAACCGAGTCCTTGAAAGCTGAAAGAATCCGAAGGAATAGAGCTAAGGAGGCCCGCAGAAGGCGAGCAACTCACCGCAAGGAAGCTGTAGATCGCTACAATGCACGACTAGAAGAGTACAACACCCGGAGGCGTCTGGAAGTAGAGGCAGAGCGTCAAGCTCGCACTGAAGAGAATCACTCCCAGGATGATCTTAACAGACGACGCCCTGATTGTTCTCGCAACCTTGAACCCGAGTTCATGAGGGTCGCCGGCCATAAAGTCTTCCAGACTCCCTATCAAAAACATACTAGCTCTAGCTACGGAGATGGGAGCCAAGACCAACCGCACCCCTGATGAAGAGCGACGACTGGTCATGCTTCAGACTACCGCACTCCAACTCCGAGGGCGGAATCTTGAATCCCTAGCTGATGAGCAAGCTTCATCTCACCCGAGCCAGAGGCGGCCGGTTCAAGAACGACTCGGTCGTATCCCAGCAAGGAGCCGTCTGGGCCACCGAGTACCCGATCAAGCTGAGGGAGGAGCCGAATCTTCATACAGAGGAGTCGCAGTTGCAGCATCCGACGCAGTTGATCGCTTCCCCTGCTTTCCCAAAGGCTTCGAGCGGTTTCGTTCCCGCGAAAATTCAAACCCGGGAATTACTCAAAGTACGACGGGAAGACAGAACCTAAACGGTGGCTCAGGCTGTATGCTCAAGCAGTCGAGCTAGCTGGTGGAAGCAACGACGTCAAAGCACTCTACCTCCCAATGGCTCTAGAGACAATGCCGCTTGCTTGGTTTGACAGGCTTAAACCCGAGTCCATCGACTCCTGGGAACAACTACATCGTATCTTCGTTGAAAACTTTGCTGGTGTCCCAGAGAGATCAGATCCCCGGACTAAGCTCAGAACCTGCAAGCAACAGAAAAACGAATCAATGCGGGAGTACTATAGGCGATTCTCAGAAATCCGCTCTACAGTATCCGACATTACAGACAGAGAAGTAATTGACCTTTTGGCAACGGTATTTGCGAAAGGTACAATTACAAAGATTTCATCAAGCAGGACCCGACCACCGCTGACGAGTTCCATCGGGCTGTAAACTCCATGATGGCGACAGAGGAACGCACACAGGAACGCTTCCCCGATAGAAACACGCAAGGTGATCGAGGAAACAACCCGAGAGGCAACCAGGCACCACAGCAAAATACCCGAAAAAGGGCAGGAGATAATACTGTTGCTGCCATGGAGCCTCAGAAGAAGGGAAACAAGCCATTCACCTTTGATGACTTACTCGACGGACCCTGCCCTTTCCATCCGAAAAGTGGACATCAAGCAAGGCACTGCCGACAGCTCAAGGAGCGAGGCTTGAACCCCGACTTCAACAAGAACAAGAAAGACAAAGGCAAGAAGACAGCTGAGGATCCTCAACAGGACGCTGGTGGCTTTCAGCACCCCAAAGGAACTATTAATGTCATCTTTGGGGGAGTAACTACCAGTGACAACAAGAGGCTTCAGAAGCTTTCCCTGCGAGAGATCATGTCCACCGAACCAGCGACACCCAAATACCTCGACTGGTCCGAACATCCGATTAATTTCTCCAGAGCAGATCAATGGACCAGTGTTTCCAATGCAGGCCATTACCCGCTAGTTTTGGACCCCACGGTCGCTGGATATACACTTGGTAGGGTACTCATCGATGGCGGAGCAGGACTCAATGTTATCTTTGCAAGCACCCTACGAAAGATGAATCTAGATCTCGCAACCCAGCTCACACCATCAACCGCTCCTTTCTACGGCATAGTACCCGGAAAAGCGGCTGTACCACTCGGAAGGATTATACTACCCGTCACTTTGGAACTCCGATCAATTACAGAACGGAGTACATCAGTTTTGAGGTAGCCGACTTCGAATCATCGTATCACGCCATATTCGGGCGACCCGCTATTGCCAAGTTTATGGCAGTACCCCACTACCCGTACCTCTTATTGAAGATGCGGGTCCCAAAGGAATCTTAACCTTCAGAGGCGACTTGAAGCGGTCATTTGATTGCGACACAGAGGCTGTCCAAATCGCTGAAAAAGCTCAACTCACCCTGGAAGTACAAGAACTCGCTCAGATGGTGCTTAATACCAAGCCTGGAGATTCAGAAATCCCAACCAAGAAGGGGGTACTATTCAACCATCAGCAGAAGTCTCCACAAAAGCCATTGACCTGGAAACGGTGATCCTTCCAAGACAGCGGTTATCAGTGCTCACCTATCTGAAGAATAGGAACTCGCGCTCACCAAGTTCCTTCGAGCAAACAAAGACATATTTGCTTGGAAACCAGCAGACATGCCTGGGGTCCCAAGGAACTTGGCTGAGCACAGATTAG
Source organism: Coix lacryma-jobi var. lacryma-jobi (assembly GCA_009763385.1). Classification (NCBI taxonomy): domain Eukaryota; kingdom Viridiplantae; phylum Streptophyta; class Magnoliopsida; order Poales; family Poaceae; genus Coix; species Coix lacryma-jobi. The sequence continues at coordinate 94,722,556 of CM019826.1, read as the reverse complement.
AGTTAAAGGAAGGCTCTAGACCTATCAAGCAAAGATTACGACGATTTTCACCAGAGAAGAAAGAGGCAATCAAGAAGGAAATAGCCAAGCTACTCGCGGCCGGATTCATCAGAGAAATCCTCCACCCCGAGTGGTTAGCTAACCCAGTGCTAGTCAAGAAGAAGAACTCTGCTGAGTGGCGCATGTGTGTCGACTACACAGACCTCAACAGGCATTGTCCAAAGGATCCCTTCGGATTACCAAGGATAGACCAAATAGTTGATGCCACCGCAGGCTCCGCCTTACTCTCTTTTCTGGATTGCTACTCCGGGTACCATCAGATTGCCCTCAAAGAAGAAGACCAACCCAAGACATCGTTCATTACTCCTTTTGGAGCATACTGTTACAAAACTATGTCCTTTGGACTAAAGAACGCGGGGCTACTTATCAACGCGCCATCCAAGATTGCCTGGGTGATCAGATTGGCCGCAATGCAGAAGCTTATGTTGATGATGTAGTCATAAAAACAAAGGATCCGACTACCCTGATATCAGACCTAGAGGAAACCTTCAACCGATTACGTGCGTATCAATGGAGACTCAATCCAACCAAATGCGTCTTCGGGGTACCCTCAGGACAGCTACTCGGATTCCTCGTTAGTCATCGAGGCATCGAGGCTAGTCAAAAGCAGATCACAGCTATCATCAACATGAAGCCGCCTACCTCTGTCCGAGACGTTCAGAAACTCACCGGGTGCATGGCTGCGTTAAATCGATTTATCTCACGGCTCGGAGAAAAGGGATTGCCTTTCTTCAAATTGCTTAAAGCCGGCGACAAATTTCAGTGGACGGATGAAGCGGACAGAGCTTTTGAACAACTCAAAAGCTACCTTATCAATTCACCCGTACTGACACCGCCGGAGCCCAGGGAACCGATGATGCTGTATATCGCAGCTACCACACACGTTGTCAGCACAGCAATCGTGGTGGAGCGCAAAGACGACAAGCACATCTACAACACCCAACGACCAGTTTATTACATCAGCGAGGTACTATCTGACTCGAAGGTCAGGTACCCGCAAGTACAAAAACTGCTCTATGCTTTACTCATATCCTCAAGAAAGCTGCGGCACTACTTCGAAGCTCATGAGATCACGGTAGTCACGGATTTTCCTTTAGGAGAAATCCTTCACAACCGTGATGCTACTGGAAGGATTTCCAAGTGGGCAGTTGAATTAGGGGCACTCAACATCAAGTTCACTCCGAGGAAAGCTATCAAGTCTCAGGCCCTAGCTGATTTTGTCGCCGAATGGACTGAAATACAGCAGACTAGAGACAACGCTACTCCCGATCATTGGAAGATGTACTTCGATGGGTCCTTAAAACTCGGAGGAGCAGGAGCCGGAGTCCTTCTTGTATCACCCGCTGGCGAACAGCTCAAATACGTTCTGCAAATATTGTGGCCAGCCACCAACAATGAAGCAGAATATGAGGCACTGCTCCACGGACTTAAACTAGCAGTCACTTTGGGCATTAAGCGGCTATTAGTCTATGGCGATTCTTCCGTGGTCATTCACCAAGTTAATAAAGACTGGGACTGTACCAAGGAAACAATGAACGCCTATTGTGCTGAAGTACGCAAGCTGGAAAAACACTTTGCAGGACTGGAACTCATTCATGTTACCCGGGGATTCAACGTGGCAGCAGATATACTCGCGAAATTGGGTTCTGACAGAGCACAAGTTCCTAGTGGTACCTTTGTACATGAGTTATCCAAGCCTTCAATCCAAGAGAAGGAGGAGTTCGAGCCAGAACCCGCAACCCAGGTCCTATCTCTAGCACCCGACTGGACACGAGTTTTCATTGATTACTTCAAAGAACATAAACTGCCAAGCGACAAAACTACAGCAGAGCAAGTCACCAGGCGTAGCAAAAACTATGTTCTAGTCGGGGATAAGCTGTATCGACGCGGAGCTTCATCAGGGGTCCTCCTCAAGTGTATTACACCAGAAGAAGGCAGGGAAATCCTGAATGAAGTCCACTCTGGGTCCTGCGGTAATCACGCAGCTTCAAGGACACTAGTCGGAAAAATCTTCAGGTCAGGATACTACTGGCCCTCAGCTTTAAAAGACGCGGAAGACTTAGTCCGCCGCTGTCAATCATGCCAGTTCTTTGCCAAGCAGCAGCATGTACCCGCACATGAACTGATATGCATCCCTCCGTCATGGCCCTTCTCATGCTGGGGACTCGATATGGTGGGTCCTCTCAAGCGTGCCCCAGGCGGATTCGAGTACATCTACGTCGCAATTGACAAGTTCACAAAATGGATCGAGTACATGCCCTTGGTCAAGTTCAATGCTTCCAAGTCAGTCCAATTCATGCAGAGCATCTTTCATCGCTTTGGAATGCCGCACAAGAATCATCACTGATCTTGGGTCCCCCTTTACGGCTATCGAATTCAAGTCATGGGCCAGCGACTGTGGAATCAAGATAGACTACGCATCAGTAGCTCACCCACAGTCCAATGGCCAAGTTGAAAGAGCAAACGCCCTGATTCTCGCCGGATTAAAACCAAGGCTATTTGACCTCCTAAAAGATCACACGGGGAAAGTGGGTTGAAGAATTGCCTAAGGTAGTCTGGGGGCTACGAACACAACGAAGTCGGGCAACAGGCCAAACACCTTTCTTTCTGGTATATGGCACTGAAGCAATCCTACCGGCTGACTTAATCTGGAACTCCCCACGAACAGAGCAGTACAACGAGGGCGAAGCTGATGATACCAGGCGGTTAGAAGTCGACAGCCTTGAAGAAGCCCGACTAACCGCACTTTTTCAGTCAGCAAGATACCTTCAAGGGATGAGGCGCTATTATGATAAAAACGTCCATCACCGACCTTTCAAGTAGGCGACATGGTGTTGAAGAAAATTCAAAACACCGTTGGACGTCACAAGCTCATGAGTCCATGGGAAGGTCCTTATATTGTATCCAAAGTAACAAGACCCGGGTCATTTGAGCTAGTCACTGAAGATGGATCTCCACTGCCAAATTCATGGAATATTGAGCACTTGAAGAAATTCCATACTTAAGGACTACGCTACAATTCTGATTCAGGGCAATTGTATTTATTAGTCGGATATTAATAAAGTTTGAAGTTCATACGACATAAGAACTTTTATCCAGGCTTTTTCTACACCTCATCACGACTATTCAGTCGCATAACAGTCTCTGCAATAGCAGGGCTTACCTCCGACTAATATATAATATTACTCGGATAGATTGGTTCAGCGGAAACCATACTTGAGTTACGAGCTTCGAGCTCAATACAACTCACAAGGTAGTACGGCTTAACACCCGGCTATCAGCCTATAGCGAATATGGAATCCACCATAGTGGAGACTAGTTCCTATAAGGCGTAACAAGGCGGGATAGTACTCACCCTGTTACATACATCCTGGACAGAGGTCCACTTACCTTCGCACTCAAGCTGCGATCGTCAAGAGGATATGATTCACCCAGAAGGAACCAATGCTACGGTCCTTCAAGAGGTGCTTGATCATTGTTATCCCTTGAACAAGGGTACTAAGAGTAGTACTCGGGCAAGACTAAGTTCTCTACACAATGGTTAGAGAAACGAAGTCACACGACCCAAACTAAAGTGCTAGCGAGCACTCGGATAGACTCGTCTAGTTAGACGCCTGGTCATACATCCACAACAAATAAACTCAACCCATTGCCAAAGAAATTTGCCGCAATATGGAGTTGGACATATATGCAATTCACAAGATTCAAAAGTAACCAATATTTTTGATATCTTATAATAATTGTTTTCAGGAGATACAAGCTGCAGAGACTGAGGAGTCTAGACTACTCTACAAGATCTAATATTGTGAGTACTCCTCCGCGGCGGCCTTCACCTCCTCTTGCATTGCCGCAAGGTCCTCGTCACCTTTGTCCTCAGGAAGGGTCATCAGAGCGGACAGGTCAAAGGACGGCAGATGTAGCCGCAGCGTTGCCATCAGACCCTGCACCACGGAGATCGACATATCTTTGATATATTGCGCCAGCCGCCCAGGTGCAGCCTTGGCCCGTTCAATCAAAGACTCCTCGACTCCTGCGGCGCCGGAATCATGTTGAGCAGGGGCTCGACAGCTTGCTCCAAGGCCATCAGGGAATCCCGCGACTCCTTCGTAGACTTCAAAGCCTGCAGAAGGTCCCGGTCAGCACCCTCACGCATCAATTTGGCTTCTTGAAGAGTACTCTGCGCATTAGCAAATACCTCTTCAAGCTGCCTGCTTCCGATTGAAGGCGTTCTGCCACCCAGAAGCCAGATTTGCATCTGCATACAAAACAGTCAGTTATCATGTCATCCGACTAATATTATGGAGCAGAACGACACAGAAACTCCAAGTATACCTTCAAGCTGCTTTTTAGAACTCTTCTTGAGCTCCTTCAACTTCTGTTCCATAGCAGCGGACTTGGATATCAGCCCAACCTCTCGGTCGTTAGCAGCGTCACGCTCCGCTACCACTTCCTTGAGGTTGCCTTGGAGTTCATTAATGCGATCATGCAAAACCTGGGTGGCTACCTTCTGACTAATTTGGTCCTGGGCAATATAGTCCCGGAGCTCTTGGTTTTCACGAGACAGCTCCTGGCGGATCCGGGTGACTTGATCTCTAACCTTGAAGTCAAAGGACTACAATACAATAATATCGTGAGTACTCGGATGAGTTTACAGTATAACAAGAAGAGATTGAGACTCTTACCTCAACAAATTGGTGAAGAGCTTCAAAGGAGCCCTCACCTGATCCCTCAGCTCCTTCAGCCGAGTAAGATCTTGGTCATACCCGGATACGTCAAGAGTAGCTCCTTGGCGCGAGGACTCGGGTGCATCTAAAGATCCTCCCTGCTGACAAGCTGAGCCCTCTGCATGTATCTCGTCAAGACCATGTCCAGGGTAGGTTCGTCCGGCTGTCGTGTACGAAAAAACCAGTCATTCCACACTCGGTCAAACTCCAATTGAGCGGGAGAACGAAAGATGGAGTACGGCCAACCAACCTGAGGCAATGGAAGATATCCGCGTCAGGAGCAGCATCGGCCTGAGACTTGGACGGAGAAGAGCCAGGCAGCGCATCTACCTGACTGAATGTTGGCGGCACGCTGGAGTCATCCTTGGCCAGCGGCTCCGACTCCTCTACCGCCTGAGGATCAGGAACGGTGCTCGAGGCTGTTGCACCTGGTTTTGCCTTCCTGCAAGCAGACAAGTATACATGTCAGTATCAGAACTCTGTGTACACTCTAAACAAAGCTGAAAACTTACTTCACGAGCTTCAAGAGCGGCTGTATCAGAAGCGGGTCTGAAGTCGGAGGCTTCTCAGACACCACGCTGCTTGAAGTCCCTTGCGCCGTCCCAGCATCTGATACAGCGACATATATAAGACAAGAGACCATCAACACTCAAAAGGACTACAAAGTACTCGGGTTTTCCCTACCAGGAGCACCCGACTTATAGTGCTTATCAGACAATTCTTGAGATAAAAGAACTTTTCGACAAGCACGGCGATTACCAGTGCGAGCCTTCTTAAGGACGGGTCCTCCGGCTTCTAGTTGAGGAGTCGGCGACCTCTTCCGGCTACCCTCAGCCTCTGGGTCTATAAGCAGGACATCAGAGTCAGTTGATTCTGTGTCAAGCCAATCAAGATCTTCAGGCGAACTTGGTTTGTTAGGAAGATCCTCACTTCGGATTGGACCTTCCAACGCGATGCCTCCGCCTTCTTCAGTCGCCGGAGGCAGGGGAGGACAATCATTGTTATCTCTCCCCTGGCCCTATAAAAACAGAAGGGTATCTAGTCAGGTCAGAAGGATATCTATTCCGAACCTTGACGACACGACAAATTAAGTACTTACTGGAGGAGGAGGATTAATGGCGGAGAAGGATGTCATCACTGGAGCAAGACGTTCACGGCTCTTAAGCAGCCGGTTCACTCTCCAGAGGACTTCACAGTCTGCCAATTGCTCGACAGCGTGGCGACCCGGGTCGTTCTTACCCAGGTATTCGAACCCAAAGTTGGCTCGCTGCTGAAGCGGGTGGATGCGCCGGGCAACAAAGTCTTGAACGACAGTGTATCCGGTCAGCCCATCGATTATCAAAGCGTCTATCATAATGAGGAGGGGTTGGATAGCCCCTACTTCTTCACTTGTGAGCTTCTCCTTCCATTCACGACACTTCTGTGGTGGCCATCCATCATGACGACGAAGAGTGGGGGTGGGTTACCCATATAGAACCACCCAGCAGCCCAGTCTTTTACCGACTCTGACAACTCAACAGCTATATATTGATTGGCTACTTCCAATCTAACCTGAAGACTAGCCCCCCGACTACTTCGGTATTAGCGTCACTAGGTTGACACTTAAACCAGAAAAAGTAGCGGAAAAGGGTAATAGAGGGACATATCCCAGAAAAGCCTCACAGAGATGGGCGAAGATTGCAATATGAAGAACCGCATTGGGAGTAATATGGTTTAGAGTCAAACCATAGTAATGCAGCAATCCACGGAAGAAATCCGAAGCAGGAAGCCCCAATCCCCGCTCTACGAAGGCTTTAAACATCACGATCCGTGGTGTTGGGGGCAGGAGCGCGATGATCAGTGGGTACCCTCCATCCATCCAGTGGTTGCGCCCGTAGCAATCCTTGTTGCGCCAGGAATGCCAGTTCCGCCAGGGGGTGTCCGGCTTCTTCCACGCCAAGACATCAGTTGGCGGGTTCGGATGCTTAGGCTTTCCGGTGATGGTGATCCTAGCCTTTCTCTTCTCCGCTGCAGACTGCCTCTTGGGACCCATGTTGGTAACGAGAGATTTTCTACGCATCAACTATGGAATTGGCTAAGGGATTTCTAGCTCTGAAGGCAATGGCTTGATGAAAGCGTGTGAGGAAAGCACAAGCCCGGTGGCGGCTTATTATAGATCTGTTTTGATAACCGTTCGGCTTTTCTAAACGGCGTCATGGCAACGTCTTAACCCTAACGGCTGGGAACACGTGTCAGACGGCGTCAGAGATAGAGAACAGGAACAGTAAACAGACAAGTTTTCCTTCCGCAAGATACATTTAGTACTCGGGAAACAAGACAGAGGACTCGAAAATATTCCAAGTACCCGGATCTTTGTTATTATTACTCGGAATTACAACAGAGATACATGGAAACATCTTGAGATACAACAACTTTCATCAGAAGTACAATCAAGGTGTAAAACGCTACTCTAGTGAATTCAAGGTACATAGCCTGATGCCTATTGCACCAAGGACCGGGTTCAGTGAGACGCAGTAAAGCAGACACAGAACCTTGGGTAGACACTATCTTTTCAGTGCATCCCAAGGTGGGTCTTTGGTACCACCCCAGTACTCAAGGAACTCAGGGAAGACCATCACACTCGCCGCCCTTTTGACAACCTGTGACTCCGAGGTTATCTACGAGTGGTAGTCACAAGAGTTCTTTTAGGCGCACCTCTGTGTCCCTCTGCTCGCGACCACTTGGAAACCACCCTAACGGATGGTCCTTTCACAAGAGTTCTTCTGGGCACTTCATCTATTCTACAGAAGGAAGACACCGGGGCTCGATCATCTCAGCTACTGCTATTACAATACCCATGGAACTAATAAGAAGTTCTACACTCTCGAAAGATATGAGCTCTTTTGTCCCAGGCAGGGTATTTATAGGCGGTTTCTTCTGGGTCTATAGACCAGGTTCATCAACAAGAGTGATCGCTGGACCAATAATTCAACCAATGTACTGTGGTGCATGTGAAGCTCGGCATGGGTAACAGAGCTGATTCTCACACGCACTTCAAGACGAAGACGACAAGTTTGCAGTTGCAGAAAACGACAAACATCATTATTACGCACAGTTGGAACAGTCACCAGTCAATTATTGCTGGACTCAAGGTAATTTTTATTCAGTGGGGGGTGATATGGGATGTTTGTTGAAAACATTGCCCACCTGAAGCTGAGTAATTATTATTTGGATGGTTTAAGCAACAAGTTGGTGTCATGGTCCGACTACTCAAGACCTTAATAGATTACCTAATGGCTTCATTTAGAAGACCCCGAGAACCGACTACTATGGTACTCGGAACTCAGGCTCGGGGGCTGCAGGGTATAATCTATAAAGGAAATGTTTTTTCTTATTCAAGATTTACTCGGGAAAGGCTCCAAAGATCCTCAAAGTTATTATAAATAACAAGAGGCTCGGGGGCTACACCCTATGGGTGCACTTTTTGTAAAAAGCGCACACCATGGAATTTCTTTACTCTCGGAGCACTTCAAGATTTCTCAAGACATTACTCGGAGATTCTCAAGAAGAAACTAGAAGATAAACGTCGTGAAGAAATGATGAAGAGCTCGGGGGCTTGACGGACCAGGATGTCAGAGATATCATCTATCGATGATTACTCCACTAATCCAGGATGGCTTTAGAGATCCGAAGACTTGTAACGAAGTGTACTTGGATTAGGACTCTAGTTTGTAACTTAGCCGAGTTGTAAAAGGAAGTCCTGTAATTAGAATAGGACTCCAATATTGTAACCGGCTAGGACTCGGTCTGCGCTAAGGTTCACCCGGACATATAAGGGGAACCGGGCGCAGGCTCTAGACAATCGAACATTGAATCATAACAATACACAAGGCACACGCCGCACTGGACGTAAGGTATTACGCTATTTAGCGGCCTGACTGAACCAGTATAAATCGTTGTCCCTGTGTACTCGCCGAGTCCTACGAACGCCGATCCCCACCGAACAAATCGTCTGAGATTACTCAAGACGAGTTGCCGGTTAACAAAAACACGACATGTGTGTTGGGGAAAGGATGCCAAGATAGTTGTAAGTATGTTCGTGCACTCAAGAAGAGAGAGAAATGAGAAGGTTTGGGTGCAAAGACTTATGTGACACCCCCCTAGGACCCAAATCTATTGGGACCAAATCAAGAACATGATCTTGTTTGTAGGAATATGCTTGGTGGAACAAGTTTTGGTGTTGGATAGTGGATGCACAAATCATATGACCGGGGCAAAGGATATGTTCACTTCTTTCCAACCAAACTACAACTCATGTGACAACATTGTGTTTGGTGACAATGGGAAATGAGAAGTGCTTGGTTTGGGTGAAAATTGCTATCTCCACGATAATTCCATATCTAATGTTTTACTTGTGTATTCGTTAAGTTACAATTTATTATCCGTTTCTCAACTTTGTGCAATGGGTTATGATTGTCTCTTCACGGATAAGGGTGTGACCGTCTATAGAAGAAGGGATTCCTCTATTGCATTCACGGGTGTGTTGAGGGACCGAGAATGCAATAGCAAGGCGACCAGAGGGGGTGGGGTGAATGGGAGCACAAAAATTTCTCTCGAAATATTGGCCTTTTGTCCCCAAAATCAACCCCCGAAAGCTTCGATCGAAATCGTGATGCCCACGACCCTTGGAAGAGGGTGGATGATCCCTAGGATCACAGCGAGGCACCACAAAGCGATAGCCAACCAAACGCCAAAGATACCGGCACAAGTTCGACCCTTAAAGCCAAGTCCCGAACGTAGATGGAAGACTACGTCGAGAGAATCCCAAATACCAATGCTAACAAGTAGCAAAGATACCTAGAGAGGTTCCTTGATCAACTATAGGGTCAAACGAGAGGTTCGGAAACCAAACGGAGAAGTCGGGAGAGCAAACGCACTAAACCAGAGGCTTCAGCCGATTCCCGGACTGTCCGGCCCTGAGATCCCGGACTGTCCGCCCCTACTGCGGACTGTCCGCGAGGGGATGGCGGACTGTCCGCCGGCAAAACCCCCGAAACAGCACAGTTGCTGCAAGTCCCCTGGACATTCCCGGACTGTCCGCGAACTCCAACGGCGCACTGTCCGCGGTTCAAAAAGGGCTCGTCCAACAACGCGGAGTCAGGCCACTGGTCTGACCGACCCCGACGCGCGGACTGTCCGCGGTTCTCCTGGCGGACTGTCCGCGGATGAGCAGAGAGGGTGATTTCGGTCGCCCCTCTCATGAATCCTCCCAAATCCGAATCAAAACTCAATCCTACGTTCCCAAACTTGGAGAGGATGTTCACGAGGTAGTTAGGAGACTATCCACAAGAAATCATCCGCTCAAATCAAACAAAACACCGGGAAATCGAAGGGGGAGGAGTATGAACGAAAAAGCGCCACGAAAACGAAATCAACCCGATCTACTTGTTCGTGAGGAGTTAGATGAATTCCTTCGGTGGAATGGTCTCCTCACTATAAAGAACAAGTTGATTCAAACTGATTTCGCAAAGACGCAGTAGAGAGGGAGATCGAGTGACGGGAAAAACACGGAGAAACAAAGAACGCGAAGAACATGAACAAAACGTGAATCAAGTCATCGATCTGCACCGGTGTGGCTACCACATGCTACAACAGTGAGATTACGGTCTCACTTCCTCAAAATCTCCAGTACACTAGGTATGGTTCTCTGCGGATCTCAGTTGCTACAACAGGGGATTGGGAGAGCAGGAAAAATAGAAGGCAAAGAGCAAATGGGCTGAGATAGAATGGGAGGAGGGTGTCTCCCTCTACTTATGCTAATTCTAATTCCTACTCTACCCCTCTCTAATTACAGAGCGAACCAGCTAAACCCTAGGGTTATTTTGGACCAACTCGAAGATGCTGGTGATCCGACGGCCACGCCCGCACAACTGGTAGTGTTGCCTCAACGCAACCTTACTGATTGCCGCCACGTGCCGCCACCGCTCCGCTCGTCCTTTTCCTGGACTTAGCCCCCGGTTTTGAGGCCCAAACCGGGAAACCAGCCTCACTACTAGAAATGTGGTAATCAATGACGATTGACTAGTGACGGTTAACAAATTCGTCATTGAATTTTAGCATTCTATGACGAAATTTAGTGGTTCGTCAGAAGTCACAGGTGACGGAGGTTGGCATAAGAATAATGATGATAGGACAGTACCTTTATACACTAAATAAACTAAGTCGTCATTGCTGTTGGTCTTGTTTCACCTCGAGGATACAGAGCCGTGGTCCACCATCGGGTCACACTTTGAGGACGCTGTGATGCGGACCCACCTTCGGTGAACACGTGGCTCCTAGGATAATGGATCAGGTCGACAATCCGGCGAAAACGTGGCTCATGGGCCCATGGATCAGGACGACCAGCTGCGTGACCCTCCCTTTAATATTTAAAAAAATGCTTCCGCGTGGTTTTGAACCCATGACCTGATGGTTAACAAGTAGAAGGCTTACCACTAGAACATAGATGCTTGTGATTGTAGGAAACATATTTTGCTATTTGTGAACCCACCAGCGGGACACGGTACTTTTCCAGGGCCCAGCATGTGTTTTTATTTGCGCAAAAAAATATCAGCCAGAGCTGGGTTCGAAACCTGGAACTCACGACTATCAGGTAAGTGTCTAACCACTGGAACAGAGAGTTATTTCATGTCTGGAGCATACATGGTTTCTTTTATCAGGGTTGTATGCGATTTTTTTAACAGATTGATTTCCAGGGCCCGTACTCATTACCTGTCACTTTCCTAATGCATCACGTATACGCCCTGGCGGCTGATCAACAGGGCGTTCGTAGCCCTAGTTTGTAGCAGAGACAGAGGCGGAACAACAAAAGTCATTGGCCGATCACCAAGGCTGATCGTACAGAGGAGGTTGAAGCCCGACGGCAAATCGCAGACGAGGCAGACGCCCAGCGGCATCAAACAGCAAGGGTAGTTATGTCTGTGTATATACAGTAGCCAAGATTAGTATAGCACATTATCATAATTTCTGCTGATCTTATGATATAGAAATTGATCATGAAATCAGCTAAAGTGAGTGCCAATACTTGACTTCTAACAAAATAAAAACCTGACATGCAACTATGCTTGGCAATATGTGCAGCAAAGCTTCAAAAAGAAGTAGTCTCCCTGATCTGTGCAGCGATTTGAGTTTTATTCAGAAGAAAAACCTGATCTGACTTGCTATCATTGCTATCCCTCCAGTACACCGATTTGACTTTTATTTAGAAGTAGTCTCCTGATCTATGCACACAACCCATACTTCATAAAGTATCCACATGATGATGACCAATTAGTAAGCAAAACAACTTCAAAAAAGAAGTGGTAGCCTGCTAAAACTGAAATGACATGTCGTGTTGAACTAGAACTGAAATACTAAGACATGTCTTGCCAGAAAACATCCATTGTTGTAGAGTGAACAGGGCATTAAAATGTTTTAGGTGTAGAGTTATACAAATTATGATAATGTTCCAGTGAATCATTGCATTTGCATATATCAATGTTTTGTACATATATGCTTGTCTTTGATTTGATTTTGAATTTTGTTTAATTTATTAATAGAATTTTAAGGACTGATAGCAAGGTTTATTGTACTGTCAAAACAGATGGACAGAAGCTGGATTTTTGGGACACCGTTCACAACTCGATATGTGGAAGGAGTTGAAGAGTTCATGAAGTTTGTTCGTGAAAGATACCCCAAAGAAAGCAAGATACTTTGCCCGTGCAGCGAATGTCTGAATCAAAAGATGAAGTGTCAGGCTGACGTAAGTGACCATATACACATTAAAGGAATGTGAGCTACGTACACCAGGTGGATTCATCATGGGGAGTCGGCGGATACTGAAATAATTGAGAATTTGGAGCAACAGTTCGAAGGAAGGGATCATGACTTTGGGATACATGTGGATGTGCCTGATGATGACTATGATGAGGATCACGGAGTACCAGAGATGATAGGAGAGCTATATGCTGCAGCAGAGGCAGAGGGCGGAGAACAGCCAAGGTTTGAGAAAATCATTGAAGATGCCAAGAAGCAACTTAGCCCGGGGTCTAGCCACTCAAAATTCTCTTTTTTGGTGAGGATGTTGTATCTCAAGTCTCGTTATCGAATTGGCAATACCGCATTTTCCGCGATGATAAAGTTAATGTCAGAAGGGTACCCTCAGAGTCAGTTGCCAAAATCATATGACGAGGCAAAAAAATATCTTAAGGAAATTGGGCCTTGCATGTGAAAACATCCATGTGTGCCCAAAGAATTGTGTGTTGTTTCGTGATAAGTATGAAAAAGACAGTGTGTGCCTAGTATGCAAGTCGTCTAGATGGAAAGATGAAACTGGGACCAAGCAGGTTCCAGTGAAGGTACTGAGGTATTTTCCACTTTTGCCAAGGCTGAAAAGAATTTTTGCATCAAAGCGAACTTCCGAGGAAACACAATGGCACAAGGAAAAGAGGACACCCGTCGACAATGTAATGAGCCATCCAGCTGATGGGGAAGCATGGAAGGACTTCGACATTCGGGAACCATCCTTTGCAGCAGATCCGAGGAACCTGAGGCTTGCCATAGCTACTGATGGATTCAATCCATTTGGCAACATGAGTACCCAATATAGTATGTGGCCAGTGCTTCTGACTCCGCTGAATCTTCCGCCATGGGAATGCGTGAATCCAGCAAACTGCTTTATGGCATTACTCATCCCAGGTCCAAAATCTCCAGGAAAGGATTTTGATGTATTTCTCGAGCCCCTAATTGAAGACCTTATCAAGTTATGGAAGGGCGTTAGCACCTTCGATGCATGTACTGGTAGGAAGTTTGACCTTCGTGGGGCCGTGCTATGGTGTATACATGATTATCCAGCGTTGAGCACTTTATCAGGGCGAACAACAAAAGGGTATTATGCATGTATTCATTGTGACAAGGATCCGTTGTCTCGGGCAATAAGGAATAAGATATGTTACATTGGACATCGCCGTTACCTTTTTCGTGGACATGCATGGCGGCGAGGCTTGGCTTTTGATGGTAAGCGTGAAAACAGAGACGAGCCATGCAAGTTCACTTTAGAGGAGGTCCGAAACGAGCTAGAGAAGGTGAAAGATGTTAGGCCAGGGCAGCAGCCTGATATTACTAGAAATAAAAGGAAGCGCAATGAGGGTCCAAAGATTTATAGCCGCAAAGCTGGGTTGTGGAGATTGCCATACTGGGAACATTTGAAGATTCCACATAATCTCGATGTGATGCACATAGAGGAAAAACATATGTGAAAACATTCTTGCCACATTACTAAATGTACCAGGCAAGACCAAGGACACAACCAATGCTAGGCTAGATTTGTTTGATATGGGCATAAGGCATGATTTGCACTTACAGCAGAACGGCAACTCAGTCGTTGCTCCACCTGCTCCCTATGTCTTGGGGAAGGAGCAGAAAAAAGTGTTCTGCAAGTTTCTGAAAGGTATCAAGTTTCCAGATGGATATGCGGCAAACCTAGCAAGATACATAACTGAAGATGGCTCGAAGATCCAGGGAAAGCTGAAAACACACTCTTGCCACATACTCCTGCAAAGAATCATACCTGCTGGCCTAAGAGGATTGGTGAGAAAGGATGTATATGAGGCAATTGCAGAGCTCGGGGCCTTCTTCAGGGAACTATGCAGTAGAAATCTGCGGATTGATGTCGTCAAACGGCTGAAAGAAGAAATTCCAGTGATCCTATGCAAGCTTGAGAAGATCTTTCCACCTGCCTTCTTTGATGTCATGGTGCACTTGGCCGTCCATCTCCCTGATGAGGCACTGCTAAGAGGACCTGTTCAGTACGGATGGATGTACCCAATTGAAAGGCGACTAGGCACTTTGAAGAATTTTGTAAGCAACATGGGTAGGCCAGAAGGATCAATTGCTAACGCATATATGGCAAGTGACACCTTGACTTTTTGTTCTAGGTATATTGAGGATGTTGACACTAGATTTAACCGTGATGATGGTAATGATGGCGAGGTGTCGTTGCCTGATGACATCTCTGTTTTTAAACATCATGTTACTCTTGTTGGATCTGATAGGACCCAGTACTTTGATGATGATGTATTCAATAAGTTAGTTTGGTATGTGCTAAATAACTGTGAAGAACCTGAGGAATATGTGGAGTAAGTATTGTTTAAATGTTTGTGTTTAAATTTTTTGACTTTTTAATTTTAAAATTATCCTGATGACTAAACTTTGTCCTGCAGCTTGTACAGGTCCGAGCTAGTGGACCAAGGTGTGCGCGATGTTGACAGAATGGTTGAAAAGGGATTTGCAAAGTGGTTTAAGTCCTACGTAAGTCACTACACATTTTGTTTATGGGTTTCAATAAATGCACTAGTACTAATTACTTTTGTTGCAACAGATTGCGGACAAAATCAAGGAGAATTCAGAATCGGTTAGTGAAGGACTTTGGGCACTGTCATGTACCCCAGATTTGCGAGTCCGGACTTCTGCAGCTTGCAAGGTCAATGGAGTGCGGTATAGCACTGTGGATCGTGAGAAGTTCCTTCTGACACAAAATAGTGGTGTAGTGACTGAAGGTTCACATAATGGGGAAAACGTAGATTTTTATGGAGTCCTTAGACAGGTAATTGAGTTGGGATATAACTCGAATCTACAAGTCCGTCGGACCGTGGTTCTATTTCGATGCGATTGGTACAAGCTAGAAGGCAAGACGGTAGGCCTTCGAGATGATGGGCATTTCAAATCCATAAATGTGAAGTCATTATGGTACCAGACTGATCCTTTCATCTTAGCGACTCAATCGAAAAAGATATTCTACCTGGAAGACACAGCCTTAGGAAAAGATTGGCAAGTTGTGCAGAAATTTGAACATAGGAGTATTTATGATATGTCTGAAAAAGAGGAGGCTAGTCATGTTGTGCATCAAGATGATTATGGGTCTGATACTAAACATACCGTGCAAGCAGGTGATGAAAATGATGCTACACAGAATATTCAAGGTGGAGAAGCTAGTATAATTGAAGGAAATTTACAACGCCTTATAAATAGCAAGAAGCAACATATTGTTCATGAAGATAGTGAGGATGAGGAGGAAGATGAGACAGCAGAGCAGTACTGTAGTGATAGTGGCAATGAGAACAATGGTTACATATCCGTAGACGATGAAGATGAAGATTCTGATTGAATCAGGATAGCAGTACTATTGTTTTTCCTAGCGAAAACAGGGAGGCTTCACTACTATAATTTATGAATAAAAACAATTGCAATCAATTATCCCATATTGCCCAGGCCATCAAGGTTGACAAGCAACCACTACATTTTTTTCTTTATTAATTTTTTATTTTCCTCACAAACGAATATAGATTATTAATTAGTATATTATTGCTTAATAACCTCATTCATTTTTATTTCTTTATTATATTTTTACATATGTATAACACATATCCTCACAAAAACTTGCATGTCTACCACATATCCTAATAACTAAGTGAGACTTGTTCATCCTTGAACAAGATGTATAGTAAGACCTTGTCAAAATCATTTCAAATTTTTATGGCGTGTTTATGGAACCAAACTATAAAGTTGTGTGCATCTATGTGATTTTCTGACCAAATTTACTTAATATTATAATTTTTGTTCGAATAGTGAACAATAAATGTTAAAATACCCTAAGAAAGCTAAAAAATTCTAAAAACTTGCAAGAACATCTAACTTTGGTGTATAATGTTGCCAAAAAAGTTTCATTATATTCAGAGAAAGTGATCATGAACATCCTCACAAAAACATGCATGTCTACCACATATCCTAATAACTAAGTGATACTGTATAATGTCGACAAGAGAGTTTCATATAATTTTGAGAAAGTGGTCATGAACATCCCCACAAAAAGCATACATGTCTAACATATATCCTAATAACTAAGTGTTGTTCGTACCTGAACAAGATGCATAGTACCACCATGTCAATATCATTTGAAATTTTAATGTCATCACATGTTTGAAATGATATGATGTAAATCATTAAACAATAATATACTATTAATTAATTAAAAATATGGCAACAAAAATAAAACATATACAAATAGAACAAATAAAAACAAAAAAAGTTGAAAAACAATGCAGAACCCAGCACACAGCAAGATGAAGAACTTGATGTGGTGGAGGCCTTCAAAACCTGCCATACCAGCACCAAAAATGGTATGGCTGAAGCATCAAGAGAAGCAGTGGTGAGTCCCTACTACTGTTCTCACCATCCTTTTTTCTAAGTTTGCTTGTACCTTTCTCACTTAGTTCAATCTGATGTACTATACCTTGTGCAGCATGGTAGCTTTCATTTTGTTCAAATATTTGAGAGTACAAAAACTTCTATATGTAAAATAGAAGGCAGTTTTCAGCTTCATTTAGTAAAGTGATTTCATTCTGGATATGGCATTACATGTGATTGGTTAGGTGCCATTACCTAGCAAGAATAAATATAATAGTGCTTTTGGGTGGACTATTTTTATATGAAATTTAGCTAATCTACATTCCAGTTTTTTCCCTTAGTACAAAGCAAAAATAAGGTGTATAACACTAATATAAGGCTGCCTGTCCATTTTAGTTTATATATTCTTTTTATATATTTCGTTGTAATTTGCAGCAGCCTGTGCATTTTAGTGTCCATTTCAGTTTATATATTATTTTTATATATTGCTTTGTAAGTTGCAGCTGCCTGTGCATTTCAGTTTTACCTCTCTCCATCACACAGCATCTTGTTTATATTTTTTAAAGTACATCTTGTGTGATATTTGCACCTCAGATTCATGCAATAACTATGAACTAATGATGGTTCATTGTTGTTTCAGACTGACATGGAAGCTCTGATGGCAGAACCACTTGATGAAGGTGACACAGGATTATCTAGTGTCGAGGTTGTGTCCCAGGTGCTCACCAAGAATAGTGCAAAAGTTTTCCTAAAGAGTATTGGCATCAAACCAGTTGGATCCTCTAAATCAGCAGCATCAAATGAAACCGAGCTTCGGGAACAACTAGCAGCTGAAGCTAGGGCTGCTGTACAAGATGAACTTGACGCTCTCAAGAAGATAAGTGAAGAAGCTGATGAAAAACTAGAGAGGCAACAAAGGGAGATGGAGGAGATGAGGAAGCAGACGGAGATTAACAACAAGGAAATGCAGGAGAACAATGCACTACTCAGGCGTCTGTTGAGCCTCAACAGCCATTCTTCCACATGATCGCTGTTCGCAACTACTGGTAGATTGAGCAAGGAAACTGTGATGGTTATTTTGTTGTGCTGGTTATTTTGATGCTCATGCTTGGCAGAAACTTGTGTTGCTGGTAGTAGGATATTCCACGAAACATGTAGTGTTCATTCTATTCTAGGCAAACACTTATGTTGCTGGTGGTTGAACCTAGTTTCTTAGGGAGCTGAACTAAGTTTATACACTTATGTTCCTAGTCTACTGAGTTTATGCACTTGTTGCTGGAATCTGTTAATTTATGCAAGGTTTTTCTAATTTCAATGCTATTTGAATTCTGGTGTACTGAAATCAGCATGTGAGTGATAAAATTCTGGGCAATATGTGACCATTTCCAAAATTGTTATGTGACAATTTTGTAAGCAATTCTGTGACGAAAAAAAACCAATCACAGGGTGCCACGTGTCTAACCAAATCAGCGGAAAGTCCCAGTCCACATCAGCTGCCACGTGTTCCACCACGTCAGCTGCCACGTCAGCTGCAACATGGCCTGCCACGTCAGTTGCCACGTGGCCTGCCACGTCAGCTGCCACGTGGCCTGCCACGTCAGCTGCCAGCATGGCAAAGGCCGTTTGGAACACTGACGGGCCGACAACTAATGATGAAAATAGGACGAAATCGATGACGACACAAGTTCGTCATCGAATGGAAATCCTTTCTGTGACGCCGACAGTTTTGTCAGAGAATGAAATCACTTCGGTGACGAATAATATACATTTCGTCACCGTTTAATCTATGACACTCGATCCATGACGAAAGTTTTTTCGTCAAAAAATCGTCATAGATTAAACTTTGTGACGATTTTAGTGTCATGAGTGACGAAAGTGTAGTGTCATTGATAAGCACCTCCCTAGTAGTGCCTTCACGACCAACCCCCGGTTTTGAGGCCCAAACCGGGAAACCAGCCGTCCATCGCCTGAGTTTTGTGGCCCAAACTCAGAAACCCGCAGCACCCAGGTTTTGAGGCCCAAACCTGGAAACCGTCCTCAGCCCGAGTTTTGTGGCCCAAACACGAAAACCATCAGCGCCCAGGTTTTGAGGCCCAAACCTGGAAACCGTCCACTCAGTGGTTTTTCTGTGGCTCAACCACCAAACCGAGCCGTAGAAGGGATGCACCGCACGTGCACCCCGTCCACCGACATGTGTCCCCAAGTCCTCGACTCGAGCAACACCATGCCCGCAAGTCTCCGCTCGTCGCTGTCCCAGGCTATCAGCCACCACAGTTGATCCTCGGGCCACCGGTCCCTCAGTCCAAGCCTCACGTCCGCCCTTCGCCACTCTCGGTCCATCGGCACGGCACGTCTCTACTTGACCTTCACCTTGCCTCTGATCACTGTATCCGTGCTCGACACCTGCACAACACAAGCCAAAGAACATGCGCAAGTAAGTGAATGACTCAGAACTAGAGACATAGCAACCTAGCATATATGAAAAGCACGAGTGAATTCTACACATCCTACACATGCTAGTTGCATATCTCAATGGTGAACAATTTCAAGTTTTATGTTCATTAAGCAGGTTCACCATTTCAAAAATAGCTCAGCTCACAACATGCATTAGTGATCAGAAAGAGCATAAGCTACAAGCATCATCATAAAGCATCAGAGCAAATGCTATAGAGCATAGCCACATTCTAAGGATTATATACATGAAGCTCTGAATGTAAATATGCAAGATGAAATGCAAAGATGCATGAAGAAACCAATTGAAAAACACAAAGTCAGTTTATAATACAAGAGTCAAAATGTTTCCCCCATCTAAAAGGGGAAACACACACCAAGCTCACCTCTCAACCTAGAGAAAGTTGATTGGTCCAAAGGCTTGGTGAAAATATCAGCCAACTGCTGATGAGTATCGACATGGCGAAGGTCGATATCACCCTTCTCATAGTTGTCTCGCAGAAAATGAAAGTGCACATCAATGTGTTTGGTCTTAGATTGCAGCACGGGGTTCTTAGCAACGCTAATTGCACTCATGTTGTCACAAAGCAAAGGTACGCGAGAAAATCTCGCATCGATCTCAAAGGATTTTCATAAGAAGCCCAGCGTTCTCAGTATCGACCACCATGCTTTTGGCAACGAGGACAACGTCTCACAAAATTCTGTGTCCTCGTACATGGATGGCCAATAAAAACCACTTTGCCATATTTTAGCATATGTCCGAAAAGCTCCATAGTGTCCTCCATATTCGGCGGAGTGACATCTATCTATGATTTTTGTTGCTTCTTCTATGGGGACACATTTTCTCAAGAGTCCATCTGCATAGACCTTATAGAGATATGGTTCATCCCATAGGTGCGTTCTGCTTTGATATAGCAGTTTCTTTTTATTCTCCCCCGGCGGGACATAGCCGGCGACTATAAAATTCATGATGTTTGCATACCAAGGATTGGTATACGTGACTTTTAAAAGGGTATCATCGCGAAGAAAATCATTTATTGGGAGATTGTCCGAATTATTGACTTGTAGTCTAGACAAGTGATCAGCTACTGAATTCTCTACTCCTTTCTTGTCTCTTATTTCCAGGTCAATTTCTTGAAGGAGTAGGATCTAGCGGATCAACCTTGGCTTAGCATCTTTCTTAGTGAAGAGATATTTCAGAGCAGAGTGATCGGTATAAACGATCACCTTAGCTCCCACTAAGTAAGATCTACACTTGTCTATGGCAAAGACTACGGCCAAAAGTTCCTTTTCTGTTGTTGCATAGTTTAGCTGGGGGCCAGTCAGGGTCTTACTAGCACAAGAAATAGCATAATGCTTCTTATCTTTAGTTTGACCAAGGACGGCTCCCATAGCATAATCACTAGCATCACACATGATTTCGAACGGCAAATTCCAATCTGGGGGTTGGATGATTGGTGCAGAAGTTAGAGCCTTTTTCAAAATATTGAAAGCTTGTAGACAATCCTCGTCAAATTTGAACGGGGCGTCTTTTGCTAACAGGCTTGTTAAGGGTCTAGCGATTTGTGAGAAATCCTTAATAAACCTTCTATAAAAACCGGCATGGCCCAAGAATCTTTGGACTCCTTTCACATTAGTGGGCGGTGGCAATTGTTCAATTACATCGATTTTGGCTTTATCCACTTCTATTCCACGTTCTAAAATTCGATGGCCTAGGACAATTCCTTCCCGTACCATGAAGTGACACTTTTCCCAGTTAAGAACTAGGTCCTTCTCTTCACAGCATTGGAGGACTTTGTCTAAATTGGCTAGGCAATCATCAAAGGTTTTCCCATAGACCGAAAAGTCATCCATGAATACCTCCATGATTTGTTCAATCATGTCGGAAAAGATGGACACAATACACCGTTGGAAAGATGTCGGCGCAATGCAAAGTCCAAAGGACATGCTGTAACACTCCAGTGTTATCCACACTAAAACTTGCCATGTCATCATATGCATCAGCATTTCATTTGAGTGATAACCTAAGTATGCATTCACTAAAAAAAACAAGTTTAAGTTAACATATTTGTGCTTAGTGGATAGGGAATGTTAAGTGAGTAACCCTAGTGGTGTGATGCTTTCTTAAGTTATGTGGTTATGTGTTACATGAAATATAAAGTGTAAGAGACCTCTAATTTTCTATGTTTTTCATATTCTCCTCTCTTTAAATCCAAAAAGTATGGCAAATTTCAAAATGAGTTCAAAAGCAAAGTTGTAGCTCTAGTTGAGGGGGACAACTTTTGTATTCAAAGTTTTCAATGTTTATGTACAAAATTTTGAATAAATTTGAAATCCGTTAAACCCTAAATTTAACCCCAACACTAAATTTCAAAAACTAAAAAGAATTAGACTTTGGTCTTTTAATCAAAGTTGTAGAGGAGGTTAAAAGAAACAACTTTTATGAAGATAGATTTTCAAGTTACTAAAGAAAATCTGAAGTGCTTTGGAAAACAAGTTTGAATTGGTTTCAAATTGAAAGTCAATTTCCAAAACCCAATTTTATCCCCTTTTGTGTAGTTTCAAAATTAAGCACAATTTGGCTATGCTTCAAAAAGCAAAGTTGTTCTATTTTTGATAAGGAACAACTTTGATGTATAAAGCTTTCCATGTTTTCATATGAAATCAAAAGTAAATTGGAAAATACTTTTCTGCCCTTTTTGTCCTCTTTTGTTTTTCAAACTCTAATTAAATTCTGAGCATTTGATATTTTAACATATTTTCAACTTTTATTCAAAAATCAAAAGTAATTTTAGATTTTCAGAAAGGGTAGAAAAGGAAGTGGGGAAAAAGGGGGGATAAGCTCACCTCCCTGTTCACGGCGGTGGCCGCCGCGATCTTTTGCCGGCGACGCCAGCGCGATGGCCGCAGTTCTCTCCCGAACTAACGTGCGACTGAGTTCGTGGCAAAGTTACCCAGCCGCTGGCACTTACCCTCGCGTCGTGGCGCCTTCTTCCGCACTCGCCATCGACGTTTGCCACCAGAGCACCGACGAGCACCTTCTCGGCTAAATCTCCAAATTCACTGTCCCTGCTTGATCTCATCCCGATTGACCGCGGGTATAGATACCCTACACCCTTGCGCATCTCCAGAACCCTTTCCCGCAAACTCTACTCACCCAGAGAGTAAGCAATCGGTGTTCTTCCTTCCGCCATTGAAAAAGCTCCTCCGAGCTCAATCTTGCCGTGGTCCGATCCACTGGGCACTCCTCTACTCTCTTTATCTCGCGTTTATGTTGCATCTTGATCCCAGAGCACTCATCGGCTCGATGGTTCCCTGTTTGATGCTCAGGACTCGCCGGAACAACCTTTTCTTCGCCGGAGCTTGCCGCCGGAAGCCACTGCCCCGTGGACACCTTCCCTCCGTTCATCCTCCGCTCGAACCATCTACACAGGCAGCACCAGGGTGAGCTACTGAAGCTTCCTAGCCCTTCCGTTCTTCTGCTACCGACCTAGGTTCGCCGGAACACCTCCGCCGTGGCTCGGTCCGCCGCCGTGCGTGGCCAGACCTCACCAGAGCGGTAGCGTTTAGGGTTAGAGGCTCTATCGGCCGCGGGTGACACGCTGGTGTTGATGCTCGCATCAGCCGAGTCTCTAATGGCCGGAATTGGCAGGCGTAAGGCCCGCCGCCGCTCGGTTCGTTGCCGTGCGCGCCGGCCATGGTCGAGGACCTCCTCGTTGTAAAGATGAGAAGTTCCAGGGTGTTGGTTGCAAAGTCCAAGACTCAGGTGAATAGTGCCATGGACTGCGGGTTAGTTTCGTTTAAGAAGGAGGGCTTTTCTGCAAAGCTGTCAGGACACCCCGCTTCGCTCGAGCCAAGCCTCAGGCGAACGCGTACACCGTCCCGCCCGAGCTAGGCCTCGGACGGACGAGCGTTTTCCGTCTCGCCCGAGCCTCGAATCAGGGCTCGGACGGACGATTGTTTTCCGTCTCACCGAGCCCTGAGTCAGGCCTCGGACAGACGTTTGTTTTTATCGTCTCGGTCAAGCTAGGCCTTGAGCGGACCCTCGGGCACTGTCTCGCTGGAGCCGGGCCTCGAGCGAACGCACACACACCCACCGCTGTGCGCTCGCGTCACGATGGGTCGAGCTGGACTGGGCCGAAAGCCAAGTTTGGGCTAGTTTACGTTTTTCTTTTTCTGTCTTTTTGAACAGTAATCAGTTTTGTTATTTTTGCTATAATTAATCTGTAGCTCTGTTAATTATGAATTTTGACATGATTGATGATGGCATGCTTGTACTAATATAAAAATTATAAAACTTGTGTTTTGAGTAATTTTGATAAGACAATTAAATCTGTGTTTTAATTAATAAATGCAACTTTAACGAATTATGTAATTTTCTGTGTTTCTCCAAAAATCATGAAATTTGACATGGGAGTTTATATCACTGATATACACCTTCAGGTTTAATTTCATCTCTGTTTGACAAAGTATGCTTTAAAAGGCTAATTAAATGATTAATAAAATAAATAGAAATAGTTGATCCCTGTAGATTTGTGTGACTTTTGGAATTGTTTGACAACCAGTGGAAAACTAGCAAGATTTGCTCCCTGGTTATGGGTTTCCTTTATACAAATACCTTTTTGTTGCTTGTAAGTTGCATTATCAGAAAATAATAAAACTTGTTTAATGTTTATAATAGCTAAAGTTGGTTTGGTTGATTTGCAACTTTACAGTGATAAAAGATTCTACGAATATATGTCTACAACTTAGAAAATTTCCATCTTTACCATGATCATATCATAAGCATCTCATTATTCATGCATATGCAATTCTACGTGTAGATCCCGCTTCGGAAGGCCCTAACTCTCAGTGGATTTCTCCTGAGGGTGCAGACCTTTCTTGTTTTTCAGAATCTTCGGACTTCACCGATCCTCAAGGCAAGCCCCGGACATTGAACCCATCCTTGTTTTTTTAAAAGTTATTTATATCACTTGAATTAATATGATGCATTAGGTGAATAGGAATTGAGTGAATCCTATTTGATGCATTACCAACCTTGATAATTCCAATACTTAACCTTGATACCCGTTTTATGAAAATGCTTAGTATGCTTAGCCATGCTTTACTACTTCTTTATAGTAGGTGCTTTTAAAATTGGTTGCTATGTTATAGAAATTATGAATCTTGAGATAACATGATAATGAAAGTAACTTACATCAAGAATGGAGTCTTGTTGTAAGATTACTCAACATAGGACCTTATCGTTGTTGGCCTGCTGTGATTGAGACCTTTGAGTACAGCCCACATGCGGTGGTAAGCCTCGTCTATAGCTATTCCAATTCTTGAGAACGGCTAATCGCGCACTGGGAGTGGAAAGATGGCGGGAGTAGCGTGTACCCTCGGGGCTATGAGATAGTCGGGTTCGAGGTGTACTGTACTCTTGGGTGGTGCGAACCCGTTCTTGTATGGGAGGATCTATAGATAGGGTTGATATATGCAAGATTAAGTTCTACATATGTCGTGTGGTTCTGAATCCCCAGCTGGGTTTAAACGATTCGAATCGCCGTGTTTCCTCGGATATGGAACCTCAATCCACTGACCCGCACCGTAGTAAGGAATGGAATCTTTATGAAATGAGAACGAAAGATGTGGTATGATTATGAAAGTTGAGAATCTTTGGATAGTTATGAAGTTTAATCTTCAGTTAAAACTTAAAAATAGGCTTGAATATTAGTAAGATTTTATACAAAAGAAACGTTTTGATCTTGCTAAAGCCTTACCTTGAATTCCTATAGACCTCATACCTGAGTCTTCTCCTCTTTTCTAGACGGTTAAGACTTGTTGAGTACTTCTGTACTCAGGGTTTGTTAACCCTTGTTGCAGGTGAGTACATGGATCCACCTTTTGATGGACAATGCTACTTCACTCTGGTAGAAGAGAGTGATAACGATTCTGATGTGTGACCTTGGCCAAGTAACCTCTTTTGAATGAGTTATGTAATATAAAGTTCCAAACAAGTTATGTAATAAGTACTTTGGTGATGTAAACTTTAAACATAAGTTTTAATCTATGTATTATAATCTTTCCGCTTTACTCTGATTTATCTTACCTATAAAACTGTTGTAATACTGTAATGCTTGATGAGGGATTATCCTGGAATGAATGTAACGTGGATGATTCGGGCTTCCCGAGGACACCCGGCAGACCTCTTGAGTCATTTGGAACTCGTGCACGTCGATCAAAGGTCCTCAGGACAATGATGGGTGCATGTGGGCCACTTAATTTAGGAGGTTCTGCCACAGCTGGTATCAGAGCAGGATTCCCTTAGAAAGTATAACAGTATTCATTTTTGAAAACTTCAAAGGTTTTGAGTCAAACTAAATTTCGAATTAGTTTGAGTCCAAATTGCTTCTAAGACTTGTCTTATTCTTCGGACTTGCCTTAATTCATTCTTCAGACTTATCCTTCTATCTAAATGGATATGTTTTTAGTATAGTTATGGTGATATTTATATCTAAGGAACAATGCTTATTATAATATTGCCCTAATTGTAAAAAGGAAGTTTATTCACTTTTATTAAAAGTGACTATTTTAAAGTTAATTATTTGTTTGATATATGCTTTGTTCGTAAGTTCGATTCATGCATCATGATTGATAACCTATAATTAACTTTCCCTCTTAAAAGGTTGTATCTAAATAGAGTTGATATATCTATCTAATTATAAAACTCTATCTCTTAATCCTGGAACATATATAGTTCTAATATTCAAAATGAATATATTTTAGCAGATGGCCCGTACCAAGCAGACTGCACGCAAATGTAACGGACCTCGAGGTGTTCCTCGACACGTTCTTGCCCCAAGAGATGATGACCCTACTGAGAGTGAGGGAAGTAACCAGCCTCTGGTTACTTACGAAGAAGGTGAAGGTAGTAACAATGCCACTTCACAACTGCAGGCGGAAGTAGACCGCCTGTATATGGAGTTGGCAAGGGCAAATGGAGAAAGGATGAGGGGTACTAGGGAGAGGGAAGATTTGCGTGAGCAGCTGCAATACCACCACGAGCAGCATCAAGATTATGAGTGCAAGTGGAGGACGGCCGTTGAGCAGAGGAACCGGGCACGAACCCGGGTAGATATAATGAGAGATAATCAAAACATCCTGGCAAACCATCATGCTGACCTGCATAGGCATATAGAGGAGCTGACCGCACAGTTGCAGCCAGAACCTGCTACACCACCTCATCCTGAAAATGAATCTGAGGAGGAAGAAGAAGGAAAAGAAGAAGATGAAGAGTTAGAACCAATGGAAAATGAAGCCTCATCTAAGGAAGAGTCATAGATTTAGAGGTTGAATAAGCATAAGGTGTATCACAGTGTATCTCTCTGACTTTGTAAACTAGTTAGTCAGAAAACCCCTATATAGTCAGATGGGTAAGAAAGTGGTCTCGATAGTCCTGCTCAAGAGCGGACTTATATGAAAAATAAGCTGACCTTGATATGTACAATGTATATGTATGAATGTTTGGTTTGTTTTGAACAGATGCTTGTTAACACTCGTGGTGCTAGTTCTTCTCACGGTGGGGATGACATCCCAAATGCACCACCAGTTCCACCTTCTTTGGTCGATGCGATTGCAACATTGGTCAATGCAACGACCTTGTTGGCGCAGAATCAGAATGCCGGACAACAGGGCCGTGGCCGTTATAATAGGGAGGAAACATCATATATGGACTTCACGGATACTCGTCCTCCCGTATTCACAAAAGCAGATGAACCTCTGGAGGCGGATGACTGGCTCCGCACTATGGAGCAGAAGTTCAGTCTTATCAATTGTACTGAGATTCAGAAGCCAGCGTTTGCAGCGCAATAGCTTCGTGGCGCTGCAGGAGTTTGGTGGACAAACCTATCAGCGGTTCAACCGGCTGGCCACCGAATTACCTGGGCTGAGTTCAGGGTAGCCTTCAGGGCTCACTATATACCCGATGGAATTATGCAAATAAAACTTGAAGAGTTCTTAGCTCTCCGTCAGGGAGATGAACCTGTAATGCAGTACATTGGGAAATTCAATCATCTGTCCCAATATGCTTTCGATCAAGTCAATACGGAGGAGAAAAAGAAGGGATGTTTCATGAGGGGATTGAATACAAAACTTCAATCAATGATGACTACTTGTGGCAATATCAGCTATAATGAAGCAGTGAATATTGCTATAGCAAGCGAAGAAAAGAACCGCAAACATAAGGAGGCCAAGAAGAAGAGGGGACTTGTGTCCGGGTCGGGATCATCTGGCGGCAATAAGAAGCGTCAGAGGTTTGTATATCATCCGGTCCAACAGTTCCGCCCATCTTATTGCCCATCTTACCGTCCACCTCAGCAGCAGCAGCAGTATCCTCAGCGGACATTTGCGAGGCCTGTTATGCCTTTCAATAATCAACGTCAGCCGAATGTTCCTGCCATTCGTCCACCAGTGCCACAAGCTGCAAGCTATCCATGCTACAACTGCGGAAAGGCGGGGCATTTCTTCCGGGAATGTCCTTATCCCAGATAGAATATCCCCAACCCCAATGCACCAAGGCCAGCGGGTAATCAACAAGTAAATCAGAATCGGGGCAATGCACAGAATAACCAGAAAGGTAAGGGTGCTTCGAAAACAGGAAAGGTTTTCCACACACAAATCAAAGCTATTCCTGAAGGAGAACCGGTTATGCTTGGTATGTTTCCTGTCGCTCAACACCCAGCAATTACACTTTTTGATTCTGGTGCATCGCATTCTTTCATGAATAGAACATTTGCGAAAAAGCATGATATACCTATTGATGAAACCCAAGATAAATTCTTTATACAGTCACCTGGGGGTCGGCTAAGTACTAAGGAAATGGTACATCAGGTACCAATAGATCTGGGTGGATATATATTTCCAACCTCCATGATAGTTTTAAAAGATCCAAATATAGATGTGATCTTGGGTATGAACTGGATGAACCAGAGAGGTGCAGTGATAGACACCTTGAATAGAACCATCAAACTCAACGTACCTAATAGCAAGTCTCAACTTCTTATCCGTCTTCCTACTCTTAAGAGAGCAGTTGAGCGAGTGTGTGCTACCTCTGTCAAGGAAATCCAAGACATTCCAGTGGTCTGTGAGTTTCCTGATGTGTTCCAAGAGGATTTACCTGGTCTGCCACCAAATCATGATGTGGAGTTTGAAATAGAACTCAAACCAGGCACAACACCAATAGCTAGAAGGGCTTATAGGATGCCACTAAAGGAGTTAGCAGAATTGAAAGCTCAGTTACAAGGTTTGCTAGATAAAGGTTTCATTCGACCTAGTTCGTCACCATGGGGTTGTCCAGCAATATTTGTAAAGAAGAAGGACCATACCTTAAGGCTATGTGTGGACTATCGTCCTTTGAATGAAGTAACAATCAAGAACAAGTATCCTTTGCCCCGTATCGATCTCCTCTTTGATCAACTAGCTGGTGCAAAGGTATTCTCGAAGATAGATTTGAGATCAGGATATCACCAGATCAAGATCAAACCAGAAGATGTTCCGAAAACAGCATTCACTACTAGATACGGTCTGTATGAATATCTAGTCATGTCTTTTGGTCTGACCAATGCCCCAGCACATTTCATGTATTTGATGAATTCAGTGTTTATGCCAGAGCTAGATAAGTTCGTGGTTGTGTTCATTGATGACATACTCATCTATTCCAAAACCAAGACGTGCATGCAGAACATCTCAGGATAGTGTTGACTCGCCTGAGAGAACATCAACTATATGCTAAATTCAGTAAATGTGAGTTCTGGATAAATGAAGTTCAATTTTTGGGACATGTTCTGTCAGCTGAAGGTGTGGCAGTAGATCCAAGTAAAGTTCAAGAGGTTCTTGACTGGAAGTCCCCAAATTCAGTACATCAAGTTCGGAGTTTCTTAGGATTAGCAGGATATTATCGTAGATTTATCCCTGACTTCTCCAAGGTCTCTAAACCAATGACCACACTACTAAAGAATGACACTAAGTTTGTATGGTCAAAGGAATGTGAAGAAGCTTTTCGGACTTTAAAAAAAATTGTTGACAACTGCACCAGTATTAGCCCAGCCAGACATTGAAAAGTCCTTTGATGTTTATTGTGATGCTTCAGGCAAAGGCGTTGGGTGTGTACTGATGCAAGAAGGCAGAGTTATTGCCTATGCTTCGCGACAGCTTAAGCGACATGAAGAGCATTATCCAACACATGATCTAGAGTTGGCAGTTGTAGTCCATTCTCTAAAGATCTGGTGACATTATTTGTTGGGTAATACTTGTCATATATACACTGATCATAAAAGTTTGAAGTACATTTTCACTCAGTCTGAGTTGAATATGCGTCAAAGAAGATGGTTGGAATTGATAAAAGATTATGATATTGAAGTGCACTATCACCCAGGTAAAGCTAATGTGGTAGCAGATGCACTCAGTCGAAAGGATCATTGCAATTGTCTAGAAGTCAAGCCAATCGATGTTACTTTGTGTTATGAGTTTGAAAGTTTATGCCTTCAAATGATTCCACAAGGAAATCTTGCCAATGTGGCAGTTCAATCATCCATTAAGGATCAGATCATTGCAGCCTAGAAAGAAAGCAAGGGAATGATCCATCTAAAAGAAAAGATTTACTCTGAGCAGAATTCCAATTTCAAAATAGATGAAGCTGGAGTGATTTGGTTCAAGGATCGGTTAGTGGTTCAAAAAGTTCCTGAGCTCCGAAAGCAGATTCTTGATGAAGCTCATGCAACAAGATTTTCAGTACATCCAGGCAGTAATAAGATGTATCATGATTTAAAACAGAGATTCTGGTGGACTAAGATGAAACTTGAAATTGCTAGTTATGTAGCAAAATGTGATACTTGTCAGAAAGTGAATGCAGATCATCTTAGGTCTGCTGGAGAATTGCAACCATTATCAATTCCCTCTTGGAAGTGGGATGACATTAGTATGGACTTCATAGTAGGTCTGCCCAAGACATCAAAAGGGTTTGATTCCATATGGGTCATTGTTAATCGTCTGACCAAATCAGCTCATTTCATATCTGTTAAAACAGCATATCCAGCATCTACCTATGCCAAGATATATTTGGACAGAATTGTAAGTCTGCATGGGGTTCCAAAGACTATCATATCAGATAGGGGGACACAGTTTGTTAATGTTTTCTGGAGGCACTTACATGAGTCTTTGGGTACCAAGCTTCTGCATAGTACAGCTTATCATCCACAGACTGGGGGCCAAACTGAAAGGGTTAATCAGATCTTAGAAGATATGTTAAGATCTTGTGTGCTCAATTATTCAGAGAAATGGGATGAATGTTTGCCTTTGGTAGAGTTCTCTTATAACAATAGTTATCAAGAGAGTATTAAGATGACACCATTTGAAGCTCTGTATGGCAGAAGATGCAGAGCACCTTTAAACTGGTCTGAACCGGGAGAACGTAGTCTCTTTGGAGTTGACTTGGTTAAGGAAGCTGAAGAAAAAGTCAGGTTAATTCGAGAGAACATGAAGATAGCGCAATCCAGGCAAAAGAGCTATGCCGATAAGAGACGTCGGTCTCTTACCTTTGAAGTTGGTGATTATGTTTATCTCAAGGTGTCACCAATGAAAGGAGTTACTCGATTTGGAATCAAAGGAAAGTTGGCACCTCGATATATAGGTCCGTATCAGATTCTTAAAAGATGTGGAAAGGTGGCATATCAACTTGATTTACCACCCCAGCTATCTTTAGTCCATAATGTGTTCCATGTCTCTCAATTAAAGAAATGTCTTGAAGTACCTAATCATGTCATTCATGTGGAAGAGGTTGAATTAGAGCCTGATCTGACATACTCAGAATATCCTATCAAGATTCTTGACCAGAAAGATCGAGTTACGCGAAAAAGAACTGTCAAGTTCTACAAGGTTCAATGGAATCAACATACGGAGGAAGAAGCCACGTGGGAGTCGGAAGAGTTTCTCTTAGAAAGTTTTCCGGAGTTTCTCTCTTCTGTGTAATCCTCGTAATCTGTCTCATGGGAATCTTTCCCTGCTTTATGTAAAGGTTAGTAATGGAAGTGCCTGACACATTTCCTTTTCCATTGCTTAGCCTACAGGTTAAATCTCGGAACGAGATTTCTTTAAGGGGGAAAGAGCTGTAACACTCCAGTGTTATCCACACTAAAACTTGCCATGTCATCATATGCATCAGCATTTCATTTGAGTGATAACCTGAGTATGCATTCACTAAAAAAAACAAGTTTAAGTTAACATATTTGTGCTTAGTGGATAGGGAATGTTAAGTGAGTAACCCTAGTGGTGTGATGCTTTCTTAAGTTATGTGGTTATGTGTTACATGAAATATAAAGTGTAAGAGGAGACCTCTAATTTTCTATGTTTTTCTTATTCTCCTCTCTTTAAATCCAAAAAGTATGGCAAATTTCAAAATGAGTTCAAAAGCAAAGTTGTAGCTCTTGTTGAGGGGGACAACTTTGGTATTCAAAGTTTTCAAAGTTTATGTACAAAATTTTGAATAAATTTGAAATCCGTTAAACCCTAAATTTAACCCCAACACTAAATTTCAAAAACTAAAAAGAATTAGACTTTGGTCTTTTAATCAAAGTTGTAGAGGAGGTTAAAAGAAACAACTTTTATGAAGATAGATTTTCATGTTACTAAAGAAAATCTGAAGTGCTTTGGAAAACAAGTTTGAATTGGTTTCAAATTGAAAGTCAATTTCCAAAACCCAATTTTATCCCCTTTTGTGTAGTTTCAAAATTAAGCACAATTTGGCTATGCTTCAAAAAGCAAAGTTGTTCTATTTTTGATAAGGAACAAGTTTGATGTATAAAGCTTTCCAAGTTTTCATATGAAATCAAAAGTAAATTGGAAAATACTTTTCTGCCCTTTTTGTCCTCTTTTGTTTTTCAAACTCTAATTAAATTCTGAGCATTTGATATTTTAACATATTTTCAACTTTTATTCAAAAATCAAAAGTAATTTTAGATTTTCAGAAAGGGTAGAAAAGGAAGTGGGGAAAAAGGGGGGATAAGCTCACCTCCCTGTTCACGGCGGTGGCCGCCGCGATCTTTTGCCGACGACGCCAGCGCGATGGCCGCAGTTCTCTCCCGAACTAACGTGCGACTGAGTTCGTGGCAAAGTTACCCAGCCGCTGGCACTTACCCTCGCGTCGTGGCGCCTTCTTCCGCACTCGCCATCGACGTTTGCCACCAGAGCACCGACGAGCACCTTCTCGGCTAAATCTCCAAATTCACTGTCCCTGCTTGATCTCATCCCGATTGACCGCGTGTATAGATACCCTACACCCTTGCGCATCTCCAGAACCCTTTCCCGCAAACTCTACTCACCCAGAGAGCAAGCAATCGGTGTTCTTCCTTCCGCCATTGAAAAAGCTCCTCCGAGCTCAATCTTGCCGTGGTCCGATCCACTGGGCACTCCTCTACTCTCTTTATCTCGCGTTTATGTTGCATCTTGATCCCAGAGCACTCATCGGCTCGATGGTTCCCTGTTTGATGCTCAGGACTCGCCGGAACAACCTTTTCTTCGCCGGAGCTTGCCGCCGGAAGCCACTGCCCCGTGGACACCTTCCCTCCGTTCATCCTCCGCTCGAACCATCTACACAGGCAGCACCAGGGTGAGCTACTGAAGCTTCCTAGCCCTTCCGTTCTTCTGCTACCGACCTAGGTTCGCCGGAATAGCTCCGCCGTGGCTCGGTCCACCGCCGTGCGTGGCCAGACCTCACCAGAGCGGTAGCGTTTAGGGTTAGAGGCTCTATCGGCCGCGGGTGACACGCTGGTGTTGATGCTCGCATCAGCCGAGTCTCTAATGGCCGGAGTTGGCCGGCGTAAGGCCCGCCGCCGCTCGGTTCGTTGCCGTGCGCGCCGGCCATGGTCGAGGACCTCCTCGTTGTAAAGATGAGAAGTTCCAGGGTGTTGGTTGCAAAGTCCAAGACTCAGGTGAATAGCGCCATGGACTGCGGGTTAGTTTCGTTTAAGCCAGAGGGCTTTTCTGCAAAGCTGTCAGGACACCCCGCTTCGCTTGAGCCAAGCCTCGGGCGAACGCGTTCACTGTCCCGCCCGAGCTAGGCCTCGGACGGACGAGCGTTTTCTGTCTCGCCCAAGCCTCGAATCAGGCCTCGGACGGACGATTGTTTTCCGTCTCGCCGAGCCCTGAGTCAGGCCTCGGACAGACGTTTGTTTTTATCGTCTCGGTCGAGCTAGGCCTTGAGCGGACCCTCGGGCACTGTCTCGCTAGAGCCGGGCCTCGAGCGAACGCACACACACCCACCGCTGTGCGCTCGCGTCACGATGGGTCGAGCTGGACTGGGCCGAAAGCCCAGTTTGGGCTAGTTTACGTTTTTCTTTTTCTGTCTTTTTGAACAGTAATCAGTTTTGTTATTTTTGCTATAATTAATCTGTAGCTCTGTTAATTATGAATTTTGACATGATTGATGATGGCATGCTTGTACTAATATAAAAATTATAAAACTTGTGTTTTGAGTACTTTTGATATGACAATTAAATCTGTGTTTTAATTAATAAATGCAACTTTAACGAATTATGTAATTTTCTGTGTTTCTCCAAAAATCATGAAATTTGACATGGGAGTTTATATCACTGATATACACCTTCAGGTTTAATTTCATCTCTGTTTGATAAAGTATGCTTGGTGTATAAATAAAAGGCTAATTAAATGATTAATAAAATAAATAGAAATAGTTGATCCCTGTAGATTTGTGTGACTTTTGGAATTGTTTGACAACCAGTGGAAAACTAGCAAGATTTGCTCCCTGGTTATGGGTTTTCTTTATACAAATACCTTTTTGTTGCTTGTAAGTTGCATTATCAGAAAATAAT
Source organism: Coix lacryma-jobi var. lacryma-jobi (assembly GCA_009763385.1). Classification (NCBI taxonomy): domain Eukaryota; kingdom Viridiplantae; phylum Streptophyta; class Magnoliopsida; order Poales; family Poaceae; genus Coix; species Coix lacryma-jobi. The sequence continues at coordinate 94,688,256 of CM019826.1, read as the reverse complement.
AAAACTTGTTTAATGTTTATAATAGCTAAAGTTGGTTTGGTTGATTTGCAACTTTACAGTGATAAAAGATTCTACGAATATATGTCTACAGCTTAGAAAATTTCCATCTTTACCATGATCATATCAGAAGCATCTCATTATTCATGCATATGCAATTCTACGTGTAGATCCCGCTTCGGAAGGCCCTAACTCTCAGTGAATTTCTCCTGAGGGTGCAGACCTTTCTTGTTTTTCAGAATCTTCGGACTTCACCGATCCTCAAGGCAAGCCCCAGACATTGAACCCATCCTTGTTTTTTTTAAAGTTATTTATATCACTTGAATTAATATGATGCATTAGGTGAATAGGAATTGAGTGAATCCTATTTGATGCATTACCAACCTTGATAATTCCAATACTTAACCTTGATACCCGTTTTATGAAAATGCTTAGTATGCTTAGCCATGCTTTACTACTTCTTTATAGTAGGTGCTTTTAAAATTGGTTGCTATGTTATAGAAATTATGAATCTTGAGATAACATGATAATGAAAGTAACTTACATCAAGAATGGAGTCTTGTTGTAAGATTACTCAACATAGGACCTTATCGTTGTTGGCCTGCTGTGATTGAGACCTTTGAGTACAGCCCACATGCGGTGGTAAGCCTCGTCTATAGCTATTCCGATTCTTGAGAACGGCTAATCGCGCACTGGGAGTGGAAAGATAGCGGGAGTAGCGTGTACCCTCGGGGCTATGAGATAGTCGGGTTCGAGGTGTACTGTAGTCTCGGGTGGCGCGAACCCGTTCTTGTTTGGGAGGATCTATAGATAGGGTTGATATATGCAAGATTAAGTTCTACATATGTCGTGTGGTACTGAATCCCCAGCTGGGTTTAAACAATTCGAATCGCCGTGTTTCCTCGGATATGGAACCTCAATCCACTGACCCGCACCGTAGTAAGGAATGGAATCTTTATGAAATGAGAACGAAAGATGTGGTATGATTATGAAAGTTGAGAATCTTTGGATAGTTATGATGTTTAATCTTGAGTTAAAACTTGAAAATAGGCTTGAATATTAGTAAGCTTTTATACAAAAGAAACGTTTTGATCTTGCTAAAGCCTTACCTTGAATTCCTATAGACCTCATACCTGAGTCTTCTCCTCTTTTCTAGACGGTTAAGACTTGTTGAGTACTTTTGTACTCAGGGTTTGTTAACCCTTGTTGCAGGTGAGTACATGGATCCACCTTTTGATGGACAATGCTACTTCACTCTGGTAGAAGAGAGTGATAACGATTCTGATGTGTGACCTTGGGCAAGTAACCTCTTTTGAATGAGTTATGTAATATAAAGTTCCGAACAAGTTATGTAATAAGTACTTTGGTGATGTAAACTTTAAACATAAGTTTTAATCTATGTATTATAATCTTTCCGCTTTACTCTGATTTATCTTACCTATAAAACTGTTGTAATACTGTAATGCTTGATGAGGGATTATCCTGTAAAGAATGTAATGTGGATGATTCGGGCTTCCCGAGGACACCTGACAGACCTATTGAGTCATTTGGAACTTGTGCACGCCGATCAAAGGTCCTCAGGACAATGATGGGTGCATGTGGGCCACTTAATTTAGGAGGTTCTGCCACAGGTGCAGAGATTTGGACTAATTCCCTTCAAATTTTGAAGTGAATAGCCAAAGACAGATCGATGTTTTTCTAAGACAATGGTCAACCTACGGACTTCCTCTTCGGATAGCTTACTGCTAATGATTACGGGAGTCTCGGGGTCATTGTTTAGAAAAATTTATCTCAGGCCTTCAGGTAGAGGTTTTAGCTCTATGGAAGGTCGAGATGGCTTTTCCGATTCGTCTTTGCGAAACGGTTCATCTATCTCGGCTTCTTCTTCGACAAAGAACTCAGAATCTTTTTCAAAATTAGGCTGAGCCAAATCATAAAGGGTAGAGGTTCTAGCTTGATCGAGAAGATCTGGTTCTGGTGGTTGTTCGGCTATAGAATTTAATGCACGAACGAAAGGTACTGAGTACTCTTTTCCACCGATTTGAGCATTGAAGTGCTCTTGACATGGTCCTTGTAAGGCAAGTATGGACCAAGGTTGTCCTAAGAAGATGCCAAAAAGGACTACATCGAAAATGTAGAAATCTAAGACCATGTCCGCTCCATCTACTTGGATGGGGACCATCTTTAGGATTCCTTCACTTTCCAAGATGTCACCATTTGGGTCTCTTAAACACGATTTAGTTGGTTGTCGTTGAAGGTCGGGGAATGTCCTGGATACGTAATTACTAGCAAGAACATTAATTCCCACGACAGGGTCATAAAAGGCAAAGGCTCTTTCTCCCCTAATTCGACAATTTATTATGCTAGGTACATTATCTATGCGAGGCATGTTTTCTATTACTTCGGCTTCCATTGTCCATTCATGACTCATGACAGCTGAAAGTTCCAAAAGGCGCTCTCGGCTATAGATTCCATCAGAAGACTCAGGAAGTGGTTTATCGGATGGGAGAGCTTGAACGGAGTAGTTCATAGCATTTTCGTAATCCTCAAACACATCATCCTCTATCTCGCCCAAAAATTCCGGAAGAATTTCTTCCCCAATTGTGGACGGAATAGGCTCCGCTATGTCCAACGAGCTAGACTCGGGCTCTTCTTGTTGTTCTATGGTCGAAACTTGAGTTTCTACGACTTCTTCATTACGGATTTCATCGGAAACTCCAGTATAAGGAGTATTCTCAAGAATTCTATCAAGAACCTCCTTTCCACCTCGTGAGAAAGATGAAGGAACGCTCCACCTGACAAATGATCAAGGTGAAGGGCGCTCTCTTTCTCTAAACCGACATAAAAATGCTGAAGGAGCATCGGATGGGGTATGGCTAAATTGGGTCCTGAATTGATTAAATCAATAAAACAGGCCCAAGCTTCCCCTAATGTCTCCTTATCATTTTGTCTAAAGGTCAACACTTCTACTCGTAGTTGTACCACTCGGTCGACATGGAAATACGTTAAGATAAACTTGGTCCGTAAAGTTCCCCAGTCTCCTCTGGCACTTTCCACGGTTCCAGCATGCCATGTTTTAGCTGCTCCCGTCAAAGTGAACGGAAACAGCTTCCACTTGATAGTGTTAGGTGAAATGCCCGAAATGTTCAAACATGTAGAGACTTGATCAAACTCACATAGATGTGTGTAGGGATTTTCTGATCCCGTAAATATGCTCTCCTGAACTTTGTTAATAAAGTCAGGGCGCAATTCGTAACTATTGGCATATATAGGTTGTGATGATGAATGTGGCTCTAATCGTGAACTCTTAGGAGCTGCGAATGGGAAGATAGATTGGTTCTCCATACGGAGAGGATAAAGATGATACAAACTCTAGTCTCAAAAATTAGCTACCATTCCCCGGCAATGGCACCAGATAAGCTTGTTGACACCTCGGGTGGCACGCAGAAGAAACCGCAAGCGCACGGCTGTCAGTTGTAGCTTTTCACCTCAGAGTATTCTGGGATATCGAATCCATGAGGAACGCGAAGTGATTTTGAGAAAACTAGGGGGATAAGGATATCTAGGATAGATGAAGGGGAACGGGCACTATCTACCGGGGTAGATCCTAGTTCTATTAGACTTCTAGTGATTTAAGTTCTTTACTAGTGTACTGTGGGCGTACTAGCCTTTACCACTGACTTAGGTTGAACGCTAGCACAATGAGCCCTACTGTTAAACTAGACCAACTACGTGGTGGAATTCAAGGCGCACAGGGCTGTCACCACCTGCTTGCTACCACAGCTATCCGGGGGCCTAGCCGTATTCACTGGCAATATATAGCCTAAGTACCACACTTAATCTATATATTACTACTACTAGCCCTGTACTAGAACTAGGGCACTTGAAACTAATATCAAGCAATGAAACGAGTACACAAGTACTGAAAATAAATACTTGAAGATAAAATAAATACTAAGTTACCAAAGTTGAAGCGTAGAGCATAGAGAAGCAGAGGTCTCCGACAACTCCGGAACTCTCTAGACTTCTACTCTTCTCCTCTCCAGCTCCTCTTCTAGTGAGGCACTCACACTCTCTCTAATCTCTCTAGCATAGCAAGTGTGCTAATCTAACCAAATGGTGAAGACTGATGTGAGGCTCTCCGAATGAGAACTCTAGGGGCCTATTTATAGTGCTAGGAAGCTAGGGGGGTACTTATAGAGTTAAGGGGAGGACGGTTAGGGTTTAGGGGGTGGCGCCCGCCACTAAACCCTGGTGCCCGCCACCCCTCTGCCGTCCATTGCAACCGCCATTCATCCAACGGTCTTCACTTGCTCCCCTAAGTCGGTTTGAGGGTCGGTTAGGGTTTTAGACAGGGATTTTCATGTGTCGAAAGCCCACTATCCAGGTGATACTCCTCTTAGCCCTTGGATCAAACCGTCTTAGTGTGCAATGGCCAGGATTTGAGCTTGAGGTGACTCCCACGGATCAATGACGTGGCCTGGGCCACTTTGGGCAAGATGGACCTGGCGACCACCAGTAATAGGTGGCGGCTGCCACCCCCACACAGGCCCAAATGAGCCAGAGTGGCTTGGCCTTGCTCCTGGTACACTTGTTTGGCCCAAATTCCATCATTTCCTGCATTAGGATAAGAAACTATGCACATGTGGAAATAGGTTAGTTACAAACCAAATCTTCTACTTTCTATGTTATTTTACCTTGGTTTTGGGTGAAATGTTGATAGTGAAATGATGCTTTAAGCACCATCAACACCCCTCAAAGTTAGAAGGTCAGTCATGTGCCTAGAGCACATCTCACACTCGTCCTCCTTAGTGACAACAACGGTGGACTTGACAGACTCAAGTTCTTTCACCGCATCCTCCCATTTCTTCCTAAACTCCTTTCTCTCCCTAGCAGCAAGCCTAAGCAGTTTATCTTGGCTAAGGAGAGCAGCAGTAAGCTTGTCAACTTCAACAGAGAGTTCGTCAGGAGATAGAGATACCTGGGAGGTGCCGTCGTCGTCGTCGTCGTTCCGAGGAGTCTCCTCCAGCTCGCCGTTGACCTCATCACCGAGGGCCATGGTGCAGAAGCCCTCGTTGTAGGCGTAGAAGCAAAGGTCGTTCAGCTTGTCCTCGATCTTCTTCTTCTTCTCGGACTCGTCATCGCTTGAATCAGCGGAGTCGTCATCCGAGTCATCGACGTCGCTGAGCGTGGCGAAGAAAGCGCACTGCTCGGCCTGGGCCTTCTCCATGTACTTCTCCTTGATGTACTCCTTGTTGAAGCCGCCCCTCCGCTTTTGCTTGGCGGGGACGTACTTCTCCTTGCGCTTGCCGGAGTCGTACTTGTGGCCGTGATCCGCCTTGCCGAATACTTGCTTCTTCTTTGGGCAATTGGCAATGAAGTGGTCCGAGCCTCCACACTCGTAGCAGCCACCTCGTTGTGGAACCGCGGCGATGATTCATGCGGTTGTTGTGGAACCGCGAGAACTGGTTGGCCAGCAGGGCAACTCATCGTCCGCCATGAACTCCAGTTGCTCCTCTGTGATAGAAAGAAGGGATGACAAAGCAAAACCTCCAGAGGGGTTAGCAGAAGAGCCAGAAACCAAAGCCATCGACGGGCCAGAAGGATTTTTATAAGAAGCCCTCGCCATGGCGTCAATCTCACTAGACTTGAGCTTACTAAAGAGCTCGTCGCACGCGAGGGTCTCATAGTTAGGCGATTTGATGATCGCCTGAACCTTGGAATCCCACACCGACCGATCAAGAGTATGGTGTAGCTTGAGAGCTCTCTCATGATAGTCGAAAGGCAACAGCTCCTTGTTAGCCCTCATCCTGTTGACAATAACCTGAAAGCGAGCGAATAAACTTTCTATGCTCTCGCCAGGCATATGTCGAAAGTTCTCATACTCTCGCTTGTGTGACTCATAGAGACAGGTTTTGACTTGAGTTGTGCCCTCATGGAAACACATGAGAGTAGCCCAAATCTCTCGAGCCATAGCAAGATGAGAAACGCGATCAAACTCCGTCATGCTCAAACAAGAGAAAAGAGCATTATGGGCTCGGCTATTGGCATCGTGCTCATCGATCTGATGCTGAGTCGCACGAGCAGCCAAGACCACGTAATCTGCAGAGTTGCAAATATCCCAAATGGAAGCACCCAAACTCTTGAGATAGGCCAACATGCGTATCTTCCAATATGCATAGTTCGTCCCATCGAAGAACGGCGGTTTGCCCACGCCGTGATCCATGTCGCCTTCTGTGGATCTGGAATCGGCTAAGGTGGAAAATCCTTAACCCACTCCGATACCAATTGAAGGACCAAAAGTGCTACCAGAAAGTGACCAGAGGGGGGGGTGAATGGGAGCTCCAAATTTCTTTTCAGGAACTTATCACCACTGTCCCGAGAATTTACCCCAACAGCAAACCTAGAGCTTGAGAGTGTCCACGACCCTAGATGTAGGGTGGATGCTTCTAAGAAGCACAGCGGGACACAACACAACCCTAGAAACCCAACACAGAAACTGGAAACCAAAACCGACAACAGACGAACGAACCACGAACGAAAGCGTGCTGAGGCTACACGACCGGACTCACTGGAGCGTCCGGTCGTCCAGAAACCAGTTTGGGAGCTCTCTGTTCACGACCGGACTCACTAATGAAGAGCGTCCAGTCAGTGGCAAGCAAGCTGTGAATAGTGTGAGTGTTGTGTCCGGTCAGTAACCAAGCGAGAGTCTGACCAAGTCGCCGAAAAGAACAGTGAACACATTCATCGACCAGACTCGAGGTTGAGCGTCCGGTCAGCCTGATGCATGCGTTCGGTCACCCCGAACATGCACAGCTCGTCCACCGATTCGACTCAATCTCACCCAAAATGAATCCTCTAAGGATAAAACTTGGTGAGAGGAGTCACAAGGAAGATAGTGAGCTACTTCTAGGAGATCATGGCTCGAACCTATCTCCAAATCGATGAATCAAAGGGATTCGAGAAAAGAGAGAAGAAACTCGATCCAAAACGAAACTTGACCGATCTGTTGCGACAAGCAATTAGAGTGCAATTCCTTCGGTCAAAAGATCACAAGCCCGTTCGTGCACAAAGTGGTTCAAACGAAATCAAAAACCAACTCCCAAAGATTAAGAACGAGACAAATCTCCGTGAGGGCCAAAAACGAAACCTTGAAGAACACACAAGCAAGAACATGATTCGATCTCGATTCCCAGCCGAAACTCCTCCACACGAGAAGATAACGAGATTACGGTCTCGTTTCCTCAAAAAGCAAATACACAAAGGTATTGTTCACTGTCTCTGCGGATCTCAGTAGCTACAACAGGGATGAGGGAGAGCAAGAAACCCTAGAATGAAAATAGCAAAGGCTGAGATCAGATGGGAGGTGGGTGTCTCCCTCTACTTATCCTAATTCTAGTTCCCACTCTACCCCTAACTAAATACAGAGCGAACCAGCTAAACCCTAGGGTTATTCTGGACCAACTCGAAGTAGATGCTGATCCGACGGCCACGCCCGCACAACTGTTAGCGTTGCCTCGACGCAACCTCACTGATTGCCGCCACGTGCCGCCACCGCTCTGCTCGTCCTTTTCACGGACTCTGCCCCCAGTTTTGAGGCTGAAACCGGGAAACTTGTCTTCACGACCAACCCCCGGTTTTGAGGCCCCAACCGGGAAACCAGCCGTCCATTGCCTGTGTTTTGTGGCCCAAACTCAGAAACCCGCCAGTGCCTAGGTTTTGAGGCCCAAACCTAGAAACCGTCCTCAACCCGAGTTTTGTGGCCCAAACTCGGCAAACCCGCAACACCCATGTTTTATGGCCCAAACATGGAAACCGTCCACCGATGGTTTTTCTGTGGCTCAACCATCAAACCGACGCTGTAGAGAGGATGCACCACCCGTGCACCCCGTCCACCGACACGTGTGTTGATGCTCACTAAGTGTTATATTCTTAGCATCAATAAGGTCATATAACTCAACACAAGGACCTAAAATCAACCAAAAACCTTTTATAAACTAACGATTTCCACTTGTCCTTGAGTTTTATTTGAATGTAGGTAATTGCAGGGTTTTTGAGCAAAATGACCAAGAGGACCCACCAGGAGGAAAGCACACTCACCTGGGCTCAGTTTGGGCCAAGGTGGGGTGGCGCCTGCCACCCCTAGCTGGCGGCCGCCAGGGTAGTGAGGCCCAAACTCCTCCCCTGCCACGTCACTGATCCAGGGGAGGCGTGCCACACTCATTTGCAGCCATTGATCACTAGGGTCGTTGCATCCAACGGCTAAGAAGAGATGTCACGTGGATCATGACCTAATTGCCCATGTGACGGTTATTTGGACATGCAACCGACCTTGGAACCGCCTCCTTGGAGCTCATGGATGTCGTTGAAGCAATGACGGTGGATCCAACGGTCAGGGGCCTGGCGGCTGTTGATGGTCCTTAAGCACCTGTTTTACCATCAACAATTTACCCTTAAGTCCACCAAAAAGGCATGAAATGTAGTCAAATAGGTTTCAAACTAACCAAATTCCACATGTCCATAGATTTTTATTTGAATGCAGGATTTGGACCAAATTTGGAGAATAGACCCACCAGGAGATGAGCCCACTCACCAGGACCCATTTCGGCCCGAGTGGGGTGGCGCCCGCCAACCAGAGGTGGCGCCCGCCACCCAAATGTGGCGCCCGCCACATGGAGAGGCCCAACTCTCCCCCTTTGCCACGTCACTGATCCGTGTGACCATCCCAAGGCCAAATCTTGGCCCTTGGTCACTAGGTCAGTGGCATCGGACGACTCAGGAGGGAGTGGCGTGGATCAAGGCCGAATGGCGGTTACTTGGACATGCAACCGACCTACCAACCGCCTCTCTGGAGCTCCTGGATGCCATTGAAGCAAAGGCGATGCATCCAACGGTGATGGGGTGGCGGCCGCCACCTAGGGCTGGCGCCCGCCACTAGGGTTAGCACTAGGGCGGTTGGCTGCCCCCTATAAGTACCCCCCTCACTCCTCAAGACTATAAATACCCCCCTGGTGGCACCACTTCATTCGTACCATCAAGTACCATCCATATACCACACCAAGAAGCAACACAAGGAAGTGAGAGTTAGGTTAGAAGCTCAGTGGGCTTAGGCAAGTAGGTAGCTAGTAAAGCAAGGCATCTTTGCTCTCGCGGGAGCGCTGCTCAAGGCTTAGCTCAAGAGTAGAGGCGTGCGAGTGATCAGTCCTGGAGCTGGGAAGAGTCTTCCTTCATCTCTAGTTCAGGTTTTGCTCTTGTTACTCAAGCACTTTACTATATTCTATTTCATTATTTCAAGTATTACTTTATTCTACTTGTCAGTATTGAGTGGTATACTTGATTGATTGCTTGAGTGCCTAGCTATCCTACAGATCAATTCACTTAGCCATAGTAGTTAATCTCTAGTGAGCTTAGTGTTTGATCTTTGCCAATAGGTTGCTTAGTTAGTTTAGTGTTTATCTTATTAAGTCAAGTATTTGCTCCGCAAGGGTGTCTCTATTCAAAGCTAGGGTAGAGATAGTTAGAATATAGTTAAGCGTGGTGCTTAGTTATAGACTTACCTTCAGATACGGTTGGACCCCCGGATAGCTGTGGTAGCAAGCAGGTGGTGACAGCCCTATGCGCCTTGAATTCCACCACGTAGTTAGCCCAGTTTAACAGTAAGGCTCGTTGTGCTAGCGTTCAACCTAAGTCAGTAGTAAAGGCTAGTACGCCTCGATACTTGATAAGATAGGAACAAAACTTTACTTAGCTTAGTTTCTTTATTGACATTTGCCTGTCCTGCTTCGTAGTTATCTTGCTCTATGGTTATCTAGGAGTAGTTAGTAGTTAGTAGTTAGTTAGTTATCCTTAGTTATCACATTCTATCTATCTATCTAGTTATCCACCTTCCCTTACCACCCATTTCATCCTCACCTATCCACCCACATATTCTTTCTAGCCTTTCATCCCCTCTTTTCCCTTCTCTCCTTTTCCCATTTCTCTTTTCTTCGACTCTCATCCCCTCCTTGACTGGACTCATACACCACCCTAGCCTTCCCTTGGGATCAAATAAATCGACACCTGGTACTCCCAGGCGAAGTGCTACTATGATAGTTCTGTGCGCTTCTAGAATCTCCTCTTGGTAGATTGCAATCTCTCTAGCTAGCTCCTACTAGTGTCGGGATTGACAACCCCGCTTGGCATTAGTAGATAGCTGCTTTAGCTTCACTCCTTTAGGTATAGTGACCGGACTTGCTATAAGCACTTCTGACACCGTTGCCAGGAATAGATTCCATAGTCTACTCCTAGTAACGACGTTAGCTATCGTCAACAAACATTTCTGGGCCGTTACCGTGGATAGTTGCCTAGCTCTATCTTTAGTGAAGCTAAGAACTACCGACAGCAGCCGCCACCTAGGGCTGGCGCCCGCCACCTCACTCACCCCCCTGACCTAACCCTAGGTCCATAAGTACCCCCCTAGGTCCCTTAGGCGATAAATAGGATCCCCGAGCTCATTTGTACTTAGACCTCACCTCATTAGTCCCACTCTCTTGTAAGCGAAGCTCTGGTGAAGTAACACTCTAGTTGAGAGACTTAGAGTGAGAGCGAGAGTGTAGAAGAGAAGAGCTGGAGTTGTAATAGAGGATCTTCTGGAGTCTCTGGTATAATTCCAAGTCTTTCTTCATTTATCTTAGTGTTCTTCTACTTTCAACATTTACTTTAAGTTCTTTACTTATTGTTCTTGTTGAGTGATTTCGATCATAGATAACTTAGTATTTAGTTTGTATCTAGTTTGGGTTCTTCGCTGAGTAATCAGTGCTCTAGTTTTGGACGCAAGATTAGAGTAGTATATACTAGTGTAAGCGCGGTGCTTAGACTAATTATACCTTAGTCTGTGGCTAGCCCCCCTCATAGCTGTGTTAGCAAACATGTGGTGACAGCCCTGGGAGCCTTGAATTCCACCACATAGTTGAGTTAGTTTTTAAATCATAAACCTCGTTGTGCACGTCTGAGGTAAATAGTCCAGAGGGTGTGTACGGTTCGAAGAACTAGATAAAATCTTTATTGCTAAGTTAGTTGTGTTCGTAAGTGTGTAGGAAAACATTAATCTATTCATCGGCCAGACCCCGCCGATTTAGTTTAGTAGTAGTTAGTCTTTATTTCTTTTAGTTGTAGTAGAAATCAAGCCCAATTCATACTTTTCGATCAACCTTGCTAGAATCACTAGTTGTTCATAGCAGTCCTAGTGTTAGTTCTGCCATAGTAGCTTCCCTATGGAAATAAATACGATACTCGATTACTCCCAGGTGAAGTGCTACAATTGACTTATTCTGTGCGCTTGCGGAATTTACCAATAGTCATACGAATAGTTAGTTATACTTCTTACATTAAGAAGTACCAACAAGCCTTTCTAGCGCCGTTGTTGGGGATAGATTCCATAGTCAACTCCTAGTAACGACGTTAGCAAGTGTCAACAAGCATTTCTAGCGCCGTTGCCGAGGAAGCAATTGGCTACAATTAATTCTTTGCGATTTCTATTGAATTAACCCCTGTAGTTCTAGCGGGTATATATGTTGTTCATTGTTTGTGATCGTTCATGTAGCTATGGCCGGATTCAATGTTCCGAGCAACTATCAAGAAGATCCCGAGGCCATTCTTATGAGAGCGAGAGCTAATCTCACTCCTCCGAGGAAGAACCTGGAGTTTCGCGAGAGGAGTTCGTCAAGACAAGAATCCTAGTCAAAAGTGACTGACGAACCAAGCTGCTCCACCGATCGATCAACACCAACGCCGACATCAACTCCGACATCGTCATCAACATCGACGTCGACCAAAACACTCCGTGAGTATTCCATGCCTACTCTTGTGCACATTCCAGCGTTACCTTCTACTAGTAATATAGATTTTGAGCTTAAACCTCACCTAATACGTATGGCTCAAGCTATTGCATTTAATGGCAACCCTTCCGAGGATGCCAATGCTCATCTCCGGAATTTTCTGGAGATATGTAGTACAATTTCTGTGCAGGGAGTTTCGCAGGATGCCATTAGACTTCGCCTTTTTCCATTTTCATTAGTGGAAAAAGCGAAGTAGTGGTTCCTCTTCAACTCTGGACACCGGCTGACATGGGTGAGATGCGCGGATCAATTCCTCAACAAGTTCTGCCCGATAAGTCGAACTATCCTTTTCCGTAGCAAGATTTCTAACTTTGGACAGGGAGACGAAGAAACAATCACTGAAGCTTGGGAGAGACTACAAGAGTATGTTGAAGACTGTCCCCACCATGGTATGCAAGACTGGTACTTGATCCAGAGCTTCTACCATGGACTCCAGCAAGAATCTCGACAGCACATTGATGCTGTCGCCGAAGGTGCATACCTCTCTCTCGCTGTAGAGAAGGCAACCAAACTGATCGAGACAATGGTGGCAAATCAAGGATGGACAAAAAAATGTGCTAGAGGTATGTCTGAAATTAAGCAAGTTGATTCTGTTACCCTGCAAACTTTGGTAAAATTGCTAGTGCAAAGAATAAATGAGAAGAGAGATCGTGCTGCAATGGAGTACTACGCCAAGCAAAGAGCCGCTTCGTCAAGTGAAGGTCAAGGAGAAATTAAGAAAGAGGATGCAAAATCCCTTCTTAATAATGGTGGCTACGCAGAACCTCCAATTCCAATGATCCAACAATGGAATAATAAAGGTATGCCTCAAACCTCCGTATTGAATTCTCCTATTGGAAAATTAGTTTCTAATCAAGGTAGAATTAATGGTAGCATAAATAATAAATTAATTGAACATGATAACATGTTAGAAGGAATTTATGCTAAACTAAAAGATTTTTCTGAAGCATTTAAGGAATAAATTAATTTTAATAAGAGATTAGAGCAAAAAGTAGATAACATTAAATCTCAAATTAAACACTACGAGGAATTAAAAGCTGTAACCACGAGAGGTGGTAAATCCACTCGTGATCCACCTCATCCTAATTTAGTTCCTAGTAGTAATTCTACTGCAAAGAAAAATATTGTTAATGTTGAAAAAGACGAAGAAAAGGAGACGCCAGCTGAACCTTCATCCAAGATACGAATTGCTCCTCATGAACTTTATGATACACATGTATTACCTTTTCCAGATCGAAACAGAAATCCGATGGAAGACGACTGTTGGCACAAAATGCGTCGCACCGTGCCTCACACACAGCAAACCGAAAAGCGTGGCTTCAATCGGGTGCCCGGACAGTTTGAAATCCGGAGACGTGCCAGTCGGTTTGACCTGATAAAATTGTGAGAATAAAACTGGAACATGCCGGATGAGACCAGACAGTTCCATATTTACGGCCCTGAAGCCACTCACAACGACATATAGCTATAGAAGCTATCTGTCAACAAGTTTTAAAGATCATTCGGCTAACTCTAAACATGAACATATGTAAACAATTGGTTGCTGAATACACATACGTGAAAAGACATGCTTGAACAAGAGATAGATTATAAAATAACGTGTAACCAAGCTCAGCAAACCAGCCGAGTTGGGGTCCATGAAGAAGGAACATGCAAACAAAAAATGATCAAACCAATCTAAAACCTGCATCTGCCGCACGATACCTAGTTTTATCAAGGCTTAAGCGTAATTGACATGTATGAACCCGCAACACGTAACAATGTAGATTAGAAATTAATTCGGCCATCATGGTTATGCAATTATTGGAAAAAACAAGTAAAAAAGAACTTGTAGAGCAAGGCCGAACAAAGTCAATCTAGATTGGGCAAAAGAGTATTGCAAAACTAATTAAATAAATCATTCAACACATGGTAACTTAATGAATCTACTAGATCTTGCAAAATCTAATAGAGCTGATAACTATCTCGCTCCTGCTAAACATATCAAGCAAACGCCTGCCGCATGGTATTTACTCATAAGCATAGCATAAGCAAAGACTTCTTGATTGTCGACATAGATCCGCCGCACGATCTTTGTAAACAAACGAGACTACTTGCATCACATCTAAATCCACCGCCTGATACTAGACATGATAACAAGGTTGCCGGGACTTACGGAGGTCGACGGATCGATGATTCCTCTCGAAGAACTCGATGACACAACAAAGGACTCGAAGATGGCACGGGGCCAATTTGTATTGATATGGTTGTGAACAGTTTTACAATGGCCGGGGGTTTATATTTATACCCTGGGTGAAATACGAGTCCTGGAAGATTACGACTTACATAATGAAAACTTGGAAAATATGAGTCCTATTCCTATTTTCTTCTTGGTGTTTTCCATTATCATGTGTCTTCTCGTGCAAGCCGGCTTCACTTGCCGTATTTGCTTTCCGAATAGAGTCATTGCCTTACAAGATAGCCGACCGCACAAACACTTGCCGAAACTCCGAGAACTAACCGACCGCTTGGTCGTTTACCGAATGCCCATCTCACTGCCGGTTGAGTCAACTTGTCATTTTCTTGGTCCACCCGATCAACCTATCTTCCTTGATTCTGCCAATTCCTCAAATCGCAGCCATCTCTAGTAAAATTCGGTCCATCTCCTTCTTAATCCAAATTTTGGTGTAAACACATGCCCCCTAATTTTGGGATAAATATTGATTCAAAAACTCCTTTCTCCCGAACTATTGACGTGGAACCTCTGGAAGCATCTACCCTTGTGGAAATTTCACGTGCCATAATTGCCTTACCTGCCGATTCATTTCCCGATGCACCCTTTGGGGTCTTTTTAAGTCACCCTTCACCTCGTTTCGGCTTACTGCTCACAATCATGTCAGTCATGTCTGTTTTGCAGGCGATTGTTGTCATCGGCTATTCTCAGATCTAGTGTTCCGGATCCTTTTCAATTTTCCAATCTATGACGATGTTAGGATAGTACCTCTTAAGGAATTCTTCCTTTTCTTGAAGACGTCCTCATTAAAACTCCATTGCCTGGAACAAAATATGATCTTTCTCAATTCAAAGTTCATTTGCCAAACTTACTATTTTTTGTATCAATCGGTAATATGAGTTTCCAAACGATCAACCGAAACTGAACCTTTCATGCGGCAATAGTCTTTAGCCGAATCCTATCGGCTTTCTGACTCTAGAGCCACGATCTCCTCAAGCCAGCAAAATTCTGTCCTGGCCCAACAACGGCCCATAAAACATGAAAAACCCTACTCCGACGCTTGGCTTTCTAGGGTGCAAGCCACGGCTCCATAAATATGACCCTACGCAGGCCATCATCTTCAACTCCAATTGAACAGTTTGACTTGCAAACTTTCCATTTCCCAACTACCAGCTCAAACTCGTTTGTACATTTTCATCAATGACAGGCAATGGTGACCACGGTAAACACCCTGCTGGAGACGAAGCGGAAGGAAGCCGAGCACCGACTCATTGGCGTTATCGGTAAAAATCAGTTTCCTGCCCCCTTGCAGTAGCTTTCCTTGTTTATCCATTCCTGATTCACTGTTCATGTTCCTTCCAGAGTGAGGGCTTTCTCCAGCCAAACCTGGATTCCTTTTCCAGAAACGACAGCTCCAACGGGCTCTCCCACTCCTTCTAGGTTATCAAGTTCCTCTGAATCTGATGACTCATCTCGGTTCACCCGTTTGGACGCTCTCCGGTACCGCGAGGAGAGGGACAAGGCTTAGAAGGAGTTGGAGGACGTATCCAAGAAGTACAGTATTGAGGAAGCCGAATGGGAGGACCAGCGGAAGCAGCTCTGCAACGCTATTACCGGTTTGACATCTATCGTTCATTCCATTTTCTTTCGGCCTTTCCCTGCATCATGAACTCATCCTCTTCCCTCTTAGCTCTTTCTACAGAGAATGACCGTTTGAGGGCAACGGCAAACAGAGCTGCCAACAAGGTGAACGCCCACGGGGACTCAGCTGAGGCGCGCCTTGACGCTATAGACGGCCGCATAGATCAGGCCGTCATCCAAGGTGTGTACCTTGGCGTCTCCCTTGGGCTAGCAGCGATGAGCTCTTGGACCAACGAGGACTACTCCTTCCAACCGGTCGGCTTTGCAGGCGGACGCCCAGATGAAACCGAAGGTATTGAAGATCATCTTGAAGTTCATGATGATCATGTCGCTGCTCTTGCCGGAGTTACCAACCCGCAGTCCATTCTGAACAGATTATTCCAGGAGTAGCTTGTACTAGGACGGATCTGTAAATGAATAATCAAAGTTGTTTTCTCTGAATAATGTCTATCTGCATCTCCTGATTATCTCAGTGATTCTCCCGATTACAACATTTCTTCAGAAAAACGCTTCCCGAATGCATGACATCATCTCAACCGATTAGATCTCGTCTTGATATGTCATATCACTCGACATCTTATTTACTGCGCTTCACCTTTCTCTCCTCCCGATAAACCTGCTAACTTAAAAAACGCTAAGGCCACCAAGGTTATGAACAGTTTTTGCACTAAAGGCGACATATGTCATGTCGTCTATTCTCCAAACTCTTGGAGTATTTTTCTACTATAGGCGATGCTTTACATCGGCTATTTTTGCACAAAAATATCCTTGAATCCGCTCATGTACCGACTTCCATTCTGAGATGAAACTTCTTTAAGAAATCTCCCATTAACAGCTCTAGAAAAAATTCCTTTCCCAATTATTAACCATACTACTTTCATCCAAAGCAAGAATTTCTTAATCTTCCTGATGTCCAAAAGCAGCCTGAGCTAACTTATTTGCTTCTTCGCTGTGCCCCCTAGGGATATGGTGTAAAGTCGCTATCATGTTAGTAGAAGGATCACGATGATGAGTAACAAAATCGGCAATAGCCTGACCTTTTACTGCCTTCGCCGATTTATACCTCAAATCAAAATCCGACAATACTAAAATCCATTTGCCGATCCTTCCATAGGCATTAACAGTCATATGTTTTATCATATCAAATTCAGAAACTATCACACAATCGGCATTTAATAAGTAGTGCTGAAGCTCGGTGCATGAGCAATATACATACAAATGTAGCTGAATACCTCGTCTCTGGGTCCAACAGCTTTCGGCTAAGGTAAGCTACTATTCTTTCTTTTCCTTCAAATTCTCGTATAAGGGCCGATCCTATTGTTTGGCTATCGGCCACCACGTGCAATCTTGAAATATTTACCAAGCTGTGGAGGTACTAACACTGGTGGTGCCTTTATGTATTCTTTAATTTCATCAAAAGCTTTCTGTTGTACGTCACCTTACGTGAACTTTTGATCTTTCTTGAGCTTCAACAACGGAGAAAATGGCAGAACTCTTCCAGAGGATTTATCAATCTCAATCTGTATTCTGGATCCAGATTTGTACTGACACATATCGGTCTTGTCTCGGTTTCATTATTAATATTTACTTCTTCTAACTTATCAGCCGATATGAAACCTCGTCCCAACTCTCCTCCGTTACCATCAATCGGATTATTCATTCAAAAATTGCTCTGAGAGCCGATTGCTTGAATCAGTTGTTGGTCCTTGTCGAAAACATTTACAGGACCTTCTTTCCAAACTCTTCCGGAGAAGCACTTGACACCATCATACTTCCAGTAAACGGGTTCTGCAGTAGCAACACTAACCGAATCATCAGCTTGGACAAATTTAATGTCATCTCCAATCCACTGGATGAGGATTTGATGCATAGTTGACGGGACGTAGCAAATTGCATGTATCCAATCCCTTCCTAAGAGCAAGCTATATGCCCCCTTGCCATCGATGACGAAGAAGGTAGTAATCAAAGTTTTTGACCCGATCGTCAACTCAACGTGAACCGCTCCTCGAGTATCAGAAGAATTACCAGCAAAGTCCCTCAACACCATGTCAGTCTTCAATAATTCCTCGCTTGCCGTCCCAAGTTTCCTGAAGGTAGTATATGGCATGATATTTATGGCAGCTCCCCCATCAATAAACATCTTGGTTAACGGCTTACCATTAACATACCCCCTCATATAATGTGGCTTCACGTGTCGATGCCTAGCTGGTTTATCAAAAACTGCCCGTTGAGCCAAAACGAGTTGAGCCATCAGATCTTGGTATTCATCTTCGTCAAAATCTGAATACACTTCTTCTCGGACATCTTGATCTCCGGGAGCTATGAATTCTGATGGGAGAAAGAATGCCATGCACGCATCAGCCGTACGATCAACCTCATCAGGCTTTTCTTTAGGACGCCAAATTTGCTTTGTTTTGGCGCCTGCTTGCGCTAATTCGCTGTTCCTTAGGCGTTGTACCCTCCTTTTCTGGCTCTTTCTTAATCCCGGTGGGCACCACTGTCCTCTCTGCCAAACATATTCACGGTACTCCTCTTCTTCAGCGCGAGCCCATCATTGATCGGCAAATCTTCTCCCTTGTCGATTTTCAGAATTGCCTATTTTTAAGCGCCGATCGTCCTCAGGGAGTCGCATCCCAAGCCTTTCATGGACCGAACGGCGGTTGAGTCGAGACTGCCTATACTAAGAATATTGATCACTGCATTCAGGGCAGTTGTTCTTAGCAGGCAGCTTCAAGCCTTCATTCCAACAATATTTGAAAAATGAGCACTCCCAATGAGATTGCTCTTACTCTCTCATATATTCTCATTCTTCTCGGTATATCTCCTCTTCGTACCTCCATTTCTTTTCTATGAACTTTTGTTCTTCATAAAATTTTTGCTTCTGGTAATGTTCTTGCTCCCGACGCCATTTGTTCAACAAAATGTGTGTCATGACCCTGGGCCCGGAAGCTTCACCCCTTTCATTTCGGCTATTCTGGAAACGAACTTGTCTCCGAAGTTCTTCATTTGTGATCTGCCGATCGGGGTCAACAACACCGGTCTTTCTCGCTCTATCAGAGGTTAACACCTTCATCTTGCTTTTGCCCCTAGGGTCATCTGCATTAACCATGTTAACTGAGAAAGATACATTATTCTGTCCGAAAGGGCTACCATCTATTTTCATCTTTCCATCGAACTTCAAATGCCCTTCTTGGATAGCCTTCTGGATCCGCACTCTGAACACTCGACAATCATTAATAGAGTGAGATCTGGTGTTATGGAAACCACAATACTTCTTGTCTTTAACTCCTTTAGGGTGCAGCATGGGGTTGCCTTCCGGTAGCTTGACGTGTCCCTCTTTCACCAGCAATTCAAATAGCTTATCCGATTTAGAAACATCAAAGTCGTAGGTCCCCTTTTGCTGTCTCAGCCATCGTTGATTGACTTGAGTCGGCTCTTTAGTCCAGACCAGCTCTACTGCAGCTATCTCATCTTCATCATCATACTCCATTGCTTCCTCTAAGAAAGCCTGATACATTTCACTAGCCACATCGCCTTTCTGGAACTGGTTCTTTCTCCTAAACCCCTGAGCCTGACTATTCATTGTCGCCAATCGTTGTGATAACTGCCCAAGATCAGTTCCATGCCAAATAGCTTTTCCCTCATATTCGGTAACATGCCAGCTACAGCTATCCCCGTCAATTGATCATCTGGTAAATTTAGGGAAAAACAAAGATTTTTAGTCTCCCTGAACCTGCGCAAATATTCTTCTGGCTTCTCATTAGCCCTCATTTTCAAACTCATGAGGTCGACCAACTTCTTCTCATTAGTGCCCGTAAAGAAATACGCATGGAATTTCTGTTCTAATTCTGCCCATGTATTAATAGAATTTGCTGGCAGAGATGTGAACCATGAGAAAGCTGGTCCTGTTAACGACAGCGGGAAGTACCGAATTCTCCAAGTTTCATCTGCAGACGCCTCTCCAAGTTGCATCAAGTAACGGCTGATGTGTTCTATAGTACTGGTATCATCTTGGCCTGAGAACTTAGTAAGATCAGTGGGAGGTTTCACCCTTGGAGGAAGTGCCACTCGGTTGTACCACTCCGGGTAAGGAGATTTATAAGCATGAGACTGATTCTTTGGCTTCAGGCCGAATTGATTTTGCATCATGTCGGCCATCCTATGCATGATAAGATCGACACTTGAATCTGGAGCTGCTTGTGTTTGACCCCCAAGAAATGCCCCTGCTGAATTTTTATAGCCTGGATTTGGGAAAGCATTAATCGCGTTGTAATCAACAAACTCCTGATATCCATCTCCAAACATGTTGTTTTGCAACCTATTCGTTGTGGGGGATACTCTAAAGGCAGATTGTGGGACGTTTCCCGTCGTGCCGAATGCGAGCTGGCCATGAGTCGTGGGAGGTTGCTATGCCTGGTGAAGAACCATCCCACCTGTGCTTGAACCAACTCCGCTGTCTTCAGTAGTTCTCCTCTGATGTTGGGGTACGGGGAATAACAATGGCCCCTACATCGGACCAGTGGCTTCCTCAAAACGTTTATCAACTGCCGGGCCGAAAGTACCAACCATGATGGCACGAAAGGTGTTTAAGAAAGTTGATTGATGATTTGTCATGGCCTCTGATATAGCCTTGTACACCAGTTCGGATAGTTTTTGAGCATCTTTCTCATCAGTACTATCAGATTAATGAGGAAGGAGAGTTCTTGGGAGTGACTGCTTCTGGAAAACCTTGTTGCTCTTGTTCTTAGAGAAGGACATCAAGCATTTGCGCTGAAATTCATCGCATGCTTGTTGCACCAAATTTCTCAAATCCGATGGCAGCTCATCCATGGTCACGTCCAGAACTTGAGTGTTGTCGAATTCAACCATCTCAGAATGTGGAGTCCCATTGGGCGTGCCAAAAAGTGTGTTGGCACAAAATGCGTCACACCGTGCCTCACACACAGCAAGCTGAAAAGCATGGCTTCAATCGGGTGCCCGGACGGTTTGAAATCCGGAGACGTGCCAGTCGGTTTGACCTGAAAACCAACAAGGGACAAAACTATGAGAATAAAACTGGAACATGCCGGATGAGACCAGACAGTTCCATATTTACGGCCCTGAAGCCACTCACAACGACATATAGCTATAGAAGCTATCTGTCAACAAGTTTTAAAGATCATTCGACGAACTCTAAACATGAACATATGTAAACAATTGGTTGCCGAATGCACATACGTGAAAAGACATGCTTGAACAAGAGATAGATTATAAAATAACGTGTAACCAAGCTCAGCAAACCAGCCGAGTTGGGGTCCATGAAGAAGGCACATGCAAACAAAAAACGATCAAACCAATCCAAAACCTGCATCTGCCGCACGATACCTAGTTTTATCAAGGCTTAAGCGTAATTGACATGTATGAACCTGCAACACGTAACAATCTAGATTAGAAATTAATTCGGCCATC
Source organism: Coix lacryma-jobi var. lacryma-jobi (assembly GCA_009763385.1). Taxonomy (NCBI): domain Eukaryota; kingdom Viridiplantae; phylum Streptophyta; class Magnoliopsida; order Poales; family Poaceae; genus Coix; species Coix lacryma-jobi. The sequence continues at coordinate 94,667,082 of CM019826.1, read as the reverse complement.
AAGGTTATGTGATTATTGGAAAAAACAAGTAAAAAAGAACTTGTAGAGCAAGGCCGAACAAAGTCAATCTAGATTGGGCGAAAGAGTGTTGCAAAACTAATTAAATAAATCATGCAACACATGGTAACTTAATGAATCTACTAGATCTTGCCAAATCTAATAGAGCCGATAACTATCTCGCTCCTGCTAAACATATCAAGCAAACGCCTGCCGCACGGTATTTACTCATAAGCATAGCATAAGCAAAGACTTCTTGATTATCGACATAGATCCGCCGCACGATCTTTGTAAATAAACGAGACTACTTGCATCACATCTAAATCCACCGCATGATACTAGACAATAACAAGGTTGCCGGGACTTACGGGGGTGGACGGATCGATGATTCCTCTCGAAGAACTCGACAACACGACAAAGGACTCGAAGATGGCATGGGGCCGATTTGTATTGATATGGTTGTGAACAGTTTTACAATGGCCGGGGGTTTATATTTATACCCTGGGCGAAATACGAGTCCTGGAAGATTACGACATACATAATGAAAACTTGGAAAATATGAGTCCTATTCTTATTTTCTTCTCGGTGTTTTCCATTATCATGTGTCTTCTCGTGCAAGCCGGCTTCACTAGCCGTATTTGCTTTCTAAATAGAGTCATTGCCTTACAAGATTGCCGACCGCACAAACACTTGCCCAAACTCTGAGAACTAACCGACCACTTGGTCATTTACCGAATGCCCATCTCACTGCTGGTTGGGTCCACTTGTCATTTTCTTGGTCCACCCGATCAACTAATCTTCCTTGATTCTGCCGATTCCTCAAATCGCAGCCATCTCCAGTAAAATTCGGTCCATCTCATTCTTAATCCAAATTTTGTTGTAAACAACGACCAATTCAAGAAATTCGTCGAGGTAATCCAAAAAATATATATACATGTGCCATTTATTGACGCTATGCAAAATATTTGAGATACATCCTCGATAAGAAGAAACCAATTCCAAGTAGGGATGTGGTTAAATTGACCGAAGATTGCAGTGTGGTCATTTTAAACCAACTCCCAGAAAAGAAGAAGGACCCAGGAAACCCAACGATCGCGTGTTCAATTGGAGAGCAGCACTTCGAGCTTGCACTCTGTGATCTGGGAGCAAGCGTCAGCGTCATGCCCAAGGTAATATTTGATAAATTAAATCATCATACCTTGTCCCCTACTTCTATGTGTCTGCAGCTAGCCGATCAATCGCTCTGATATCCCATGGGAATAGCAGAGAATATTCCGGTGAAAATCCGGAATCTTTTTGTTCCAGTGGATTTTGTGGTTCTGGATATTAATCCCGACCACCGGACGCCATTGATCTTGGGACGGCCATTTTTGAGCACTGCAAAAGCCACCATTGGAGCTGGAGAAATTCAGCTCCACATCAGTGGGAAGGAGGAGAAATTCCAATTCACACCGTGACCGGAAAAACACCCGTCATCAAAGTTCGTCGGTGCCGACACTCCGCCAAACAAAGCCAGTGAAGGAAAAATTCAGCCACAACCACCGTGAAGGCGACACTAATCGGGAATCCAAAGTGGCTAACCAAGGTAAGTTAGGCTAAGGTAAGTCTTTATCCCCCATTTAAATTTTCGTTTTTACTTAAGCAAATTAATTTTCTGCAAAATAGATGCTTAGTAGGGAGATTAGGTGAAGCCTAGGGGGCTTAGGGCAGCCTTAGGGGTGGCGCCCGCCACCCCATGCTGGCGCCCGCCACCCTATAGGCCCCTTTTTCACTTAGCCAATCAAGTAGACTATCATCCTTACCTCATAGACTCAAATAACACCAGGGGAGACCCATGCCTTTGCTCTTTTCAATGCAATCATTCACTCCCATGTCTCCTCCTCTCTCTAAAACTTCACTCCATCTTTTGGCCTCTTCTCCACTCAAAAATTCTAGTGAGGAGTGATGAGGAGAGCACAAGGTGAAAGGAGTGGCTCTGAGTGGGAATTACCCATAAAGGGGTGGCGCCCGCCACTTTTTCCTCGCACCCGCCACCTCAATTTCCACATTTCTGTACAAAGCTGCACCCAAGTAAGTTTCCCACCATCCTTGGTATAAAGTATGACCAGGATGAAGAAGTGGTCTTTGAAATTTTCAGCCCACTTACTCCATTTAGGAGGTTACACTCTTTGCACTTTGCACCGACACTACCACTTTATTCCCACTTAGAATTTCAGTGGACATTATGAGGGAAACCTCATGTGTTGGTTGCAGATAGAAATGGGCAAGTAGGGGTGGCGCCCGCCACTTTTTGGTGGTGCCCGCCAGGTGGGTGAAGCTTTCAGCCTTCCCCCTTCCATCATCAGCCTATAAATACTACACACACCCCATGCAAGCTCCTACACCTCACTCAAAACACAAAACACCAGCCACCTCGAGCACCAGCGAGGAGGTCATGGGCCCTCTCAAGAACTTCTTCACCGGCAAGAAGAAGAAGAGTAAGGGTGGGGGAAGTTCGTCGACGGCAAACACTCACATTCGCTTTGCTGGGAGTGATGAGGAGAGTGTCGGGTGGGGTACTCCATCCACCAACGAAATGTCGGTGGATCGAGACTCTCTGCCCACACACCAGGCTGGACCGACCATTCACGTCCTGAATTCCGTCGATGATATCATCTGGCAGAGTGATCAGGAACGGCAGGCCCGGAACATCCTCAGTGAGAGGAAGTTCGTTCACATCCGCCACATCGACGACGACTTGCTAAGTCGCACTGGTATGGACAATGAGTTTCTCTATATTTTTCAAACCTTGGGATGAGAAGATGCATGGAAGGTTAATAAGGAGGGAATCCTTCCCCTCACAATGAAATTTCTGGCCACAATGCAAATATCTGCTAATCACATAAAATTTCGGCTTTTTAATGAAGAACATGCTTTAACATTGAAGAAGTTCAACAAGAATTTAAACTTTCATGATTCATGCTCGGTGAGCTTGGAATCTGCCTGTACGGGATTCAATAGAAATGACTTTTGGAAAAGTATTGCTGGGAACAGAAACCCAGGCTTGCCCCGTACAAGTAATATCCACAACCCCACGCTCAGGTTTTTTCACAAATATATTAGTATCACACTCTTTCCATGGCCTGACTTAAGACCAATTTAAAAGCCCGAAATGCTGCTGCTTTATGCTCTAGTAAACCACATAAAAGTATCACCCGCCAAAGCCTTGGTGGATTACTGGTCTAAAATTTGATCAACGCATTGGAAATATCGAAATGACATCATGGATAACTAGACTGTCTTTAAACATGGGTCTGTTGAACACCGCTGTATACTCTTACATTCCTAGTGACCGAGACCTTTTGACCATGGAGCATTTCTCGCAAGGACACCTCTTGCATGAGAACCAGGAGACCAGTGAGATTCACATGATCTACCAAGATTATGTGAATAAAATCGCTCTTCCTGACATGTCACTTTGGTTCGTGAATGCACCAACGTTACTTTTGACCCTGGAAACCGAGGCAGAACGAAACCGCACGTTGGCTCGAGAGAACAACTTGCAGGTTCCCAGGAGGAAGACGCGAGCGCAGACCCGCGCAGCAGAAGAGGCAGCAAGAGCCGCAGCAGCGGCACAGGAGTTTGATCCTTTTCATGCAGAGCAGTATGGAGGAGCATCACACGATGGTCATTTGACACCCCCTGGCCCGCACCAAGCAGGGGGGTCGAACTGGCAGCAACCGCAACATCCGCAGTGGGGATACGACCAAGAGGCGTCCCTTCCCTCTTCCCAGTTGGGGAGTTCATCCCACTCTTTGGGAGGATCCACCCGGTACACTGGTCGTGGTGATGAGTTCTTCCCTGGAAGAATCTCACCACAGGCCGCTCGCCATTCGTTTTTTCATCAGGACGAGTGGATGCGCGATATGGGATATCTTCAGCATCAAATGAATGGACTCACCATGGATACTGCCGAAATCCGTCAGGACTTAAACGAAATGAACCAAAATTTCCAGGTATTCCGTCAGGAAACTGGTGGAGAACTAGGTAATATTTCTTCTCTCCTGCAGTAGAACCAGCAGAACTGGGACGAGATGTACCGTCGTCAGGGATGGATGTAACCCAACCACGCGAACAGCCAGCTTGGGGGAGGACCCCCGTCAAAGAGGTAAGTATCACAACTGTCTTTATTACTGTCAATTTTTTAATTTCAGTAATTTAAATTTGAGTTTTATCTTAGTTAATTTGCAGCTTAATTAAAAAAATTATATATATATATATAATTAGCAATAAATAAAACGCACTTATCGTAAGTCTTTTTAATGAATAAAAATAATGTATGTCATGCATTAGAGTTATCATTGGAGAACGTATGCTAGAACTAAACTTGAGACATGAGCATTAGACTAAGTAAAGGGGAAGTAAGTTTCGACTTTGTCTTGAGCAAGTCAAGTTTGTGGAGTAGTTATTTTGAAAAGAAAAAATGATTAATTTAAAAACTTGCTCTAAGTACTTCTGTGGCAAAGAAAGTCCTACCAAAGCCAAATAATTTTTACTCTTAGAGTAGGAGCTTCCACTTGTTGCATGTTAGTGTTGAGCTAGTTAGACCTTTGTTGATAGACATGGTAGAGAAACTTGTCATTTTTGAGACCAAGGAATTCACTTGCACCCACCTATATAGTGCTATTCTTACACTGAGAATACGCACACAACATGCCTTTGTTTCCATTCATTGTTAGAAATACTACATGGCAAAATATCATGCTCCATAATGAAATCTCAGGGACCTGGCTATAGCATTTAAAAAATAGAAGAGCAAGTGCTCTAGAAAGAAAATAATATTCAAAAGAGCAAGTGCTCTCATTTATAGCCATGATCCCACAAATGAGATAAAAAGGAGAAGTGCCTTGAAAGTATTAGCCACAATAAATACCACACACTTGCACATTCCTGGTCTGAACCTATGATTTGTTGCTCCTTTGCTCCATTAGTCTAACTTAGCAAAATTATGCAAGCATTGCATGCTCATTTTTATCCTACCCATTACACCCCACATAAAGTCTTAGTGAGAGGATAATTCTTCCATTTCCACATACAAATATGAGTGATTGAGTGAGCCACAAAAGTTACTAAGCATGCTTTCTTTTGAACAAAACTTGCAAAAACTCCACATATCTTGAGTAGCAAAATAGGGAAGGGAAAGACAAACCTTCTTTCTTGTTTGTCTTTTGTTCTAATCTTCAGTGCAGGGAAGGCTACCAATCCCATGGTGATGAAAATAATATGGGCACACACAACAAAAACACAGAGTTTCCAAGATTCAAGTCCATCCTTGCTCGAGGACGAGCAAGAGGTAAGCTTGGGGGAGCTTGTTGATGCTCACTAAGTGTTATATTCTTAGCATCAACAAGGTCATATAACGCAACACACGGACCTAAAATCAACCAAAAACCTTTTATAAACTAACGATTTCCACTTGTCCTTGAGTTTTATTTGAATGTAGGTAATTGAAGGGTTTTTGAGCAAAATGACCATGAGGACCCACCAGGAGGCAAGCACACTCACCTGGGCTCAGTTTGGGCCAAGGTGGGGTGGCGCCCGCCACCCCTAGCTGGCGGCCTCCAGGGTAGTGAGGCCCAAACTCCTCCCCTGCCACGTCACTGATCCACGGGAGGCGTGCCACACTCATTTGCAGCCAATGATCACTAGGGTCGTTGCATCCAAGGGCTAAGAAGAGATGTTACGTGGATCATGACCTAATTGCCCATGTGACGGTTATTTGGACATCCAACCGACCTTGGAAAGACTTCTTGATTGTCGACATAGATCCGCCGCACGATCTTTGTAAACAAACGAGACTACTTGCATCACATCTAAATCCACCGCATGATACTAGACCTGATAACAAGGTTGTCGGGACTTACGGAGGTCGACGGATCGATGATTCCTCTCGAAGAACTCGACGACACGACAAAGGACTCGAAGATGGCACGGGGCCGATTTGTATTGATATGGTTGTGAATAGTTTTACAATGGCCGGAGGTTTATATTTATACCTTGGGCGAAATACGAGTCCTGGAAGATTACGACTTACATAATGAAAACTTGGAAAATATGAGTCCTATTCCTATTTTCTTCTCGGTGTTTTCAATTATCATGTGTCTTCTCGTGCAAGCCGGCTTCACTTGCCGTATTTGCTTTCCGAATAGAGTCAATGCCTTACAAGATAGCCGACCGCACAAACACTTGCCAAAACTCCGAGAACTAACCGACAGCTTGGTCGTTTACTGAATGCCCATCTCACTACCGGCTGGGTCCACTTGTCATTTTCTTGGTCCACCCGATCAACCGATCTTCCTTGATTCTGCCGATTCCTCAAATCGCAGCCATCTCCAGTAAAATTTGTTCCATCTCCTTCTTAATCCAAATTTTGGTGTAAACAACGACCAATTCAAGAAATTCGTCGAGGTAATCCAAAAATTATATATACATGTGCCATTTATTGACGCTATGCAGGTTCCAACTTATGCAAAATATTTGAGATACATGCTCAATAAGAAGAAACCAATTCCAAGTAGGGATGTGGTTAAATTGACCGAAGATTGTAGTGCGGTCATTTTAAATCAACTCCCAGAAAAGAAGAAGGACCTAGGAAACCCAACGATCACGTGTTCAATTGGAGAGCAACACTTCGAGCATGCACTCTATGATCTGGGAGCAAGTGTCAGCGTCATGCCCAAGGTAATATATGATAAATTAAATCATCGTACCATGTCCCCTACTTCTATGTGTCTGCAGCTAGCCGATCAATCGCTCTGATATCCCGTGGGAATAGCAGAGAATATTCCGGTGAAAATCCGGAATCTTTTTGTTCCAGTGGATTTTATGGTTCTGGATATTAATCCCGACGACCGGACGCCATTGATCTTGGGACGGCCATTTTTGAGCACTGCAAAAGCCACCATTGATGTAGGAGCTGGAGAAGTCAGCTCCACATCAGTGGAAAGGAGGAGAAATTCTAGTTCACACCGCGACCGGAAAAACACCCGTCATCAAAGTTCGTCGGTGCCGACACTCCGCCAAACAAAGCCAGTGAAGGAAAAATTCAGCCACAACCACCATGAAGGTGACACTAATCGGGAATCCAAAGCTGCTAACCATGGTAAGTTAGGCTAAGGTAAGTCTTTATCCCCCATTTAAATTTTCGTTTTTACTTAAGCAAATTAATTTTCTGCAAAATAGATGCTTAGTAGGGAGATTAAGTGAAGCCTAGGAGGCTTAGGGCAGCCTTAGGGGTGGCGCCCACCACCCAATGTTGGCGCCCGCCACCCTATAGGCCTCTTTTTCACTTAGTCAATCAAGTAGACTATCATCCCTACCTCATAGACTCAAATAACACCAGGGGAGACCCATGCCTTTGGTCTTTTCAACGCACTCATTCACTCCCATGTCTCCTCCACTCTCTTCAACTTCACTCCATCTTTTGGCCCCTTCTCCACTCAAAAATTCTGGTGAGGAGGGATGAGGAGAGCACAAGGTGAAAGGAGTGGCTCTGAGTGGGAATTACCCATAAAGGGGTGGCGCCCGCCACCTCAATTTCCACATTTGTGTACAAAGCTGCAGCCGAGTAAGTTTCCCCACATCTTGGTACAAAGTATTACCAGGATGAAGAAGTGGTCTTTGAAATTTTCGGCCCACTTACTCCATTTAGGAGGTTACACTCTTTGCACTTTGCACCGACACTACCACTTTATTCCCCACTTAGAATTTCAGTGGACATTACGAGGGAAAACTCATGTGTTGGGTGCATACAGAAATGGGAAACTAGGGGTGGCGCTCGCCACTTTTTAGGGCGCCCGCCATGTGGGGAAGCTTTTAGCCTTCCCCCTTCCATCCTCAGCCTATAAATACTACCCACACCCCTGCAAGCTCCTACACCTCACTCAAACACAAACACCAGCCACCAAGCACCAGCGAGGAGGTCATGGGCCCTCTCAATAACTTCTTCACCGCCAAGAAGAAGAAGAATAAGGGTGAGGGAAGTTCGTCGAGGGCAAACACTCACATTCGCTTTGCTGGGAGTCATGAGGAGAGTGTCGGGTGGGGTACTCCATCCACCAACGAAATGTAGGTGGATCGGTACTCTCCACCCACACACCAGGCTGGACCGACCATCCACGTCCTGAATTCCGTCGATGATATCATCTGGCAGAGTGATCGGGAACGGCAGGCCCGGAACATCCTCAGTGAGAGGGAGTTCGTTCACACCGCCACATCGACGACGACTTGCTATGTCGCACTGGTATGGACATTTAGTTTCTCTCTATTTTTTCAACCTTGGGATGGGAAATGCATGGAGGTTAATGAGAGGAATCCTTCCCCTCACAATTAAATTTGTGGCCACAATGCAAATATCTGCTAATCACATAAAATTTCGGCTTTTTAATGAAGAACATGCTTTAACATGGAAGCAGTTCAGCAAGAATTTAAACTTTGATGATTCATGCTTGCTGAGCTTGGATCTGCCTGTACGGGATTCAATAGAAATGACTTTTGAAAAGTATTGCTGGGAACAGAAACCCAGGCTTGCCCCGTACAAGTAATATCCACAACCCACGCTTAGGTTTTTTCACAAATATATTAGTATAACACTCTTTCCAAGGCCTGACTTAAGACCAATTAAAAAGCCCGAAATGGTGCTGCTTTATGCTCTAGTAAACCACATAAAAGTATCACCCGCAAAAGCCATGGTGGACTACTGGTCTAAAATTTGATCAATGCACTGGAAATATCGAAATGACCTCATGGATAACTAGACTGGCTTTAAGCATGGGACTGTTGAACACCGCTGTAAACTCTTACATTCCTGGTGCCCGAGACCTTTTGACCCTGGAACACTTCTCGCAAGGACACCTCTTGCATGAGAACCAGGAGACCAGTGAGATTCACATGATCTACTAAGATTATGTGAATAAAATCGCTCTTCCTGACATGTCACTGTGGTTGGTGAATGCACCAACGTTACTTTTGACCCTAGAAACCGAGGCAGAACGAAACCGCACGTTGGCTCGAGAGAACAACATGCAGGTTCCTAGGAGGAGGACGCGAGCGCAGACCCGTGCAGCAGAAGAGGCAGCAAGAGCCGCAGCAGCGGCACAGGAGTTTGACCCTTTTCATGCAGAGCAGTATGGAGGAGCAGCACTCGATGGTCATTTGACACCCCCTGGCTCGCACAAGCAGGGGGTCGAACTGGCAGCAACCGCACATCCGCAGTGGGGATACGGCCAAGAGGCGTCCCTTCACTCATCCCAGTTGGGGAGTTCATCCCACTCTTTGGGAGGATCGACCCGGTACACTGGCCGTGGTGATGAGTTCTTCCCTGGAAGAATCTCACCACAGGCCGCTCGCCATTCGTTTTTTTATCAGGACGAGTGGATGCGCGATATGGGATATCTTCAGCACCAAATGAATGGACTCACCACGGATACTGCCGAAATCCGTCAGGACTTAAACGAAATGAACCAAAATTTCCAGGTATTCCGCCAGGAAACTGGTGGAGAACTGGGTAATATTTCTTCTCTCCTACAGCAGAACCAACAGAACTGGGACGAGATGTACCGTCGTCAGGGATGGATGTAACCCAACCACGCGAACAGCCAGCTTGGGGGAGGACCCCGTCAAAGAGGTAAGCATCACAGCCGTCTTTATTACTGTCAATTTTTTAATTTCAGTAATTTAAATTTGAGTTTTATCTTAGTTAATTTGCAGCTTAATTAAACAATATATATATATATATATATTACAATAAATAAAACGCTCTTATGGTAAGTCTTTTTAATGAATAAAAATAATGTATGCCATGCATTAGAGTTATCATGGGAGAACGTATGCTAGAACTAAACTTGAGACATGAGCATTAGACTAAGTAATGGGGAAGTAAGTTTCGACTTTGTCTTCAGCAAGTCAAGTTTGTGGAGAAGTTATTTTGAAAATAAAAAATGATGAATTTAAAAACTTGCTCTAAGTACTTCCGTGGCAAAGAAAGTCTACCAAAGCCAAATAATTTTTACTCTTAGAGTAGGAGCTTCCACTTGCTGCATGTTAGTGTTGAGCTAGTTAGACCTTTGTTGATAGACATGGTAGAGAAACTGTCATATTTTTAGACCAAGGAATTCACTTGCACCCACCTATATAGTGCTATTCTTACACTGAGAATACGCACACAACATGCCTTTGTTTCCATTCATTGTTAGAAATACTACATGGCAAATATCATGCTCCATAATGAAATCTCAGGGACATGGCTATAGCATTAAAAAAAGAAGAGCAAGTGCTCTAAAAAAAGAGCAAGTGCTCTAGAAAGAAAAGAACATTCAAAAGAGCAAGTGCTCTCATTCATAGCCATGATCCACAAATGAGATAAAAAGGAGAAGTGCCATGAATGTATTAGCCACAATAAATACCACACACTGCATTTCTGGTCTGAACCTATGACTTGTTGCTCCTTTGCTCCATTAGTCTAACTTAGCAAAATTATGCTAGCATTGCATGCTCATTTTATCCTACCATTACACCCCACATAAGTCTTAGTGAGAGGATAATTCTTCCATTTTCACATACAAATATGAGTGATTGAGTGAGCCACAGAAGTTACTAAGCATGCTTTCTTTTGAACAAAACTTGCAAAAACTCCACATCTTGAGTAGCAAAATGGGCAAGGGAAAGACAAACCTTCTTTCTTGCTTGTCTTTTGTTCTAATCTTGAGTGCGGGGAAGGCTACCAATCCCATGGTGATGAAAATAATATGGGCATACACAACAAAACACAAGAGTTTCCAAGATTCAAGTCCATCCTTGCTCGAGGACGAGCAAGAGGTAAGCTTGGGGGAGCTTGTTGATGCTCACTAAGTGTTATATTCTTAGCATCAACAAGGTCATATAACGCACACAAGGACCTAAAATCACCAAAACCTTTTATAAACTAACGATTTCCACTTGTCCTTGAGTTTTATTTAATGTAGGTAATTGCAGGGTTTTTTGAGCAAATGACCAAGAGGACCCACCAGGAGGCAAGCACACTCACCTGGGCTCAGTTTGGGCCAAGGTGGGGTGGCGCCCGCCACCCCTAGCTGGCGGCCGCCAGGGTAGTGAGGCCCAAACTCCTCCACTGCCACGTCAATGATCCAGGGGAGGCGTGCCACACTCATTTGCAGCCATTGATTACTAGGGTCGTTGCATCCAAGGGCTAAGAAGAGATGTCACATGGATCATGACCTACTTGCCCATGTGACAGTGATTTGGACATGCAACCGACCTTGGAACCGCCTCCCTGGAGCTCCTGGATGCCGTTGAAGCAATGACGGTGGATCCAACGGTTAGGGGCCTGGCGGCCGCCACCTAGGGCTGGCGCCCGCCACCTCACTCACCGCCCTGACCTAACCCTAGGTCCATAAGTACCCCCCTAGGTCCCTTAGCTATAAATAGGACCCCCCGAGCTCATTTGTACTTAGACCTCACACATTAGTCCCACTCTCTTGTAAGCGAAGCTCTGGTGATGTACACTCTAGTTGAGAGACTTAGAGTGAGAGCGAGAGTGCAAAGAGAAGAGCTGGAGTTGTAATAGAGGATCTTCCGGTGTCTCTGGTATAATTCCAAGTCTTTCTTCATTATCTTAGTGTTCTTCTACTTCAGCATTTACTTTAAGTTCTTTACTTATTGTTCTTGTTGAGTGCTTTCGATCATAGATAACTTAGTATTTAGTTTGTATCTAGTTTGGGTTCTTCGCTGAGTAATCAGTGCTCTAGTTTTGGACGCAAGATTAGAGTAGTATATACTAGTGTAAGCGCGATGCTTAGACTAATTATACCTTAGTTTGTGGCTAGCCCCCCGTATAGCTGTGGTAGCAAACTGGTGGTGACAGCCCTGGGAGCCTTGAATTCCACCACGTAGTTGGGTTAGTTTTTAAATCATAAACCTCGTTGTCCACGTCTGAGGTAAATAGTCCAGAGGGTGTGTACGGTTCGAAGAACTAGATAAATCTTTATTGCTAAGTTGTTGTGTTCGTAAGTGTGTAGGAAAACATTAATCTGTTCATCGGCCAGACCCCGCCGATTTAGTTTAGTAGTAGTTAGTCTTTCTTTCTTTAGTTGTAGTAGAAATCAACCCGCATTCATACTTTTCGATCAACCTTGCTAGAATCACTAGTTGTTCATAGCAGTCCTAGTGTTAGTTCTGCCATAGTAGCTTCCCTGTGGAATAAATACGATACTCGGTTACTCCCGGGTGAAGTGCTACAATTGACTTATTCTGTGCGCTTGCGGAATTTACCAATAGTCATACGAATAGTTAGTTATACTTCTTACATTAAGAAGTACCAACAAGCCCTTCTGGCGCTGTTGCCAGGGATAGATTCCATAGTCTACTCCTAGTAACGATGTTAGTAAGTGTCAACAACGTGTCCCCAGGTCCTCGACCCGAGCAACATCGTGCCCCGCAAGTCTCCGCTCGTCGCTGTCTGTAGACGCTCACTAATGCTCATAATTAACCATGAACTATTGCATGAAATGACACTAAACGAATTACAAAGCATAGTTGTAGGGTTTAAAACTAACAAGTTCCAGGAGTCTTGGTGCTCTCACTTGTTTTGTAGGACATCAATATTTCACCATATAAAAGTATCTCAAGTGATAAATTGGAGTGCACCATTGTGAAGGGCTCGTCGAGACGATCAAAACGGACATATCATTTGCTATATTCGGAGTCCCGGATGAAAAGATATTAATTTCGCAACAAAATCTACAAAAGAAGGGTCTAGAAGACACCAGAAGACACCACGAGGCAGCCCACCACGTGGGCCCACTGGGCCACACCGACCGGTCCCACATGGAGACCGACCCGTCGGCCACGGAGGACGTTTCGCCTCCGCCTTCTGGAACCTTCTTCCACCGCCTCCTAGGATGCATCTCCACCGTCCCTGAAGTCGGTTTGATCCTACGGTGGGCAATAAACGTGACGCGGATCGATGACATGGCGATTCCTTGACCCCTACTCCACCTCGGGCTATATAAGAGACCCCAGGGGCGCCCCCAAGAGCCATCTCCCTCTTCATTATTCATCTCCACATCAGAAACTAGGGTTCCAATGTGGAAGTAGAGGTCCCTCTAGATGAATCTCTTCTAGTTCATCTAGATTTAGATCTAGTTCGTCTAGTTCTAGTTCTAGTTGTCTAGTTCATCTAGTTGTAATTAGAGATCCAATTAGAAGAAGAGAAGGAGAGATTAGAGAGGAGCTACGCTCTAATTCTAGAGGAGTCTTCAGAGATTTGGTATGCTTTTGTATGTTTTCTTATAAGACTTGTGCTTTATATATTTATCTTCTCTAATTACTTTATGCTTTATTATATGATTAGTATAGTTGTTATATCTTGGCATGGGATCTTCGCTCGTATTGAGTGCTCTAGTTATGCTAGGTAATTAGAGTAGTAATCGATAGATTAGACATGGTGTTTAGTCTATAGGTTACCTGAGGTTGCGCTCAATCCCACGGAATAGTTGTGGTAGCCCCAGGGGTGACAGCTCTGTTAGGCCTTCGTAGTCCACCACGTTCGGATTGATGTTTCGTAGAGCTTTTGGCAGCCTTCTCCCAACTACCTTCTTCCCAGTCTTCTTCGATAGTTGGAAAGGACCTGCTGCTCCAATGTGCCAATGTGTATAACTGCTATATCTTTTCATCTTTGTTACCTTATAACCCAAGTAATAGAGAAGTACATAGGAACCTTGATCTCTCCCGTTGTCCTCCACTATAGTTACCATTGAATATCTTTTATGTGCTTTCATTCATATCATATATCATTCACTCCTGCTTTAGTCTAATTAGTACTCTGAGTTAGTAGATGCATGATAGTTAATTATCAGATTCTTGACCCTTGCTTCCCTGTGGTAAAATATAAATAACGATCCTGGAATACTCCCGGTAAAATGCTACAATGGTGTTCTGTGCGCTTGCGGAATCTTTCATATTCTATTTGCACTAACAAACGTCAACACTGTCCGAGGCTGTCAGCCACCACAGCTGATCCTCAGGCCATGGGTCCCTCAGTCCAAGCCTCACATCCGCCCTTCGCCGCTCCCGGTCCATCGGCACGGCACGTCTCTACTTCACCTTCACCTTGCCTTCGATCACTGTCTCCGTGCTCGACACCTGCAAAACACAAGCTAAGGAACATGCGCATCAAACCCGTCGACAATCACTCATCACTCGAGACTCGGCATACACCCATGTATCCGAAGGATGTGCTCTTTCTACCAATTTTGCAACCCGCGTAATCCAAATCGGAATACCCAATGAGTTGGAAGTTAGATCATGTGGGATACCAAAGGCCAATGCTTGGGGTGTGCTTTAGGTACCTAAGGATTCTCTTCATGGCTATGAGATGTGATTCCCTAGGATCGGCTTGAAACCGAGCACACATGCACACACTAAACATGATGTCGGGCCTAGATGCGGTCAAGTATAACAAGCTACCAATCATAGAACAGTAGTGAGTTTGATCAACCGGGTTACCTCCCTCATCTAGGTCGAGATGTCCATTTGTTGGCATTGAAGTCTTGATAGGCTTGCAATCATCCATTTTGATGCGCTTGAGGAGGTCTTTTGTGTCTTTCTCCTGAGATATAAAAGTATCCTCCTTCAATTGCTTGACTTGGAAGCCTAGGAAGAATGTGAGCTCGCCAATCAGGGACATTTCAAACTCCTTCGACATCAAGTCACCAAATTCCTTGCAATAGGATTCATTTGTTGACCCAAATATGATATCATCAACGTAGACTTGACAAATGAAGATCTCTCCATCAAGCTTCTTGGTGAATAGTGTGGTTTCAACCTTCCCAATGGTGAAGCCCTTCTCAATGAGGAAGTCCCGGAGGCGCTCGTACCATGCTCTAGGGGCTTGCTTGAGCCCATATAGCGCCTTGGACAAACTATAAACATGATTAGGATATCTAGGGTCTTCAAACCCGGGAGGTTGATCAACATAGACTAGTTCATTTATGAAGCCATTTAAAAATGCACTTTTCACATCTATTTGATATAATTTAATGTCATGATGTGATGCATATGCAAGGAGGATACGGATGGCTTCTAGTCTTGCAACCGGTGCAAAGGTCTCTCCAAAATCCAAGCCTTCAACTTGAGAGAACCCCTTTGCAACTAGCCTTGCCTTGTTTCTAACAACCTTGCCTTTATCATCTTGCTTGTTTCTAAACACCTATTTTGTTCCAATGACTCTTGCGCCTTTAGGTCGCGCTTCAAGTGTCCAAACTTGATTCCGGGTGAAGTTGTTCAATTCTTCATGCATGGCATTCACCCAATCCGGATCACCTAGAGCTTCATCTACAATGGTAGGCTCAACAAGAGAAACAAAGGAGTGATGTTCCATAAATAAAGCAAGTTTTTGAGATCGAGTCATTACACCCCTTGTTGGACTCCCTATGATGAGATCTTGAGGATGAGCTTGTAGTAGAGGAGTAGTCCTTCGATCAACCACTTGAGGGGCCGCCTATGGAGCATCAACATCTTGAGCTTGTACCACCATTTGATCATGGGAGACATGAGTATCTTCAAATGGTTCTCTGCCATCTTTATCATCATCTTGTGGTACATTTGATGAGGATGGCATGTCAATGACTGGCACATCATCATCATCATCTTTAGGCTTGATGGCTCCAATCGACATGTTCTTCATTGCTTCCCTTAATGGTTCATCACATACATCATCAAGATTCTCATGCTCTCCTCGAGAGCCATTAGATTCATCGAATTCCACATCATTTGTTTCTTCTACCATCCCGGTGGCATGGTTGAATACTCGATATGCTTTGGACTTCAATGAGTAACCAACAAGAAAACAAATATCACATCGGCGTTGGAACTTCCCTAGATGTTGGCGCTTCTTGAAGATGTAGCATTAGCATCCAAACACTCTAAAGAATGATACATCTGGCTTCTTGTTGTTGAGTAGCTCATAGGGGGTCTTGCCAAGGAGACGATGGGGGAACAACCGGTTTGATGCATAGCAAGCGGTGTTGATTCCTTCCGCCCAAAATCTCTCTAGTGTAGAGTACTCATCTAACATTGTGCTTGCTAGGGTGATTAGTGTCCGGTTCTTCATCTCAACGACCCCATTTTGTTGTGGTGTGTTGGTTGCGGAGACTTCATGCTTGATCCCATCTTCATCACAATATTGCTCAATGTGGGTGTTGTCAAATTCTTTCCCATTATCACTTCTAATCTTTTTGATCATCAAGTCAAACTCATTTTGGGCTCTCTTGGCAAACTTCTTGAATGAAGGGGTTGCTTCGAATTTGTCATGAAGAAACAATACCCAAGTGTATCTTGAATAGTCATCAACAATCACTAGGCAATAGAGATTTCCACCCAAGCTAGCATATGTTGTTGGCCCAAATAGATCCATGTGAAGTAGCTCTAACTCTCTTGATGTTGATACAAAGGCTTTGGTTGGATGTGTATTTGCAATTTGCTTGCCGGCTTGACATGCACTACACAATTTGTCCTTCTCAAATTTGACATCCTTCAAGCCTCTAACCAAATCCTTCTTCAATAGCTTGTTGAGAGTGTTCATTCCAACATGTGCCAATCTTCTATGCCATAGCCAACCAAGAGATTGCTTAGTGAACAACATGTCTTCAAGTTGGCATCTTCGGAGGAGAAATCCACTAAATAGAGATTGTTGTATCTAAAGCCTTGGAAAATCACTTGTGTATCATCTTTCTTGGTCACAACCACTTCTTTGTTGGTGAACAAACATTGAAAGCCAAGATCACATAGTTGCCCAACGGATAGCAAGTTGAAGTTCAATGAGGCAACTAGAAGCACATTTGAAATGGTATGATCATTTGATATTGCCACTTTGCCCAAGCCCTTGACATTCCATTTTGAGATGTCACCAAATGTAATCTTTTCTTGGTCATTGACATTCTCTTCTAGTGAGGTGAACATCCGGGGATCACCGGTCATATGTTGAGTGCAACCACTATCATTACCCAATGAGATCCACCGGTCTTGTAGTTCACCTACACACACGAAATCAAGCTTGAGCTTTAGGGACCCAACTTGTTGAGGCCCCTTAACCTTCTCTACAAGTGACTTTGCAACCCAAATTGTTTTGGCCTATTCTTGTTTGGTGGCCCCATGAACATAACTTTCATTTTTCCACTAGCCTCTTGTCTAAGCATGTAGTGAGCATTGAAAGCAAAGGGGCTAGCATGCTTAGGCAAGGTGGTGGGCTTTGGTTCTTCACAATTGTGAGCAAAGTGGCCTTCCTTTCCAGACTCAACATCTTTCCCAACTTCTTCTCTTCTTGGCTTTGGATGCTCTTGCGTTGCTTCATCTTCTCTTCAAGGAAGCCAATACCATTTCTATTTGTCTTCATCACGATGTTCATGAGAAGCTCACTTTGAAGACATTGACCCTTGGTGAACTTCTTCAACCCGGTGGCAAGGTGCTCTTTCTCTTTCTTGAGCTTGTCATTCTCTGTTGTTGAGTTCCATTGGGATGGTGTCATCTTGTAATCCCTCTCCATCTTCAATCTCTTGTTCTCTTCTTTTAGCATATCAAGCTCAAGAGACATGTTGTGGTCATCGTCATGAGTTTGAATGATAACTTGCTTGGTGGTTGATAGCTTCTCTAGATCACTCTTGAGCTTTGCATTATCATTCTTGATCTTGAGATAATCATCATAGTTTTCGGCCTCAACCACTTTCTTGCCCTTGCCACTAGCTCTTTGCTCTTCATGCTCACTAACCAAGTCCTCACAAGATTTTGCTATGGCACACTTAACAACATGGTTAGAAGCATCATGTGTCTCATGAGAAGCATATCATAAGCAACACTAAGTGTCATGATCTACTTTGACTTGAGTATATTTTTTTGAGCGAAGCATAACTAGTGGTAAGGTCACTATGCATCTTATCAAGTTTTTCATTTTTAGCTTTGAGCTCTTTATTAGAGGACTTGAGCTCCTTGATAGATGATGACATAGTAGCAAGTTCATTTTGAAGCTCATCACTAGCATGTATGGCATTGTTATATTTTTCAACAAAGCTTCATTATCACTAACAGCCTATCATTTTTAGCTCTAGTTTTTCTTATGATTTTAGAGTAGTTGTTTAGCAAGTCAACAAGTTCATCATAACAAGGAGCTTTGAACTCTCCATCACTCTCATCATCACTAGAGTCATCATCGCTTTGTACCTTCCGATCACCCTTTGCCTTGAAGCATAGGTGTGTAGAGGATGATGATGGCGGTGGTGGTGGTGGTGTAGAAGTCCCAATGACTAGAGCGGCCACCTTCTCCTTCTCATCATCACTATCTTCATTGATGAGCCACCGGAGAGCAATGTCGGTGAGACAATCACCAACAATGTAAGCCTTGCCACATTTCTTGTGGTATTGCTTCTTCTTCTTGCCATCCTTCTTGTAGGGCTTCTCACTCTTCTTCTCATCTTCGCTAGATAGTCATATTTCTTGCCCTTGTTCTTGTTCTTGTAGCTCTCTTTCTTGGCTTGGTGCATTGATGAGCAAGATGGCCCAGTTCACCGCAATTGTAGCAATCCATTTCAAATAGTCGCCTTCTCTTGCTACTTGTGAAGAACTTCTTCTTTCTTGAGTCAAAGTTGACTCCATTCTTGTGAAGCTTCTTCAACATCTTGGTGGTCTTCTTCACCATGAGAGCAATGTTGGAATCATCTTCTTCATCACTTGTGCTCTCATGATGCACCTCAATTGCCTTGGAATTGCCCTTCTTGCCATGGCTTGCTTTGAAGGCCATGTCCTTCTTCTTGTCGGTGGAGGACCCACCACTTGGTGTGATGTGCATGTACATCTCATGCGCATTGATCTTCCCCAAGACTTGTGTTGGTGTGGATGTGGAGAGATCACCTTGATGTAGCACCATCACAACGTGTGCATACTTCTCAATTGGAAGGACACAAAGAATTTTCCTCACAACATCGGATGGTTGCATTTGTGTGAGGGCAAGTCCATTGAGCTCTTCTACAAGAACATTCAAGTGTGAGTACATTTCATTTGCACTTCCTTGAGCAAGCATTTGGAAAGAATGTAACTTTTGCATGACCAAATGATAATGCTCCTAACACTCACTCTTGGTTCCCTCATGGAGCGCACAAATGTTTTCCCATGATCATGAGCATTTTTGTGGTTCCGGACGCGGTTAAACACATCCTTGCAAATGCCTCTAAAAAGATGTTTTTGGCTTTTGCATTCCATTTCTCATTCTCCTCCTCATTAGTAGTAAGGCTTGTGCCCTCCCTTGGGCTTTAGTAAACCGGTGATCGTGGCTTCGCGGCATTTTACATCAACCGCTTCTAGGTACGACTCCATACGGATTTTCCAATATGGGAAGTCGTCTCCCTCGAACATGGGAGGTGGTCGATCACCTCCGACATCTTAACTCTAGGCGGTTAAGCCTAAATCGAGAGCACGAGGCTCTGATACCAATTGAAAGGATCAAGATGCCCAAGAGGGGGAGGGAATGGAATTGGGCTTTTCTAAAACTTTAGCTCACATTAAAACTATTAAGCCCAATTAACCTCTTGTGCCTAGAAGTGTGTTTCTCTATACTCTACCGCACAAAAGACTATCACTGTGCCATTTCTACTCTAGCAAAGCAATTCAAGTATGAATGAACAACAAGTAAATTGCAGAATTGAATTGCTCAAATGTAAATGCGTAAGTAAAGAGAGTAGAGATGACATGACGATCTTTTTGCCGAGGTATCGAGGTGTCGGCACACCCCCTAGTTCTCGTTGGAGCACCCACGCAGGGGTATCGCTCCCCTTGATCCACGCAAGGATCAAGTGCTCACTATGAGCTGATTATTCGCCACTCCGGCACGGTGAATCGCTCACTACCAGTCACAACTGGGCTTGGGTCATCCATAATCCCTCCGAATGATCACCAAGCTCTCCGATCTCCACCAAGCCGTCTAGGTGATGCTGATCACCAAGAGTAACAAGCAAGAACTGTCACTTGACCAATGCAAGGCTAATGAAATCGGTAGATGCACACTTGCTACTCTCTCTTCACTAATGAGGTGTTTGATCACTCAATTATCCAATCTCTCAACCTCACTAGCCCTCTTGCACTCACTTGCAATCACTATGTGTTTGGCAACCTTTCAAATGAGCAAGAGTAACAACATGAATGAGGGGAGGCATATTTATACCCCCCAACTCAAAACATGCATGAAGGGGTAAGTCCAGCCAGCTACACACTGACCGGACGCACCTGTCGGGGTGACCGAACGCGTCTGGTCAGTGCCCAACGGCTAGCATACGCCAGCACTGACACATGTACAAAGTGGTGATCGGACGCTCCCATGCATCTGACCCCCTTTGATCAGACACGTCCGATCGCAATATTTCTCCTCTGGAACCTATCTGGACGCGACCGGACTCACCCCCAGGTGTGTTCGATCGATTGCTGAGGGAGAGTCCAGTCACGCCCAGACCCATACCTCAGCGAGCAACACTGACCAGACGCATACCCTAGCGTCCGGTCACATGGGCTCCAGCGTCCGGTCGCTGTTTGAAGTCCAAATCGACTTCGATTTGCGACGCTCCCTTCACGAACTTTCTTCCTTATGATCTTAGGGACCTTTCTAAGCTACCTAGGGCTTTGGTTTAGAAGTGTGCACCACACCAAACTCAAAAGTCTCACCTAGGTCAAGCTACCCATTCAAACTCCCCTTAATAGTACAGCCAAAGATAAAAAAAGACCTAAGCTACTCTATGGGTCCTCCAACACCAAACGACACTTGAACTAGCTATCCCATCTTTGTCGTCCATCCTTGAAACCGAACGAATTCCATCAATAAGGGACATGAATACCATTGGCCCAATCGATCAACATTACCTTGACCTAACTCAACTGTTTCTGCAAAACACAGGTTAGTCATAGTAATTTACCATTGTCATCTAATCACCGAAACCCACTAGGGGCCTAGATGCTCACACCAAACTAACCAAGATTCCACCCAAAGAGCCTCTCAAGCCGAACACCAAGGATGGAGTGTTTGTAGAACCTCCAAGAGCTCCACCCAAGAAACAGACAAGGGCTCCAAAACCAAACCACCTCAGGAACAAGCTAGACACTATGCCACCAATCCATGAGGAAGTCATGCCACAAAAGAACCAAGTGATCCACACTCAATACCGTGAGTACCAACAACCCCCTATGAGAGCGGTGAGGTACCACTGTGAGCACTATGGGAGAGATGGACACTTGAGGGAGTTTTGCTTTCAGCGCAAGAGAGAGGAGCGTCGTGCAAAGGAGATGAACAACTCGAACATGTACCATCCTTTCCATGATGTACATGCACCGAAGGTTCAAAGGAGAGCTGCTAGGCCTAGAGGTCCAATGCATCGAGGTCCTAGGCCGCAAGGAGGACGTGCCCGTCGGGGCCCTGCTTTTGTTGGTTATGGACCCCGTGGCGGTGGCTTTGTTGTTGAGTATTACCCCCCATCGCGTTTTGAGTATCGCGATGGACGCTCTTCCCTTAGCGAACCATGTTTTCCTATACGTGGTGATCGCTTTCCCCGTATGCGTGCTAGGAATGGTTTTGCTACTAACCGTTGAGCAGCCGGCCCAACACTGGTACACTTCCCATTTTACTCACTCCAGTGTTGGACCGTATGCTCACCCTATGTCTTTTTATTGATGTAGGTAAAACGATTAGAGGATATTTGGTTGGTGGATTCCGGGTACCCAAGGCATATGACCGGAAATGCTAAGTGGTTCTCCAGTCTTAGTCCAGTTGCCGAAAAGGAGTTTATCACCTTTGGCGACAATAGCAAAGGTAATGTGTTGTCCCGGGGGTCTGTGCGAGTTAATGAACACATTGTGCTGCGTGATGTTGCTCTTGTTTCTAACTTTCATTTTAACCTTCTTTCTGTTTCGCAACTTTTTGATGATGACTATGAGATTCGTTTTAAGTCGAATCTTAGTCTATTTTGGATCCTCAGGGCAACCTTGTATGTTTGATTTCGCCCTTCGGGAAAGTCTTTCGTGCGAATTTCTCGGAGTCGTTTGGAATTTCTCATTGTCTTGTGGCTGGACCTTCTTCCTCTGATCTTTGGAAGTGGCATAGGAGACTCGGTCACCTGAGCTTCGACTTGCTTGCAAGGCTTAGTTCACTTGGCTTAATCTAAGGATTGCCCAAGTTGAGCATGAAGAAGGATCTTGTTTGCCATTCTTGTAGACATGGGAAAATGGTTGCTGCTACCCACCATCTGGTGAATCAGGTTATGACTAAGTGCCTTGGAGAGCTTTTACAAATGGATCTTGTTGGTCCGGCTCGGGTGAGCTCGGTTGGGGGGAAGTGGTATGTGCTTGTTGTTGACGACGACTTTTCGAGATATTCATGGGTTTTTTTAGCTGAGAAAACTGAGACTTTCACCTTTGTTCGCAATTTGATCTTCCGACTTTAGAACGAGTTCCACAAGAACTCGATGAGAGCTATTCGTAGTGATAATGGTACCGAGTTCAAAAATTTGGACTTTGAAAAGTTTTGTAACTCCTTGGGTTTGGAGCATCAGTTTTCTTCCCCCTACACACCGCCACAAAATGGTGTAGTAGAGAGGAAAAATCGGACCCTTGTTGAGATGGCTAGGACGATGCTTGATGAGCATAGGACTCCTAGGCGTTATTGGGCCGAGGCTATAAACACTGCATGCTATATTTCCAATCGCATTTTCCTGCGTTTTTGAAGAAGACTTCTTATGAGTTGCGTTTTGGGAAGCAACCCAAAGTGAGTTATTTTAGAGTTTTTGGTTGCCACTGTTTATACTCAAGAAAGGTAACTTGGACAAGTTTGAGTCTCGCTCTTCTAACGGTGTATTTTTGGGTTATTGTAATCATACTCGAGCATATCGTGTACTTAACCTTGATACTAACCGAGTCATGGGGACATGCGATGTCACCTTCGATGAGACCATGCATTGGCCTTCTTCTAGATTTGAGCGTGTAGGTGATCACGAGGTTGGTGAACATCTTTTTGATGATGAGGAAGAAGGTGCTGAAGTGATTGATGATCCAGCACTACCTCAACCTGCTGTGCCGATTGGGTCGACTTCGACCACGACTGCTCGCACCCCCGACCCGTCTTCTTCCACTACATGGGGGCCATGTGATCCACCACCTTGGGCTGTACCACTTTTACCCGAGGAGGCACCAGCTACTGTTAAGGGGGAGGTTACATCAGCAAGGGAGGCGCCATGACACATTCAGCGCCAACACCCACCTCAACAGATGATCGGCGACATCCACGAACGCGCTACTCGGTCAAGGTCACAACAAATCTCTCAATTTGCTCATTCTACATTTGTTGCTGATTTTGAACACCGAGATGTTGGACACGCTTTATCTGGTCCTGATTGGGTTAATGCCATGCATGAGGAGTTAGAAAACTTTGAGAGAAATCGGGTTTGGGTTCTTGTTCCACCTCCTCCTGAGTGTCACCCTATTGGTACAAAATGGGTTTTCAAAAACAAACAAGGAGAGGATGGCCATATTGTGACAAACAAGGCCAGACTTGTAACCCAGGGGTATAGTCAGAAGGAGGGGATAGACTATGAGGAGACTTATGCTCTTGTAGCTCGTTTGGAGGCAATTAGGATCCTCTTGGCTTTTGCTGCATCCAAGGGTTTCAAACTTTTTCAAATGCATGTCAAGAGTGCCTTCCTAAACGGCTACATAGAAGAAGAGGTGTATGTGAGACAACCCCCTGGTTTTGAAAATCCCAAGTTTCCAAACCATGTTTTTAAACTTCACAAAGCTTTGTATGGTTTGAATCAAGCCCCTATAGCTTGGTATGATAGGTTGAAAACCTTTTTGCTTGCTAAGGGTTTTAAAATGGGATGTGTAGATAAAACGCTCTTTCTCCTCAAGCAAGGCAATGACACTCTTTTGGTTCAAATTTACGTGGATGATATCATTTTCGGTGGTTCCTCTCATGCTTTAGTTGCCAAGTTTGTAGATACTATGAGCAGGGAATTTGAGATGAGTATGATGGGCGAGTTGACATTTTTCCTCCGGATGCAAATCAAGCAATCCTGAGATGGCACGTTCGTGCACCAGGGCAAGTACACCAAGGACATATTGAAGAAGTTTGATACCCATGTCGACCCTGGATGGGACAAGGATGGAGAAGTTGTGGACCAGAAGGAGTACCAGAGTATGATCGGGTCGCTACTGTACCTGACGGCCTCACGCTCGGATATTTAGTTTGCGGTGTGCCTCTGCGCGATTTCAGGCGTCGCCGCGCACTTCTCACTATCAGGCAGTCAATCGCAATATGAGGTAGTTCACCTTTTATACATGTTTAGCACTTGTGTAACTTCCTGTCTATACATGTTTGGTGCTATTCTGATGGTGAAACCCTTTATGAATGGCTGAAAACTGCTCACTTTGCTCATATGTTCATATTTCATATTTTGTGATCATTTTGAGCCTTTGCTGGCATTTGTGCTTGTTGTTGAATCGTTGGATCAGCACTCTCTAGAGCATCTATTCTTTCTATTGACTATATACATGAAGCTGCTAACCTGCATTTGTGACTCATATGCATCTTTGCCTTGTTGTGTGCATTTTCAACTAAGGGGGAGAAATTTGACAAATCATGTACCTAGTTGTGTGCACTATTGAAGGGGAGCTTGCTCACTTGTTTTATTTGACAAGTTTTGTTGGTAAATTGGTTCGGAGCGTTTTTCAATTGGTTTGGAGCAATTCTACTAGTTGTGTTGAGCCTTTTCCTCTTTCTGGAGGGACTAGCTTGTCTTTGTCTTCCTTGCAACGACTTTCTCACTAGCGGTGTTGAGCCCGTTCTGCCTCTTCTTGAGGGCTAGCTTTGCTTTGCTTGGTTGTGTTGAGCCGTTGCCCATGTCTTTGGGAACCATGTTGTTTCGCTCACTCCATTTGACTTCTCATGGCTTTGGTTTGCTTCTGGTCGATTGGTTGAGTTCGCTTCGTTCTTCTTCCGTTCTTTCTACTCTATATGATTTGTGTTGGTAGTTGACAATGCACACATCAAGGGGGAGATTGCGGATACATGGGTGTATGCCCGATCTTGAGATGATGAGTGATTGTCAACTAGTATGATGCGCATGTTCTTTGGCTTGTGTTGTGCAGGTGTCGAGCACAGAGACGGTGATCGAAGGCAAGGTGAAGGTCAAGTAGAGACGTGTCGTGCCGATGGACCCAGAGCGGTGAAGGGCGGACGTGAGGCTTGGACTGACGGACCGGTGGTCTGAGGATCGGCCGTGGTGGCTGACAGCCTGGGATAGCGACAAGTGAAGACTTGCGAGTGGACGGGGTGCACGGGCGGTGCATCCCTCTAAGGCGTCGGTTTGGTGGTTGAGCCACAGAAAAACCACCGAGTGGACGGTTTCCAGGTTTGGGCCTCAAAACCTGGGTGCAGCCGGTTTCCGAGTTTGGCCACAAACACGGGCTGAGGATGGTTTCCGGGTTTGGGCCTCAAAACCTGGGCTCTTGCAGATTTCTGAGTTTGGGCCACAAAACTCAGGTGATCGACGACAGTTTTTCAGTCTTCGGCCTCAAACCGGGGCCTGGCTAGTTTCCCGGTTTCGGCCTCAAAACCGGGGGGAGGTCCGTGAAAAGGATGAGCGGCGCTGTGGCGGCACGTGGCGGCATCCGGTGAGGTCGCGTCGAGGCGAATTACCTGATGTGCGGGCGTGGCCGTCGGATCAAAATCAACCTCAAGTTGGGCAGGAATACCCCTAGGGTTAGCCTGCTCACTCATTAGTTGTAAGGGTAGAAGGGGAATAATTGTATTAGGCTATATAAGGAGTGGCCACCCATCCCTCCAGTCTATCTCAGCCATTGCTATTTTCATTCTAGGGTTTCCTGCTCTCCCACATCCCTGTTGTAGCTACTGAGATCCGCAGAGACGGTTCGATCATACCTCTGTGTATTTGGATTTTGCGGAAACAGGACCGGATTCCCGTTGTCTCCTTGTGGGGACGAATTTAGGCTGGCTATTGTTATTGTGATTCACGTTTTGGACTTATTCTTCGCGTTCTTCTTTTCTTCATGATTTTCCCGTTGCTCGATCTCCCTCTACGTTGCTCCGTTTGCAAAAGCATTTGAATCAACTTGTTCTTTACTGTGAGGGGATCATCTCCACAGAAGGAATTCAACTCAAAC